>JABAKD010000002.1:1200000-1800000 GCA_012845835.1 Undaria pinnatifida | reverse complement strand
TCCCTTATCCACTCGATCACCGGCACCAAAAGAAAAGGCACCATATGGGTACTACCTACCAAGTAGTAGAGTACGAACCCCCAGTCACTGTCCCCGCACTGACTACCAAAATACCTCCAACCACCGCCACCACTGCCAGCCCTCTCCGACCACCACCAACTACTATAACCACCATCACCACCCCCGCCACCATCACCACCATCTCTGACCAGCGCCAAACGCCACTAACAACCCAATCCTCTCTCGACCACCACCACCACCACCACCTCACCAACCACCAGCCACCACCACTACCACCACCACCGCCACCACCACCACCAACCCCCGCTACCACCCCCGACCGCCCTCAATCATGACTACCCACCACCAACCACCACCATCACCAACCAACCACCTCCGTCGACCCCCCCCCCCCCCCCCCCCCTCCACCGCCGTCGATTTTTTTGGATCTGGCCACACCCAACAAAAAAGGTGTCACCCATACATCCATATGCACGAAAGTAAGCAGGGGTATCCAATTCCCCCTCACAACCTCACACATTTTATCCGATCCACCGAACACCTTGCGGCGCTTCGCGCTTGGTGCACGCGGTGTCTGCCTGGTCTGTGCACACCTGGCCCGTCCCACCGTTGCAGAGATGCGACGGTCTACGATTAGGCAATGATGCATGACTGATGACGCCCTCCCCCGCATCCCCCTCGGGCTTGGCGTTGGTCATAGGAATACCCATTGCTGTCTCTGGTGTGGCCACACCGGAAAACAAGGTACAACTTATTGACTCTGTCACCCATAAGCAAGAAAACAGGCACAAGGTGCCGAAGTTCGTCTTACGAGCGGTTCTTGGAAGAATGCAGTTCACCTTTCATGCGACTCGCCGAACACCTCACGGCGCTTCGCGCTTGGTGCAAGCAATGTCTGCCTGGTTGGTAGAAACCCGACGTGCTCCATCCCGGCATAGTAGGCACGCGAGGGTCTATGGTCATGCGACTACGGCCATGCACAAACTGAGCACCCCCCCCCCAGCTTGTATGTAATATATGAAAGAAACGGAAAAAGCACCTCTATGTGGGACGGGTCTCTGTTTAAGGAGCAGGAACGGTGCTCCGGCTGGAAATAAGTTTGCGGTGAATAGTCACATGGCTTAAGGCAGGCGACAAATACGTACGCCCCCCCCTCCACTACCACCAATCACCACCACCGCTACCACCACCAACCCCCAGTACGACCCGTCCCCCCCGTCCCCCCAACCACCAACAATAACTCACCAACACCAACAACCCAGCATCATCAACAACAACAGCACCAACAACACCAGCAACACTAACAGCACCAACAATAATAGCAACAACAACAGCAACCCCTCCCCCCCCTCCCCCCCTCTCCGCTCCCCTCCGTCCACTACCACCACCACCACCACCACCATCACGTGTTCACTGTTCTTCCCTGCTGTTCTTGGTCCTATGCCATTCAGGGTGCAGCTGAACATCTTCGTGTGCGCCCCCTTCGGACACTACGAGATCGACCTCGACGTAGCCAGCTACAGCGACGAAGGGTCAACACTACAGCAGCGGACCGCATGGGAAATAGAGAACGGCCCGGACGAGGTACGTAAAAACACAAAAGAACGACGTATTGGTAGAGCTTTTGGCCTCTTGACACACGCCACGGCGGTAAAATGGTTGAAACACATTTTTTTTTTTCTTTCATGAGGCTCCTCGTCTGGTGGGGAGTTCTGTACCCCCACCCTCGAAAAAAGCCTATTCTGAGTGAAAACCGGAACTCCGACCCGATGACCTAACCCACGACCTAAGATATGCCTGGTAAAAAAATATTCGTACTTTCTAACAAAGAAAGCCACAACCCCACGTTTTTTGGGATATATATATATATATAAAGGGACTCCGAAAGTATTGAGGAGCTCTGCACCTCTCCCCATCACATTATTTTTTCGGGTAAAAATCGGAACTGCGACCCCATGTTCCGAAACCATGACGCTTGAGGTTTAAAATAAACTTTTTTTCGTATACAAACAAGATTATGGCATTCCGACGATTTTTGGGTTATGACCCCTTCATAGTTCCCAAAGCCCCTCTCTATACTAATTCCGGGAAGTTGTCCCGAAAACGGGTTTCCAGCTGTAGAGGCGTTAATGAGCCCCGGTATAATATTTGAAGAAATATTGATACCAACATGTATGTCTTGTGGTACCCTTGGACAGAAATGCTAATTTTGCGGAGATGCTATATTTACAGGATGAAATCGCGCACAAAAAACGAAAAGCATCGCCACCTTTCAGGCAAGCTCTCCTGCGCCACAGCTACTGCTGCTGTCTGTGCTCGATGCTCGATTGCAGGCTTTTTGTGTGCCTGGTAAGACCGACCAACCACATAAACGGTTGAGTCAAACGATATTAACCCCTTTAATGGCCCTTGAACCCCTCCCTATACTAATTTCAAGTAATTAAAAAACGGGTTTCAAGCTGTTAAGGCGTTCTGAACAAAGGCGATTCCCCTTCTCTATACTAATTGCAAGTAATTTAGTAAAAAACGAGTTTCCAGCTGCAAAGGCGTTCTGAACGAAGGCGATTCCCCCTCCCTATACTAATGACAAGTAATTTTGTGAAAAAAACGGGTTTCCAGCTGTAGAGGCGTTCTAAACAAAGGCGATTGCTGTGTTGCCCCCCGCTTTTTTGTTTTGATAATTCGTCCGGCTAAAACAAGCGGATCTCCAGAAATACCGTACGGTATAAATATCGGAGATTAATAGTAGAGATAAATAGTAGAGATTAGTCTAATAATAGAGATTAATAGTAGAGATAATAGTAGAGAATTATAGTAGAGATTAAGAGTAGAGATAAATACTTCGAAGTAGTAGATATTATTAATATTAAACATGAATAGTAGATATTAAAAATAGATATCAATGCCGGTAGTAGGTATTAATAGTAGATATTGATAGTAGAGATAAACAGTTGAGATAGATAGTAGAGATCAATGGTAGAGATTAATAGTAGAGATCAATGGTAGAGATTAATGGTAGAGATAAATAGTAGAGGTTTATACGGGTAGTAGAGATTAATATAAGAGATTAATAGTAGAGATTAATAGTAGAGATTAATAGTACCGGTAGAGATTAATAGTACCTGGTAGAGATTAATAGCAGAGATTAATAGTTGAGATTAATAGTGGAGATTAATAGTACCAGGTATATATTAATAGTAGAGATTAATAGTATATACTAATAGTAGAGGTTAATAGTAGTAGAGGTTAATAGTAGTAGTAGAGATTAATTGTAGAGGGCTTGCATACAAACACCTATATACAAATACCTATATACAAATACCTATATACAAATACCTGACCCGACATAACTGTTTCTAGTTTTCGCGCCCAGATTGATTAATATCACCCTGTTGACCCTGGTACAAGCTACACAGTAGTTTCATCGGGAGTCGCCGACCTCTATGCTTAATGAGGACACACAACCCGTAATACGCGCGATCGGAGTATCACACACAGCTTGCAAAGATGAGTTTCGACAAAATCTTTGATCTCACAGCTGGATGGAGTGCGTTTTTATATTTACAATGAACAAATATATACACATGCACATATGTTTGAAGTGATGAAACAAACGCGTGGGCTATGTATTAATGACGGGTCACACAAAATCAATAATTTTGCAAAACCAAGAGTTGGCCTTGTTACTCCCTCTAGACCAGGAAACATTCTGGAACAAATAAATGTGCTATGAAACCTGTAGTCTATATCGTTCACGTCTTTTCACGGGTGTCATGGCGCGGGGCGCTGGACGGGTCGTGGGTTTTTCAGAATCTCGCGGGTTGGTCGACCCCGGTCGGGTCACAGCGGGTGTTTGACGTCTCCCGGGTCGGACCAAGAGGTTTTCAACTCTCATAGCTCGGCGCGGGTCGGGCCTGTTGCCCCCGCACGACCCGCGAAAGTGGGTCGACCCGTGGAAAAAAAAACGGACCCCCCCCCCCCTCCCCGTAAAACATGGCCTTATTGGTTTTGTTTTTCACTGACTTACAAGTACGCTTGTAAGCAGGACTCTGGAGACCGCCGGGACTGTAAATATTTATCCCCGATATCGTCCCCGGTTTGTCTGGGGATTTATTCCGAATCTCTTACAACTCCTCCTGCCGTTGTTGGTATATACATAGGTGGGTGATTTATTTCCCCCCTAGTTAAGTTTCTGCTTTGACCATGCTAAGCGCCCATAGGCTAAGAGGTGTGAATTCTAAGGGTAGCCCCGGTGCTCTGTCTGGCAAGGGATGCGTAGTTAATGGTCGAACGACGTAAGGCAAGCACCACCCCCCCCCCCCACCCCCCTCTCCCCGTCTACCTACGTCCCTCCCCAAAATTTTGCCAATTCATGAAATCCTTTCTGCTTCTCTTTTTTTCCGTTTTTCTTTTTTGCATGTTTTTTTTTTGTTCCTCCCCCTCCCCCCCTTTTTTTTTTCGTATACATTGCTTTCAGTACCACATCTGGGATACGGTGAACACCTACCTTGCGGACGACGAAGCCTACAGCCCCACAGTACCCGGCAAGTACACATGGCCCCTACCCAGAGAGATCGGGTACTACAGCGTCCTCTACGCGGGCCCGCTTCCCCCCATCCAGTGCGACTCGAGCACTCCCGCCGGCACCACATACAAGGGCTGCTACAAAGACTCCAAGGGAGACCGACTGTTCGACTCTGAGGCGTACGTGCTGGCAGAGATGGGCCGGGATGGCATGACCCTTCAGGTATCCGATTTTACAGGAATGGACTTGCTTCAGTTTTCGTTTTCGTGCGTGTTGTCGACTGTGCACATTCGTTTTGTTTCCATGATCCACATTTCCGTTTTTTGCCGGACTATTCGCCTCCCGGGCGGGGGGGGGGGGTCGGGGTCAATCCTCACTTGAGTGCGGTGGTTTTGTGAGCAGGGGATGGTTCACATTCACCCCCTCCCCTCACGAACGCCTCGCGATTTATATTTAACCCGACCAAGCACATGCTTTTTCCGCCGTTGGACGGCCGCATTCATCACCCCCAGAAAAAAAGATGCTTGAAACCGTGCAGATTACACCCTCTGTCTGGGCAATAGGGTCAATGTTTTCATGTCGGGACCCTAACGCGTTAATGCCATGATCATGGCTCATTGCACGCTTGACGTCCACTCTTACTATTGATTAGTCTTTGACTCATGGAAACTTACTATTAATATAACCGGGCGACCGGTGTATTACGCAGCATTTGCAGAGATGAATGTCTACGCTAAATTTTTTCGGAACACTTCAGCTGCGGGCAACACCTCAGCCACTCTCCCTTTCGTCACTTTCAGATCCTCACCGCGAAGGACGTGATCGCCCCTCACAGCTGACGTCGTTATTGGAATAATTTTTACAACACAGGTTTTCAAGGTTATCGGTGATTAGTGCTTTCCTGCACCAGAAATGTAATGAGCTTCGTTTCAACAGCATCAACATGTGAAGGACTTGATCGCCCTTCACAGCTGACGTCGTTGTTGGAATAAATTTTTACAACGCAGGTTTTCCAGGTTATCGGTGATCAGTGCTTTCCTGCACCAGAAATGTAATGAGCTTCGTTTCAACAGCATCAACACGACAACATCATAATAGCTTTTTTTGTGTATGCAGACATGAAATTCTGTGGTGATGTCTTGTGACACAGAAGTGGGGGTCCCGCTCTACGAAGGCGGTCTGAATAAGACGGTATCCCGGTATAAGGCGGTCGATCGTACTCTTCAACCTAGACTGAATAAGGCGGCTTCCTCCAACAAGGCGGTCACATTGCCCGCTATAGCACACCACCCGTTTTACTGGGGGACCCCTACCGTAATCCAAAATCGAAACTAACTTCGATAATTGCGATACAGCAGTAGGGGTCCCCCAATAGTGCGGTGTCCCTGTATAAGGCGGTATCCCGATATAAGGCGATCACAACCGCTCGGTACGACTGGGGAATTGCACTCACAACCGGGAATGAATAGTGCGGCTTCCCTCAATAAGGCGGTCACATTACTAGTGCGATATCTCGATATATGGCGGTATCCCGATATAAGGCGGTCAAAATCGCATGGTACGACTGGGGAATTGCACTCATGACCTGCAACGAGTATTGCGGCTTGCCCCTATAAGGCGGTCACATTGCTCGCTAAAGCACACCAGCGCCTTACCGGAAAAACCGTACATGTACTCGTAACTTGTAACCACACCTCGTTTTTTTTGTGCATTCCCGCTCGGCAGGCTTGCTCCGACCACTGCTCGGAGTACGAATACTTCGGCGTCGAGTTCGGAAGAGAGGTGAGGGCCGTCCGTAAAACGCACACAGGGTATTCAGCTCGTGCAGTTCCTTCAGCTCGCACAGATTCTGCAGGTCATACCTTTATCGTTGAAATGCTCTTGTACGACTTCTTACGGCATTTCTCGGCGTCGTGTACGAGAAAAAGGCGAGTGTCGTCCGTACACCTTTCAGCTCGTGCAGTTCTTTTAGCTCTTGTTGGTCATTCGGCTCGCACAGGTTACGCAGGTCATATTCATGCCATGTAGGCTAAACGGGCCATACAAAACAGTATCATTCAGCTCGTTGAGATAGTACAGGTCAGGCCAGAGCGTTTGTTCGCCCCTCTCGCTTACGAATGGGCGCATTATCTCCTGTCCTATGATGAAAAAAAATATAAAGTACACTTCAGCTGCGATATCGAAGGTTTCGTCGGAACTCATCTTTGTAAGCTGTGTGTGATACTCCGATCGCCCGTGTTGCTGGGTGTACACCGTGTCTTCTTATGAAGGATATTGGTCGGCGACCCCCCTTAGAGTGAGCTCACCCGGGTCAACAAACAGAGTAATGTTAAACCAATCAGTGCACGGAAACTACAAAACCCGTTTAACTTGTGAGGCAGACCAAATATGACGGCTGTGGAATGCACCAGATTGTCGTGTGTATCCTGTAACTCGTACAACCGGTGACGGGAGGGAGGGGTTTTAAATGGGGTGGGGGTTGAAAAAGGGGGGGAGAAGGGGGGGGGGGTGGAAGGCGGGGAAAGGGGGGGGGGGGCGTGCTTATTTAGTGCTTACCTTAGTCTTTGACCATTGACCACGCATCCCTTTCGAGACGATGGTGGGGGCCGGGGGGGGGGGGTTCCAACTTTAGCTCGCACAAATGTACAGGAGTTTACTGTTCGTGTAGCGCGAAATATAAACATGTTGTATATCAATCAAGTACTTGCAGCTCCTGTAGATGATTCAGATCGTACAATGAAAACAGATCGTACGTATAGATCGCTCTTAAGTCTTGCAGATCGTTCAGCTCGTACATTTTATACGTACAGGTGATATAATTATGATAATGCAATCCTTCAGCTCGTACACATTCTTCAGATTGTTCAGCTCGTACATACTCTACAGTTCACAAGTAACATTACACAGGTAACTAGCGTATGTTGCAGCTCATACCAGACCATTCCCCTCTAACCCGAACCCATAACCCCAACCCTAACCCCCTGCACCCCAACGAACTGTCCCTTGTCCCCTCCCTTTTTCCCTATCTTATTTCCAAGTGCTTCTGCGGAACCGAAACCAAATTCAAGTCCGCCGTCTCCAGTAACCAGTGCGGCTTGACCTACGAATCCCTTTGCACAGGAGACTCCACTGCCGCCTGCGGTGGCCGGGACGCCATCAGCGTCTACAAGAGGGGGGATGTGGACCCTCCAGCCCCTACCCCCGCCCCCATCACCCCAACACCCCCCTCCCCCACCCCCCCCCCCACGGATCCGCCCACCACTACTTCGGGTTCGACGTACTCCAGCGTAGGCTGCTTCCGGGACTCCAAGAGGAAGAGGATCATGTCGAACAAGCAAACGTCTGGACACATGTCCGCCGAGGTGGATACGGGTACTGTAGTGTGTCGGCTCTTTTTGTCTGCATCTCTATTAGCAAGTTTTTTTCTTTGCTGAGTGGTAACATAATGTAACTAAATAAGTAGCCCCCCCCCCCCCCCCTTTGGTAGCTTGTTGAAAGTTTCATTTTGTTGGTTTAACCCCTCCAGAGCGCCAAAATGCCTCACTATACTATCTCCAAGTAACCTTGTTAAGAAAGGGCTTCCAGTTGTGAAATTAAGTAAAATGTCAAGAATGTGTTTTACTCCTCTCTTGCGTAGAATGTGGTGTGTTTTCCCTCTTTGCATACCTGGCATATTTTAGTACTATTTTTGTAGTTCCTCGTTTCTGGTAATTAACGAAATTAACTGTTCGGCTCAAGGGTCGATTGATATTTTAAAACTAATTTTCAAGGACGTCAGTCGTGAGTTTGACGAATTTCAGGTCAATACTTGTCCTGTGAAACCGGTTTTTCTTTGTGCACAGTACCAGAACACCTGCCGAAAGCGGGAGCGCGAGCTGCCCGCACTTCTTATCACGCTTGCTCATGAGCCCTTCGTAGGCCTGAGGTAACTCCAGTCAGGGATATCCGCCTAGTGAGCAGCAGGGCAATAAAAAGAAGACAGGCTGACGTATACTGGAGTCCATTAAAACTTCGGCATCAGTTTCGCTGAAGCTAGCGTACACCAGGTAGATAATAAGGAGTGCAGACTGAGATTCACTCGTTTCTTTTTCACTTCATTATTTGATTATCCTCGCACTACTCAACGCGCTCCCTTCCTCACAATAGTAAATCAGATCTGGGGTCACAGCGGGCCCTCGTTCCCCCTCCCCGCTACGGTACGCGCTTGTGTTTTTTGTCGCAAAAATAGTTCAGCATTTATTTTCTTCCCTCGTCGACTCGCGTCGCATTGTGCGTACCACCAGGCGCTGTCAGCAGTTGATCCTTGTTTTTGCATTTTTGCAAATACAGTCAAAATCTCACCACGGAGGGAATCGAACTCAACGGCTAACCCTAGCAGCATTCGAGAGCAAACACTAGACCACCGCGGCGACCGGCTCACTGGAGCCACTTAACTCTGGCTGCCGTTACACCCGGAAGCTAATGTATTAATAATAAGTAGGGCGGGCTGAGATTTGTTGGAATCTAAGAAATGCGAGAGACGTTAAACTGAACCTAACGTTCGAGTTATAAGTAACGAGAAGGGCGGGCTGAGATATCTGAAATTCAGGAGTCTGACCAATCCGCATAGATGACAAGAAGGGTGGGCTGAGATTTTTCAGGAATCTGAGAAATCGGGGAGCCATTAGGCGAAAGCTAAGTGCGGAACGAAACCTCTGCGAAGCAAGAAACCTAGCCTGGGTTGAGCGTTTCTGTTATATCTTCACTGTATTATGGTTGCACGGTTACAGCAACAGGCAAGGTTTTGGCTCCCTCCATTGATTGTTTTGCCTGATTGAATACTTGCTGTGCAGGTCTGCTCCTTCCCGTGAGGTGTAATTCTAAACGAAAGATATATGATCCATACGATCTGCATGATCTGTATGACCTGTATGGTCTATGTGATCTGTGTGATATATATGGTCTATATCGTGATCTGTCAGATGCGCGGATGATTTTGTTGCTCAAGTGTCACTGCACAGGTCTCCTGGTCCTGTGCAGGGATATTACCGAATAATTGCAGACGTGTATCTTAACCGCCCCTTCGTCCATGTATGCATCCATTCATTCATCCATCCATCCATTCATCCATTCATCCATTCATCCATCCATCCATCCATATACTTACTTATATATTTTTTCTGAAAGTGCTCGGTTGGCACCTACCTCCCTAGCATCTCCGGGGGTCCCACTTCGACACCGCCTCCGTGCATGACATGCAAAACGGTCCAGCTTTTTTTTGGTTTCTTGCTCGGCTTTTATTGCTTTTCTTTCTACTCGTTTTGCCAGTTGTTTCTTGACTTTTCAGCTGCTTCGTGTAAATTTGGTTTTTCTGCCAACACGATTTTGAACATTTCGCGATTTTTTCTTCTTTTTTGTCTAGTAAGTTGAACTTCTTACCTTTTGCCGCTAATTTTGCCGCCTGCGCATTAGTTGCGGAACGGCCCAGGTTTAGCTTTTCTTTGATTCCCACCATTTGATTTGCACATGACGAAGTTTCATCAGCTGAGATCTGGGCTTGGCTCATCAGCTCCGCACCGTCCAGCACCCCATCGCGGCGCTATAGCGCACAGCAACGTAGCGCCGTGCAGTGCCCCGCGATGCCCTGCAGCTCAGCTAAGCAGCGCACCGCAGCGCAGCGCTAGCTCAGCAGAGCGAAGCGCTGTACTTTGCCGTGCTCTGCCATGCTGCGTGCTTTGCTGTACTTTTTACTAGTTCGTACTATAACCCAATATAAGCATCACACCACGTACCGGTACTATTAATACTACACCAGGTTTGTGCACGTGCCGTTGTTATTGGATCACAAACAATGCACCCCCAGCTCAGTTCAGCACGGCTATATAAAGCTCAGCAGCATAGCGCAGCGCAGTGCGGTGCCGAGCCTTGCCCTTCGTTTTGCGGTTATGTGTCGTGCGGCGCTGTGCGTTCTTTTGAACATATGGCAGCCGTTACTGGCAGTACTTGCAGTACCAGGTATGATACAGATACCAGGTTCATGTACGTGTTTTGTGTTCTCGTCTTTTTACTTTCTTCAGTCAATTGTCCTCTCTCGGTCCCCATGCCCCCCCCTCCCCCCCCCCCCCGCGCGCAAGTATCAAACGTACTGCCATTTAGAACGTGACATAAACCAGCACATAGCACAGCGCAGGGCAATTAGCTCTACACAAGCACCTCTTGGCATTGTTATCAATTGCCTATTCGCACCAAATAGTCACGGGCCTCTTCTTCCTGCCCCATTTATTCACATGTTTCATTTAGTTGCATTCTTTCTTGCGCGAGCGTAGCGGACGGCGTCAGCAGCCTTGCGGAGCGCAACCCTGTGCTTTTTTTTTAACCACACAGAGTGCCACCAGGTACCGTTGGTACGTTTGTTTTCTCGTCTTTTTGCTTTTTCGTCGTTGGTTTTGTTATCCATCTCGGTCCTCTTCGCGATTTTTTCTTCGCAAATTACACCTGTGCTACTGCCGATCAGAACGTGACATCGCCAACATACAGCACAGCACAGACAGGGCAGTCAGCTCCGCACAATTAGCTCTTGCCATATTCAAATTGCTTGTTGCATTAAATCATGGGCCTCTTCTTTCTACCCCTTCACTTTTATTGGTTGAAATATTCCTTACGCCGCCCGCGGAGCGGAGCCCTTGTGCGTACAAAATTATAGACATACATACATACATACGTGCATCGCCCGTCCGTCCATCCGTCCCTCGATCCGTCCGTCTCCATCCCTATATCCCTCCGTCCATCCGCCCACCCACCCGGCCACCCGTTCTTCAACCAGTCCACCCGTCCATCCATCCATCCATCTATCCATCCATCCATCCGTCCATCCATCATGCATCCATCCACCCATCAATGCAATGGACCCATCGACCCACCCACCCATTCATCTCCCCCCCCCCCTTCCTACTCCGTCCCCATTTTGTTTTGTTTGCGCAGGTCTGCTCCGGCTTGTGCGACAACGGATCGAACACACATTTCGGAACGCAGTACGGCGCAGAGGTATGAGCATCACACGTTTTTTTTCAGAACACACGCCGCCTCTCTAGAAGCTCGAGCAAACCGTACCATTTTCTGCTCTTGACCCCCCAACTCCTGCCACATGCCAGTAACGCCTGAAGTCAACCAAAACCAAACCATCCATTTTTTCTGCCCTTGGATCACCCTCCCCCCCCCCCCCCCCCGCACACACACCCTCCCGCCGCTCATTGGTAACATCCGGTGCCCAAGCAAACCCTCGCAATGTGGTGCTTTTCGATCACTCCCTCCCCCCTGCTGATGCCGGCAAACCCCGACGCAGAAGCAAGCAACCCTCTTAGATGTCCCCCGTTCCCGTGACACATATTCATACCTTTTACAAACCGAAGCTCACCCAACCACCCTAGTTTTTTGCGCTTGGATCTCGCCCCCTCCCCCCCTTCCCGTGCCGCCCGTTGCACATGTGTAACGCCCGTACCTCTCACCCAGATCATCCCCCTTGCCAAATGTTAACAGCAGTTCATGAAAACAAAAGCAAGATAACATTAGCCTGCTTTTGGATCACCGTCCCCCCTCTCCCGGCGACGCCTCTTAAATTTATTAGTGCTGGTGCGCGAAGGACCCCAACCTGGTCGCCAACGAACCCGAATTGGAGGAGAGACAGTGTAACTATGACTGCGCCGATAACGCCGGAGAGAAATGCGGAGGTACGACTAATAACCGCGTCTTTAGCTCGCTCCTAATGAACACGGGAAATGCCAGGAATCGGTTTTGGTCAGAAATCCTGATTTTCAAAAAGCTTTGAAAAGTTTGCATGAAAGTTCATGTCCCGTGATGATTCGTGACAAGAAACACGTGCAATTTGTTTGGTGAAGAAGCATGAAGATAATGAATGAATGAATGATACCTCAGGATGTCAAAAAGATTGTCACGAAATCGTCCATTTTGATGTGTCAGGAATGCATGTCTTTTTGTGCGTTCGTTTAAGAACGGTAAAACAAAAGATGACATCAAACAGGTACGCTGTAAAACCATCTTGATTCTGTATCTGTTTATTGTGATGACTGTTTGCAGGATCTGTGTAGGGTAGATAGGCAGATCATATAGACCCCTTGGGGCCACGAGCTGGCCTCAGGAATCTGTTGGGTAGGATCTCGTACAGAGGCTTTTCGAGTACCTATATAAACCACTTGAAAATAGAGTATGTCATTCACAAACAAGATTCTTATTTCAAAGTTTCAGAAAAAAATCTGCAAAGAGCCAATAATTGCAGAGTTCACCCCTCGCGGGAATGAAACAAACTGCTGTATGCAGCTGGCGTTTGGGATGCGACGCGAGAAGAGTTATATCATCCGCCTGGCGAGCAGCTAATAAGTTTTGATGATTTCAAATCGTTTTTTCATCGGTGATGTACCCATCGTATTAGACGCCCGCGCGTGAATTGAAATATTTCAGCGATTTCGGGAGCTTTGTAAGTTGCTGACTCGCAAGTTTGTCATGACGAAAATTTCTCGTGAGTCGCTTCTGGCTGCCTACGACTGCTGCCTGGCGCACCCGACGACCTCATACACCTCCCACCAAGAGCGTTGCTCAACTTCGCGGGCCGTGGTTGATTGTGAGGACTCGTAGCTGCCTGCTTGTGAAGTAAATGCACACGTTCAGTTAGGGATCGTTTTTTGTCGCGTGTTTTCGAACCCCGAATTTCGATGACTGCAGCGCCTTAAAGAAGCCTCAAAGTCAATGTGTTTGTGGACCTATGCTGAGAACCAGCTGAAAACCAGTCTGGAGAGACTCACGTCATCTGTTGATGAAACACTCTTGGGCGCTATTCTAACGCTAAGGCACGAACGGGAAGAAGGTCTAAACTCTGGGCGTTAACACAGCCACATTTTTTTTCTGCTCCGACAACCCGTCTAGAGTTTAGAGTCAGCGGAATACCGGGTACCAGAGAACGATTGGGTCTCACCATGACCTTAATCAATATTATGATGTGTGGTATCACAATCTGTGCAGTGCGTATCCAGTCCTGGACAATTGTGCTACGTGTGTTGTCGATTATCATACGGCAGCCTGATCTAGACCATGCATATCATAGCATATCAGACCTCGGATAAGACCACCGATCCCTACTTGATTGGTCGATATATTCGAAGGAGAGATCTGTATGATCTAGCTTGAGTTACCCGTGCTGGGAGCCGTACGACCTGCAGAATCTAGCACATGTTGATATTTTCTTCGGTTGGATCTGTACTCTTATAGATACAGATCCAGCGCAACATGTCATGACGGTAGACACGAGATGGTACTGTAGATTATCTACATAATATATAGTCCTTGTGATGAGCTATTTGATCTATATGAACTATGTGATATATATGATCGATACTATCTACAATATCTACAAGATATATATGATCTACACAATATATACGATATATACGATGTATGCGATCTATACGATATACAAGATATAGTCTATATGATCTGTATGATCTATATTATATTGTTGTTCTATATGATCTAGGTCATGATCTGTTCGAAGTGCGTAATTTTAGACCAGGGATGATATTTCTTCCTTGTAAGGCAGATCAGGAAGTTATATATGATCTTTCCGGTGAGTGGAAAAATAGTTTGTTCGCGAGATACTAGCATTTGATTGATGTACGGTGAATGGAAATATAGTGTGTTTGCGGGATACTACCAGTTAATTGGTCTACTGTGAGTGGAAAAGTAATGTGTTTGCGGGCGATGAGTGGAAAAACAGTTGGCGGGCAGTGAGTGAAAAAATATGTGTGTTTGCGGGACTCAAAAATTCCTTTCAGGCCAGATAAACATACATAATCGCTAGAGCTGTGAGTCGGCAGATATTCACGACTACTAATAAGTCAGTAGATGCCGTTCGCCAATGATGATCACGGTGACGATGATGATGTTGATGATAAAGATGGTGATGATGGTCGTGGAAACAATACTACTAAAAATAGTAAAACTTTCTGATACATAGCAAACCGTGTGCATGGATGGTGACTGGTCGAACTGACAGCTGGCGTGTTTGAAATACTTTTACGATTTTTTTTCTTATGGTGGATTTATTGCCATCGACAGGCTATAACGCGATCAGCGCCTACGTCATCGGCGAAGATGACGGCGGCTACATCGGGTGCTACGCGGACCGCAAGGACGACCGTACCATGGGCGACAGACTCGTCGACTCCGAAATGACTAACGAGGTCAGCCCCCCCTATACCAAAATGCCTGCATCTCACTGGATGCAAGGGTCTATGATCATGCGACTACGGCTAAGCATGAAATTAGTACCCCCCCCTTCCACCCGCTGGGCGCACGCAATGTCTGCCCGCCCAGTGAAAACCCGACGTGGTTCGTGTTGATATTGTAGGGATTCGAGTGTCTATGGTAGCATGAAATTAGCCCCCCCCGTCCCCCCCCTCCCCATGCTTTGTCCATCAACTCCTCTACGATGACAAACCAGGTCGCCCTCCCAATTACATCGTTGAATAACCTCTATACAAAGCACCCCCGCTCGAGGGGAAAGGCTACTACAATTTAGAGTAGGATACATTTTGCGGTGGTCAAATTGATATTCCTAAAGGAAGTGCA
Source organism: Undaria pinnatifida (assembly GCA_012845835.1). NCBI lineage: Eukaryota > Phaeophyceae > Laminariales > Alariaceae > Undaria > Undaria pinnatifida. Next base: position 1,784,837 of record JABAKD010000002.1, on the reverse strand, counting down.
CTCCACCACAAGGATGGCCGTGTCGGGGGGGGACCAAATCACGGGCCTCCACCAAATGGAACTAGATCAGCCCCCCCCCCTCCTTCATGCCACCACATTATGAAGCCCTTTAACTGCACTCGTCTCTGTGGACGGCAGACGTGGTTCAGCGGCTCCCAGTCAATGTCGAACAAGGTCAGCCCCCCCCCCCCCCCCACCACCACCAGTATGAAGTAACCCTTTGTTAGAGGTGCCCCCCACCACAAGGATGGTCATATCGTGGGGGACCATATCACAGGTATAGGCGAAGAACCATACTGGGGAAGGAGGAAGGCATTTACAGATGTACGGAAGATTCAGCGAAGGGTCTGGGTTGGGGAGAAAGCGTTTTTCCACGGCCCAGTAGACAGTAGATATAAAATCAAGGTCAGCCCCCCCCCCCCTCCCCCCCCCCCCTCCCCCCCCCCCCTCCACTGTTGAACAACCGCTCTAGAGGTGGGAAGGGTCAGGAGGAGTAAAAAGCATATTTTGCACGGACCAGTAGACTGCTGAAACTGCAGTTTCTTGCGTGAGTTCTGGACCTGCCAGAATGAAGAGGCGATCCTAAATCGAAGAGCGTTAGCCCTTTTAGCGCCGCACTCCCAACGTGGCGACAAAACACTTGAAGTTAAGGCGAGGAAAAAAATAGGAATTGCTAAGGGTTAATTGCCCAGTATCTCATGATAGCATCGTTGGAATCACCCGTTATATTTTTTTTTCCCGCAGTACCTAGGCCGTGGCAATGTCGAGAGCGGGCTAAACTTTCAATTTCCTCGAACTCAGGTGTTTGTTGTGAGGTAAAAAGGTAAAAGAGAGTCTGTTCCTGAAGCCTCTGCAATTTGAGCTGTACCTTCCAAAGGTATAATTCCGTCCGTTTTGACCCCTTCAGAACCCCCAAACCCCTGCGTATGCTATTTCCAAGTAACCTCCCCCCCCAAGAAACGATTGTCCAGTCGTGAAGGCGTTAGATATCTTGAACCACAAATAATCGATCCGTGTCCTCCCTGTCCAAGGGCGAAACATCACATACAGCTGACCACTCACTTACGTTGTTGCCGTTGCGTGTGCTTTCATTTTCTTGTTGTAGGTGTGCCAGGCGCACTGCGAAGCGTTACAGACTGCTTACTACGGCACTCAGTACGGCAGACAGGTAAGGCTTATACGTTGTGCATGACATTACAACTTGTAGAGCTTAGTGCGAGCGCCCGCCGCTAGTGCACGTTTTGGTTTGTTTCTGTCTCTTAGCGTCCATTTGGCGCGACGTACTTGCAGCGCTCGTTTGGCGCGGCTGACTTGTAGCGTTCGTTTGACGAGACGGGCGTGTGAGGGCGTTTGTTATTCGTGCGGCTACGTTTAGGTGGCCTTACTATTTGGTCGTGCGGATCTTTGGGGAGGGAGGTAGGATGTTCCCGTGTGCGGGCTAGGAGGCGTGTCCTAGTGGGATTATATAGGGCCGTTGACCCAATCCAACCCCTAACCCCGAGCCTAACCCTCACCGTACGTCCTGATTATCCCAACGAAACCCCGCCCTTACGCTCGCTCTCAAGTGCACGGCCGTCGTGTTGTTATTTATATCCTGCTGAGCACCAAGGCTACGGTAAAGGCGTTTTTTTTTGTCTTCGTTTTTGGGATCCTCACTTGCGGTGCTCATTTTTTTTTTTCTTCCCTTTACCATTTCGGGTAAAAAAAACGATCCTTCTACGAGATGAGCAATTCCCATGGCTTAGGTATACACACGAAGATAATTGTTGCGAAAAATGTCGAAATTCGGACGATTTTGGGTTTCAAGGAACCCCGCCATTCAGGAAACGATCCAGCCAAAACGTGGTACCACCTAAATTCCTTTATCGAAGCACGCGTCCGGAGTATTACCAACCCCACGCCCATGGTGGCTCAATTTGTATGCGCTGTATGCGTGGTATGTGCAGTGCTGGTGCGGCGACAACTACGTCAAAAACGGTGAAGACAAGGACGGCTGCACTTACCCGTGCGACGGCGATGCGACCCAGATGTGCGGAGGCTACAATGCTCTCAGCGTCTACAACGTCAACTAACCACAACGCGGAATCATGATGGGAAAAGGGGCTAGCGCCTAAAATACCAAGTAAAACAGCGCCTGGAATCATGATTCGCCCGATATCATGGTCGTGGTCCGTCGTGGTAAGAGGCTAACGTCTATGACGTCAACTAAAACAACACATCGAATCATGGACGATCATGAACAGTACAGAGTGGGTTGACAGTGCTGGACCATCCTTCGGCGGCTGCAATGCTTTCAGCGTGCAGTGCAAACTGAACAGCAAGCAAAATCATGGTACGTCATGAGAAGACTGCAACGTCCACCGCATGCACCAAACATCACGCTGAACCTTCCGCTCATATTGGTGGGAGAAGAGGATTTCATGACCGCCAAGTATTAGTGGAGAGTTCTTTTTGGAGAGGTGTTCTGATTGGCGGAAAATGTCTCCATGGCATATGGTGTAAGCGAAAGGTAGCTTTTTATCATACTCGCACGATAATCGTGATCTTCCTTGTGTACTACTGTATTATGTATTCGGACTTCCAATAGCGGTGTAGTGTAGGTGGTTGTGTGTATTTCGTCATGATCCCAGTAGGTTTATGATCTCGCGTCCCACAGACGCTGACCCGTGCGCAACGCAACATGGGGCGCACTATGAAAACTAGCCAGCAGGGCCACCGCTGTTGCAACACGGCGAGCCAACAGCTCCGAGCCGTGCAGCGCCTTATTCGCAGTAAACCTAGCGAACCAAACGCATCGCAGCAGCTGCAGCAGATTCACCGCAGAAGTAACCAAGGAGGTGCATGCGTAACAGCTGCAGCAGCCGCTCCGCAGCAAAGCAAAGCCCGATTAGTCGTTGCTGTATGAGAAAAACACGTTGAGTTGGTAGCTTAGGTGGGTGGAATCACATGCTCGGACACGCCTTTTATGCTCCGGACATATAGTCTGATGTTCTTTTAATAGGTCGGCGACACTGGCTTCTAGGGGGGGCGGTACGCACATAATGGTACGTGTGGTCCACTGCGTTGAGTTGTTCGCCGTAGACGGAACGGGGGTTCGGTGATATTATGTTTTTATGCGTTTTTGTTGCCCAGATAAATGCCTGCTACTCCAGCAGCAGTACGAGCCTACTGCTACATCAGCAGTGGTACGCTAATGATACCAGTCTTGCGCTGGTAGTAGTAGTGATTGTGTCGTGTTGAATCCCTGCCATAATATTATTGTATCCTCATCGTTAGCTACTAGTGCTAGTATTGCGTGCGCCTGCTACCAGGCGCTTTTTGTGTAGGTTTAGGCGTGCGTGGGTGTGTTGTCTTTTGTTCTTGCTTCCAACCTAGAACCTTTTTTGTGCTTGTACTGACTGTTGTTGGAGTATGATGTTCTGGCGTTGATGGATACCTGCTGCTGTTGTGGCCCGCAGAGAAGTTCGATAATGTTGTGGCCCGCAGAGAACCTCGATATTCACATGCATGCGTGTATGGGTTCATGGCTCACCATAGGAAGAGACATGACGTTGTGACGCTTAAGTTTTGTCACTTTGTTCTTTGGATTGCTTTGCACCAAGTACTTGTTGGAATTAAGTAAATAGAAAAACACGTTGCTTCTATGTTCTTCAGCAGCAGCAACAGCAACAGCAACCGCACTCCAAGACAGAGGTCCGAATTTCTGTTCCGGCGGATTGCGTTGCTCCTACTGCCGCCATGACCAGCTACGCTCGACGCGGCGGTTGAAGCTGCCACAGGCGGTTAATACCCATCAGCCGTCTGCCTGCGACACATCAGTCCCCTTAGCTGCTCTGGTCCTTTTAGCCCTTGGGACTATTCCGGACGGGACACACGCGATTCACTTAATTGTTGATTCGCCTTTGCGATTGCAGCACCGACCGCACGCAGCAGCTCGGGCAGTTCGGGTGGGGGGTGTCTACCGTTGCCGCGTAAGGAAGCTTTGTGAATCTTGCACGAAGGGATGGTATTTATCCTGCTGCACGCTCGCACCTGCTGCGGTGCACTCGCGCACACACACACTCGGCGCCTTTTCTTTAAGCGCGATGCATTGCCCCCAAAGGGGATAAGCAGAGGCAGGCTCCGTGGTGCCACTCACTTGTGTGCGTATACGAGTGCGGATCATCCCCGAACAACTCCATGCTCACCATCTTAACCCACACATTCTACGATGCAAAAAAACAGCTCTGTTGCATCATTAGCCAGCTGACGAGTCTCTGGCTCGTAGGGGACTGCTCTTTGATTCGTTCCGTTCCCTGCTATTATCGTAGACACATCAAAGTGACACGTCACCCCTGTTCCCGTACTCCTGAACCCTAGATCCTTGGGCATTTTCAGGGATTCCAGGGTCCATAACACCAGCCCACCCTTACGAGCCGTAGAAGCAGAGAACTATAGAGGAACCACGAGGGAAACACACCTGTTCCACGAGCTAGCAATCGATCGAAGATGCGGCTCGTAGAAAAGCGCACTACCACGTCTCTTCCCGACTACGCGTGCTATGATAGAGGTTGGGATTTTTGGCAAAAATTCATTTTGTGAACATGACGGGCCCCCTTCACCCAATTCGTAGCAATACACCATTGTTGTTTCCCAATATAGATATTGCATATAATGACCAGGCCATGTGTTTTGATCATCGCGTTGCATTTTCAGTTTACTAGGAATATGCTTGCTGCTTCGGAAGGCAAAGACGTCCTCAAGTGAGGACCCTCAGAAGAAAAGCGAACAACAGCAACAAGAGGGCGCCGCTACCGTGGCAAGCCTCTCTCGCACCTCACACCTCGCACCAAGTCTCGGATCTTCAGGGGCGGCTAAAAACAAAACAAAACAACAAACGAAGTATTACTCGTGGGGGGTGTGAAAGGAAACGGAAACATTAGACGCAAGTACTTCCTCAAACAGGCCGCGAAAACACGACAAGACACACGAAGGTATCGCCACAACCCTGGCGACCGGGGGTGGGGGAGGGGGGGGCGGGGGTGGATACATATCCCTGAAAGCGGAAAAATGCAAGATTTTCGCCACATCTCCATCCAGGGGGACGAAAAACGTTCGAAAAACGGAGAGCCATGAATAGCTACCGCTTCAACCCAAGCGTGGGGAGGGGCAGGGGGCGGACATGCACTCGGAAAACAGAGTAACATAATATACCGTCACCTACTGTAATTGCCGCGATTTTCCCAGAGGCGGGGGGTGCATCGACAAAGGCAAGAGCACAAAACTACTGTCGTCCTTGATAAGATTGCGATTGATATCCGCATGGTCCATCCGGGTAGAACATGAACACCGGAGGGGAGCCGGCTCCAATGCCTTTCAGTGGATAGCCTCCATAGAAAATGTGAAACACGATTAGTTTGGGTAGGCAATCGTCTAATTTTTTACCAGTGGTCAAACAGACTATTAGCCTCTAATTCCCTGACGAATGGCGTCGTCGGCAGGACCATAGGTTGTTGGGTCGTGGGTTCGAGATCCACCACCCACCAATAATAGCCTTTTACGACTTTCCCCGTGTCGAACTTGAAAAAAACTCTCCCCCGGTATACCCAGGAAACGAAACCGCTTCGATATTGACACATCCGCCCGTGTATCCGGCCGACCTGCTACCCCACCGTTTCAGGGGGCGGATTGTTATAAGGCTTAAATTCGGTATGCAATCAGTCAACCTTTTACCAGACTAATACTCTCTAACTCCTTAGCCAAGTATCGTTGGTGGCGGAGAGGGTGGCGGAGAGGGTGGCGGCGCCGACAGCCTTGGAATGATATCCGGGTGGTCCATCTGCATTCTAGAGGGGAGCCGGCCCAAACACCCTCTGAGTTCGTTGGTCCCATAGAAGTATCGTCCGCGGCGGATGGGGCGGCGGTTGGATATTCTTCCGCAGGTTACGGTCCGGACGCTATCAGGGCAGCCCATCCTATTTTTCACATAGGGGAGGGGAGCCGGCCCCAAACCCCGCCGTGAGTAAATAGCTTCTGCACAAGTGTCGGCCGCGGCCGCGGCGAAGGTGTCAGCACCGAGGGAAGCCACCAACTGCCCTCAGTGACTAGCCCCCCTAGAACTATCGCGCCACGCCGGGGAAGGTGGTGTATTGCCGGCTGCTACAGCACATCCGGCGGTACGGAGTCAGGGGGCGGTGCCGACGCCGTTTTAGGCAGCTGCCCTGCGAGCGAAACGAGCGGCGGGGACTCAGTGAGTGTATGCCGCTGGTCAGCGGTGTCTCCGTGGCACCCCCTGGTTCCCCGGCATCCGTTCATTTTTGGTTAAGCAGAATACTGAAATGAAAAGGTAACGGTTCGTTGTGCATAATATCGACGATCGAGCTCTCGTATCGTTTTCTATACCGTATGTACAGATATCTCGGTACCATTTGACAATCGTATCGGGGTCGATTATCGTTCTATGGAAAACTCGCATACACCAGAACAACAACAACGTGTGTACAAGTAGTATATTAATTATTACAACTGCTATTAAGTAATACCTCACGAGGAATACTGCCCGGCAGTACAAACCACACCCAGTTGACACAATGTGCTATCATACTCTAAACGCCCGCAAGCCGCGCGACACGTGAGACGCATGCACTCTACGGTCGAGATGCACTAATCTGTTTCCTGCGATTCCTCGCGTGAAGTATCTCTGTTCCGCTCCCTACAACCTGGTTTGGAGAAGCATGATGTGCCACCCTTCGAACGACCCCACACTGCCAAGGCATACAGCGATAAAAAAACTAGCAAAACAAGAGGATGCTTATATACCGAAGATTTTGGGTTGAGGAGCACCGTCATTTCCAGGATACATTTAATGAACCTATTTCCAACCCCTGAGAAAGTTATCCTAGTGTAAATCCAAGCGTTTTGTCCCCATGTTGGGAGTGCGGTGCTAAAGGGGTTATATTATAAGGCTTAGTTCCCCACTAATACCTTAACAGTTAAACGAAAAAGCGATACTCCTATCACAGCGCCCGTCCTATTTAAACAATACATTTTCGGACTCTCTGGAGGCGGTGGGTGTTAATTAGAGAATGCGCCCGCTCAACGTCAGAGAATGAGTGTTTCCACCAACTAGTAATTATGCGTCTCTTGTGTAGTTTCCGTGCGCAGAGCAAGACAGAACGTCTTAGTCTTGTCGGCCCTGGGGAGGGGGGACGGGCGGGAAATTTGTGCGTGGAAACTATCAATCCTTCAAGGGGATAAATCTGACAGTTTTGGGAATAAAAAAGGGGCACCAGTTTATCATGGGGGGGGGGGGGGGGTTGGGGCGAGGGGGCGGGGGCGGGTGGAGCAGCTTAATCTGTGCGTGGAAACTATACATTATTTTAAGGGGACAAATATGACGGTTTGAGAAATAATGCACCAGTTTATCATGTATATCCTGTAAGTCGTACAATCAGTGAGTAGAGGGCGGAGTGTTCGAGGGGGTGGGGGTGGGATGGGGTGGGGCGGTGGGGGGCGGGGGCCGGGGGGGGGCGAGGTGGGGGGGGGGGGGGGGGAGGGAAGGGCTTTAGGTGGCATAGATGTAGGGGTTTGCTATACGTTTGGTGCTAGGTCTAGGCGATGGTGTGGGTGGTGGGGAAGGAGGGGGCGTTCGGGGCGGAGAGGGGGGGGGCGGGCGGCGGGGGGGGGGGGGGGAAGCAGCGGGATGGATGGCTCTAGAAAAATAATGGGGTGATATCCAGTGCGTGAAGCGTTTATTCATCTGGCGAATTTCGATATTAGGTGGGGCGTTTGAGCAAGGGAGAGCGAGAAGGGCGGGGGAGGGGGGGGGGGGCGGGGGGGGGGGGGGGGGGGGTGGTTAGGAGGTTTAGGTCACGTATAATATTCAAATACACTCCGGCTGCGAGATCAAAGATATGTAGGGGCTTGTTATACGCGTGGTGCTAAGTCTAGGCGATCGTGCGGGTGGTGGGAAAAGAGGGGGTGTTGGATATATATATGTGACAACATAAAGGAGAAGCCCATGGTTTGGTGCGACTAGGGATGATGATCAAATTGATAAAATAAATCAAAAAGACGAGTACACAGCCCGTACCAGGCTTGTACGTACATTCATAACGGTGCAATGCCCTGGTACCTGGTACTTCACATCATACCTGGTGCTGTTGCATGTTCGAACGAAAGCACACATCGCAGCACGACACAGCACCTAACCGCAGGGCAAGGCAGCCACATATTGCTGGGCTTGAGCTGAGCGGGGGTCCATGCATTGCGGCTTCGATCGATGTAGACTAGTATGCATGTGGATACACCTCTGGTGTTGTAGCATCGGTACGTGGTAATAATGATGACAAGAGCGGCGGCGGGCGATCGAACGACAGCGGGCGACCGAGCGACCGAGCGAGCGACGGCGGGCGATCGACGACGGTGCCACCCCTGTACTACAGCAGGACGTAGTACCTGGTACACAGCAGTAGTACAGCACAGCGCACTGCAGGGAAAGTCCACCAACACCCTCCCAATGAACCTACACTGTGTATGTGTACGACAATAATAACAGATAGTAACAGACCTCAAACCGATCCACCCAGCCAATCAGATGGTGGCCGTCCTCGGGGCGTGGCGAACACTGAAATTGAGTGGTACCCGATTTTGGCCACAAAGGCACCCTGTAGACTATACCAGATACATTTTGTCACTCGCCAATAAGAATGTTATATAACGACTATTCATTGTCACACACAGCTTGCAAAGATGAGTTCCGACAAAATCTTCGAGATCTTACAGCTGGAGAGTGTATTTTATAAAAAAAAATTCAAGGACGTCAGCCGTGAGTTCGACGAATTTCAGGTCAATACTCATCTTTGCAAGCTAGCTGCGTTGTTGGTACTTGTAATGTACAATATAGATGAGTTTTTTTTGGAGGTTCGTATTTTTGGTCCACTATAATGGCAAGTGTTGGCAATTTCACTTTGGGTGGGGAATGTTGAGCTAGATCTAACATCACATCTATTTTATAAATGTATTACTGTAGTTTCCACTGTACTGCTCCATCATATGTATTATATTTTTACTCCGAGTATAATATATTCTTGAACCATACCCATGGTGTATTAGTCTGTAAATGTTTCTTGCTGTATCGAGACTGAATGGTGCATGCTACCTTCGCGACGCATGCCACCCTCGACACCCTCGCCGCGTTCGGCGTCATCTTCCAAGCTTTCCCCGCTCTATGCCCCTTCGACCCCCGTTGCCCGCGCGGAGAGATGCAAGCCGTGCCCTGTGGCGCTCGTTTCGACACTCGGCTGCTTCCGGCCTCCACCTCCCAGCCTCCTCCTGTCGACATCCGCTCTGTGTATAATACCGGCATCTGTTTTTATGTTGAAGTCAAAACGGTTTTTCTTTTCTCGGACACGTCTAGTTATCCCGCAAGCAAAGAGACACCAGCTTACCCACACCAAGACACTTTCGTTCGTGACTCGACGAGCACGCGCGCCCGCGCGGCTGGAGAGCGCCGGTTTATCTTCCATTGTCTACGCTCATGCCCACGAACCCACGGCGAGATCCGCGGTAAAAAACGTCGGGCCTAGATCGAGCCCGGTGACAAGCGACGCGAATGATACCCATCCGCTTGCGTTATTAAAACCAGTTCAATAACAGCAGCAGCGGCAGCATCAGCAAATCGACAAAAAGCAATCAGTATCTGGCATAAAATGCATAAATATACCTATTCTTACTTTGAGCCGGTAAGTAAGTATTGATGAAAAAAGAGGGGATAAAAAAAGACAAAAGTGAACATTGGATACTCCTCAAAGCTCGAACCCCAAGGGATGAAAAACACAAACGAAAACGCTTACAAAATGTGGTCTACCACGAGAAGATTCGAACTCGGGGCTGTTGTTAAACAACGTTCGGAGCTACCCGTCGAGCTACTACAACAACTGATTGCTTGAGTCTTCGGTAGACGGTATTGTATTCTTGTGCGTACGGCTACGTACTTGAGAGTTCGGTTAAGGAATTTGGATAAACACGTGCCTTTGCAGCCGCGGTCATGACACGAAGCGACAACGGCCGAGGCCGCCGCCGGCAGAGTCGGGAGGGGCGAGCAAAGTGAGGCACGTCCAGGAATTGGCACGCCGAGAGGTGGATTTCAGCTTAAATATCATATCTAAGGCAGCCTACATCTGGGGCTAAATGGGACCCTTCGGCTGGTCTCGTGCAACCACTGGATGAATCTCCAAGGTAGACTGAGTATTGTTGATGGCTTTAACAGCTTATTCGCTCTTGCTTTAGTGTCACTGTACACATCCTGGGCCGACCCGTGTTCGTCGTCAGATATAATGTGTTTTGCGAATTCATATTCGAGAAGAACGCGTAGCTCATATCCCCACATATGAAACGACAGCACGGCTATGAATCTAAAAACGTCGTGATGCCATAACGACAATTTTACCCTTGTTATCGAGACATTCGACGAACTCATGCACGAGAGGCTGCTCAATATGCACGCACGGACGCACGAACACACGATACAATGCAAAAGAAAGTATAGCCCCATACAGGACCCGATATAAATATACGGTATTTTGGAATCCAAGGAAAAACAGGCGCACGCCTTGCGCTTGCGTGCCTCAATACCTTGACGAGCCTACGCTGCTCGTCGTGGAAATAATATCGTTGTTTCGACAGAGGGAATGTAAGTCTAATAAGCACTTTCGCAGGACCGCCAGCCCCCCCGTGGTACAAGCTTGTCATGAACGGCGTGCCGAGTAGGTATTCTGGCCTTAGGTTGGTCGTAGAACAGGTAGTGTAGGATTATGATGACCGGATTGCCATTACATACGAAGTCGCCAGGCCATGGGTAACCATGATACACCATGCGTTACCCCATGGGGTTGCCCGTTGGGTAGCCCACAAGGTATCGCATGGCCGACGCCGTATGTTAGCTATGGCAAGGGTTACCACGTGGGCTACGCCGTGGGTACAAAAGCATCCCCCAGGGGCTATGCCATGGGAAACCGCATGCAGTAACCCGTGAAATACCCCATGCGCATACCCCATATGTTAGGTCATGACATAGCCCATGGCATAATCCATGCCATAGCCCATGCCATAGTCCATGCCATAACCCACGGGGAATATAGGATGCCCTATGGAGCAACCCGTAAAGCAGGTCATGGAATACCTCACGGGGCAGCCCATGGGGTACACACTATGAAACATAGTTCACCACAGCATATACCCCATGGGATAGACGGCGAGTCAGTCCATGGCATATACGGTGGGATCGGGCGGACTACCCCCATGGCGTGTCCGATGTGGCAAAATTGCCCCATGGCATATCCCATAGGATTCCGTGGGATCCGTGTAATAGGCCTTGGGCGCGTTGCTCTATGGGTTACCCCTAGGGGCTCATGGCCAATCCCAAGATGTATCCCATAGCGTAGTCCATGGGGCGGATTAACCCATGCATGGGCTACTCCGCGGGGGTACGTTGACCCGTGGCCTACCCCACGGGTGCCCATGGGGTATCGCACGGGGCGATTCATCCCATGGGTTACGTCATGGCGCACACCATGTACCTCATGGGATACACCATGGCGTAGATGTGGTGCCGCATGGGGTCGCATGGGGTACCTCATGGACTCCGTGGGTGTACGCTGATCCTTGGGATAGCCCATGGGCAAAATTGTGTCCTATGGGGTACTCCATGAGATACCCCATGGTTTCTCCAAATACTGTATATCGCCCCAGAGTCCCTTGAGTTTTCTTCGACCTGAAATGACTGAGTACTCGCGAGTTCCTGGGGTACTTCGACCTTGAAATGACTGAGTGCTTGCGAATCCCGGAAGTACTTCGACCTGAGAGGACTGAGTACTCGCGAATCTTCGGAGTACGTCGACTTGAAAGGCCTGAGTCCTTGCGAGTGCTTGGAGTACTTCAACCTCAAATGACTGCGTACTCTCACGAGTGCCTGGAACACTTCGACCTGAGATGACTGGTACTGGGTAGTACTGGTACTCTGATGACGTTTGCTTTCGTTTTTAACAAGGTCTCCCACGTTTTCGGGGGGACAAAAAATATTTGGAGTTAGTATGGAACCGCTTTTTTCAGTTACGAGGTATAAAAAAGAGTGAACGGGCCACGGAACAATCAGCGAGAAGGTTCTGCTATTTTCCTGAGGGTCTCGATGTGAGCTTTCTTTTCACATGTTGAGAGCTTCGATTTTATGTTTCAACCCAATCTCAATCCGACACATCTTGATCATATCTGTCATATCTGGTCTACACCAGACTGTTCCCTCCCTCTTCCCCTCTCCGGCCCGCCTCCTCAGCCCACCGCAAACAAAAGACACCCCCCCGCTTTTCGCTGCGCGCCCCCTGGCTTTAATCAAGAGAAAGCGAGCTCGCCACACCTCTGCCTATACGCCGAGATTATCTGCAGCTACCCTCCGAGGTAACGAGTGCCAAGGAGGGCTTCTATATTCTTCAAGCACACAACTGCTGCCATGGTACATACTGCCAGGTATGATATATGCGTGTACCACGCTTGATTTGCTTGTGTTTTCCCCTGGGGTATTCCTCCACTCCAGAGTGACTTGAGCCTCTGTTCTGTGATTATGCGAAGAAATGTGCGAACAACAACAACAACAACAACAACAACAACAACAACAACAACAACAACAAAAACAACAACAACAACTACTACTACTTCTAATGATACGAGCTGCCCATCCATAAATCGGCAGATATCAGAGGTTTACATGAGTGCGCACCTATCCTGTTCAAGCTGAGACACGTCTCGCGGCCTCAACGTCTAACTCGTGGACTCGCGTACCAGAGGTAGCAAGTAGTGGCTTTGCGATCACGATCAGAACGACTCGACGCGACGACAATCACAGCAGGCACAGCGACGCTCAGAGGTTTCAACCCGCACTACCGAACTACAGCTGTGCGATCTGAAGTATGCTTCACGGTCGAGGACTAACTCAAGTACTCGTCATACGATGCGTATACCGATTCCCCGCCTACCTTTAGGATGATGCGGACGGCGCCACAATCCACGCTACTGGTGGGGCTTTCGCTTTACTCACTGGGCGCGTACGCAGCCTGGCCCATCAAGACCATCGACCTCTCCGACCGCGGGAATAGATGTGAGTACTGTACCTACTTCAACAGCGGGTGCACTGAAGTAGTACAGGCAAGCTGACCCACAGACAAAGTCAAGCTCGTGTTGGTGGGCCACACTGCGGCCTTATTTGCATCTGTAGCAGCCGTGTTCAAGCGGATCTTGTGTTCTTTCGTCTTATTGTTTTGGGTGTTTTCAGTTGACACACCTCTATTTTGCCATGTTATATATAGATTTTATAAAGGCCATTTTATTTACATCCATAATTGCTAGACTATTGGTGGCGGTCAAATTATGGGCAAATAGGATCGACGGAAACCAAGGCACGAGCCGAATACCCTGCGGAGCTTATTGACGGCTGTGATTCCTAGGGCGCAATCACCACGAATTTGACGAGTAGTGACCGAGAGATAGATGTGCAGGCCGTCACAGCGGGAAACGAAAATATCCACTCCCCACCATCGCGTTGAGAGTTTGCTGGCTGTGGTAGTTCCTGTATGTGGTGGCCGGCGTATCGCGGAGTGGAATAAATGGCAGCTGACGTCCTGAAAATATTTGTGTAAAATGGCGGGATACTCAAAATGAAAGAATTCTAACGAAAGCTCTCTATTATAGTTTCAGTTGCGGCGTCAAAACAATAATAAAACTTGTCAGGCCGGAGTATTGTATTCCTGGTGCTACACGGGCTGCTATTATATGTGGTCGTGTTCTCAACCTGTACCAGGTATTCCATATCCTACAACAGGTTTGCTCCAAACAGGGAGTCACCGACCTATATCCTTCACGACGCCGGTCGCCCCGGTGGCGCATCAGGTTATCCTCGAGCCTGGTATAGGTCAGGTTCGTCAGTTAGAATCCCCCCGAGTGTAACTCGTATAAATTCGTGGAGACTTCTTCTTGCGCACAAATTGACTTGCGGAAAACGCGAGAGCGTGAGTTAGCAACAGTTAACAGTCGATGAAAGATCGACGTGCAGTGGGAATGCTGAACCCTATCTATCTATGCGCAATACAAAATGAAGGCAAGAACCGGGGGGGAGAAGGGACGACACCTGTGACCACGGCTTGTCCAGAAGCTGGAAAGAAGAAGTATGCGAAAAAAAAAGAAAATCTTCACAGGTCTCGTACGATATATAATATGCCCATATACACTCCGGAACACGCACATTCGAGTGCAGCACATGCAGCTCGCCAACATGAAAATCGACGAAAGTCGCGATGCCATAGCGGCTGGGATGAGGGTTGAAAAGGCGTTTTCTTATTTCACAAAAGTCACAGATACTTCAGCAGTGACGAATCGAGAAAGTTTGGTGGAAATCTCGTCTACTGGCGGGCGTCTATCAATCTGGGCGTGAGATGCTCCACAAAAAACCAAAACACATCCCACCTCACCAGCAGCTGAGAGGCCGAGGATATTCAATTTAATGGAAAGTAATATTTTCTGCAAGTAAGTTGCGACCTGTGCTGCTTCGATCTTGTTTACTGCAGAACTGTAGCAAAGTACGAGTACCGTTCAAAGTTGTCGCACACCCTAGACTATACTTCGAAGTATTTTATTTATTTTTAAAAAAGTACATTCCGGCGCTATGAGATGGAAGCTTTCGTCGAAACTCATGTTTGCATGCTGTGCTTGATACTCCGATCGCGCATATTACACAAGTTGGGTGTGAGTCCTCATTAAGGGTATAAGTCGGCGACTCCCCTTGGAACTACAGTGCATCTTGTACCAGGGTCAACACAAGGTGATGTTAACCAATCTCTGCGCGAAAATTATAGAACTCATTTTTGAGGGGGACCAAATCTGACAAATGCGGAAGGAAATGCATCAGTTGGTCAAGTACATCCCGTCAGTCGTGCAACCGCTGAGGGGAGGGCGAAATTTTGAAGCGCGTGGAAGCCGGGGGCGGGGGGGGCGGGGGTTTGACAAAGAGAGGGGGGCGGTTGGGAGGGAGGCGGGGGGGGGGATGGGGCCCATTCAGTATGTGCGCGGAAACTATCAACCCCTTCCCGGGACCAAAGTGACTGTTGAGGAAGGAATGCATCAGTTTATAAGGTATATCCTGTAAGCCGTCAAAGCGGTGAGGGGAGGGCAGAGTTTTCGAACGGGGGGGGGCATTCCAACTGCTTTAGGTCGCGTAAATATATACTTCGTATTTGGTAGGGACTTACTGTACCCGTGGTATTAGATCCAGGTGATGGTGTGGGTGTCCGGGAAGGAAGAGGCGGGGAGGAGGGGGAGTTATACTAAATGAATTGGAGCTTCGGCATGGATGGTTGGAAAGGTAGTGAGGTGATATCACCTGTCTGGCAGTGTATGTTACTCTGTTTTGTAGGTTATGATTTTAGATGTGGCGGCGAGGGAGTACAAAAGGAGAGGGAGCGGGGGGAGGGGGGCGGGGGGTTTCCAACCGCTTTAGGTCACACAAATGTGCACCTGGTAAGAACTTATTGTAGGCATGGCGCTAGGTCGAGGCGATGGTGCGGGTTGCGGGGAAGGAGAGGGCGGGGAGGCGGGGAATTTTAAAATATGAATTGGAGCTACGGCATGGCTGGCTGGAAAGAAAACGAGATGATATATCACCTGTCTGGTAGTGCTTAGTGCTGTAGCAAATTTTGATTTTAGGTGGGGCGGCGAGGGGGGGAGTTTTTTTGTGTGCGTGTGTGTCGGGCGGGGGGGGGGAGGGAGAGGGCTTGGTGGGGCGGCAGGGAAGGGGTGTGTGTGGTGGTGGTGGTGATGGTGGAGGGGAACGGAGGTGGATGATAGCAAAATATTCTACGGACGTTTTACATGCAGATGTCCAATATTTCAAAGATAAACTATGTGGTAGGTGAGAGGGAAAATGATATTTCGTAATGTTGTTTGCACTTGATGCTATGTCTACTAGTAGTGCTGTCTGATTATCGTATAACATAATACGAGTACTACTACGTACGGCAGGTACTTGTGGTATGGTTTATTATAAAAAAAAATACACGCCAGCTGTGAGATTGAATATTTTGTCAAAACTCATCTTTGCAAGCTGCGTGATACTGCGATCGCGCGTATTACGGGTTGTGTGTCTTCATTAAGGATATAGCTCGGCGACTCCTCTTGCAAGTACAGCGTATGGTTTTTATATAAAAAAAATGCATTCCAGCTGTGAGATCGAAAATTTCGCTGTGTGTGACACTCCTATCGCGCGTATTTCTGTGTGTGTCCTCATTAAGGATATAGCTCGGCGATTCCCATTAAAATTACAGTGTAGCTTGTACCAGGGTCAACAGGATGGTGTTAATTCATTTGTGCGCGGAAACCATAAACCCCGCTCTTGTGGGAGATCAAATCTGACAGCTGTGACATGCACCAGTTTGTATGTTTTAAGTGTCCTATATGTCATTTTATATTAAGTATAGTATAGTCAACCCTGGAAGGAATCAATGTAGGTCGTCTTCTATCAGATTAATATACGATGGTGTCTCCTGAGCTATAGACTATACAGCCATTGGGGACATTGACCGTATGGGTACACCTGCCGCACGCTTCCAACCAGTTTTGGCTATTTATTTGTGTGATCAATAGGTAATGCATAGAAGACAACTATTTGGAACAACCGTATGGAACTGCGGTATACGATGCGTTACAGCTTCGCGAATAATACACTAGATGCTATTAATAATGTTTCCCGGCGAGGGTGCTTCGTGTCCAATCCGCGAGACAAACAGGTGCGCTTGTTCAAGCTCGTTAAAAATCTCAATACCCTGTATGTAAACGATACCCCAGTAAGTCGTAAGTCGTGGTCCATCTATAGCACCGGCATGTGCCAGCCGGAAATAACTGCACTATATCAGCAACCGGCGCTATTCCGAATAGTGCCACCAATGAGTGTGTCGCTAGCGAGTGCGCAGGCACTATATCGTGCAACGAGACGACGCCCGCTACGATAGAGGTGCACCATGTTTGTGCTGGGGCTCCTCAATTTGGAAGATTAAGACATGTCCTTCTTAACCTAAAAAACCGGTTTGATCCCGGATTAAAAATGAAGCTGCTACCCGAAGAAAACACCCATGGCCTCGAGGTACACCACGGGAATCATGCAAAAAAAATGTCCTATTTCCGTCATTCAGAAACGAAACTTGTCAAAAATGAATATCTCTGTTGCAGCATGTGCGTCAAGCACCACTTTAGCGGCACCATGGGGGAATCTCTACTCTGTACCACAACATTCGGTAACACAGTATCGTACACGTCAACGGTTTGGAACCATCCTGTTTTGGGCGTGCAGCATGCGCGTTATAACACGAGTACGTAACGCAGACTAACGCGTTTTCCTACAAAGCGCGATGATGGCTGATAATCCTATAGACATCTCGGTGCAAACTTTTTAGGCGGACGCCACTAACTATACAGCATATCAAACACTACAAGTAGAGCACAGCCATAGACTATACATGCAATATGTCGAGAAGGTCAAGCAGCATAATAAGGGCATTGCATCAAGATATGCGGTTTCTAAAGCGGGGGGGGGGGGGGGGGGGTGAAAAGCAGGCACATAGCTAGGACAAGCGCATTCCGCGATTTCGCTAGGGGCCACACAAAGCGACGATGCCTGGCTGTAATTTCTGGGTTAAGAGATGGCTCTTCATAGGGAAACATCTGGGAAAAAACCATGCCGCGAGGAACCTTGACCCAATGGTAACATAGTCCGCGGTCTGGTAGTGGGCGCTTACTCAGCTTCCCGGCCGTTTTCGTGGCCTTATCTGTTTCTCCCGCGCGTCGAACGGCCCCGCAAGCCACAAATCGGTATCTGTCCAATGACGCTCCGATAATCATGTCCCCAAGAGTTCCCTTTCCTCACATATTTTCTCTGTTAGATAAATAACATTGTCTGACCCGTCATCAACTCTTCATCCCCAAGTCGTTGGTCGCAATCCTCCCGTTTCTTTCATCCTGCCCCCCCGGGCGATCGTCCTACATAACATGTAATCACAGAGAGAGATATTTGTACAGAGTGGCTCGTCTACAAAACGGAATATAAATATTCAACTTGTGTATAATGGAGAGTCGAGGAGAGGTACTGAGTTAGTTGGGTTGGTAAATCATAATTTGGTATTATAGAAGGCCGATTCTACGATAGCCCTCCCGCAGGGGGTAGGGGTATCCGCATCACATCGACCGGCGAGCATCTTGCAGTGTATTTGCGAGTGAATGTATCATATGACGTTGCTTACGTCTTCCGTTTGAAGCGAAAACCTTTGCAGAACGTGTCCTGAGCACACTTGATATTTTGACATCTCCTTACTCAATCGATGCTATTCGAGAATTTAGCTCAACACACTTCACCGATCAACATCGCACAGCATAGGTGCTGGCTTCGGGCACATACCACAACCTAAGTTTCCAGAAATAAATGCATTGTTCGGTCTAAAAATACGAAGACTCTCCTTCCGTCCAAGCACGGGCATATTTTCCGCTGTCGTTGTCGCTTCTTGTTGGCCAACTTTAAACCAATGCAGGCAACACCGAGACGGAGCAGTACCTGCAGGTGGAGGGCTATGACTTCCACGACCACCCCAAATTCACCATGCGTTGGAGGTATGGTAAAACGTATGGTGCTGTCACCCGTGCTACCACAGAGGTAGCATGGTTGCCCTAAAACGATTTCTGGAGGAAGGGACTCCTTAACCCCAAGATGGTCGGATTTTTCGTTTCATTCTGCAAGATTTTCAATGCATCCTCAAGGCCATCAATTTGCCCATTCGGTATCACCAGTACGCTTCTCCATATCAGGGTCTCTTGGGGTTGGTCTAAAGCTCCCTAAGAACAGAACTCCACAGAGATAAATTGATCAACATCCAACGTACTATTACAATGTACCATGTACCTCGTTTGGCCCTGGACTTGTCTTGGCTAGCGGTAGAGTCGCGAAGATGGGAAGACGGGATTCAATGCGTGCCCATTTTCCTCATTGAAAAATTAGGGGTGCCGTCGACGACGCGGGCTACGATAGAGGTGTACCACTTGTTTTTCTAATACTAACCCCGGTTTGTGAGCTTAAGACCTCTCTAAGGCAACACACTGATTCGGAGAGGAATAAAGCTCCTACCGGATGAACAATCACATGGCTGAGCTACACCACGAGTATCATGCAGAACAAATTGGGCGAATTCCGATGAAATTTCCAGCCATTGTTGGGTCAAGGAGTCCCGTCATTCAGAAACAATTTCTTTTTCACACAAAAAGTGCTACCTCCATCGTAGCGCGCGTCCCATGAGGCGGCCTGAGCAAGGCGGGGTATCTCGATATACGGCGGTAAAAAATCGCTCAGCACGATTGAAGAATTGCACGAAAGTACTCCTAGCTTGAAATGAATACGAAGGCGGCTCCCATCGATAAGGTGGTCATACTGCGCTGGCACACCACGCCCTTAGTGGGAATGTAAGGTGTAGGCTGTACTGCGCTGAATGGATGCTTTCGAGTTCAGCAGCAAGGGCTTGAGGCTTCAGGTGGAGAGCCCTGACTCCCGCGACCACAACGCAATGACAGATGGTTTGTTAGAGGTGCATGCCATGTTTTCCCTTCATGGTTGTTGGCTTGAGGAGCTCCATGCCCCACCGAAAGAGTGATCGACTAAGACACTTCATTGAAAACGAAACTCGATGAACACATTTATGCCCTCTGGCTACATGCTACACATTCAGGCTGCCAAAACGCAAGAATCAAATTTCCAACGATTTTCAGTTAAGGAGACACTTCATTCAACACGCATTTTTGCCGACAAAATGGTACCTGGTATAATACCATACCTATATCACAGTTCGCGTCCGAGTTCACCATAAAGTGGTGGCATGGCGTGTAATTGGGACATGCTGATGATGGTAGACATATCGTGTTGTGATTGCTATGGGGACACAGCGGTACGATCGTGATAGGGATGGAAAAACCCAGACACACTGTTACAGCGGATGGGGACGTGGATATGACCACGACACAGGTAGGTAATAACGCCACGGTGGTGATGTTGATCATTAAGGATGGCATGACCCCTGATACTGTAAAGGAGCGGTGCGATCATGACAAATAAGTCGATATGATACCGTTGTTAGATGCCGGGTATAATAGTTTTTCCCTCCGACGAGTCGTTCTTCAATAGCCCCGCCAACTTTTCTTTAACGAAATCGCCGGTTTCGAAACCAGCTCTCGGCCGTACCTCCTGTAAACGGCGCCCCTTGCCACCCGTTGCCACCCCGACGTCATTTGCTCGATAGTCCATTGAAAAATAGAAAATATACGCGGACCTTGACTTAATAGCAGTCTTCCTCATGTTAAGCAGCCATGAAACATTCGTTACAGAAAATCGCTTGTTTTTTTTTCAAGGGGGCTATCATCGTAGAATCATTCCGACAATATGGCGCAGATACCGGTCCGACATAAGTCGAATAACCTTCGGCAAAGCAGTAATATCTCTCCAGCGACCCTCTGCAAACCCATTTTCAATTTCCTTAATGCACATCTTTTCAATTTAACTACCGGTACTTAGCCTGTTCTACTCCTTATCAATGATATCACGTTGTTATTGTAGGGACGCCGTTATGACCACTCCAGAGAGATGCTGCTGTGATGACAGTCGTGGTCGGTGTGATCATGACACGGACCGTGCCATGGTGATCGTTTACCTGTTATCATCATCGTGAAAGCAGACGCGTGCAACGACAGAGGAAGCAATTAATTGGCTAACTACGTTGTATCCGAACGACGGGGCTCCTTCACCCTCCTTAGTCGTCGGAATGTCAGTCTTGTTTTAAAACCGAAATGATTCAGTGTTTGTACCGATTCATCCGTTGATTTAGAGTCTACGGGGTACCGATATGTTTTGCTTCCCCTTTGCTACCGCTTTAACAGCGGGTTTCTTAGCCCCATTTCCCCATTTTAGGTAGATTGACGTAGGTTGACGTCACCGGCTTTTCGCGTGTCAAAACCTTCGCGATTGTCAGCGCCTAAATGTTTTTTCCAAGGCATCCACTTATATCAAGACCACGGTGTTGTTCATCACAAAAATAACTGTCAAAATGCTCAAAACTGTAAGTGTTTTGGTGAGTCGTAAAACCTCAGAAAAAATGGGGTGCCACGTCCCTACCGTAGAACGTCTGAAGACGGGGTGTGCTCACGTCGTGGTGCGTGGTACGGTCACGTCCATCAGAAACGTCTCGGCAAAGAATGTCGTGTCAATCGCAGGACGCGTGAGACAAGCCTTTATGTGGCGTACAGTAAGGGGTCCCCCAACAAGGCAGTGGTGGCCCAGAGCAACACACGCCCGTGTCTCAATGGGGGAAGCCGCCTTTTTCGCTCCAGGTTGTGCATCCAGCCCCTTGGTCGTGCCAGGAGATTTTGACCGCCTAATTGAGGGATACCGCCTTATGGGGGGACCTCTATATTGTATGCACAAACTCTTCTTCTCCTTACTATCTAGTTCCGGCTTAGTGTCGATCCAAGGCCCCTTCTTGTATTGTTGTCGGACGGGAAATGGCAAAAATAAAATAACTCTCACAATGGTTATGCACCTGCTTCTAACTTCGCCATGGCACTGCAGGCAGACGACCGGGCCCTGTGGGGCGGAAGAGGATGATCTCCTGTCGTGGGAAGTGTCCTACGATGGTTCCTCGGAAAATTCCGAAGATGATCCTCCCACCGCGGGCAACAGCGGCAGGTGACTGCCACTTCAGTAGTCGTAGCTCGTTCCATGGCATGTATTGCGAAGAGTCTAGCATAATTTCACATCGGATACCCATGTTGTACTGCGCAAGCTTCGCGAACACCGGGCAAAGGGCTATACCGAACGCCATATTTGTGTGTTGCGTTTTTTCAGGGTGCAGCTGAACCTGTACGTGTGCTGTCCGTTTGGCGAGTACGAGATCGACCTCGACGTGGAAAGTTACAGCGATGAAGGGTCAACACTGCAGCAACGCACCGCATGGGAGATCGAGAACGGCCCTGATGAGGTACGGGGCGGCAGTTGTGACCATTCGGGACCAACAGACATAGCACGAGATCAAGGTTATACAGTATTGTAGTACCATACCCCCAGTTTTTTTACTTCCGGGTTTTCACCATCTTACTATCATACTCATACTATCATACTCATACTATCATACTCATACTATTATACTCATACTATCATACTCATACTATCATACTCGTACTATCATACTCATACTATCATACTCATACTATCATACTCATACTATCATACTCATACTATCATACTCATACTATCATACTCTCATACTATCATACTCATACTATCATACTCATACTATCATACCCATACTATCATACTCATACTATCATACTCATACTATCATACTCATACTATCATACTCATACTATCATACTCATACAATCATACTCGCGCGACGAAAACACGTTCACGGATTGTTTTGTTGCGGGGCGTGGCTGACCACCCCTTTTTTGTATGTATATCGAGAATGTTAAACATTGATAACGAAAAGAAAGAAAGGAAAGACCGTGGCCGCAAGCAACAGGGGGGTCACTCGGGCGAGTGACACACACCGAGCCATGACGAAAAGTGCCCTAAAGGGACCCGGCTATCGTACCATTGCTAGCGCGGCCGACTGCTGGTGTGTGCACGGTTTGTCTCTCTCCTATTAAATATGCGTATCGTTCCCCCTCGAGTACTTGTTGAATATCGCCCGGCAGTATCTCCCCCATTCGGAACAAACATACATAGAACTACCGACCGCAAGCGAGCTTACCCTTTCCAAGTGTGTACCTTTTGTTTCTCTCGCAAGGGCATGGCTTCCCCCCCGCATAACCGTTGAATGCCGTATGGCGCAGCACGTACCACATCTGGATCACCACCAAAACCAACCCTCGCGAGGAAAACTATTATACAAGATTTCAACATCAACTCCCAAAATATTTTGAAAACTATATATGAAAATGGGGGTACCCCCCCTACCGTAGCCTTGGTCTGTACCAAACCAACAATACCCAATATAAGCGACAACGAACGAACACGCGTTGAAACTCGTGTCACACACGCCCTGGTTCCCTCCTACGCACGTCGTCACTACTACGCCATTGTTTACCGGACATGGCTGTGCCGCATATGGGACACACCGTACACGCCGACATAGCTGGTAATGATATGCTACATCCCAACGAAAGGCACTGAGATAATCATCAAGGTGTTGCCAAAATACACTGACGTGTTGCAACAGTAGCGTTTAGACGTACCAACGAGCAACATAACAACCGCCTGCAAAAAAAAGTTGAAAACCAAGCTGCAACACGAAGTTTAACAAAAGGCACAATTTGATGCGAGTCGACGAGGTAAGAAAAGGTCGAGAAGTCTACTTGCGATTAAAATTAAGGCGCGTGCCGAAGCGGGGAAGGGGAAGAAGAGCCTGCTTATGTAGAGACCGCGGATCTGGGTAAAATGTTGGGAAATAAGGAGAGACAAAGTGTGCCCACCATAATGGGTGGTCGACGAGAAAAAAGAACACACAACGGAAAAGATTAGAGGGGAAATATACACTCCTACAAAAGATACTGCTCTGCGTCCCATCGATCGTCTACGCGTTGTCAAGTGTATGCACGAGGAACTTTTTACCTAAAATGTCAGTTAAACGTCATTGGACACCGTCAACACCAGCCTCGCCGTCGTTGAAAATAACCGCCGAACCGAATGCACTACCAAGGTACCTGGTATGTCTTGGTTTAGACACGTACGGTCATTCCACGCTAGCGATGCAGAAGATTCCCAAGAACTTTCTGGGCTCCTATCGTGAACGGCTGAAGATATCACCCAATACGTTACTTCAAAGAAGACGATCCTTCGGGCAATCAGACTAACGTATATACTTCGTATTCGTTCGTCCCAAAACAAACGATCAAACGCGTAAAGGTGTGGTAGCTGTGTGTGCATGCTCACCAGTACAACCGTGGGGGTGGCAAGCACTTTCTTCCGAAATTTTTCGTGAACCCAAAATCGTCGGAAAAACATACGACATTATATTTTTGTTTTTGGGCATGCTTCTTGTTCAGTACCTAGGCCATCATGTCCTTTTTGCCCGCTAGCAGTTTGTTTTCATCGAAATCAGTTTTTTGGGGTTAATAATTGCATATCTTAAGCTCCCAATTTGAAAAACCCCAGAAAAAATAGCGGTGTACCTCGATCGTAGCACGCGTGAAGGCCACGGTAGGTGATGTAACGGTCGCCTTTGGGCCCTCTTTTTTCAGCGGGTCTGGATCGCTCGCGCGAGTGGCCCCTCTGAGTTAGCGGTCTTAAGTTTGCGTTTTTTGTTTTTTCGATATGACAGCGCGCCGGAAATGTTAGCTGTACTGCGTTGGGTGCGGCCTCGGGCTTGTATGCCCCCCCAATAAAGGAGAAAATCAAACGGTGCTTAGTTCTATTATATAACGTAGCAACAGGTTACACACAACGCATGGTATCGGTATACTTCGTATGACGACAAACATTGCAAAGCAAATAATTTTACGAAGAACACGAGAGGTCTCGGGTTCCTCCCACCGGCAAACTAGCAGAAAACCCAAACCCAGAGCAGGTCCAGAGTGCGCACATTAGAACGTAATTTCTTGACCGAACAAAACCCCGCGGAGATCGTTTTGCTGTGAGGTACAGAGTCATTCGATGGTCAAGTATGATGGCCTGAATCCGGCCTCGCAAAAGGGGATATATCGTAACACCCCCCCCTTACGGTAGGCTTCGTCTTCTTTGACAGGCATTAATAGGAGGAGTGCATCTGAATTTTTCGAGACTCCTTGCCCGAGTAGCGCAATACGCGAGTAGCGCAATACCTCTCTCCTAAAAGCGTTATCTTGGCGTGGGGATGGACGGAGAACGAGGGCTACCCGACGAACCATCAGTATCATATACTATGGTCCTAGGTAGTCAACGAAACATTTGCAGTATACCCGTGAAGAAAACTCCAGTAGTTCCTTTCTGACGATTCGGGAAGGATTAAGGAAATACTAAGGGAGGTTGACGAGCTCAACTATAGGAGCTCAACACCCGTGGAGTCACAAACGTTGCCCCAAAAAGTGCAATCCCTTCCCGTGTGATGACTCAGGTACACCAAAATTATTTGCAAAAACGTGAATATCCCACCAATAATTTTCGAGCTATTAAGGGGCTCCATCGTTCTGAAAAGTCTTCAGCCGGAAATTGCTACGTCTAGATGTCGTCCATAGCACGCATACAATAGACGCACTATGGTCGGCAGCAAACGAAATTCATTTGCAGTTCGTACACCTCCCTTGCTCTTTCCCACGCTATCGACCTCCCCCCCGCAAACGACAATGCATCTTGCCAGTACCACATCTGGGACACCGTGAACACCTACCTTGCCGACGACGAAGAGTACAGCCCCACGGTACCTGGCCAGTACACCTGGCCCCTAGCAAACGCCACTGGCTACTACAAGACTATCTACGCGGGCCCCCTCCCCCCCCTGCAGTGTGATTCCAGCATTCCATCCGGGGCACAGTACCAGGGGTGCTTCGTTGATGACAGGGGTGACCGCCTGCTGGACACCGACAAACTCGTGCTGATGGAGCAGGGTCCAGACGGTATGACGGGGGAGGTGAGGGTGTTGGGGTTCTTAGATGATGCGGGGTGGGTATCTAGGGTGTTTCTGGTCTTCGGTTGTGCTGGTGTTTTGAGTTGGTGACCGTGTCTGTGTTTGTGTCTGTGTTTGATATTGCCTTCGTTGTTGCCCTTGTGATCCCTTGTCTTGTCTAGTCTTGTCTTGTCTTGTCTTGTCTTGTCTTGTCTTGTCTTGTCTCGTCTTGTCTTGTCTTGTCTTGGCTTGTCTTGCCTTGTCTTGTCGTGTCTTGGCTTGTCTTGCCTTGTCTTGTCGTGTCTTGTCTTGTCTTGCCTTGTCTTGTCTTGTCTTGTCTTGTCTTGTCCTGTCTTGTCTTGTCTTGTCTCGTCCTGTCTTGTCTTGTCTTGTCTCGTCTTGTCTTGTCTCGTTTTGTCTCGTCTCGTCTTGTCTTGTCTTGTCAAGATTGTCTTGTCTTGCCTTCTCTTCTTGCCTCGATTTGACTTCTGGTATCTTACGTTGTTGGGATGAACCTTCCATCGACAACAACTTAAACAACGCCTGCTGGAAAACCATTTCCTGCCGTCGATGACCCTCCACAATAATGCCCTCCAAACGTCCAACCGCAGATCTGCTCCGCATACTGCGCAGACTACGAGTACTTCGGCCTCGAGTTCGGGAGCGAGGTGAGTCGAGTCGTCCAACAGGGAAGAAGGCCGATATTGCTTACCTTACGTCCACGATTCACATTTCGAAGCAGCATATCACGATTACGCTGGACATCGGAAAGTGTTTCGATCGGGAATGCCAACGTGGAACATTATATCTCGAGCCTGAAAAAGTAAGTAACCCTTAAAGCACCTATTACCAACGCTACGGTAGTGTAGTGCCATACCCCCATTTTCTCTGCCGGATTTGAGTCGCTCGAACGAGCGACTTTGCATTTGACGGAGAACCATTCCACGGTAAGTAGGGATGCAGCGTCAGTCCATGAGGTCCTCACATGAGCTCGATATCTCACCTGAAACGCTTACATGACTTCGAAGGCAGCCGCTCGCACAACCCGACCAAGCTCCTATGCCTTAGTGGTCCTGAAACAACATATGTATACGCGCGGGAAATTACTTGACTAATGAATAGCCGCTAGTTTCTCACATGAGGAGCTCAATTGGCCGGGGACGTTTAGGCACAAACAACTGCAACCCCGGCCGTGAGATGACGCCTACAACAAAATGCACGAATACCTCTGCTAATAATTATTCAAATACTACAGGCACTACGTTTGGTGCAGAGTAGTTTACCATCACATCGCGGACTTATGCCGCAAAAGTTACAACAGCACCAAAGCTTAAGATAGCAAAAAGGACAGGGCCGTCACTCTCGCCAGTGACCCCGAGCCACACTGCGAAACAAATCCCCATTCAGGTGACCCTGCCTACCGCGCCTTTAGCTGTAGGTTTTTTTTGCAAAGCACGTACGCCAGGGGCCAGGGGGGTCAACCCTATCTCCATTTCCAGGGGATTGAGGTACTAGCGTGAACGGCTCTGTACCTAACTCAAAACCTGGAGGGCGATAACAATACCATAAGGAGAAATGCGCATCGTCCGACAACCGCCCCCCCCCCCCCCTCGGAAATGCCTGCTACATGGAAAAGTATTGGGTAGGCACTCGAGCGAGTGCTACCTTGGCCGATGAAACACGCGGCTGTTAGAAGTGGGCTCCCTACCGTATTCTTGGTGAGGGAGATGTTCAACAATTCTCTGTGTCACAATTTAACTTGTATATCTGCGTCGTTGTAATTTTCTGCCCCACGTGGCGTTGGGAATATTGGCAGCCCGCTGCACTCATCCCCTCGTTTTATGTACCGTACAATCACCGCCACCGCCGCTGCCTTTGCTCCATCGGCATCAACATTTTGCCGTAAACCCCAGTGCGTCCGCGGCACTGGCGAGTAATCCAACCCCTGTTTTTCCAGCAAAAATTGCGCCACAACCTCCCGATTGCTCTCAACAGGAGACGACTACCAGAAAGTTCAAGAACACACACCAGACACCCCCCTCCGCCCCGACCCAGGCCACGGTACACGGGGGATCCTTTTTAGGGACCTTTGCTTTGCAGTGGCTTGGGGTCACTCGCGCGAGTAGCCTTGTTTTTTTGCGGTCTGAAAGTAGTCGTGATGTTTTGAAATCGCGATAACACACGGCAATGAATGGTACGGTAAGCTACGCTGCGCGATAAAAGTCAACGAAAGGTTTTCGTCCGTGAGGTCCTGAGTCACTCGCGCGAGTGGCCCAAGTCCGGCAGTGAAAATGGGGGTAACCCCCCCTACCCTCTACCCTTGCTCCCCCCCGGCATTGTAGGGATGCAAGGGTCTATGGTCGCTTGACTACACGGTCATGCACGATATTTGTCTTCCTCTCCTCCTAAACACCAATGCTCTCATTTTCATTTCTACCGACTGCTGTCCCTTCCTCCTGTCCATCTCCGATTGCCAGTGCTTCTGCGGAACGGGCGAGGAACTCGAGTCGGCCGTCTCCAGCGACCAGTGCGGCCTGACCTTCGAATCTCTCTGCACCGGCGACGCCACTACCGCCTGCGGC
Source organism: Undaria pinnatifida (assembly GCA_012845835.1). Taxonomy (NCBI): domain Eukaryota; class Phaeophyceae; order Laminariales; family Alariaceae; genus Undaria; species Undaria pinnatifida. Next base: position 1,756,573 of record JABAKD010000002.1, on the reverse strand, counting down.
GGCAGAAACTCTATCAGTGTCTACAATAGGACCGGCGACGTTGCCCTTAGCCCTAGTCCCCCTAGTCCTACTCCCGCACCTGTTGTTGTCGAGGCTCCGATGGCGGTACCAACGCCCAGCGTCGGCGGGTACACGTTGGCCGGGTGCTACGCTGACTCGAAGTCGAACCGGATCATGGAGAACAAGACGGTCGAGAGCGAAATGTCCGCGGAGGTACGGTGCGCGTATGTCCACGACTCATCTCGAAGCGAACAAAGTTTGTGTTTTCGCGTGCTATGCGGAAGGTGTGGGGTAGATATTTAACAAGCGAGCCTGATCGCTCTGTTTTCTACTCGTGCATGTGGATTCCAAGGCAACCAAGATCACAGATGGGATACGTGGCATGCTATGGTATGGCCACACCAATTGGTTTCCGCACCTTATCCAGAACCTTCTTGTGTTCGGGAGAAAACCGAAAGACCTCCCCGATGAACAAATCCCATGGCCTAGGTACACTAATCGTCGGTTTCGCAAAACAAGAATAAAATTCCGACGAGTCTAGGATGAGGCACCGCGTCGTTCAGAAACAAAATCTAACCAAAACGAGGTAAACAATATTACGTCCACCTTAGTCATTATAATCATCATCATCATCATTATCATTGTCATCTTCATCATCATTGTCGTCATCATCATCATTGTCATCATCATCATCATTGTCATCATCATCATCATCATCGTTGTCATCATCATCATCATTGCCATCATCATCAATGTCATCATCATCAATGTCATCATCATAGTTTGAGACCGAGATGTACTGCATGTAGTTGTTGCCACAGCTACGGTAGTTGGGGTACTTTCTGTATGGCCATTGGATTTGCAGTGGCTTGGGGCCACTGGCGCGAGCGACCCCCGTTTGTTCCTTGCGGTCGTGCCGCTTTATGTTTGCGACACCCGCAACGGAACTGTTGTTTATGTTACACTGACTAAATCGACCATAATCATAGTCTTTATTTTCCAAAGTGGGGTTCCTAACCAGCGATGTGCGAGGTGATATGCTGTGATGTGAGGTGAGGTGAGGTGAAGTGAGGTGAGGTGAGGTGAGGCGAGGTGAGGTGAGGTGAGGTGAGGTGATGTGACGTGGTGTGAGGTGATGTGAGGAGAGGTTAGGCGATATGAGGCGATGTGGGGCGATGTGAGGCGATGTGAGGTGATTTGAGGTGATGTGATGTAATGCGATGTGAGGTGAGGTGACGTGAGTGATGTGAGGCGATGTGAGGCAATGTGAGGTGATGTGAGGTGATGTAACGTGGTGTGAAGTTGTGTGAGGTGATGTGACATGATATGAGTAGCTCAAACCCGGTAGCGAAAAAGGGGGTAGTAGCATGTGTATTAGCATGTATCAACATGTATCAGCATGCATTAGCATTTATCAGAGCACGTGTTAGCATATATTAACACCCCCTCCCCTACCGTACCCGTTGAACAGAGGTACCATACCATACCATACCATACCATACCATACCATACCATACCATACCAAACAATACCATACCATACCATACCATACCATACGTAATCTGATATATCGCTGTATAACCATATCCGCAAAATACGCACCAGGAACATATAATGCAACTCACGCGTTTAGTGATACCCAGATGTCAGCGTGAGATACATACGATGTGTGAAAATGATCCGAACTATTACTCCAATACGACGGAGTGCACGACGATTATTCTGAGGCTCTTGACGGCTCGCGGACCTCTATCCTTCTCACGCCCCTGCTACGATAGAGAAAGCACGTTTCGTCTGAAATGGTTTCTGAACGAGACCAACGCTACGGTACCATAAGGGTTAATAAATGTTCATGTTATATGTATGTTATGTCTGTTGTTTTTGTGGGGCCTTTTTTGCCGTGGCTTGGGGTCACTCTGTGCGAGAGACCGCCATGCTCGTTGCGGTAACAGATCTTCGTGTTGTTTCGATTTTTTTATATGAATCCCCAACGGGATGACGGTTAGATACAGATCAAAAGATTAATAGATAAACAAATTAATAGATTAGAGTAATAGATTAATAGATTAATAGATGCTGCGTCGAATACATCGCCTATCGCGGGTATGTCAGTGAGGAGCAGAGTGACTCCTGCGTGTGTGACAGTATGATAGTATGACAGTATGACAGTATGATAGTATGATAGTATGACAGTATGATAGTATGATAGTATGATAGTACCATAGTTTGACAATGTGATAGTGTAATAGTACAATAGTATGATAGCATGATAGTATGGTATTATAATAGTATAATATAGTACAATAGTATGATAGTATGATAGTATGATAGTATGGTACTACCGTATGATAGTATCATAATACGATAGTATGATAGGATGATTGTATGATAGTATAATAGTATGACAGTATGATAGTATGATAGTAGGATAGTATGATAGGGTGATAGTATGGTAGTATGATAGTATGATAGCATGATAGCATGATAGTATAATAGTATGATAGTATAGTAGTACACGATAGTATAACAGTACGATACTATATACTAGTATGATAGTATGATAGCATAATAGTATGATAACATAGTAGCATGATAATATGATGAAATGATTGTATGATCGTATGGTAGTATGTATTATAGACTGGTATATTATAGTGTTATAGTATGACAGCTCGGGTCCGGTAGTGAAAATTGGGTAACCACCCTGCGGTAGCCTTAGCCCCAAATCGTCAGAAAATACCATACCTTGTTGTGGGTTATTCTTTCGCATGGTATTCTCGTTCAATGCCTAGGCAATGTTTTTTTACATCCGGCGGTCAGATGGTTTTTTTTTATTGTCCTAAAAACCTCCGAAGATGAGGAACCCCAGAAAAAAAACGTGGCGCGCACCTCTATCGAAGCACGCGTGACCTCTATGTACATCTCTATGTACACCTCTATGTATACCTCTATGTAACCCTCTATTTACACCACTATGTACACACCTCTATGTAATCCCTCTATGTACACCTCTATGTACACCTCTATGTACACCTCTATGTACACCTTTATGTACACCTCACCCCAACATAATAAGGTGAGTTTATTTACAGTGTAGAGTGCACTGAAGGTGACTTATAAACCGATGATCAAACCCATGATCTACGATATACATATAAGAAAAACAAACGGATATTAAAGACGGCATTCCGACGCCATTCAGAAGCGAAAATGCCCCAAAAAAACGCTACGCCTGCCGTTGGACGCCTCCGAAAACGAATTGATAGTACTGTTTTTTTTTAGGGATTTGAGTAGAGATGTATCTCGACCAAATCCGCCACGGCAGCGGGTCTCTGGGACACCGTAAAGAACAATTGTCATCACCAATCTATCTGACACGACGGCAGCGGACAAAAACTTGCGTCAAAGTCGTTGTCCACGCCCTGTCGACGGCTCGATCTTGTTGCATGCCGGTTGTGATGCAGATCTGCTTCGTGCTGTGCAACGACGGCATCAACACACACTTCGGCACACAATACTCCACTGAGGTAAGATCCATCCTTGCGCGGCCCCTTTTTCTGTATTCGCTGGTTTGTTCGTTTTCATTTTCGTTTTCGTTTTCGTTTTGGATTTCGTTTTTCTTGTTAGTTTTGGTTTTTGTTATGGTTTTGGTTTAGGGTTTGGTTTTGATTTTGGGTTTGGTTTTGGTGTTGTTGTTGTTGTTTTTTTTTTTTTTTTTTTTCGGTGGTTTTCGTATTCGTATTCGTATTCGTATTCGTATTCGTTTTCATTTTCTTTTCCAGTTTCGTTTTCATTCTCGTTTTCGGCCTTGTTTCTGTTTTCGTTGTCGTTGTAGGGTGGACTTTCTTTCGCCCGCTACGTTGGCCATGTTTGGTTGCCTGACCTGTTGTAGTTCGAACGACTTGTTCGATGATAGCTGCCCAGCACCGCCGCGTGCATAGCGTACTAGTGGTTGCTTGGAGTAAGCGGTTACGAATACAAGGGTTCGTCTAGCCGGAACAAGCTGCACTTGTCGGCAGCAGCTTCTAAATCTATTTTGGGGCAAACTTATAGACCACGCACAATAATATATGATTGGATATATATGTATACTCTTTTCATCATACGCCTTCGCTTCGCCGCCGCCGCCGGGAATGGTAACTAGTAATACGATAGACGCGGTCTACGATATCTGTAGCATTTTTTTACCAGCTCATCTCTGATTAATGGGGCTACTCGACCAACACTAATCCAAATACCAGAGGTAGCGTTTTTATCCTTCGAGTCATCCCTTTATAATGCCTTAAAGGGTTGCAGTTATTGAGTTAACTAATGTTCCTGGAAATATTCCTGCTGGTAATGTGCCGATTGAGCTCCTCAAGTGAAGAACTACCGGTTAGTTATTGGTCAAGTAGTTTCACGAGTGTAATTTGTTTCAGGCTAGAACTAGTTATGTAGAAGGTTTGTCGGGTTGCGCGAAAGAATGCCTCCCAAGTAATGTTTCGGGCGATGATGAATGATATTGGTGATATGACATTGAGCTAGCTCTCATATTAGGAGCCCAGAAAATTATCAGAGTATTTTACATTCCTAGCTACCGTGGGATGGCCCCTTCGTGTCTCTCAACAATACCGGGTAGCCTTGCTCCGTATATAGCTAGGCCATGGGAGGTACTTGACGCCTTCGTCGAGTGTGATTACTCGTGCGCGGGCACCAGAAGCTGAAATTCCCACCACCTGCTACAGGCTACACATAATATTGACGCGCGTTCCGTCCATTCGTGTACATGCCATCCGTTATACCAAAACCCTACCAACAAATAGTGCTGGTGCGCTGTTAACGTCGACCTCACCACGAACGGTGGTGAGCTAGCGTTGGAGGAGTGTGATTCCTTGTGCGCGGGCACCACTAGCGATGAGTACTGCGGCGGCAACGATAAGATAACCGCCTACGAGATCGAATCCGTCGAAGGAGAGCCGAAGTACATTGGTTGCTACGGGGACGCAACAGCTAGCGCCATGGACGGGGAGGAGATATATGCCGAGTCCTCGGCGATGACGAACGAGGTGAGTGGTGGTGACGTTTTCGTTGTCGTAGAGGCGTTGGTCTGGGGAAAGGTTTGAGATGCATGCTACCTGGTTCACGACGAATGAGGTAGTTCGTTGATGTCGTTGTTTGGGTTGACTCATCGCCACTATCTAGTCGGCGGTCACAAGACGTGATCTAATTGTACTGTAGACGATTAATACTTGAGGACAAAACACCACAAACGTTGTTTGGATCGAGGGTTTCATTTTAGTAGAGGCGTTGGTTTTGGTGAGAGGTGCGAGTGGGACACTAAATCTAGGAGCACTACTTTCCACGGTGTCGTGTTGTTCATTTCTCAGTCTCTTCAGTTTAGCGCGATGGTGTGGTTTGGTCGTTGCACATTCCAGTTCCGATCTACGAGTACAGAAGACAACAGCTACGGTTTGTGGGGTTAACGCGGGATTAGAGAGCGTGCGAACACTGGGATACTGTACCACGCGCGCCTCCCTTCGATACGCTCTCGGCGCGAAAACACACAAATCCTTCTGAGATTCGCTGGTATCAGCTGCACCCGTTCCCTGTCTAGCGTAACCCGTTGATCTTGACCTTTTTTTACGCATGGTGGGATCATTATTCGCACATACCTTGACTGTGGTGACACTGCACCCTTCAACTAGCGAAGCCTACACTGTTTCCCGTTTTCTTAGTACTCTTGAGGTGTGCACTGAGTTACCTGTCCAGACCCTTCGATTAGTAGTCCTCTGCCTATAATCTGCCCTCTGCGTGACTTGCGCTTACACCCTTCCAAGTTCCGAAGACACGTTGATATGACCTGCATCCCTTGCCGATTGCTAATCCTTCATTTGCCCTTGCCCTATCCTCGGTTTTTGTTTCTGCTTGTATGCTTGCCAGTTCCGAAGGTGTGCGTGGTGTGACATTCTCCCTTTTCTTGCCTAAGGCAATACCCAAACCCTAGCCCTAACCCTAACCCTAACCCCTTGCCCCTTCCTTCCGAGGGGTATCGGCGACCGTTCTGCGATAGAGGTGGCACCTTTTGGCCGAAGCGTTTTCTGAACGACGAGGCTCCATAACCTGTAATGAAATCGTCGGATTCATTCACCTTTATGCCATTCTTTCTTTCATTCGTACAGCTAGGCCAGGGATCTGGTTTTCGTCGGGATAGTAAATGCAATATATATATATTTGTAATATATTGTTATGTGAGGTATAGAACTCCACAAGCGTATCCCCACCGTAGCGTTGTGTCCGGCAGACCCAGACGAGCCCTTCGCTACGGTGACATGCACCCTCCCCCCCCTTAATCGATCTTTTTTTTTTGTTTGCCTTCTCCCTTCTGCGTGAAGTCCGCTTGCGTCCTTCGCACTGTTTACGACTAGGTTGCGCGTTAAGTCAACCATCGGAGTCGTCCCACGGCAAGGGTTGCAGTTGTTGGATTGACTGTTTGTGTCTGATCGGTTGAGCTCCTCAAGTGTGGCATTATCGGTTAGTACGATAATTTTACGTGCATGTTTGATTGTTTCAGGACTAGCGCGTAGGTGACATGTTGCACGGGTTGCGCGAACGAGTGTCCTTCGAAGTAACGTTTCGCGTGTGATGTTGAACTCGCGAGTCGTATTAGGACCTTTGGAAACTTTTGAGAAACTTCTGCTGCACCCACCAGCAGCGTGGGACGACCCTGCGGTCTTCTCTAACTTAAGCGTTTGTGTATACCCTCGCCTCTGCGTGAACTGTTTGCCTGCATATACCCCCCCACGTCTGCAGCTGTGCATTGCATACTGTGCCGAGAAGGGACACGCCTACGCCGGGACTACAAACTCCGAAGAGGTGAGAGCCGGAAACGCGTAAACTTTGCTCACATCAGACAAGCAGATGACATGTTGATGACATGTTGATGACATGTGTTGATGACATGTTGATGACATGTTGATGACATGTTGATGACGTGTTGCTGACATGTCGATGACATGTTGATGACATGTTGATGACTCATCCCACGGTAGGAGTTGCACGGTTTGGGCGAAGCGTTTCCGACCTTCTGACCTTCTGACCTTCTGACCTTCTGACCTCTACAGTGCGGTTGAGCTCCTCAACTGTGCCACTATCGTTTAGAACAAGGAATATTTACGAGAACAACATGGTTGCTTTCAGGACTAGCGCATAGACATGTAGGTCGGGTTGCGGGAAGGAATGCCTTCCAAGTCATGTCATGTTTCGAGTGAGATTGTGAGCTTCTCATGTTTTTGATAGGAGCTCGGAAACGTACGCTGCACCCCCAGCGCGGGACGACTCACATCTAGACCATCTAGATCATCTACATCATCTACTACCGTAGATCCTATTGTTTCTGCTTGTTCGAATGAGGAGGCGTTTTTAGTCGGGTGCAGGGGTCAGGTTCGTACGGTTTTGACTACTTGGCTAAGGTAGGGGGTTTCTATTTTTAAAGGCCCCATTTTCAGGTGCTATTTCAGAGCCACCCACGTGCGCGGCGCCCACTACCGTGTGTTTCAGGTCCATGATATTCACCGAAATGTGATCGTGCACCTGTTCTCCTGTGCACGTCAGAAGCATTGTTTGAGCAATTAAATAATGTTTTATATTTGGTGAAGGCTACGGCATTACTGTGTTATAATATACTTCCCTTTGTGACTATCGGATATAAGCCATCATACCATCATACATATACTATAATACTATCATCATACTATAATACTATCGTACTCTTCATACTCGCACGAGCGACTCTGCACCTCACTGAAAAAGTCGTTAGGCGATTGGTTTGGCGATGGCCGCAAGCAAAAGGGGGGGCCACTCGCGAGAGTGATCCCGATTTGCTGACCCCCCCCCCCCCCCCCCGCCCCACCCCGTACGGGAGCATTAGTCGTTTGATTTTGGTTGAGGTGCACCCGTCCGCGGGAGTGGGGGCCTCAACTTGGCATTGAATAACGGGGGGTACCTTGACCCCTATCGCGTCGAGAGTCGTTCTACGGTAGCCCCCCAACGTTTCTCTAACGAAATCGCCGGTTTTGAAACTAGCTGTCTCCTTAAATATCGCCTCCAAGACGGTGCCCCTTGCCACCCTGATGTCATCGTTCGATGGCCCTTCCTTTACTTTGCAAATGAGAAAATATACGAATACTTGTGACTCGTACTTGTAGCGTCCTTCCTCTTGTCGAGCAGCCATGGAACGTTCGTTAAAGAACGTTGCTTTTTTGGGGGGGAGCTATGTCGTAGAACCAGTCTATAATTGGATTGGATCAGGCACACGATACAGCAACTCTGCGGAAAATGATGGTTGTGCGAGCGTCATATCCTACGCACCCCACACGGCATATACGCGCGCAAAAGACCGTGTCATGCATATTCCTGATTATCCCGGTTTTGTCCTTGTTCCAACGTTTCGATGCGTTATTCGGTGGCGCTTTACGGCCGAAGGCATGCTTCTGGACATTAGTAGAGGTCATCTAGCGTTGCTCTAGCTCTGCGACGGGTGCTACGACAAACGTAGCACCTTTGGCGATTTTACTTTTTGTGAATGACAGGAGCTCCTTAATAACCGCGTGCTACGATAGAGGTGCAACAACAACCATTCATTGTTTTTTCTGGGGTTCCCCAATTTGGGAGCTTAACCCCTCTAGAGCCCCAAAGTCCCTTCCATCACTAACTTCAAGTAAATTTGTCTCCAAAAAGGGTTTCCAGTAGTGAAGGCGTTAACCGCTTCACGACTGGAAACCCGTTTTTGGAGACAAAATTACATATTTTTAGTATAGGGAGGGTTCGGGGGCGCTGAAGTGGTCAAGACCTCTCCTAAAAAAACCTGTTTTGGAGGATAAAAAATAACTGCAACATGATGGAAAATGCCATGGCCCAGGTACACGACGAGAGTCAGAATCATGCGACAAAAAATATCACAATATTTACTTCAATCTTCGATCTCACAGCTGGAGTGTATTTTCAATTTTTATAATATATTTCCGACGATTTCGGGTTAGGCAGTCCCGTCATTCAGAAACTATTTTGGACGAAAGGTGATGGTACCTCTATATCGTAGTATGCGTCTTTTGCACGAAATCGTCGCGGGGTTATATTCATGTTTGTGCGATATTGGTTTTTCGTTTGCTATACGCGGGCCATATATGTGAGTTTATTCCTCAGGTCTCACCATTCTTTTTTTCTCTTAAAACCCTCTTCTTTTCTAGTCGGGTGGGGAGTACAGAGCTTCTCAATTTTGTAGCCTCAATCATAAACATGGGGCTCACCGAGACCTCAGCGTGTGTGCGGCCCCATGAAATGAAGCAAAATCGATCACGGCCGAAGTTAACAAAGGCTTTCTCAATACCAAGACTACAGACTGTAGCGGGGCCACTTTTTTATGGATAATTTTTTTTCAGCGGCGAGGGGTCACTCGCGCGAGAGTAAACCCCCCCTGTTTCTTTTTTGACCTTGAGGTTTCCTGGACCAAGGCTACGGTATTTTTGTAGTATGAAACCCCCAACGTTCACAACCGGGTCTAAGCTGTCACATAATATCATACTATCACACTATCGTACTATATATATATTATCATAATATCATGATATCATGTCATATCACACTATGATACTATTATACTATCATACTATAATACTATCATGCTATCATACTATCATACTATCGTACTATTACACTAGATATCATACTTTCATACTATCATACTATCATACTATCATACTGTCGTATTATCACACTATCATACTATAATAGTGGTATCATACGATCATACTATCATACTATCATACAATCGGACTGTTATACTATCATACTATCATACTCTTAACTTCATACTATCATACTATCATACAATCATACTATCACACCATCATACTACTATATATCATACTATCATACTATCACACTATCATACTATCCTACTCGCACGAGTGACTCTGCACCTCACCGACGAAAGGTCTTTACACGATATGCTTGGCGCAGCGTGGCTAGTTATTGCATTGCCGGTTCATGCCACCAGATTTAATTAGATTCTAGTAACACCAAAGTTTAACAACGAAAAGGAACAGGCGGTGGTCACTCGCGCGAGGACTCCTGGCCAATGCAAAAAAAGGCCCTTCAAAAGGGACCCTCATGGTGCCGTAGTATTGGTCCGTGCTGTTCCAATTTTGGCGATATAAATTCGCATTGGAAGGGTAAGCTATGTTGCTCGAGCCGTTTTACAGTAGTATGTCCCATCGAATTTTCTTTGACGAAATCGCCGGTTTCGAAACCAGCTCCCGGCCGTATATCCTGAAATACGGTGCCCCTTGCCCCCCCGACGTCATCGTCCAAAAGTCTGTTGCAAACCAGAAAACATATGAAGATTGTGTTTTTCACATAATATTTCCACGCCTAGAGCAGTAATGAACCGTTCGTTAAAGAAAGTCGCTGCTTTTGGGGGGGGTGTATCGTAGAGTCATTCTTCTTGCGCAAAAACAATTTCCGAAATTGTTTTCGTCCGTGAGGTATTATTGTTAGAGCCACGCGTGTAATAGAAGTGAAAAAAGGTAAATAGGGGAAACGGGGGTATGTCATAACATCATCATAACATCATCATAACATCATCACAACACAGTCGTAACATCCCCCCTACTGATACCATGCCGTACCTACCCTTGGTCTCAAGTGTTTCATTACCATGCATCCTCAAGCGAGCTAGGATAGAGGAAGCACTTTCAGTCTGAAATAGTGTATCAAGGACGGGACCCCTTACTTAGCCCCAAATCGTCGGAAACGGGTTATTGTTTTGCAGGATCCTCGTTCGATATCTCGGCCACAGGATTCTCCATCCGGTGGCAGTTTTCGTTTTATCCAAAACAGTTTTTGTGAGACGCCTTACGCTCCGAAATTGAAGTCGGGACCCTGAGAAAAACAGGTGGCGCAGGAGGCGTGTACTATTAGTAACTGCATCTATCTAAGGTTGCTAATGTAAGCTCCCTAATCATGGGTACAAAAAACAGCAGCATGCTATGTATGGAAGCCTGCTACGATAAGGGCATTCCGGTAGCGAATACTTGGCAGTTCTTACACTTTCTGAATTTCGAGGATCCTTGACCCAATATAGCTGGGATTTCGGTCAGGTTTTGCATTTTTGTTTCATTTAAGAGCTTTGTTTCTGAATTTCGCCTGCCTCCTTAACCGTGTGTCGCTGGAATGTCTCCCTCGTTTTGCCTTTTGTTTTCTGTTTTCGTAGATTTTTTTCCTTTTATATATATTTTGAGACCCCTTAACCCAATATCTGACTGGAAGTTTGGTTTTGTGTTATTTTTTTTTTCCATTTAAATAGCTTTGTTCGTGAACTACGCGAGCCTCCTTAACCCAGTGTGGCAGGAATGTCACCCTCGTTTTTGCCTTTTGTTTTTAGTATATTTCGTTTTTTTCTTTCTGGACGCATGCTACGATAAGAGTAGCGCTTTTGGCAATTTTTGTTTTGTGAATGACAGGCTCCTTAACCCAAATCGTCGGACATAGCACTTTTTTGCATGGTTCTCGTTGTGTACCTAGGCCATGGAATTCTTCATCCTGTGGCAGTTATATTTTTCTCTTATCCGCTTTTGGGAGAGGTCTTCTGAAGGTCCCTAATTGAGGGGTAGTATTAGAAAAAACAATGGTTGGTGCACTCCTAACCCAAAATAGCTGGAATTTCATGGTTGACTGATTCTACGATATAGTCCCTCCCGAACCAGCGATTTTCTTTGACGAACGTTTCATGGCTGCTCGACACAAGGAAGGATACTGTTATGAAATAATAAATAAATATGTATATGATCATCCTTTTTGGGGAGGATTCGGTCAACAGTTCTTTATGTCTCGGCCTCAGTATGCGATTCTCGGAACTGGAATTCTCGGTCAAATAGCTTCGTTCCAGCGCCGTCTTCGGGGGGCGGCTCAAACGTCATTCGCCCTGCTGTATGCGTTCCGCACCTGGCCGGGATCGGGTACGTGGGCTGAGAGAGACAAGCGTGAAGTGCGCAAATTTTCATATTTTGGGCGGTAGACGCCCGAGATATTCTTGGATCTTGGCATATGAAAAGCATAAACGAAAAAATCATGTGGGAAACATATATTTCCAACTTGGGGTATCATTTCCACATTGGCTTCCTTTTTCGTCCCCACCACAATTTTTTCATGGTCACATCTCGAAGCGCTTGGCCTATTGTGCATATCGTACGACTGACTGCTGTTCGTTGCTGTTTAATATCGGATTTCAGGTTAAATACCATCGTTCAAGCGTTTCTTATCTTCGAGGGGGGCCGCTTCCTACCCAACACAACATCATTACACCCAGTGTCAGTGCTGAATCTTCTCCCTGGATATATTATAAAAATTAAAATACACTCCAGCTGGATATATACAACATAATATTTTGTGGTAACAGACTGTGAGGCAGAGAAAACCAAACAACCGCAATAAATCAAGGTATACAGCAAGTGAAATGCTAGCGTACCGGGTACGAGAACACAACAAAACGGGCCAGACCGTGAAAAAACAGAAAACAAACACAACCAATAGAGTCGCTTTCAAAAATCGCGGTACGTGAAACAATGTTTTGTCGGTTTTTTTCATCGCCGCTCCAAAGAGTCGTTCCGTATATATTGGTCCACGATCCGCCATTTATCTTTCAGGACCGCATAATAAATATCCGACACTAATTCCATGTTTATGTGTCCCCACAAACGAAATGTGGATGCACTTCCGAAGTCAAAGGTAGGTGTAATCATCAAGATAGTAGTCTTTCGAACGCTTTGTTGCGTGGTTGCAAGAATTGGGCTGGCTACTGACTGTAACAATGTTGTTGGCGCTGGTCAATACGTCGTGTGCGCCAGCAGTTTATTGATGACAGTATAATATAAGGTATCGAGTTCCTCATGTGAGGAGCGCAGGGACGTTTTGCTGCAACCCTATCGTGGAATGGCTCTCCCCACCACCCGCAACATCGCCTAGACCTAGCACCACGCGTATAGCAAACCCCTACATCTATGCGACCTAAAGCCCTCCCCCCCCCCGCCCCCGCCCCCCCCCCGCCACATTCCTCCCCCTCCCCCACAAAAAGTAATTATTGTTCCCACGCACAAATTGACCTGCCCCACCCGTCCCCTCCCCCCCCTCCCCCCCTCTCGGCCCCCTTTTGGTCAAACCCAGGCCCCCACGTCCTTCAAAACTCCGCCCTCCCCTCACCGGATATTCGACTTACAGGATTCACTTGATAAACTGATGCATTTCCTTCCACAGCTGTCAGATTCTGTCTCCCTCAGAAATGGGTTTAATAGTTTCCGCGCACAGACTGCCTAACATCACCCTGTTGACCCTGATAGCTACACTGTAGTTGCAAGGGGAGTCGCCGACCTATATCCTTAATGAGGACACACAACCCGTAATGCGCGCGATCGGAGTATCACACACAGCGTGCAAAGATGAGTTTCGACAAAATATTCGATCTCACAGCTGGAGTGTTTTTTTTTTTTGTATTATAATATAATATAGGGATCTTCTTGAAAATATCATCTCGTGTTCGCCAGGAATTGACCGATGACACAGAGTAGTAGTAGTCGGGATCTTCTTGACAATATCTCGTGGCAATCGACGATATATAGCAGGTATCAACAAAAATTGGGATCTTCTGCACAAATATCTCGTGGTACTTATCGCTACGCATACGCACGTCAGACTCAAGTCAATTGGAAAAATTAAAGTAATGGAAAAGACGGAGGAGAAAGAAAAGGGGTAGTATATTCTGATTCAAGGTCACCCTGTGTCAAGCCGAAGAAGACGCTCATTGCTCTTATCAGTTGTGGGCAATATATGCGGCTGTTAGTATGCCGGGACATACATGACGATTTGACTCCTCTTGTTACGTCCCGAATGGCTTTATCGTGACGCTCTGGGCACCAACTGCATAGATTCATCCCGAGTCCCGAGGTCGAGCGTTTGGTACCAATTGCGGTCGCATGGAAATTATTTGCCCTACGTGAGTAGTATGCAAGAAAACACGCGAAAATTATAGCGAGCTTAGGTTTCTGACCCCATAAGCGAATAAAATCGGAATTTTCAGCGATTTTTTCGGTGCCGCATAAGCGAAAAAGAGGTGATTATTCGGACACAGCAAGTATTCCATGATCATTCGACCATTCATTATGCCAGTGAGTCAAATACGCACTTTTGTATCTTAATTTGAGGCTTTTTCCACGGTTGGCTATTATGCTCGAGTCGAGCCAGTCTTAGTTCCACTTAACTCTTATTATTACGTCGTTTTTCTTTGAACACCCCATTTTTGTTTGAAATTGATTGTGCTTCCTGCATACAAACGACTCAAATTCGTCCAGAGTCGGGGTTGATACGCCGTGCGGGGAGGCATATCGACCCGAGAGATCATCGTTATGGTTCCCGCGTTGCTGGGGATGTAGATTTTGTGAGGATTTCTGAACCGGATATGGGGCCCTGTCTTCCCCGTGTGCGACGAAACTGCCCCCCATCGGTTGGTGAGCCTCTGTCATCCTCCTACTAGGGGGGGGGGGGCGCTGTGGAGCTCGAACCAATTAGTGCTTCTAGCCAATGAAACTGGGCTTTCCACACCGTGGGGGGCGGTGTTGATCCGAGAGAACTCGGTTTTCTTCCCCCGTTTGTATTATTTTTAGATATATGGAATGAACCCTGGACCGGGGATGGGATCCTATCGTTCCCTGGTGGAGCTGGCTCTATATTGTACGAACCCCATCTAATTAGAGATCGGCCGGTCGGTGGCATTGAGGATTTCCACACTGTGCCGGGAGGTATCAATCCTGGTGATATATCCGTGTTCGTCCCCGGGTTGCCGGGGTTGTATATATAGACTATGTGAATAGATTATGACTCTGGGAATAGACCCTATCGCCCCCGGTTGACGGTCACTTTAAGAACGATTTCCGGCAAATGGGCGACCAGCGATCGGACAAAAAGACCATACCAGGTATTTTTATTGTTCATATTTTCGTCTTAAACTTGATCGGGCCTGTAATTCATAACTTCCAAACATTAGTTCAGTGCTATCGCGTACTTCTAATATTCCATCAACCAGGCGCAGAGTGGTCTACAGCAACAGGTAGCAGCATTGTTATTTAATGGCATTCGAGGAGTCGAATGACGAAGGCAGCGACACCGTTTTTCACGCCTAGAGTACCGTCAGGAAGTCTCTCAACGATCAGACTATACACACAGAGACACAGTCGGTCTGCGAGCCTCGGATCTAGATATATATATATATATATTTTTTTTTTTAATTACACTCCAGCTGCTGTGAGATCGAAGATTTTGTCGAAGCTATCATTTGCAAGCTGTTTGTGATACTCCGATCGCGCGTATTATATTATGGCATCATGCATGTAGTAGCAGAAGCTGGCTCAGTTTGCGCCTGTCGGCTGCTAGCAGCAAACATTTGGCCATCCCTCTGCTGGCCTTGGATGCTTGATTGAGTCGAAACGTCAAGAAACGCACTCGAAACGCCTCTTCGTGGCCACATTAGAGGGTCAGTCTGCGTGGGCTCGGATTTATCCGATCGAAATATACATGATGAAGCTCGGAGTCGGATTCACGCAAGAAACGGGGAAACGGAGGAAACGACAGAAGTAGTAAGTAGTCCACTGTTAGTCTATATGGATCTCGTGGCATTACTTTGCATTCTACACGCGTAGACTATGTGCTGTGTGGTAACGGTTTTTACTCTTTATCGTATGTTGAATCCAACGTCGAAGGGCTGCCCTGTGCTACCGCTGCGGAGACCTTATATCCATATATTTTCTCGTGTGCAAGGTCCAACGATGGACGACGTCGGGGTAACGAGGGACATCGTATTTCAGGAGATAAGGCCTAGAGCTGCTTTTGAAACCGCCAATACAGTTGAAGAGAAGTTGGGGGGGCTTCTACCGTAGGCCGACTCTCTTGTATTGCAGCTTTGTTCATTCCAATAGCTTTGTTTACAAATTTCGCGAGCCTCTTTATCCTAGTATCGCTGGATGACTCATGCTACGGTAGAGATGCATGTTTTTTTTTCTAAATCTACTTCTTACGTATGGAGGTTCTATACTACTATGATACCACCTCACACAAAAAAAAATGTTCATTTCAAGCCAAGCGAAAGAGTAATCCGACGAAAGGAACCCGTGTTCCAGGTATACAAAACAGTAACTACTCGAAACAAAAACGTCATTTTCCGAACATTTTGTAGTCAGGAGCCTCTTCATCCGGAGACGAAATGGCCGAAAACTGATACCTCTATCATCGCAGCATGCGTCAGAATGTCAGACTCGTTTTTTTGCCGATTATTTTTTGTTTTTGTAGTTTTTTGGTTTTGAATTTAAAGACTCTTCAGCCCAATATCGCTGGAACGTCACCCTCATTCTGCATGCTCCCCTCCCGTATTGTACCTACGAGTCGTTCTACGGTAGCCCCGAACTTTTCTTTAACGACATCGCCGGTTTCAAAACCAGCGCTCTCCCGGTCGTATCTCCTGAAATACGGTGTGTGTCCCTCGACACCCTCCCCGACGTCATCGATCGATAGGCCTTTCTTTGCACACAAGAAAATATATGGGTACTCTTCTTTCAATACTACTATCCTTCCTTGTATCGAGCAGCCATGAAACGTTCGTTAAAGAAAACAGCTGGTTTTGGGGGGGACTATGGTAGAATCAGTCTTTAAAGATGTGCTTTTGTTAATGGTATTTTCACTTTGAGTTCTCTCATACAACAATCAGTCTGTTCGGTGAGGTACTTCAATCCTCATGTCCCGTTAGCCCTCAGAAGGGAAAATGAGCACCTCTATACACCGTAGAATATACCTACCCCATCATCCCCACTCTACGCCGCGTGTGATTTGTCGGTGTCCTTTGCGCTTGTTTGTTGTTCTTTGCAGTGCTGGTGCGGAGACGCCGGCTATGACATCGACGGGAAAATATCCGATTCCCTCTGCTCCAACGCCTGCACCGGTGACGAGACCCAAGCGTGTGGTGGCCACTCTGCCCTCAGCGTCTACTCCACATCTTAATTCCACATCTTGGCTGATTGCACCTTGATTCATTGCATCTTGATTGATTCAGTTTTGATCTATTGCGCCTTGATTCGTTTCGCCTTGGTTAATTGCATCTTGATCGAGAGCATACGGAAACGACGAACAGTGCCCAAACTCGGCTTCTGTCGTGCTTGTACAGGATGATTTGTTTCGTATGTGTCTACCCGATGCCTTCGTGCTATCCCGGCCAGAGGGCGGGAAGAGCAGACATTAGCTTCAACCTTTTTCTTGATCGAATACCACATAATATACGATATATATACTGATTTGTTACAGAAAAGTAGACACATGTCTACTGGGCATCTTGGTCGAGGCTTTGCGTCAGCCTAAAGGCTTTATACAGACATTATTGTTGATGTTTTCCTCCGAGAATGTATGACATAATGCCATGTGTCATACGAAAGCTAGACGTCCCTTTCGACTTTGTCCTCGGTTCATAAGTGCGAGCTACACACGTCTCGAGTATTGGCGGAACATCGCGGAAGCACTTATGCTGCGAGTTAAATAGGTGCGGTAGGGACTTATTTGCTACTGTGGTTAGGGCTCTAGACCATGACGTTTCCTGAACTGTCGAGAGGTGCCATGCGGTGCCATGCAGTACCAAGAGGCTTCATGAGAGCTCGTCCAGTGCCATGCAATGTCGATGAAAAGGTCCACGAACTCTCATTAGATTTCATGTCTCAACATGGTAACTTTACGATATTGATTGAAATCACGGCGAGCTTAACGGCTCCTCGCGACACTTTATGGCGCCTCATGGCGCTCCATGAAACCTCATGGTTCCCAACTCAACCCTGGGATGACCTGAAACACATCACGGAGCCATCGTGCGGTAGGGGTGCTTCATATTCTAAGATGTCCCTGAGGTCCTCACACGAGGAGCTCAAACTATCACCAGGAAACATTCCTGCGAAGGCATTCGTTCGCACAACCCGACAAAGCTTTTATGCCTTGGTTGAAAAAAGTAATATATACTCGTGAAATTGTTAGATCAGTGACTAACGGGTAGTTCCTCACTCCAGGTTAGCTCAATTAGACACGCACACTATTGGTTAATCCAACAACTGCACCCCCTACGGTGGGGCATCTCAGTAATGATTTGTGTGCCACCATGGATAGGACTCTAGAATATCAACTTTGATGCGTTTCGTAGCTGTTTTATCTCGGAAAATGTACGAAATAGTTCCCTGTGCTGAGTTTGGGCTACTATCTATGTCATTTCAGGCGGTTTTCTGGCTGCGACGGAAACACGAGTGTTGGGGCTGAATGTGGTGCTTGCGCCTACATGGCTTGTTAAATGTGGCTTTGCCGCCGTTTTTAGTAAACCTTGCCTCGTCCAATGATCATTTTTTCAGCATGTTGGCATGAGGGTACAATACCTCTCTGGCATGTAGCATAAGAGCTGCATATCGTATATTCGATATTGAAATGCCCTTAAAGATATTGTCATGGATGTCTCATCCTGAGTTCCGACGATGTCCCTGGTGATAGCGTCGTTGAGACCGCTTGAGCACAGGAGTACGGGGAGGGAAGGAAGCCGCCCCACTTGGATTTGCAACCAATCACATAGTTTCAAGATCTTCGGGTGTTGATTTGGCATACTCTGCACTAAATAAGAAGGGGGTGGGATTGACGGTCACTAGGTGATATCGCCCGGGAGCGCTTAAGCACTGCCGAAATGAGGGAGAGGCACACAAACACTTGCGTTTGCTACATATCAGGAAGGGCGTACCATCTGCGTGTGTTGGACATGGCATGGGTTGCCCCAAAGAGGCTTGGGCGAGCGTGGCGGCCAACGGTTCCTGCTGGTTGGTTGACTGTTCACAGGGTCGACGTGTAGACGGCAGAGCGAAAGCGTTTACCTCTCTCGTCGCTGTAGGGGCCAGAGGCCACGATTCATACCTTAGGGTACCCTGGACAGGTCGAACCAAATATACGGTTGGGGGATCACTTTGGGAACCTTTCAATGTTCAGTGGATCGACGAGACTCACGGGTGTGGCCTTCCGTTTCGTTTGCCTTCGTGTGTGTGTTTTTTTTATGAATCCGATATGGAATGCTTAGCTGGGCTGCACGAAGAAATTTGCTTGACGTTACTCGGTAAGTAAGTAAGGTATAGCGTCTCTCGTGCGAGTATGGTATGATATGACATGACATGATGATATAATATGATATGGTATGATATGGTACGGTATGGCATGGTTTGGTATGGTATGATATGATGTGATATGATATGACATGATATGATATGATATGTTATGGTATATCAAACACACTAGTGAAAAAGGGGTCTCCCCCCTGCTGCAGCTTCGGTGTCATCGGTAATGTGCTCGTAAACTTTCAGCGGAAGATTGCGAGAATCGTTCAAAGACGTGGCTTCCCTCCGCCCTCGCAGTAAGACAAAGCACAATGCGTAATTTCAGCTATTAGTTTTTCCGCTGCTATAGACCCCACGACCGGCTGCAGTGACCTGCGGTATCTGCATTTCTGCGAAACTTTTTTTCTTGAATGTTTCTTGTGCACGCACGATCTCGATGCGGTGGCTCCACAGTCAGTCTTGCCCTGCGAATGTTCGTGAATACGACGGAGCTTGGGCGACCCAACGACGTTTCGAAACTTTGATTCGTGTGTTTTCGTTTGGATTCAACTTTCGCTTTAGGCCCGCTCCTTCACATTTTTTAAGATCAAACCGTGGTGGTCTTTGCTCTCAGCGTCCTTCTGGAAAAGTCGGTGGTCGCAGGTGTATCCAATTCCCCTTTTCCCCCCCTCGGCACTCTCCTCCATCTAGTGACGAGCCCAGGGTTCGTCAGTATTGCCACTGATTGTCAGTTTTCATCGACTTCTCGAGCTCGTTCTCTCGTAAATTTAACTGCACAACATTATTGTAGCCACCGCAGGAGACGAGGCCCATACAAATACTACCTGGCCTCAACGCTGCCATATAATAAGGAAAAACGAGCACAGACTGTAGCTACTCAAACGATAACGCACTACCTGGTAGCTACCAAGCCCCATAAGTAAGTATGCATTCGGCCGTGCGGGCGGGGAAGATGATCAAGAAAATAATTCAAGGCTACGTGTGTAACCATGGCGAGGAAGAATGCATGGTTTCGTAATATCTAGCAATTTTTGCGTTCTTCAAAAAAGCTCCTTTAAGTAGGTGTAGTATCCCAACGGTATATATATATATATGATCTAACGCATCATAGCTTGCAGTATTGCCCTCGCATAGAACAGTATCCATAAATTATATGGTCAAACAAAACATGGCTCAAACTTTCCCCTCTCGAGTCCTTACGTCTTACGATCAAGCGAACCACAGCTCTAAGTTTTCCACTCTTGTAGAGGACGTTATCTTAGCGGAATACTGTCAATCGAACCACAGCGCACGGTATTGACTTGACGCGACCCCCCCGCCTCCCAGCCTCATCCGCCGTCAAGCTGCGGAGTATACACTGAGGGCGTAATAGCCACCACACGTTTGTTCGGCATCGCCTTCGCAGGGGTAGGAGCAGGAGCTGTCGGAGATTCGTCCGTGCAGGTCGTAGCTGTCGCCGCACCAGCACTGCAAATAATCGCCAATAAAAAACAAAGCGATGCGTCACATGAAGGTTATGGTACGTAAGGAGAGTCATTGCTCGGTTCGCGATCGATACGCGCCAGAGGATAAGGGTGGCAATTTTGACTATTAAAAAACTATTGCTATGACGACAGAGTTCCTCACCTAGTGACCGTGTTTCAGTACTACCCATCATCGAAAGTCGATGGATTGTCATTTGTGTTTTACCGTACCGTTCGTTGTGTAACCTATGCCATGAGGCTGATGTAACCCAGTTGCATATCGATGGATCATCGTTTGTGTTACAAAATATCGTTCATTGTGTACCTAGGCCGTGATATTGACATCATCGGGTTACATAACGATGGATTATCATTTGTGTTGCACATCATCGTTCGTTGTGGTGCCTAGGCCATGATATTCATATTTTCGGGTTGCATATGGATGGAACACCATTTGCGTCACACGATATCACTGGTTGTGTGCCTTGGCCGTACGAGTGGCCATCGGGTTGCATGTCGATGGATTATCATTTGTGTTACACACAATGACATCGTTCGTTGTGTACCTAGGCCCTATAAGATCGATATCGTCGGGTTACATATCGATGGATTATGATTCGTGTTGCATCATATCATTCGTTGTGTGCCTAGACCATGATATTGATGTAGTCGGGTTCCGTTACGATGGATTATCATTTGTGTTACCAGGTACTCAATATCATTTGTTGTATACCTCGGCCATGAGAGTTGATCATCGGGTTGAATATAAATGGATTATTGTTTCTGTTACACGGTATTGTTCGCTGTGTGTCTCGGCCGTGATATTGATTTAAATGGGTTGCATGTCGATGGATTTTCATTCGTCGATAAAAAACAAATATCGTTCGTGGCGTACCTAGGCCATGAACTTGATCGTCGGGTTTCACATTCATTTATTTTTTGTCACAACTCAGGTTTTGTGTTGAAAAGTATTGAAAAACCTGAAGCGAGGACGCCTGCTACGTTAGAGGCAGCATTTTTTCATGCAATAACATGATCTGATCAGATCTGATGTGATCTGATGTGATCTGATTTGATCCGATCAGGAATCACGGGGGCTCTTAACCCGTACTCGTCCAAAATGGTCAGTCTTGTTTCTGAACCAAGCAAAAGGTTCGTGCATATAGACCCTGGGCTTGTTCGCCTCGGACCCGTGGTGCCCTTTCACTTTACACAGAAAACACATTTTAGATGAGAGAGAAATGGAGATACCCTCAGGCGAGAAACACCTAAGAAACGTTTGGTGCACCTCTGCACTGTAGTATTACTAGTACGCTATATGAGTGGCATGTGTCCCAAGCAAGGTGTATACCCCCTACCACAACGCGCGGCAGTAAAACGCTTCGCTGAGCTAGCTGTCGTGATACGTTGTACCGTTGGGGGCAGAACCTTTTCCATTCTGGGGCACCTCTCCCCACTCGAAAGAGTAGATCTACATTCCACCCGAAGGCTGATTCTTGAAAAAAAACTGATGTGCATCCCGATGAATGATCGCATGGGCTAGGTATTCAACCCAAATCATCCTGAAAAACCAAAGCGTCATCCCGATGATTTTCGATTTGCGGAGCCCCATCATTCAGTTAGTTTGAGGTTTAGCCTGAAACGAGCTACCTCTATCGTAGGCCCTGCCCGTCTCTTCCAGTGACAAGCACCCCGCTGCAGTCGAATAGTTTGTCACGCTGCGTAGGCCAGCAGGATAGTTCTACGTTCGGTGTTTGAGCAAGGTGCAGAGGCCTTTGTGCACAAGCGGCCTATGCTCGAAGATGAGGAAACCGGGAATCCGTCCCCGTCTCAACCATGGCTTTCACAACACCTCCAAGGGTAACGCAGAACGGGCACCCTCATCTCTGCTACCAGAGTGGAGTAATGCGCACGAGTGACTCTGAACCGCATCGCCCAAAACACGCTAGAAGATTGTTCTTGGCGCGGCGTTGGTTGCCATTCCCGTTTTCTGTTTTATCTCATGTTTAACACGGGGTACAAAAGTTTACCCGTCGGCCACAAGCGAAGAGAGGGATCACTCGCGCAATCGACCCCGGGGCACCGCAACCCCCCCCCAAAACAAATATAAAGTGACCCCGCCACCGTACGTTTAGTCACCTAGAGTATGCTGTGTTCTACGACGACGACCATGGCTACGGTACGGAGGATGTTAATACATGTTAATACTGCCTCTTTTGAACCGCCGGGTTTGGGCCACTCGCCCGAGTGACTCTGTACCTCGCTGCAAACAACTACTCAAGATATTTGATTTTGGCAAAGCATAGCTAACGATTCCATGGCAGAACCATGTCGCAAATAGTACAGCGCATACATACAGTGCACAGAGTGCATTGCATACAGTGCGTAGTGCGTAGTGCATACTGTGCCGAAGTTGTTTGGACCGCAAATGGGCAGGAGGGTCACTCGCGCGAGTGAACACTCAACCCGTTGGAAAAAGAAGCGCCAAAAGTAACCCTTCTACCCTAGGCTTGGTCGGAAGCTATTAGAAGCACTCTAACGATCATTTTATTGATTGTGATTCTCAACGACCGGGCTCCACAACCCAAGCTCGTGGGAACGTCATCGTATGTCATTTTTGTCTTCCAAGATAAATTACTTCACCGTAGAATCAACCACGTAATGAGTCCTTTTTATTCGAGTTTCACTTTGAGCTTACTCCAAAAAAAGTTCTAGCGGGAGGCATATAATAGTCCAAGCATCACCCTCCGAAGGCAAATTAAAGTAGGTACCTCTTCCGTATCTCTGCCTTGTAAGATGTTGCCAGAGGCGGTGGGTGGATGACTGTCAACCGCTTGAAACAGCAAGGTCTAGTAGTAGCATCTGGGCTTTTTATCCACCAAAGGGGGGTGATAATAAACGCGCTGTGTGAATCACTAACGACGTTCCGTCGATGTTGGGTCGTTGCTTTGGTTGCCTTGATTGAGGAGCACCGTCAGAACAACACACCTTAACCAATGCACGTGTTACTTGCACCTCCTATCGTAGCGTGCGCCTTTTCCAAATAACCCCCCGTCGGGGGGATGGTATCGCATTGTATCAAACCGACACCACCTCAACACTTGAACCAACTCCCACGTGTTGGAGGCACACGAACGTGGAAGCCATTACAAATCTAGGAAGCCAGGAACCAGGTCATAGGTTATGGTGTGCTCTGTGCTGATGCGCAATATCATAGATGGGGGCTGAAACCAGGTCGGATGTCTCATGGATTGTAATATGCGTGCTGTCAAGCTTCCCAAGTTCGTCGGCTACGTAGAAAGTGTCGTGATACTCGAAGGCCTCGCCCATTCACGTCGGTACGATGTCATTACGATGTCCTGCGTTTTCTACTCGCACTTTTCTGTCTGTGTTGGAACCCGAGCTAGCCAAAGGGAGAGGTACATGATGATAAGTTGGGCAACACAAAATAATGCTGCACATAATCAGCACCGACCGCCCTGCGACTCTTCGGGGACTCCCTCACACTTGGCCTCGTCGGCAGAAGATTCATCCCATGGTAGGGGTTGCGTGATTGCGTTATTGGGTTTAGTAATGTCATATGGTGTTTCTGTCCGGTTGAGCTCATCTGGTAAGGAAATACTGGTTAGTCTAAACATTTTTGCGGCGTGCAATCTTGTTTAAGATTAGGGCATACAAACTTGGTCCCGGGTAGTGCGAACGAATGCCTTCGAAGTCATCGCTCGGGTCAGAGAGTGGAACGGCCTCATGTTAGCAGCTCAGGAAATTCTTGGAATGGGATGAACTCCTGGCGTGGGATGGCTCCGAAGCAGACGTCTCAGACGAACTACTTCAAGCGTGGTTGCTTACCTCAGTAGAGTATTGGGTTCCGGCGTAGGCATGCCCATTGATCGCGCAGTACCACCTGCACGCCTTCAGGGAAAGGACCAAAAACCACATACATCACGAAGGGATTGTTGTTTAAACGGACGGTATTTGATGAAGAGGAGTGAATAATAGATGATGGGGCGCGAAGAATGTCGGCGGCGAATGTCTCGCACACCAAAATATATGTAGGCGGCGTAACCGGACTTCAGAAAAAGGGAGGCCGATGTTTTGTGCATTTGACTCAATTGTTTTAGGGTGTATCCCTCGGTTTTCTCTTGGTTTTTGTTGGAATGCCTAGAGTTGATTGACGTTGGAAGGTCGTCTTATGGTAGGGGCTGCACGTAATCTGGCCAAACGTTTCTGACTCTTTGAGCTTCTCAACCCTGCACTTACCGGTTTGCAAGATTGAAAATCTTTGCCAATACGCCTGTTTATCGACTACTATAGAAAGTGGTACACGCGGGCGACGACAGAGGTAGCAGTTTTCGTCCGATTTTTTTTTCTGAGTGACTTAAGACACTCCTTAACCCAAAATCGTCGGAAATGCAAAAAAAAAAATTGCATGATTCTCCTTGTGTGCCTAGGCGATGGGATTTTTCATCCGGTCTAGCAGTTTTGATTTTCTCCAAATCAGGTTCTGGGAGATGTCTTAAGCTCCAACCTCAGAAACAAAAAGTGGTGCATAGAAGACTTGGTCTGAGCGCGACAAAGAATGTTTTCGAAGTCATCTTTCGGGTGAAATACCGACGTTCTCGTCACGTTTGGAGCTCAGTAAATTCTTGGAATCTACTGCGTGCACGCACAACTGCTCATGGCTACGGTAGGGGGGGGGGGGGTGCCCCCTTGTTCACTGCCAGGTAGCTTAAGTTTCGATGGGTGCTACGATAGAGGTGGCATCACCACCTTTTTCCCCCGAGGCTTTTTTCCAAGGCCATTCCCAAAACTGACGTGGAGAAAATAAAACTGCTACCGGATTTAAATAAAATGTCATGGCCTAGGTTTGAAACGAGAATCATGAAAACAATATGGTCTATGTCCACGGCTGATTCTACGATAGCCCATATATATATTATATCAAAAACAGCGATTTTCTGTAACGATTTTTTCATGGCTGCTCGACCCAAGGAAGAGATACAGTATAAAACAAAGTATCCACATATGTTTGCTCGGGTGCAAAGAAAGGCCTATCGATCGATGACGTCGGGGTGTCGAGGGACACCGTAGTTTAGGAGATATGACCGGGAGCTGGTTTTCAAAACGGGCGATTTCGCTAAACAAAAACAGGGGAGGCTACCGTATAAGGACTCTTCCGGAAATTTTGGGTTATTTAGAAGCCCCGTCATTCACAAGAAAATTCGGACGAAAAGTGGTACCTCTACCGTAGCATTTGTCTTCAATCCACTCCCACGAATAAAACATGCTACGATGGAGGTGCGCCATTGTTTCTCTGGGATTTTCTGGGGTTCCTTTCTCGAGGAGCTGCACGCCCCAACGTTAGGGTAATCCCGCGAAACCGATTTCGAGCCGCACTCAAAATAAATTTGAAAAGATGAGCAGCATATCTGCCGATTTTTTGTTAAGGAGCCCTGTCATGTTCAGGAACGAAAATCCCCCCAAAAATTGATACCTCTATCGTAGCACGCGTCGTCGATGGGCTCTGTACCTCACTCACGAAAAATACTCTGGACGAAGTTTTTTTTTTCGGCGCAGCGTATGCACTCCG
Organism: Undaria pinnatifida; assembly: GCA_012845835.1. Taxonomy (NCBI): domain Eukaryota; class Phaeophyceae; order Laminariales; family Alariaceae; genus Undaria; species Undaria pinnatifida. The sequence goes on along the minus strand of JABAKD010000002.1, from coordinate 1,730,327 downwards.
TATTCACGTCACACGTTTTAAGGCCTAAGACACCGACCAAAGCTCAACACCGCAAACGAACAGGGAGAGGTCAGAGTGACCAAGGTCCACTGAAAAAAACAAAAGAGAAGTAACTCGTGCTACGACAGAGGTTGCACTTTTCTGGTGAAAACTACTCTGAATTTCACGGGCCTTGACCGAAAAACGGTACGACAGTTTTCTTCCTGATGTTGCAATGTGTGCTGCTTCAAGCAAAGGTCGTGGGATTGTTTGTCGGGTAACACTTTTTTTTTTTTTTTTTTTTTCTAAATCAGCTGTCGGGTGGGGTATCAACAAACAAGTTCCTGAAAACACAAATGCTGCACCTTTACCGTACGTAGCGTGTGTTACTTGATCACTTTTTCTTAGCCTTGCAGAGGGATTACTCTCCAGGACAGCTCTGCACTTTATATCGATGCCCCACACCAAGAGTGCTACCAACAATACCGACACCGAAATCGGTTTGGTCGACGTCGATTTTCAGCGGCGCTACACGTACGTGCATGGACCACAATTCTACATTCATGCATTTGTAGTGAAAAACATCTCCCACATTTTTCTTTGAGCACGTTTTGTCAGCGATTGTTGAGTACAGTTAGAAACTAACACATCCGAGGGAAAACGCTTCGAAAAAGACGCGAAATGCACTGGAACTATTTGAGCATTACGCCCCGTTTGAAAAACTGACCTCATTGGTCATGTCTCGCGTGACATGCTTCCCCTCTTCGTTCATCGCCCGCTCTAATCCGTCCTCGAAGCACCCAATGTAGTTCGGCGCAACGGGAACTTGATGCTGGATCTCGTAGGCGGTCATGGCGTACCTCCCGCCGCAGTACTCGCCGCTCATCGTCCCCGCGCATCGCATGCCGCACTCGTCCGGTGCTAGCACTTCGCCATTCTTGGTTAGGTCGGAATTGACACCACACCAGCACTGTCACGACACGATTGAAGGTAGTGTTCGTGAAGTTGGTTTCGCGAAAACGAACGATAAAGGTAGGGGATGCGCATATTAGGGGTACTAACACGCTTTTTGGCGAAAAAGCGGCGTCGGACGCGTGCTGCGGGAGAGATATTAGTAGGTATACCTCGTTTTCGGCTGCAACGGTTTCTGACCTTAAAGGAACCCCTTAATCCAAAATCGTCGAAAATACGATGAAAAATTCCTTTTTCATGGTTCTCGTTGTATTCTTTGTCCATGGTATTTCACCTTGAGGCAGTTTGGGTTTTCTCGAAATCAGTGTTTTCGGCTAAGAAAGAAATATATTTTGTGTATCACGTTGTTAATCTCGCTCCTAAAATGACGGACCTAAGAAAAAAACGTGATGCACCTTTATTGTAGCAGGATTCGTCTTTTAAAAAACACTAATGATACCCAAATGGACAAGTGTACGCTACGGTACATGTATAGGAGCAGATCTATCTGTACCTCGCCCACATAAACACAACCAAAACGGGGGGGGGACAGCATGATTAAAAAAATGTCACCAGGTTACATTGATATAAAGGGATGTCTTCTTACTGCAACCGCCAGATTTGTCCTCTTTGAGGAGTTATAGTTTCCGCGCACATGCTGAAACGCCCCCCCCCCCCCCCCCCCCCGATCCCTCTTGTTCAAACGTCCCACCTTAAATCGAAATCTACCAGAGTAGTAAACACTACCGACCAGCTGATATCATCTCATTATCTTTCTAGCCATCCATGTTGTAGCTCCAACCAATTTCCGCCCTTCTCCCCACTCCCCCCCCCCCCCCCCTCTTTTTTTTTTTTCCGCCCAGTTTGTTCAAACGCCCCACTTACAATCGAAATCGAACAGAGTAATAAACACTTCTACGCATTTGATATAACGTTATTATTTTTCTAGCCATCCATGACGTGGCTTTCATTCATTCCAACTCCCCCCCCTCCAACGCCCCCTCCTTCCCCACCACCCGCACGATGGCTTAGATCTAGCACCACGCGTATAACGAACCCCTACATATATGATTAATACGCGCGATCGGAATATCACACACAATCTTTCAAAGATGGGTTTCGACCGAATCTTTGATCTCACAGCTGGAGTGTATTTTGATATTATATGTGACCTAAACCTCTTGAAAACTCTTCCCCTCCCCCCCCCCCCTCCCATTTTTTTGTTTTTTTTCCTCGCTCTCTCTTGTATAAGCGCCCCACCTAATATCGAAATCCGCCTCAGTAATAAACACTCTACGCACTGGATATCACCTCATTATCTTTCTGGATCCATGGAAGCCGCTGCTGCAATTCCCACACACACGCTCGCCCCCAACGCCCCCTCCTTCCTCACCACTCGCACCATCGCCTAGACCTAGCACCACGCGCATAGCAAACCCCTACATCTATGCGACCTAGAGCCCCCCCCCCCCCCCACACACCTCTCACCTCCCCACCCCCCCTCAAACACTCCGCTCTATTTTCGCTGGTTGTACGAGTTACAGGATATACCTTATGCACTGGTGCATTCTTTCCAAGACCGTCACATTTATCCCCTTTAAAGAATGAATAATTGCACACACAGATTGACCTGCCCCGCCCGCCGCGCCCCCCCCCCCCCCCCCCCCCCCCCGCCCCCCATGATAAACTGATGCACATTATTCCAACACCGTCAGATTTAGTTTCCACGCACAAATTGAGCTGCCCCGCCCGTCCCCCCCCCCCCGCCCCCCGCTCCTTTGATCGAAACCAGGCCGCGACGTACTTCAAAACTCTGCCCTCCCCTCACCGGATATTCGACTTACAGGATTTACTTCTTAAACGGATGCATTTCCTTCCACAGCTGTCAGATTTTGTCCCCCTCAGAAACAGGTTTTATAGTTTCCGCGCACAGACTGACAAACATCACGCTGTCGACCCTGATAGCTACACTGTAGTTTCAAGGGGAGTCGCCGACCTATATCCTTAATGAGGACACACAACCCGTAATACCCTCGATCGGAGTATCACACACGGCTTGCAAAGACGAGTTTCGACAAGATATTCGATCTCACAGCTGAAGTGTATTATATAAAAAGTATATATCCTGCATGACGGGCTCCTTAACCCCTTTAGAGACCCCAAATCCCTCCCTATACTACCTTCAAGTAAAATTGTCCCCCAAAAAGGGTTCCAGTTGTGAAGGCGTTAACTCTCCTTAACCCAAAATCGCTGGAATGTGATTGGTTGTTTTTTGCGCAAGATATTTATATTTGTTTTCATCAGCCATGGGTTTGGTCATCAGGCTGCACGTTGGGTTTGGAAAAGAGGCGCCTCAAGCGAGGAGTTTCAGAGAGGAAAAAAATGGGCTCATCTGCCAAAGGCTTACAATGCATTTGGCCTTGGCAGTCTCTTACAGTTAGTTGCACATTCAAATAGGCGTTTACACCCCCCAAGACTGGGAATTGCTTTTTCATCTGGCGAGGAGGGCGGCGAAACATTTAACATAACCGCAGTTTCATTTCAGTATTTCTGCTCAAACCCCCAGACAGTACGTACCTCTTCTATCTTTGCTTGATAGAACATCTCCCAGATACGAGCAGAACATATCAGACACAACTCGATTCACAGGTGCTGTGCGTTCAGGGCAGGGACAACGATCTGAATACGACAAGGCTTTGCGCGGGCCGTTGTCCTTTTCTCCAGCTCTTTCAAACGCCACTGCCTTCTGATCTTCTGACCCCGCTGGTCGTGATACGCGCTTCAACTTTTTAAACTTCACGCCGAGGCTACGGTGGACACGTCCTACGACAGAGGGTGTTCCACTTATCCGCCACAACATTTTCTGAACTGGGCGGGACTGCTTAGTAACCAAAGAGCGTTAGGACGTCAGGAGAGGACCATTACATTAGAGGTGCACCAACCATTGCTTTTTCTGGGGTTTCCTTAGTCTGGGAGACTAAGACCGCTCCCAAAAACTGATTTGGAGAGGATAAAACTGCTACCGGGTGCAAAATCCCACGGCCCAGGTACAAGACGAGAATCACGCAAGAAAATGATCCATTTCCGACGTAACTGGGTCAAGGAGCTCCGTCATTCCGAAAACATTCCTGCAAAAAAACGGTATGCCTCTATCGAAGCACGCGTCAATAGCGGGACTGCTGAATACCCCAAAACGGTCAGAGCGCCCCTCTTGTTTTCTCTAAATGATCGACTTGTGTACCTAGGCCATCATGGCGTTGGCCATCGCACCGAACGATAGTTGTTTCTGGTCCAAATCCGTTTTGGGCTGACGCATACATAGCCTACATCTCCTGCAGTCAAGACCATTGAGAAAAAAATTGGTGCAGCCTCTAAGACGTAAGGGGGAGAGATGTGTACCTTCCTCATCTGCAGGCTTACGCGCGACGTGAGGTATTAATGAGATACACATACCATATTCGGGCCACTGCTTTTTTCTTTTTTCCGGATGACAGGTCTCCTTAACCCCAGATCGTGGAAGTTTATTTCTTGATTACTTACCAAAAAATCGTTATTGTTAATAATACCGGCTGCATGCAGTAGACCACTGGTGCTTCAATGGGTTTCGCACTTTCACTTTTCGATTTCTTTCACTTTTTGGGTGAAGTACATACCAACCGTTGTTGTTTTTATCAAGCCAACAACCTTACAGGGAAAAATATAATGGTTGCTGGTGCGTGCACCTCACTATCGCTTGAGCCATTTTCTGCTTCGTGGCAGCTACGTACCGACTACCGCCTACCGCGGTGGAAAGGAGGAAACGAGGATAGGTGCAAAGGAGCCAAGGAGGAAAGGAGGAAAGGAGGAAAGGAGAGATGGACCAAAGGAGGAAATGTTGAATGGTTGAAAGGAGGAAAGGAGGAAAGGAGGGAAGGAGGAAAGGAAGAAAGGACACAGCAGTTGCTACGGCGGAGGTTCTCTTGTTTCTTTTTACGTTTTTTATCTCCTCACCTGAGGAACTCCATAGAAAAATTATACCAGGTAGTATTAATAATAATAATTCAATCAAAACGAAAAGGCAACCCCCGGGATGATGAACAATCCCGCGGCGCCTTGTTGGTGTGCAACCCCCGCCGCCCCCCCCCCCCTACCCCTGAAGACAAGAGTTACCACCCGGCGGCTTTTGGTAAAGATTCTTGGGGCCCCATGTACAAAAGCAAACACAACTAAAAACGCGTCATTGCCATGGCTCGAGCATGCGGCACGTACGGCGGTGCAGGGCGTGCACAACGTGTGTCTCCTACAGTTACGAGCATTGGAGCTTTCAACAATATAGTCGTCGCAAGCTGCTAATAAACTAGCGGTCCGGGTTGCTTCGTGTTGAGGATGCTGCAGTCGTCACTTCCTGTCGTCAAGTGTTTCCTCCTGAAGCCCCGAAAATGTTCTAGGAGTCATCTCACGGTAGGGGTGGGGTGCAGCATCATCGATCAGTCCCTGAGGTCCTCACATGAGGAACTCAACATCTCACCCGAAAAATGACTTCGAAGGCATTCGGTCGCACAATTCGACCAAACGTGTATGCCTTAGTAGTCTCAAAAGCAAAGTGTACTCGTGAAATTACTTGAACTATGACTAACCGGTAGTTCCTCACTTGAGGAGCCCAATCGGACACAAACATTACTGGTTAATCCAACAACTGCAACCCCTACGATGGGATGACTCTAAATCCTAGTAACTAACTGCTGCTCGTATCGTAGCACGCGTCTATGCATGTATGTGTTTTTTTGCTGCGCTGAAGACATGTATATACTTCGAAGTATATCAGTTTTTGAGAGAGGTATAAAGTCACAGGCGCGAGTTGACGGGAACAGAGAGTACAGGGAGTAAAAGCCGCCCCCCCACCCCCACCCCGGTACCGTCACCTTCGATGTAACTGAAACATAAGACAATGCCCTATACCGCAGCCAAACAATTGCCACGCGCGTGCTTGATCGTGGACGCGCGACTACTGTACGAACCACAACATCAAAACAAGGACCCCTGCGGAAGTCCGACTGGGGATACAATCGTTTGCGGTCATTGCGGCGAACGGGTCACCTACTACGGTGATGCCGCCCTTTTCGGGTTGGACGTCATGTCGCCTTCGAAAAACAGCTAAAATAAGCGATTATTTCACCCCTACATATCGCGCAGTCGTTAGCTTAGGACCTCCGCAAGTCACAGGAAACATGGGGCTGAATGACCGCCTGACACGTACGACGATAGGGGCAGAATTTCTTGATATTTGTGGTCGACAGATTTCTGGCATACGGGGCTCCTACCGCGGAAGTACCCAGGATTAACGTTAGCTCAGTATCATTATTTGTGTGAGCCTCGTGCTACGAAAAAGGTATACCTCTCCCGGCAAAAACGGGTTCTGAATCACCGGGCTCCTTAACCCCAAATCGTCGGAAATAATAACACAATTAGTACCTAGGCCATGGGATTTTTCATCCGGTAGCAGTTTCTATGTTCTTCCGAGATCAAACAAGTTTTTGGGTAAAGAGAGGCCTTAAGCTCCGACAGTGAGGTATCTGAGAAATAACGTGGTACACCTCTTCCGTAGCACGCGTGGTGATACATTGATTTTCGTTACGCATCTAGGTTGTGCATGATTGATCATGCGATGATCGGGTGGTACTTTCACGTTTCGTCGACGTCAGCATGGAGCCCCTCCACCGAAGATCGGCGTTAAGTTCGGTGACCACGTCCCTACCATAGCTGCTGGTCCATGCGTCGCCTTCACTGCAAAGGTTTGCGCGCAGCGTTCGTAAGAAATACTGGCTCTACTTGAGGTACGGTATGTTACGAAGAGATGCAAACGCTGCGTGAGCCCAACTGTGGAGATGGTAAAGCAGATTGGTCATCTTCGGGGTCCCCAGTTCAGGATGAATTTGGGATATTTCGTTGTAAGGGTCGCCGCCGGCGGTCGGTTGTGCCGTCCGATCCCACTTTCTCTTTCACACTGGTTTGTCCAGTATATTGGACACCTGGTCTTCTGGTCTTTAACGCCTCACAGCGGCTTCACGCGCCACTGCTATAGACCAAGGTTTAGTTTGGATAAGATATTCGTTAACCTTTGGCAAGTGGTCAAACGGATTATTGCCGCACTAATTCCGTAACACCACCCAGCAATCTTCATGAGATAGGCGACTTCCATGCCTGAGTCATCGCCGTAACAGTTTAGCCTCCTCGGTGGTGACACGATTCCGCGGTCCATATGAAGACGTTTTGAAACCACGATTGACGCGTGCTATTAATAGTAATCGCACCAGTAGCAGTATTACTAATAATTTTTTTTTTGCTAGGTGTGTAACTCAGGTTTCCGAGGCTTCTCAGCTGAAGAGTGCTAGCAATCACCGACATTGCCCTGCGAAACAACCCCTAAAGACCAGACGTATCTGCTGAGGTACAGGTGCACGTTTTCGTTTTTGGCATTCCCCGCTCCAGGAGCTCCAGACCTCACCTAAACACTCATTTTGCAAGAAATCATAAAAGTTACTCAACAGTTGCTCAAGAGCTACTCAATTTTTGGTCGATGAAAAACCTCATGGCCTGGGAATGGAACGAAAAATAGTGTGCAACATGAACGGCGTTGGGAAGGTGTTGCGTGAAGGCGTCCCGTTATCCAGAAAATAGTTTAGCGAAAACGTGTCACCCCTACAACATCGTAGGACGAGTCGGCGGCGAATAATCCCGAGGGCCTATTGGTAGCAAAATGAATAGTATCACCGTGTAACATAAACGACTTTCCAACGGAAATGGCTGTTAGGGAGCCCCATCAATAAAAAAAATGTTCTTGTGAAAACGTGACACTGCTACCATAGCGCATGCCAACTACAACCACCAATAATGTCGGGGGTAAAGGCAAGGGAGGAACTTGATTGCTCCGGCAAGGGCTTACCTCGGTGCCATACTGCGTGCCGAAGTGCGTGTTTGTTCCGTCGTTGCATCGCTTGTGGCAGATCTGTAGGGCAGTCGAGGGCATAGCGCACGTGGCTCGCATCTCAAGCGTTTCATATGGTTATGCTGCAATAGTATCCTCTATTGTATCCACAAGGACTTTTGTTCATGGGAATAATTATGTTCCATCGTTTTGTTCTGCTCACGGTATAGTTGAAACGATGCCCACACGGCCGTGGAACTGTTCGCCTCTTCGAAACGTAGTGCCATCGTACTGTCCACTGAGTGCTATAAAGTTTGATCGGGCTGTACCTTTGTCAAAGCAACCATTTTGGACTTTGGGTGATCTGTGGGTGAGGTGTAGGGCTCTTCAAACGAGAAGATGACTAAAACCGTACGTGCACCCCTGTCTGAGGAGCTCCGTTTGCGCTGGTAAAAATTGGACATAGTCGTGCAACCCCAAGGTTAGCCCTTGTGCGTGGTAAGTGAAGGTAACAGCCGCGCCAACCTCGGCGTCGGTTTACCTCACCGTGAGTTTCGACCTCAGCGCCATTCTACTGTATCTCAGTAAGGCTGGAGTTTCGAACAAATGCATACAGACTGATACGCTGACCCTCGTTACCGCTGCAACTTCGATCCCGCACTACTAGCAGACGCACGCACTGCGTTACGGGTAGCATTTACCGTACCTGGCGGTTGAACTCAACCAACGTACATCTCCCAAACGTCGGACGTGGAGGAAATAAGGCATGCGAACTCGATACCCCAACCAGGTAGGTTATGTCTTTTTAAGAAACGAAGATGCAATATTCTCATCAGGTTGCGCTCTCTCAAGTAAGGTTCTGCGTCAGTTGGAAACCGGGGAGCTCGAAAGCGCGATCCTCGCCGTAGGCCGAGCCACTATTGTAACGCTGAATACTGATGCTGTTACTTCTACGGAGATGATACAGGATACGGCAGAGGTTTCTCCCTTCGTTGCTGAGCCTTTCGCGCTTCGTGACCACACCCCAAGACCCAGTTGGAGAAACGTCCAAGTGCAACCCTCGATAAAGTTACCCCAGGCCATTCATACACGACAAACATTCATGTATTCGTGTTCCAGCAACAAGGATAATTCAGAGTCTATCTACAGTAGCAGTCCCCCTAACGTTCCTTCAACGAAATCGCCGCTTTGAAACTAGATCCCGACCGTATCATTTCTCGAAATACGGTGCCCCTTGCCACCCCTACGTGATCGTTCGATGGGCCTTTTTTTTGCAAAAAAGAATGTACGATGAAGATTTGTTTCAGCAGTTTCCTTTTTGCGTCGAACAACCACGAAACTTTCGTTCAAGAAAATCGCTGTTTTTTGGATGGGGGCTACTGTAGAATTATTCTTGATAAAATTTCGACCATTTTCGGTTAAGAAGCGGCGTCATTCACAAAATGGTTCGCCCAATAACTGCTACCTCGATCGTACCTGGCGTCAAATCCAATGTATCAAATATATAGGACGAAATGCACAAAAGCAAAGGGGGAGGAGGGGATGGTGGGGAGGGGGGGGCGTCCGTTAGTTTTAGCTTGCCATTCATGAGCATTTTGGTTGACTGATCTACTACACATTGTACAGAATGCTACACGAACACAGTCGTTAACTACATAACGTGTTCGACATACGCGTAGGTTTGCTTCCCTCTTTGGGGGTTGTTTCCGTCGCCAATTCCCGATATAATCTCCATTGCAGTATCCAGTATATTTTTCGCCCAGGTCGTATAGGTGCAGTTGCGACGGCGGCACATACATGTATGCTATCGAAACAGTGCGGTAGAGGTGGCGCCCGTCGTTTCTGAGGTTCTTACCACTTGAACACCTCTACATTCTCCACCCACAAAGTGGTTTAGCCGAAAACAAAAGTGCAAGTCGATTAATAAACCCATTTGGCCGAGGTATACCAAAAATCATGTTATTGTACCATTGTATAAGAAGTAATAAGCAACCTACCCACCAATTAAGGTTATGGAGCCCGGTATTTCTGAAAAAAAAAATTAGCAAAAAAGTGCTACCTGTATCGCGGCACGGGTCGTCCCCCTTATAGCACTCACTCGTTGCTTTGTTTGGCCAAACACGGGTGGGTGTGGTTTGGCGAAAAGGTCAAGTAGAGTTCTCCAGATGTATTGTGCATTCGGGGCTTTTGGCATTGTTTTGGTTTGGGAAGGTATCCACGTCTGATCGGCAACGTATTCCATGTGTGAAGCAAATGGACTCTGGGTTTCGATGTATGTGTGTACGGTACGATCGGAGCGAGCGCTATTGCACACGTTCTCAGTGAGAAATATTATTTGTAGTGTGAATCCCTTTGAGACTTTTTAGGGAGAAAATTAAAGACGAAAATGGACAATTACGGCGTCGGCCACTGCCGGTTAGCGATGATAAAGATGTCGGAATGACAACAATGCTAATAGCCGTACTGCTGCGCCCTCACTAGCTACTACTGGTAGACGATTGAAAAGATCGCAACGCCTTTCGGTCGGTATACTTCTTCATGTTCCAAACAGGTTAATGAAAATTCCCCAGACAAAATCCTCACTGGATCCAAAGCTAGCTACTGGGTTGGTGTCCAGTTTCAGCTACGAACCTCCGTCAGCGGGCAATCTTGGGGTCATGGCTCATACATTAAGTTCCGACTACAGTCCCACATCAATAGAATTCGTTATTATTTCCTATACGGGGGCTGGCATTATTGTCTTGTTTCGTCAGCTGGGTATTAAGGCCCGCCGCTGGCAACGTCTTCCATGTCCGAAATGAAGTCAACGGGTTGTGCATTTTTTTTGTGCATGATATGTGAAGGGTATGTATGCATGTTGGGATCAAGCGCTAGAAATTGCCAGTCAGGTGACAGGCGGATGATATGTCACACCCACGCCATCTTACCTCTGCAAACATAAACAGGGCCGAGCCCTTTGGGTCCATGATCCTAGACGCCTGGTCATCTTGGAAGCATCCGACCAGCGAATAGCTTGTCCTCCGGTAAACGCTGATGGCGTTGTAACCGCCGCAGGTAGCGCTGGGGTCGCCGGTGCACAAGTACGACATGGAGATGCCGCATTGCATGCTGACTGTAGAGCGAAACTCGAATTCCTCACCAGTTCCACAGAAACACTGCGTTGGGTTAGCATTTGGGACAGGATTGCGTAGATCAGCCGATTTTCTATAACTGAGATAGCCAAAAATAGCGTGAAGTAACACATGGATTGAAAATCAAATACAACGATTGTCATTCTCATCGGCAAGGCAACCTCCAGCTAGGAAAGCCGGCCCTGGCCTTTAAGGCGCGCATTTATCCTTCCGCATCTAGCACATACGCCTAATAAACAAGCCCCTGTCCGCCATTTTAGCGAGTTTCAATCTAATGGCGTTTTCGTTTTGCACGCTAATCACCGAAACTGTCCCTGAAAATTTCTTGCGTCGTACGATAACGAGTCTTATCCCCGCAAGGCCCGTATGGCTCGAAACAGGTCTTAAGGTAGCCCGTATCAGAAAAGGGCGTCAACCCGTTTTTTTCAGGCAAGCCTTTAAGGGCCAAGACCCACAGTTGGATTATGGAAGGCAAGGGTATGGACGAAACGGAGAAACATACTACCCGAAAGCTGTGATCCGGACTGCAGCTCGGTGGGGTATCCCATTTAAGAGCGCAAATAGGAGGAGGGAAGTAGGCAAGAGCAGATAAATCGGTTTGTCAGACCTCACGATGTCGACACCAAAAGCCTACCAGCATTTGACACCTCGAGTCTCGGATATAACACGCTAAAATTATGCCCACCGTGCGAAACATGAGTTTTTCATTCGTGGTGCTTCGTTAAGAACAATATGTATCGTTTACAAGGTGTGTTGGGCTTGTCACGGGAGTGCTCATAAATCGGGGTACCCACTGTACGACGAACATACTGGCTACAGTATAGGGGACACCCCCATTCACTATGCCGGGTATAGGCGGTTTTGATCGAGAGGCTTGGAATACCTCCTTCGCGAGACTGCATTATTTAACCCTTTTAGCACCGCATTCCAGGCAAGGGGAGGAAACGATTGGAGCCAGACTAGGATAACTTTGGCAAATGGAAATGGGATTTATTGGCGACGCACAGCATTGAGCGTTTCTTCGGGTTGTCATCCTCGCGACTATGCCTCAAAGCTGATGAAAAACGAAGCCCGACATGTGACCCCCCTGCCTTAGCTTTCGTGTATTGAGGGCTAACACTACACCTTGTAACCGCCTTACCTGCCGTGACGGTGGGCTAACCGATGACGCTCTAGGTTAAGGAGCAGCACGTTGCTTCGGACACATGCAACTAACAATAATGGTAATAACAGTACGTACGGCAGAGGTCTACCTTGCTTATTCAGAGGCTCCCCACTTGTTGAGGAGTTAAATGACTCGCCCAGAAACCTATTGTATTTTATCAAAGTTGAAAGTTCAACCCTGTGAACAAACAATGGCCTAGATATATGAAATTCGTTTTGAGATACACCGAGAACATCCCCATCATTGTATCATCAGGTTAGGGAGTCGCAACCTCTATCGTAAAACGCGCGTTTGGTTGTTAGGTCGATTCCTTGACGACCTCCGCGCCTCTCCTCACGCAGTCAGCTTTATCTGAATTAATGAACGCGACGCCCGATGTACCAACTCATCGGCTAGATATACTACAACTGACAATTTTTGGGCTTCCCTGTGGGCGTGCTCGTACATACCCTATGGGAGAGTTTATGGGAGGACGACATTGACGCTCGGACCGAGGGTGCGGTGGGGGAGGGAACCCCCATGTTCACTGCGGGGTTTGGGCTATCATAACAACATACCACATCAGACTATCATACCATCGTACCATATAATATCATCTCATATCATATCATATCATATCATATCATATCATATCATATCATATCATATCATGTCATATCATATAATATCATATCATATGAGATCATATAATATCAGATCAGATCATACTATCATACTATCATACCGTCATAGATTACTATCATACTTCGTATCATTTTCACACGACCGACTCTTTGCCATTTTGATACAATACTTTGGACGATGTTTTTGGCGTAGCACAACATACCATTCCATTGCAGATTCATATCTGAACATTAAGGGTACAGTACGCAAGCTTAAGGCCGCAAAGGTACAGGGGAGTCACTCGCGCTACGAAGTGAACCCCAGCTATAGAAACAAACGGGTCTAAAACGAACTCTTCAGCCGCATCGACGGGGTTGTCTAACGCTGCATCTCTTTCATGCTGCATACTGACCACTCCAAAAGGCACCAACAACAATAGATATGTTAACGTACAAGCAAACAGTTTCGGATAGCTTCTCGTAGTTGAAGAATTCCGTCAGTCAGCATGTGGCGACAGGAGTTGCGTTGGATGAAGACGACGCCACCGGCAGTATTGAAGGTACCCATGATTAGGTATTCTTAGTCATACAATGATTCGCGAACATGGCCCACTTGTGTGCCCGATGCTTAACCTCGTTCAAAAAGCAACAGTCGTCTCTGCTTTATTCTCACCATAGCCTTCCATCTGTGTGTGAGATGTCCTGTGGCGTGGCTCGGATATCGGTCGCGTCCAAAAGCTTTTGATATATATCACGTCGATGACATACAACGCCAAAAGCTCATCGTTGACGCGGGTTGTAGGGTGCACGCCAACTTCTGCTAAGCGCCTTAGATGAGATTCCCGCAGAATAATCGCACACTAGAGGTGAAGCAGAAGATTCTAAGAAATTCTGAGCTACTGTTATCACGATGAGCTAGTTCAATATCATCATCATCGTGATCATCACCCTGAATATGACGTCGAAGGCATTCGTTCGAGCAAATCAACCAACGGTTCCATGCGCTAGTCCTAAAACAAACATGCCAGTGAAAGGATCATACAAAGCCGGCAGTTCCACGCTCGAGGAGCTCAAGGGGCCAGAGGTAAGCAAAAGTTCGGCCCAAAAATAAATAGTTCAACAAATACCGTGGGATGACTCGACACAAACCGAACCCCAAAATCTGGCCAGCTATCGAAACTTGATGTACAACCCGATCAAACTCCATTCGTTTAGAAGGATGTGACGATAAATTCAACGACATCGGGTAGCTGATTGCTTGAGCATCCCCGTCGACCATGCATTTGTTTTGCCCAGAAGTACTACCCCCCTCGTTCTTTAGTGCACCATTCTTGGTTTGAGACGGCCTTTGCTTTAGGACCCCTGGGCCTCACCCAAACGCTTGTTTAGAGATTATGAAGAGGTATCATATTCCCCAATGAACAACCCCATGGCTTATACGACGAAATTCGTGCGAAAACTATAAAATATTCCCACGATTTTGGCTCAAGAATCCCAGTCATTCTGAGACAATTTCAGATAAAAAGTGGTGTACCTTAATAAATTTACCGTAGCACGTGCGTCCCGCGTTCGAAAACGGGTCAATGACAAACGCTTCACTCGACCTTCCCTCCATCCGACGCGCTTGGCCTAAGGACACCCGCACGCTCTCACTCACCTCGCCTCCAGACCCCAGACCAAGGTACTCGTATCCAGAGCAGAAGTCGGAACATATCTGCACGAGAGATATACAGTAGTAGATTATTTGCTCTTTTTAGAGGCGCGGTTACATAGACCAGTGCTACGCTAGGTTTTTTGGAGCCGTGCCACAATAGGGGTGGAGCAGAAGTTTCCGGGCTCGTAACTTGAGGGGCTCGCAATATCTCACGCGAAGCAAGTCTTCGAAGGCATTCGTGCGCGGTACCCGAGCAACTAATTACAATGCGTCATTAATCATTATTAGTTTGCAAATATTTTGGTGTGCTAGTACTAACCATACGAACCAAACGTTCCACGCTTTGCGTGGCAAATCGATCGAAAATGTTTGGGCTATGCAATGCATCCCCGACCGCGGGATGACTCTATCTTATTACCACGTCCTGGCTGTTGGCTGTTCGGAAGGACGGGGCATCTCGACGTTTGAACTACTAGTACCACCGTCGATAGGCGTACCGCAAGGCTCACCATATGTTTCCACCTATTATGCGTGCTGTGATACATGTACGATACTAATGACTATTTTCTCCTAATGCACTTGTGTCTTGACAGGGCTCCTCATTTACACTTTTTGACTATCGTACACTAGATACAACATAGTGAGAGCACCAGTAATTTTAATGTCTTGCGTTTGTGCTCGAAATTTGTATATCACTGAATGCGCCCCTAGGTCATGTGAATAGTCATCGGATTGTGCTAGTGAATGTTCTCAAAGTCAATCGATGTCTTTCGGTGTAGAATAGGGGTCCTTAACCTTCAAGAGAAAATCCCCCGGAAAGCTAGCCGCTACCACGAGCTTAGCGTGCGCCATTTATCTAGGCCGTGTATTAAACCCTCCTATGTACGACATGTACCAGGTATCTGGATATGACTAGCATGTAAACTGCTGTGTATCATGTATCCAAGATATTGTTGCTGAGACTTGTGCTTGTTACGTACTGCATCGATGAACGACAACTACCAGGCTGAAACTTGTCTGTCGTGCTAGCAAGGTGCAATGTATACCAGATGACTGTAAGTGTTACCAAGTAACGACATTATGGTTACCGACAAGTAGCATCTCCAACACATCCTCGTTTTCTTTAAATGCCTTATATTTTGGTGGGGTATTCAGTTCCTACGGCGAAATAATCCTCGGGAAAACGCGAGCACCTCTATACCGTGCCGTGCGTCTACGTCTCTAAGAGATATGCGCATTGCTAGGAGGCAAAATGTAATATCGCATGCCGTTCGAGAAATATGTAAAGTGCTGTCGGATTGTTCACACTTAGCCAGCAGGCAGAAATCACCAGAACGTTGTATATGGTACCTGCGTTGCGTTGGTGTTGATTCATGTGACTGGCGATCGCTTCTTATGAGGCGATACCACCGCGCACTAATTCGAAGATGTATATGTGCTCTTGGGGTGTTTATTTGCCATCACCAGTGTCGCCTCAAAATCTGCAAAGACATTCAATACTTTTTCAAGTATCCTGCGTCCGCCAACACTGCTGTAAAACGTAAAACAACCCTATGGCCCTTTTCTGTTTCCTTTGTTTTTCTGTTTCATTTTGGTGAATACTGGTGACACTCGGTGACACTACTATCAATAATAATACGAGTAGTGTTGATACAGCAGATCCTATGACATGCTCTCCATTTTCGACTTTTTTTTAAAACAGCGCACAACCAAGTGGGCAGGGAAAGCTTTACGAAATTACGAAAGGAAACTGGCAAGCGATTGGCACTGAGTCATAGTATGACACAACAAGAGGCACTACAGCAGTAAGTACTTGTTTACGGAATGGTATCTTATCTCAATCGGAACAACATCTACGCTACATTTCCGAAATTAAAACACAAACAAACGTGAGTTTTTTGCCTAGGTCTCAATTTCCAATGGCAAGGAGTATATTGAAAACAAGAAAATAATTTTCATACTAGACTAAAAAAGTGGGATCGAAATTTTCGTTGTAATTGATGTTTGAAAGCTTTGTGAGATTCTCCGATATCGCGGGTGCTAACGGGTGTAAATATCGTCATGAAGGGCATATGTCGGCGAATCCCCTCAGTGTCAGCCAGTACCAGGGGCCACAGGGGGATGGATAAACGTTCACTATTATTGCATCATTTCGTCAATCTGTGCGCGGACATTACTAAACCCGTTTGGAGGTTGACATAATCGGACGGCTGTGGAATGCACACCTGCTTAATACTAAAATACGTTTCCGGCATTAGACCTATACATGGTGTATCAACTTTGAATTTCATGCTGCACATTGTCGCATGGCTAACACAATAAACGTAACCGTAACAATAATTACAGCTATTATACTAAGAACAGTCTCCAACAATATTAGCAATGACATTGATAGACTACATAGATAGACTAGTCTATATGATCACCTGTGGGGTCATGCCGTCCGGACCCTTTTTTTGCAGGACGAGAGCATCCGCGTTGAGGAGTCGGTTGGTGTGAGAATCGTTGAAACATCCAACAAGCTCGGTGCCGGTGGGAACGCTGGACGCGCAACCAAGGGCTCCCGCGATGATGGTACCGTAGAATCCAACGGCGTCCTCTAGGGGCCAAGTGTAATGGCCAGGTGCCGTTGGGCTGTAGTCTTCGTTGCTGGCAAGGGCGGTGTTCACGGTATCCCAAATGTGGTACTGCAACACGCGGTATCATTCAACATGTCGCAGGACGCCACGCGTACGCCAAAAACAGTCCATCGATATGCTTTACGTAGTTAAATTCCGCAGAAGAGCGTGACAGTTGCGTCTATACGAAGTATATGTTAATGTATTGAGTCGGAATGTATGTGAGTACCCGAGCTATGTCGTTTCCCTCGTGGCAAAAAAAAACGTATCGGATGTCTTGCTTTTGTTTGAACAATAAAGTGCACAAGCTAACTTTTTCACCCCTGACTACGCCCATTAAATTAGTCTATACTCATAACCGACCGCAACGTCAACACTTAAATTTCGAACCTAAATGAACAAACTCTCTATGAAGCCGTTTTCGCGGCGAAGTCGTCGGTCGTTCTCCTACTTTTCTATTTTATTGTTTTCGCTTTGTCCACAGATAGATGGTGTTCGAATTACTGTAGATCGTGTCGTGCGTGGTGGAGAACCTTAATTCCACGCAAGGGGGATGATCGGTTGCTAATCTGGTGGGGTCTTGAGCGGGCTGCGATTCGGGTATCTTTTTCTCCCCCATCGAGCTTCTCCATCGAGGAATTTCGTAATACTGGTTGAATGACCGAGAAACTACGTAGTATTGGTGGAATGGCCATTTGTCACCCAGGCAACGTCAGGCGGCTCGCTTTTGAGGTCTGAACTTGCTGTGACTCGGGCTCTTCCGCGCGAGTGTCCTCTCTGTTCGTTTCTCATTCTTAAGCTCCCGTGCTGTTTTAGATTGGCCATATGAACACGCGCAATGGACTCGTAGGTTACGCCGCGTCACAAAAGTCGCAAACAAGTTTAGTGGTTCCGTCAGCAAGGTACAGGGCTTCTCGTGCGAATGGCGAAAATCTGGTGGCGAAAATTAGGGTATCCCCCCAACACACCGTAGCCCTCGTCTGGAGATGAAAAATATTTACACTGGCCATCCATGTCATTGTTGGTCGCGTTTCTCATATAGTCTATCCAGTTGGTGTGTGAAAATTGTAGTGATCCTTAAGCTAGAGAAGCCAGAGAAATCGTTTCATGCGTTACACCCATGCCGCACCGTGTGCGTCAATACCTCGTCAGGGCCGTTGATGATCTGCCACGAGGTTCGCTGCTCCAGCGTCGAGCCCTCATCGCTAAAACTCTCGATGTCCATGTCGAGCGCGTACTCGCCGAAAGGCGCACAAACGAACAGGTTCAGCTGCACTCTGCACGGCACCACCCGGTACGGTTTGAAGACACAACAAAGGGGAAACAACAAGTGAAGAGGTGAACATAGATGCACATTTTATTGCCTCTCAGTTAGTAGACCACATGACAGCACGGAGCTACGGAGTAGTGTCATGGATTTCGGTGTACGCTCCGTAGAAAACGGAGCACCTGAAATGTGTCTAGAGGGGGTTACGAGTGCGGCTTTGATATCATGAGCATGGCGTACAGTATTTCTATCAACAAGCATTACCCACTCAAAGTTAAATGGAGCCTGTCGTGTGGCGGTGGGCTATTTGCTTATTCCTGGAATGAGTTACGATGACAACCACATTTGAAGGCCTCGGGCGTTGGTTGCTCGACAAGCCGCAGGCTTGTCCGTGTTGACGCGGTGAACAATCGAGGGCAGCGTACTACCTGTTCGACGTTAGGAATTTATGGAAGGTACCTTTGCACTAATTCAACAATGCTGTGGGGGGCACCGTATCGCGTGTGCGACGATATGAAGTGCGTCTTACGTCCTTACTCGACGCTGCTGTGGCGGGCATTTCATCAATTATTTCACTGCTTGTTTGACACTACGGAGGGAACATTACGACTTGTTCGACATTGTAGTAGAGGGTCACTGTGTGCGATACGAACACAACTTGCACTAGCCCTCGTCTCCAACCAACCGACCAGCCAACCAATCAACCAGCTAACCAACCAGCCAACGAGCCAACCAACTAACCAACCAACCAACGTACACGCCTTGTCCTGTTCGTTACGTGCGCGTCAACCATATGGATACGCGGTAAAGCATATTGGAAGATTCACTGCCTAACATATAGCATGCCATGGGTAATCGGAGTAGGAACGTCCAAATCGAGGTACCTATCCTTGCCGACCACACAAAAGTTGGTGCCCCGATTTGAGCTCGCTACGTTTAAGAACATTCGGGACTTAAAATCGGTCATGCCTGGCTGTCCCGCCTATACTTGCATCGATGTATTTCCCACTGCAGATGATAGCAACGTGTAGCTAGAAGCTCTCATTCCGGCTTGTCTCGGCGTAGAGTATTCACTGAACAAAACGTTGTATAAGTAGATCGTGACCTGCCAGCACATTACGTTAACGCTGCATGGTTTAACTTGACGTCTTTCATTATCGGCCGTGCCCTAGAACAAGAGAACATCCAATGTCGATATCTAGATTCTTCTGTCAGTTGCAGGGAATAAGCGGAACGCCAAAAAACCACTGGAAATTGCACGGAGGAGACTGTGGACAATCTGTGTTTTCTTCCTGACAGAAATAGCTCATGGGCTCGCTTCGGACTTCGCAACTGCCTAAACTGTCAGCGAATTTATTCTCGGTGCAGGGCTGTGTATCGGTAGCATTAAACAATACTATACATATATCGTAGATCGGGGCAGCCGCATGTATCGGCGTTTCTCAAAATATATGGAGCACAGCGGAGGTGACGCGCGAAGGCGCGGAAGCGCGCTGTGTCAGTTCCAAGCCCCCCCCCCTCTGCTGGCGAGCCCCCGCTCTTGGAGGCGCCGCCTGAGGGATAAAACATTGAGCACTTTCGTTTCATTTCCCACCAAAATTGGTTCTAAATTCTTCATCAAAGTTGGTCGTGTTCAGCCAACAAAACAAAGCGGAAACTTTCAAATCATGTATTATTCATGTTTTTCATTTTATTTGGCATTATTTTTAATGCAGCAGAACTAAAATCTTGAATGGAAATTAGCACTGACCAGCATAGATACTACAACGTGCAGCCTGCTTATTATGTTATAAAAACGATGTAGATGTAAAAATAAGGACACCATACCCGCAAAGCCGGTAAGTGGCAACCAAAATGCAAGTACATGAATTGCACCCTACTAAATTTTGTATTGCCCAACAAAATGAACAGATCTCAACAACAACATCAAAACAAGTAGCTCAAACGTTAGAGCAAAGAGAAACATCCACAAGCACACTCGTGTTGCCGATTGTATGTGCTGTAGATTGGGTGCTGGTGTGTCGCGTTCATTCGCCGACACGGAGTACCTTACATGCTGGCCCCCTCACCCCTCGGCGCTACTGACCTGCGTGTGCTTGTCGGCTGCTACTACTGCTGTTTCCAGGACGTTTTGCGTGATGTAGCTCGTTGAGGCGAGGTGAATACCCCCAATTTATCTGCTGTGTATGCTTTCTACTCTGTAAAACCTACATACGATGAAAAACGGCAACAAAATACCGGCTCGGCTATCCGATATAAAAATACGTATCAGATCGCCCGAATATACAAGAAAAAACATCGGTACCGATACACAGCCTTGTTCGTTGGGGAACTATTATTTATAGACTATATTATAATATGGGTACGATTTAATTGGCCCGACTGCAAAAAGTTGGGATTGCCACGAAGACTGCAGCATAGTTCATGTATTTACTTCGCCTGATGGTAAACGTTTAGTGTTCATAGCGATGCATTCCCGATATCGAGAATAATATTCTTGGAATTAGGCAAGGAAAGTGTTATCACGAGCTAGATAAAAGGTAATACTTCATAATGAGGAAAATCTTGAAGCGGATTCACCTTCCATCGTCGCCCTTCGTTGGAGGGTCGTCTTCAGCATGTTCATGCGAGCCGTCGTAGAACACTTCCCAGGAGAGGGGCGTCGACGTATCCACAATCTCCCCGCATGGCCCGGTCATTTGCCTGTGATGTCAGGGCGTTTTGGCGAGACGAGCACATTCATGATTGAGAACAGCATGTACGTATAGTACACGAGTCATCCCACGATAGGGTTTGCGATGGTGTTCAATGCTCACTGCTTCATCACTCACAATTTGAAGTCTTATGCATACATACCTACTAAACGTCGAGGGAGACGTCCACTCATGACCATCCATGGGTGGCGGACTCAGGCTGCCGCACACAACGAATATTCATGCTTTGCAATATAAATGACGGCGACCCGACCAAACAATATAATAGGTCTAGAGGTAAGAGGTGCCGGTGCTTGGTCGAAACCATTGTAGCGTGCTTAGGGGTGTACCATTTGTTAATGGGGGCACCCCGTTCAGGCCTCTCAGCCTAATCCAAGCCACAATTTCGAGTAAACTGAAAGGGCAACCCGATGAAGAAACCTACAAACAAGATTATTGAGAAACGCGAATGCTATTCCGACGATTTATTGGTTAAGAAGACCCACCATTCAGATTTCATTTTTACACATCATGCTACCTCTCACGTAAAACGCGTCCATTGATACATGCACGGTTCAGGGCTGGACACCAAGTCCGAACAGTGTCCCATCTCCCCTTGTCGAGTCCAATGTTAGCCGAGACAAGTCGATGGCCGAAAAGCATCCCTGTCGATCTCTTACCTCCAACGCATCGTGAACTTTGGGTGATCGTGGAAGTCAAAGCTCTCGATTTGCAGGTATTGTTCCTTTGAACTGTCGCCTAGGGGAAAATTCAGTGACCATCAAAGAAGTACAGTATGTGACAGCCGGTATTAGACTGGCTGTTAATTTGCTTTAGGCTTGATGTTTAGTCGAAAACTTGAACACAGCCATGCCTTACACAGCGGTTCCGGTCTGACCAAGAATAAAACATTATTAGCTCGCGTCGGGTAGTGTAACGCGAGTAATTGAACATTAAAAATCAGATAAATCAGCAGTTCTAATACCATCCAACGTGAACGCTTATCCGGAAGAGACATGTAGTCTACCATTTAACACGTAAACACAAACATATGACAGGCTGCAGTGCTTGGTGTTAACGGGGCCTCAGGGGTACACTATTAGTGGGTTAGAAGGGTTGCGTGCTCGCAACTCCTGTTGTAAAGATTGAGCAATATGTATATTTACTTGCTGCGCTTCCAAAACATACACAAAATGCCCCCCCTTGCCTTACGAAACGATAGTGCAACACCTATTCCGTCACAACAAAGGTCTACACGATAAGCCTAAGCCTGTAACTACTGTGCCGTTTCCAATCACTACGCGCTCCATGGGCGATCAGACAATACAGTACCCCGTGCGCCCCTCGTGTTGCAAGAAATGCTCGTAGGGGATCCCTGACAGCGGGGCAATAGACGGCGTAGAAGTGCATGCACCGTTGATCAAAGCCTGTTTTCCTTGAGAAAAACAACTGTGTCAAAAGGTAGCTTTACTCATCGCCGCAACACTGTATGCTATGTGTTGCCAACAAACACGCATGCCAAGATAGAGGTGCACCGATTGGTTACCTGAGGCACCTCCGTTAAGGAGCTATATAATATTAAAAGAACACCCAAAACATGTTTTGGGACAACTTAAGTGCAAGCCGATAAACCACCCCATGGCTAAGGCATAAAACGAGAATTTTTGCAAAGCAAGAACGTTATTCCGGCGATTTTGGGATACGGAACACCATCATCATCAACCCCAAACGAAAAAACAAAACGAAAAAAGCGCTACCCCTATTATCGTAGAAAGCGTCCGGATCGAATTAACGAAGCATGATGCTAGCATGTAACGGCCGTGTCCCACGGTCGGAAATATCATTTCATCCGGGCCACACGGTGGTCGACACGTGTTACGGTACATAGAGGTGCGGATAATTTCTTCCTGAGGCATCTTACTTGAGAAGCTATGTACCTCGCCCCAGATATGAAAGCTGACGAGAAGTGACAGTGCAACCGGAAGAAGTATCCAATCCCAAGGTATATAGTGAATTGTGCTTTACAACTTGGGCGTTGTTAGCGAGTTGATGTGGTACCTTGTGTAACATCCCAATGTTGACGTGCATGCAATGTCGAGCCCACTTTCCGACCGGCGGTGAAGATTCAGTTAACAGTGGGATCAATCGCGTTTGGTTCGTTGTGAGGCTCTGAACTCATTCGTAGATGAGACAGTAGTGCCTTGTATGAAGCGCTTCGCCTTCGATGCTGCTTCTTGCTCTCGCTAATTATCTAACTCGACTTCTTCCAGCGATGAACTCGGGAGTCACGAAATCACGAATTGCCTGGTCCAGTGCGCGACCGCTGTCCAGTACAGTTGTAAATAATAGCTCTGTCTGTTGGCGTGTTCTATTACTAGCAGTCGGCCAGCACCGTCCCGTGGGTTATCCGCTTGGTATCACCACAAGCCCGATCAACCAAACAATGTCAGCTGCTGCTGTCAAAGTAAGCTACGTACGTACTCCGCCACAAAAAACTACAAACCATGACGCCGAATTATCTCTATGAACAACAAACAACAAATTATTATTATTATTATTTTTGCCCTCCGACAATATAGCGTAGATGCCTTTCCGATATAAATCGAATATCCTTCCTTAAAGCAGCAGTAGCACCTAATATGAAGTCGAATTATTCTTATCGGTTCCCGATTCCTAACAATATTTCTCTTTAGGATTGATTGAGGGGACCCATGACGTTGGTGGGCCGAGGCCGGTGCACCGGTTAACTCCCGGAAGAAGAAGAAAGTGGTTGAGAGAACGGGAAAAAAGGGGAATAAGCAGAAAGGAGGAGAGGAGTGGAGTTGAGTGACAGAGATATCAGACCAATCTAATAATGTGAATGCCCCCCCCAAAAATATTAATAGTAAGCAAGAGCGAGAAAATGTACTGGTTAATAAGACTATCTAACGCAACGAGTCTGAGAGTTGAGACTGTTGAAAAAATTTAGACTACACCGGCAACGAGCCTGAGAACAGATACGTAAGATTGTGGGGGATGCCATCACAATCACTTGGTATTTGATTATGCACCCCCTGCACACGTCGCATTTTCTTCATAACTTTCTTTCATCGTCTTTGTAACACCTGGCGCTCCCCGTATAGACTTGAAGCGCGGCCGAAAAACCTGCAGTAGTCATATGTGCAATGCCTCATATATATATATGGAGTTCTTTGTACGGGGTCGACCCCGCCTTAAAGACGCACATGTTTTTTGTTCAAAGCGTCTTTAACGCGGGGATCGGGACTTACTTGTCGAATTGAGGGTGTACCGGTAGGTTCGACATCACTGCTTCGGGTATCCCGAACGAAAAAGTTGTGATGAGCGAGAGTTGTTGTTCTCGACGCGCTTGTGGGCTTTCTTGTGGATATAGCAGGTGCTTGTACAGCAGCAGCAGCTTAGATATGATAGTTCCCCCGTTTTTTTTCCGTTCAACTCTTGACAGCACGATCAGCAACTATCTATCTCCGGTGTTGTGGGCTTTTTACTCCGCACGACTAAGCCGTTTGATATTTATTTACGTTCTGTATTCAGAGTGAAAAATAAGTCGTCAACCAACTGCCTGGGGATAGTTACTCGTACGATACAGCAGCATAGTTTTACAGAAAGAAAAAGTCGTCCAACAACCTCCTTAAAATAGCTACTACTCGTACAGCAGAAGAAGGTGTAGGAGCAGCGGTAGTAACAGCAGCACGGCACACGGGACCAGAGCCGGGGGGTCAGTGTCGCTGTGCGTGTGTCTCGCGATCAACATCCGGGAAATAGGTACTCGTACAGCAGTGCTCCCTTACGTTTCGGTTGAGTCTCTGAAGGCTCACAATCTGCATCTCCGATCACATAAACACGATCAGCATGGGAGAAACTCATACTTAGTACTTGGTACTCGCATAGACTATAACGTAGCCCAGCAATGCCTGTCAAATCACAACATGCCGCACACCCAGTAGCGTCTTCAGAGAAAACGAAAGTCGGTACACATACGACTGGTGGTGCTGTACTCGTAGCAGGGGCGGCATTATAATCAGCAGTGGCACAGCAGAAGAAGCAGAAGCTGGCGTAGTAACAGCAGCACGGCACATGGGACACCAGAGTCGGGTCAGTGTCGCTGTGCGTGTGTCTTGCCGAATAACCTCCTGCAAGAATAGATATACTAGTACAACAGCATGCTGCAGCAAAATCTATAGTCTAGTCTACTGTACTCGTAAACTATTCTATTGTTATATAAACTCAAACACACTCCAGCTGTGAGATCGAATATTTTGTCGGAACTCATCTTTGCAAGTTGTGTGTGATACTCCGATCGCGCGTATTACGGGTTGTGTGTCCTCGTTAAGGATATAGGTCGGCGACTCTCCTTGCAACTGCAGTGTAGCTATCAGGGTCAACAGGGTGATTTTAGGTAGTCTGTGCGCGGAAACTATAAAACCCGTTTCTGAGGGGGACAAAATCTGACAGCTGTGGAAGGAAATGCATCAGTTTGTCAAGTGAATCCTGTAAGTCGAAATTCCGGTGAGGGGAGGGCGGAGTTTTGAAGCACGTGGGGGACTGATTGTGATCAAAAGGGGGGCGGGAGGGGGGGAGGGGGGGGAGGTGACGGGTGGGGCAGGTTAATTTGTGCGTGGAAACTATAAATATTTCTTGTGTGGGAGGGGGGGGGTGGTGGGGGTGGGCGGGGGGCGGGGGGGGGAGGGTTTTAGGTCGCATAGATGTAGGGGATTGCTATACGCGTGGTGCTAGGGCTAGGCGATGGTGCGGGTGGTAGGGAAGGACAGGGCGTTGGGGGCGGGGGTGGGTGGGAAATGCAGCAGCATGGACGGCTCTAAAACGATAACGAGGCGATATCCGGGACGTGGAAGTGTTTATTTCTCTGGCGGATTTCGATATTTAGTGGGGCGTTCATGCAAGAGGAAGCGATATACCGTAGCCCAACAATGCCTGTCAAATAACAAAATGCCGCACACCCAGTGGTTGGTGCCTGTGGCATCACACGCTGTCGCACCTATCTCGACGAACTCTCGGCGACTTACAGCGAAAAAACCAGAGCGAGAAGAATTGTCTGTATTTTTGCGTGCACAGGACCCGTCGGAACTGGCCTTGGTGCCGTGTACGCTGAGTGCGGTTAACAAACGTGGCCGAAGAACTTGAAACAAACAAACATGGGAACTTACACGCATGCTGAGAAAGTCATTCGAGTCACCCTACTCTCGTTTGCGATCCGATGTGAAGAGGCTTTTTTTCCTTGGAAATACAAGAAAAAAGGGCTCAGCGCTGCGCGCTTCGCGCGCCTCATTACAACGAAAATCGCCAGAAATAATCGGATTACGTATATTCGGTAGAAGCATGTGCCACACTAGCTGTCTCTACAACGAAGGTGGAGGCCGTGCTCCAAGGGCCAGACGTACCATGTCAGGATTGGTTTTCCATTTCACTCCACGAAGGATTCGTTATATCCATTGCAATTGTGTTAAACGCGTACTGTGACGACTTGTTGAGTGTGTACCGCGGTATTATTAGTAGTATAATAAAACTGGAAATCCTGCACCGCTGCGAGGGCTTTGTAGTCAGGAGATATTCAAGAAGGTTGAAGGGAATATATTGTTGCCTATAGTATCGGTTGTTTGCTCACAGTCATCCCCTTCGTTGGTGCGGTCAATCGTCTTCACGGGCCAGGCTGCCTCAATACCGCGGCCGAGGAACGATACCCCCAGGACGAGCTTAGACCATGTGGATATCATCATAGGAAGTACGAGTAGTGTTTTAAACGGCAGTCGAGATGCGGGAGTGCATGGGCTAGACCTTCTTGCCGTTTGGATACGCTCGTAGCCCTCGCCGTATCTTTGGTATCTTCGACGTTATGCAGCAAGGAGTTGCGGTGCAGAATTCCTCGGAATATTGCGTTGGTAGGACAGGGTGCGGTGTCGGCGTTAAGCTCCTGCTCCACTTGCTGGCGGTGTGAGTATAGCGACGAGGCAACCCGATGGGCACTGCGAAGCCTATTGTGGGAAAACTGCGCTGTTTATTCCAGTACAGGACGAGTGGTCCCTGTACATAACATGCCGGAACATGCTATCAATTAATGGAAGTATCGGCACTCTATCGGTAACCGGCACTACTCCACATGGTTGCAGAACAACAGGTACCAGTTGATTCCATATTGTCAAATGATTTAATGGGCACTGTAGCGGGCAATCGGCACTACTCAACGGCCCACTAGAGGGACCTCTACTATTAATTAGTAATGCCGTTACGCTTCGGCAAAGAATAACGTTACCGGAACTCTCCGTCAAGTTTGTTTCTCCGTTTTACACTTGGTAGTTGAATGAGAGCACAGTCTTTTCGTTTCCGTTTTACAACTTGCCATAAACTTTACGATCAAGTGATAATTGGAAAAACAAACTGGATGGAAAATTCCAGGATGCTTACGTATTATCTGACGTGTTGGGACCCGTCCAGCCCATGCGTGATGTTTTGCAGCCCTTGGGCAGTTGTTATGTTAGTGGGTGCAGTGTACAGGGTACAACACACCTCCAACGATAGTTCGTTTCACGCACCATAAGAGGTGTTGCTCGTTGCCCGTTGCTACCTGCACCGTCCGGCGAGAAGAGAAGAACCATTATGATATATTCCTGACGATCAACGAAGATACCACTAGAGTGACGGGCATATCTACAACGATCAAGTCCATAGGCGCCGTGTCCTAGTTCTTGACGTTCAGATGTCGATCTTCAGCAATATGAGGATCACAACACGTGCACAGTACCTCTTGGGGGCTTGTGTTCTTGGCCTCGTTGTTGACGCTTGGCCCGTGAAGACCGTCGACTTCAACAACGGCGGGGACGACTGTGAGCAAGCATGATCGGTTGAATGTGATGGCCGAGTGCCTCTGTTTTTCTTGGGTGTTTGTCGGCTATCGCGGGCAGCGGTGGTTCGTGGCTACCTGAAACACGTTAGGAATGTAGAGGCTACGATTACAAATGCGCTTCTGAGCCAACGCCACAATGATCATCATAATCATGACCATCACCGCTGCAACGTAATATTGTCCACATTGAGCATCCAAGTGGGTATACAACCGGAAAACGTCTGTGCAGTCCCGCGTTATCCAGATTCTTTCAACGCGGTATGGTGTGTGGTATCGAGAGAAGTCTGGTTTTTCGCTTTGCCACCACGCACCCAGCCCGAGCCATACCATGAAGCATAACGCAACATTTGATCATTGATATCCCTTTAGCGCTTCAGCGATTGCTCGCTGAGATCCACCCTGATGGACATTTTCTATCGCGCCGAATACGAAAATACGCAGATACCCCCTTGAGAGCCCTCAAACCTCTCCCTACACACTAATCCCAAGTAATTTGGTTTACATGCCGGGACTGCGGTGCTAAAAGGGTTAAAACGCAATTACGCGAACCTGCCTTATTTCGAGTTCTCCATGCATGGGCGGAAGCATTAGACTAGGCCCTTTTTAGTAATGGATTCAGGGGGTACAGTAAACGATTGAGTGACTAACTAGACTACTGTTCGAGGCGATTTTTCTCGCATTTCGGTTGTCGCTTTGGCTTTCACGAGCAACTTTTAGGGAGGGTTTGTCTTTGACGTACTTCTGTGGACAGTAGGTTCAGGTGTCGTCGTCAAACCTCTCGCGCGGTATTATTATGAGCACTTCCTTTTTACTTTTTACCATCCCCTTTTGATCGACTTCCGTCGTATTTTGAATTTTCGCGCTCTCCCACTTTCAGCTTCAAACCCAGACTCAAAAATGGATACAACTAAAAACAAATACATGGTAGATTATTTGTATAAGAAATAACATAACAGGTTCAGTATTGAAACTTTAGAAACAGTCAAGATACGAGACATAAGGCAGCCACAGCGTGGCATTTTTTTCCGTTAGACGAGCCAGACAGGCCGTACTTCAATTACGTATTGTTTTGCGAGAGTCGGTTAATGTGTTACCAAGAGACTGATGTGGCACGATGCAGCACGGTTTGCAATGCTGAGATAATACTTTTCACGAGAAACTATTGAAATCTATACCGTGCTGCGCACCTTCAAGTTTCTTGGTGGGGTTGTTGTCATTATTCATCAACCTTTAACCGCGCTCTACGTTGACGGGGGTCAGCAAATAAATACGTGAGGAGACTGCACTTTGGCCCCGTGATCGACGGTTATCTTCCAAAAATTCACCTTGACTGACGCCAAAAACTACATGTTTTTAGTGCGTAACGATCGGTTTGAAACCCTTGACAGCTGGACGTTTTCGCTTGACTGACGGCCTCCTGGCATATAACAGTGTACTTGGACTGCCAGTAAACCAATCTTCCACATATCAGACAAATCAGATGAAGACCTAGACTATGTATGAATAAAATCTATTGTAGAAAACCCAGATTCTCCGCGTGTCGTCACGCTATGTTGTGATTGACCATTGTAGTAAACGTCCAACCCTGAAAACCTGTTCTTGATCACACATATAATTACTACGTAAGGCTCTCACCCTGCAGCGTGATCTACCGTGTATATGCCAGTCGGATCATACCCACCAAATATAGATATGTTTGACTTGAAGCACACAGATCATGAAGAGAGATATTATCTGCCTGACATGCGCAAGTTTTCTGTGGAGAAAGGGCTGGTCTAGCCTAAAACTCCACCACTGCAAGCAATATCGGTTGTCATGTACCTGGTAGTTCATACTGTGCGCACGGACTTGATTATTCGAGTTAACGTGAGAACAACAACAACCACTACTACTGGTAGAGCACTCGAAATTCGAGTATATATACCAGGTGTATATCGTAGTACTTTTTCGTTTGCAACGGGCGGTCTCCCTACATAGTGCCAGTTGAATAGTCTTCATTGCCGGTGCAGTAGTGCCGTCGAAACAACCTGGCACAACCGAAACACGTCACACTAGTACCCGTATCGGCGCTATCCGATGGTGCTGGTGTCCGATATACTGCCGACACCGTCGACTAGCACATACGGGCACTATAAGAAGACCGCCACTCCCTGGGAATCCAACCACAGGGGCTGCCACGTCAGTCAAGCAGGTGATACACAACACCAACGGTGGATCAAGACCAGTTTGGGAATTGTCTTGTGATATTCGTTGCATTAACAAGATGGATCTTGTGACCACACACACTTTCAAGAGACAACTTGGCGTATACTGCAGTCGGTTTTCAGAACGACCACAGTACTCGTAGTCGGTAATCGCAAATGTGTTTTTCCAGGTGTGGCAACGTTACATGCTGTTGGCGCGCTGTTAATAAATGCGAGACTGTGTGTGACAATATACTAACAAACAAAGATTCAAGCATAGACTATATGGGTAACTCATCTTTGATAACAGGCATATTAACACCCAAAGGCACGTTATCAAATTTCAGACCTTGCATCCTGCCATGTTGGCGTGTAACTAACTGGTAAAAATTCTATTAAAATATAAAATGGTCAGCTGTGAGTACGACCGATTGAATGGTTGAAACTCAACTTTGCAAGAAATCTTACAAAACGAAACGGGCTCATACGGCCGGATACGAAGCCTCCTGAGGTCGTACCAAATGGCGGTGGGTTTTCGATAATCGGCTTTCCCTTGTTTCCCCTATCTGTTAACGGTTGATTTCGCGCTGAAATTTGTTAGGCGAAAGTTCGACGGAGCAGTTCCTGCAGGTAGAGGGGTATAATTTCCACGACCACCCAAACTTCGCCCTGGAATGGAGGTAAGGCACCGGTTGTGACGTTGGTATCTGACCCCCGACCTGTCCAGGCTTGGCCAGCGTTTGATCTTTCTATCGTATGGCGTATGGGTGTACGCGTGGACACAAGGGGCGTATCAGATGCGGTCAAACGTTGTGTTCACCTTGTTCTTTGTACTTACGGCTAGATAGATTGATAGTCCTTATCCGTTCAGAATGTTCATTCCGCAACAAACACCAAGAAGTTGACGTTTGAGAGGTGGTCAGAAGTTCCGATGAGCATGCCGTACCATGTACTGGATCCCATACGGGAGCCTTTTTCGCGGGATGAATCGCGCATGACCCTATTTAACGAACTTGAACCCGGTCCACATCTGTTTATCCAGCGGTACAGTAGTACACCCCGGATGTTGTTGCACTTTAGTCATTGCTGTTATGGGTGTACGTATTGTTTTGTTCGATTCCTCCACAACAACCCCATAGTTGCAATCTTTTCTTTGAGCTGCGTACCTAGTACTGGCAGCGGTGAAAACGCCCTGTCATCTCCTCTTCGTTCGCTGATGTTCGGACTTTGTACCACATACATACGAAGAAATGCTGCACATCCTTCTAGCACTTGGTTATGACCCGTTTACGAGAAATTCATTTGCTATTTTGTCGTTGTTGTTTTGCCTCGCGACAATGCTACATAGATGCTGTGCTGCCTTGAATCGAGCATCCTTCTACCGTACGTAACTATGACCTGCCTCTCCATCAACATCCTTATATTATTATATCCAATTGAAGCTGCTTTCATTTCCTACACAGCGAGCAACCAAAACGAATTATGCACAAACCGATACACCTACAATAAGTGCGCATGTAAGTCACGCACACCTACTTGTACCTAGCTTACTCTCGCAGACACTCGTGTGCAAGGTTGACTTTTTGTGCGGACTGCCAAAGGAAAAGGGCGAAAAGGGGGCCGCTTCAGGGTGACACAAATGTATATAGGCTAAACCCTTATCGGTGTACATAAGCCATGCCCCCCTACCCAAAAGTACTGTACACACCCACCTCTTATGATATTCGGGCTAAGTTGAGCTCACGCTCTTGGCCGCGTTGGGATCTGGCACCAGGTATGTCTTGGTGGCAAGCGGTGTTGTAGGATTGGGCAAGAACAGTGCGACGTATGTACCAGTATCGATCTGGCACGTCGTAGGCTTACTTCCTATTGCATTCTTCATATTTTCTGGCGGAGGCATGAATTTCGTCAGCTATGATGTATGCGTGTACCACTTGTAGATTTGTTTGTGTTGTTCCCTGGGGCACTCCTCCACTCCAGAGTGACTGGAGCCTGTCCTGTTACCACAGGCTTGATGGTGCGAGTTAATGTGAGAACAACGACGACAACAGCAGCAGCAGCAACATCAACGACAACGACAACGACAACAACATATCGGTACACTACTACTGCTACTACTGCTATTACTACTGCTGCTGCAGTTAAATTTTAATTTGGTTTCCAATACAAAAGTTGTCTATAATTTGCGCCCTTTTTAATGTAGTACTACAGTCAGTAGTAGCAATAGTAGTGTCCTGGTATACCTGGTAGCAGGTTTCAACCTGACCAGAATACCTAACTTAGCCCGAATATCAAACGGTGGAATCAAAGTTTTTACATTATTAATACTCATTACTTAGGTAAGTGTGCATAGCTCATGGACGCCGATAAGGGTCGCTAAGGGTGAATATATGTTTTCCGCCCTGACTTGGTCGCCATTTCAGTTTTTTCCTTTGGCAGATCGCACGACAAATCGACCTTGCACAGGAGTGCGAGAGTAAGATAGGTAGGTTTGGGTAAATTAAAGGTTTTTCGAGCAAGCAATTATCATCGCGACCGGAAAACTAGGTGCATCAACCCCAATCAATGCTGGCGCACGATTTACAGAGTACTTCTCCGAGCCCCCCCCCTCACGCCCCCTCCCTCCCCTCTCCTCCTCCCTCTCTGGGAGGGTGTTGTTGTCCTCTATTTTCACAGACTTTCGTGTATTTTTGTTGTTATGGCAGATATTTGATATATAAAAGGAAGCACAAACAGACGTGATACACTGCCGACCCATCGCATACCCTCCTGAGACGACCTCTACGAAACACAGTACCATTTACCTCACGAAGTAAAATCACCCTCGCGATCAATAGTGATGACATCGCATTATATGACATCACATACCCACCTCGCCTGATGTATTTGTAGGACGTATCTCTGACTTAAAATTGACGACCGCAGAGCCCCAAATCGACAAGGTAAAATCATAGGCGTGAAATCGTACATTTATTTGAGACAAAAATAATTTGGAAAAGGAAGCACAAGCAGATGTGTTAAAATTGCGGTAGACAACCTTACCAACCCATTACGTAGGGTATTTCGTACATACCGTGTGCACGATCGCCTCCCCACCTATGCCAAGCGAAGTATTACTAACGAGGTAACGTGATTGAGCGCGTGTATACCAAGTATGACTAATGAGGTAACGTAATTGAGCACATGTATACCAAGCGTCGATTCGCATCCCTCCCTCCAATGCTCAATGACGGAGGCAGCACATGGCCACATACATCACCTCGCATGCTGTATTTGGCAATACGTATCTCGTGCGTATAATTAGCGATGTCGATAATAATGGTGACTGTATGATGATGGTGACAAACACAGTGCATGACCACATCACCTCGCCTGTTGCATTTGACAATACGTATCTCTTTCTTATACTTAGCGATGTCAGAAAATAATGGTACCTATAAAATATTCTAGCTTTCGATCGCTGTATCATACAACAACAAACTGTGAAGATTTAACACGTTATTTACTACACTTAAACACTGGGTTGCATGCTGCATCTAACATCAAACCTTCTAGAATAGTAAACATTACAAGCCAGATGATATAAAGGGATGTCTTATTGCTTCAATCGTCAGGTTTGTCCCCTTTGAGAATTTATAGTTTCCGCGCACATATTGAAATGTCCCGCCCCCCGCCCCCCCCCCCCCCCCCCCCCCCCCCCTCCCCTCCCCGTCCACTGACCTCTTTTTCATAACAAACCCCAACCCTTTCCCCCCCCCGCCCCTCCGTCCCCCGATCCCCCCCCCCCCCTTCCGCCTAGTCTGTCCAAACGCCCCACTCACAATCATAATCGGCCTGAGTAATAAACAACCTATACGCAGTTGATACCACGTCATTATCTTTCTGACCATCCATGACGAAGGTTTCAATTATCCCCCCCCCCCCCCCCCCCCCCCTCCAACGCCCCCTCTTTTCCGACCACCTACACGATCGCCTAGACCTAGCACCACGCGTATAACAAGCTGCTACATATCTTTGGTCTCACAGCCGAAGTGTATTTGAATATTATTTGTGACCTAAACCTCCTAAAAATCCCCCCCCCCCCTCTTGCTCTCCCTTACTCAAACGCCCCACCAAATATCAAAATCCGCCACATTAATAAACACTTCACGCACAGGATATCACCTCATTATCTTTCGAGAGCCATCCATGCCGCTGTGATCCCCCCCCCCCCCCCCCCCCCCCTCCAACGCCCCCTCTTTCCCGACCACCTGCACGATCGCCTAGACCTAGCACCACGCGTATGACAAGCTGATACATATCTTTGATCTCACAGCCGAAGTGTATTTGAATATTATTTGTGACCTAAACCTCCTAAAAAATCATCCCCCCCCCCCCCTCTTGCTCTCCCTTACTCAAACGCCCCACCAAATATCGAAATCCGCCACATTAATAAACACTTCACGCACAGGATATCACCTCATTATCTTTCGAGAGCCATCCATGCCGCTGTGTTCCCCCCCCCCCCCCGCCTCGAACGCCCCCTTCTTCCCCATCACCCGCACCTTCGCCTAGACCTAGCACCACACGTATAACAAACCCCTCACCTAACGCCCTTCCCCCCCCCCACCCCCCACCCCCGCCCCCACCCCCCACCCTCCCCCCCCAACCCATCCCAACCCCACCCCCTCGAACACTCCACCCTCTCTTTACTCACTGATCGTACGACTTACCCCAGGATATACACGAAAAACTGATGTATTATTTCCAAAAATGTCACATTTATCCCCTCGAAATAATGTATAGTTTCCAGGCACATATCGAGCTGCCCCCCCCCCCCCCCCCCCCCGCCCCCCCCCCCCCCCCCCCCCCCCCCCCAATAATATACTGGTGCCAAAACCGTCAGATTTATCCCCTCGAAAGGATTTATAGCTTACATGCACAAATTGCCCCCCCCCCCCCCCCCGCCCCCCTCCAAACCCGCTCGCTTTTCATCAAAACCAGGCCCCCCCTTTCCCTTCACAGCTGTCAGATTTTGTCCCCCTCAGAAACGGGTTTTATAGTTTCCGCGCACAGACTGACTAAAATCATCCTGTTGACCCTGATAGCTACACTGTAGCTGTAAGGGGAGTCGCCGACCTATATCCTTAATGAGGACACACAACCCGTAATGCGCGCGATCGGAGTATCACACACAGCTTGCAAAGATGAGTTTCGACGAAATCTTCGATCTCACAGCTGGAGTGTATTTTAATTTTTATAATATATATGACACGGGTTGTGGTGTATCATTCAGATGCTCGTCTATATTGTCATGTTGTCTTTTTGTCAACTCTGTTTTCTTTCCTTCTCTGTTGTTCACTCCCAACTTTTTGGGTTATTTATTGTGTTCGCTGAAAGATCTCTGCCCCCCCCGGCTAATGCTCGTTTTCGCACGTTCCTTCCTCTCGGCTGTTTCCAGCTTGTACGCTAAAATATCTTCACCACCCCCCGGCTGTCGATATTTTCCTCGCATTCCTTCCTTGCACTCTTTTAAAGTTTGGATCTTTCTCCGGGTTGAGTACCTGACACCTGGTACCCGTTACCACATGCAGGAGTAGCGTTCCTTCGCTATTTTTTTTTTTTTCGTTTGTTTTTCTGTGTTTTGTTATCTGGTGAGAGTCAACTGCCCTGGGCCCCGGGGGTATAATAGGAGCGATGGTGGAGTAGCAGTAAATATCAAGCATTCCATACTATATGATACGTCAGATCGTCCAATAATAATGCACGTGCGCGAACACCAACAACATAAAGAACGTCGCAACATCGCAACACGTTGCACGCAAAGCTCTTGACCTTTTCATCTTTTTTTCTGTGTTGATGACCGCAGCCACCCCGCGCCAATACTACAGTTGCTTTAAGCCCCGCTTGTGATGGGGGGATGAAGCGAGAATGAATGCGTATCGTTGGGGCTTCCTGCGGCGCCTCCAGCGGGGCCCCCTCACGAGCCGGGGGGGGCGGGCTATTGGCCGAGCTGCGTTCGGCCGCCTCGCTTCGCTGGGCCAGTATACTGCTGCAGTCCAACATCCTGTTTTGATGTTTGCCACATTATCATGGATACTGACTGAGTAACCCAGTGCCCAGCCCTAGCTAAGTATTGCGCATCGAGCGTGAATAGTAGTGTCAACCAGTACTGAGAATATGCAAGTAGAATAACCATGCCTCATCAACTTATATTTTACCTTTTTCGTTTTGTAAATAGAACGAAATCAGTCAGGTCGTGCTTGCGTGCTTACTTTATATGTGGGTATTTTAGTATGTTATACTAGATGCCAACCAAAGGAAGTTTATGGGTTCTAGAATACCCGTCGTAAACTCTACCCTATTTTAGTGTTTTTTTTTATCCCATTTGTTACCCTCGCACTACTCTGGCGTTCCCTCCCAGTAGTAACTCAGA
Source organism: Undaria pinnatifida (assembly GCA_012845835.1). Classification (NCBI taxonomy): domain Eukaryota; class Phaeophyceae; order Laminariales; family Alariaceae; genus Undaria; species Undaria pinnatifida. The sequence continues at coordinate 1,693,885 of JABAKD010000002.1, read as the reverse complement.
TGCGGGTCACATTGCGGGGGCCCTCCTCCCCTCTCCCCACCATAGTACGTGCCATCATTTCTTCTATCGCAATTTATTATTCCATCGTCGGCTCGGGTCGAATTGTGCGTACCCCCACGCTGCTAGGCGCTCTCAGCAGTTGATCATGTATTTGTCTGTATTGTTGAAAAGTAAAGTAATAACTCAGCAAGGTGGGAATCGCGCTCAGTGACCAACGCTAGTATGATATTCGAGTGTAAAACCGGGGCGACCGGCGCTCTATTCAAACACTGATTCCGACCTTCCGTATTTTTCGAGGTTAACAATTAGGTAACCGGGGTGGCCGGCGATTATACCGGTGCCTAGGTCTAGTTGACAGGGAGTCAGACAGATCATCGATCCCCACATGATGCTTCAACAACAAAAGTAGACCATCCAGGGAAGAAAGATTGGGATCTACAGCCTGGGTCACGAAAAGGAAAAATAAAAAATCCCAGGCGAATTTTGCTCGATATATCCAGTCAAAGTTAAAGGTGAAAATTTATAATCAAACTGACCCCACGACCAATGAAAGAGGGCGGCATGACCAGATGTATAATTTTTTAACTGCCTCAGGTGGTCCCTAGGAAATAAACCGTTTCCACCAATGGCAGGCCACCTTCATGGCCTTCAGCAGGATTCAGACTTTTTCCATGGGGAAGCGAGAAAAACATATGTGCCACATTTTGCACGAACCGGTTGAAGGTATTTCAAGGCATATATATCTGTAGAACGTTTCGGCTAAAAATCGAAGATCTGGCCTGCCTGGGTTCAACCTTGAGCATAATAATCTGCGGTCCGTGAACAACATAAAGCTGAATTGTACACTTATACCAAGACGTTTGAGGAATATAACGTATAATACTACTCATTTTTTCTGTCAAAATACCACGTGTTCAAGCCTTATTTGAGATATAGACCCTGAAAGTATGCACCCGTGTTCTACTACATGCCCATCCCGAGGCCTGAACTCCACCTTTCTCTAATTTTCGCCGAAACATTTCGGTCTAAAGTAGTCAACACTGACCATAAAATCTCAACACTGATGGAAGTTCAGACAAAAAGAAGCTTTTCCCCCACCCGGACAGATGAAGCCTTCGCAATGGATGGCACGTAGAAGACGTGTTCAAATTATCATGGTCTGAATCGATAAACGGCGTGGACACTCACTGGGGAATACATTCGTTTTCGTTTACGTCAACCAGCCTGTACCTTACGTTACCGAGCGGAAGCCGTACCATCTGCATTATCCAGAACGTGTGTTTCCTGGGGTTTCTTCTGTAGAGTACGTATGCAGATCCTGCATAACATTTCATAGCGGCCGCCCTAGGGTCTATTGTACTGTAGATCATGCATTTGTTCCAGGTGTGGGTGGTTCGCTCGACTATAAATAGTTCCATTTGAACTGCATTCACGTTTTATGGAATGAAATAGTTTAATCGCTTTGTCATATATCTTGGAGTGGTATATAGGTTCGAAGTCCCAGGTGTCTTTGCCCATGCCATTGTTCGGTATTGTTTATGCCGTACAAAGCTCACGCCGTCACAACGCAATTACCCTTGCCACCAGTAGGCTTCGTTTGGGTGGACGTCTTCCTATATTGAATTGGCATCGGAGCCCACCACTCTTGCTCGATACCACTTACCGCCTTCATTAAAACATCTATAATATATGATACCTTTTTCATCCCGTGGGCTCGGCTTCCTCTTGCTCGAACGTCAGCCCGTACTGGTGTTTTTCACAGGGTGCAGCTGAATCTGCTTGTGTGTGATCCTTTCGGCGCGTACGAGCTCGGCATGGACATCGAGAGCTTCAGCTACGAGGGCTCGACACGGGAGCAACGCACGTCGTGGCAGATCAAGAACGGCCTTGACCAGGTATTCACGTGCAAACAAAACTGGATTCGGACAGAACAGTTGTCGTGGCATCACAGACCTAGAGCTGATGTGCTCCGAAAACATCTCGATTCTAAACCATCTCTTGATCTAAAACCATGTAGACCAAATTCGTGTGTATCCGCCCATGTTCCTGCTTTCAGGCTCGCGTGTAGTTGTTAGGTAGGCTTGGTAACGGTTCGATAGCATCTCAGCAGTTTTCCGCACATGTGAAAAACAGTTGCCCTCCTTAATAACGTCAACATAGATATATCCACACGCACATATATATATATATATTATAAAAATTGAAAATACACTCCAGCTGTGAGATCGAAGATTTCGTCGAAACTCATCTTTGCAAGCTGTGTGTGATACTCCGATCGCGCGCATTACGAGTTGTGTGTCCTCATTGAGGATATAGGTCGGCGACTCCCCTTACAACTACAGTGTAGCTATCAGGGTCAACAGGATGATTTTAGTCAGTCTGTGCGCGGAAACTATAAAACCCGTTTCTGAGGGGGACAAAATCTGACAGCTGTGAAGGGAAATGTAACCTTTGATCAAGTGAATCTTGTGAGTCGAAAAACCGGTGAGGGGGTGGGGCGGAGTTTTGAAGGACGTGGGGGCCTGGTTTTGATCAAAAGCGAGCGGGTTTGGAGGAGGGGGGGGGGGGGGGGGGGAGGGGGCAATTTGTGCATGTAAGCTATAAATCCTTTCGAGGGGATAAATCTGACGGTTTTGGCATCAGTATATTTTTGGGGGCAGGGGGGGGGGGTTGGGGCGGGGGGGGCAGCTCAATATGTGCCTGGAAAATATACATTATTTTGAGGGGATAAATGTGACGGTTTTGGAAATAATACATCAGTTTATCATGTATATCCTGGGGTAAGTCGTACAATCAGTGAGTAAAGAGAGGGTGGAGTGTTCAAGGGGGTGGGGTTGGGATGGGTTGGGGGGGAGGTGGGTGGTGTGGGGGCGGGGGGGGGAGGAAGGGCTTTTGGTGAGGGGTTTGTTATACGTGTGGTGCTAGGTCTAGGCGATGTATATATATGGTCTCTTCTAGCTGAGCAGGGTTTGCGGTCTGGGCGTGGTCATCTGTAGTTGTCTCCACAAAACACGTAGGGTATTTTTGACAGTGCATGGTCTACGGTACGAAACACACTCAATTACAAGTTCAAGCATAGTTATTATTTGTTAAGCCTTATAATTGCGCGATGGCAGCTGGAGCCCATATATGCTCCAAAATAGCAAAATGTTGTCCGGTGTCAACATAACATTTAACAGAACCTATTATTGTTTCCGATCGACATTAGTACCTTCGTAACTCATCCCTGACTTGCTCTTTCCATATGCGTGGCGTTTCCCGATACATTGCGGGTGGCTAATACCACAGTACCCCATCTGGGACACAGTTAACACCGACCTTGCTGACGACGACGACTACAGCCCCACCGTCCCAGGGAATTCCACTTGGCCCGACCGGATACTACCGCAGAATTATTGCCGAGCCCCTTCCTCCCATTCAGTGTCAATTAGGTGATCCTGCCGGCACTGAGTTTGTTGGCTGCTTCGCTGATTCCAGTAGCAACCGACTCTCCTCAACCAGCTGGGCCCGGATGGCATGACCGCACAGGTGACCATAGCCGTTTTTACTTCGGGAGTGGGCAGATGAAACGATATCCTTTCATGCAGACAGCATTCCACGTTGAAGACGACACGACCTCAAACGATCGGCGTTTGTCTTGGTGCACCGTAATGCTTGACGAGAAACGATGGCCTACAAGCATTAACCAACACATTTTTATCCTCAGTACATAATTTCTTCGTGCCTACCTATCTACCTGGCCTAAAGTAGCCAAATCATTTATAGTACGTGGGGTTTTCCCGAAAAGCCTGCCTCGCCGATTCGTCTCTCATTCCCGTACACTTCAAAATCATACATTTCCAACGCAACTACTGTACCTGACGTGCAGGTCTGCTCCAAGTTCTGCATTGGCTTCGACTACTTTGACCTAGAGTTCGGAAGCGAGGTGAGTGTTTGCGTACATCAGCTAATCAAGTTGCATCAGGACGAGTTCGCGTTCGGCGTTTGCCCTCCACATGTTTATGAACGTAAACTTTGAGCAGAGGTTGGTTGGGGTTATCATCCCCACGTGTAAGAGGTTGTGCGTAAGACACCTTTCGCACTACCACGAATCCATACAGTGGCTAGGGCATATGGTGGTGGCGTGGGAATATGGCGGTGACTAATTGTAAGACATGCAGCCTGTCGTTCTTCTTACTTAATATCTGTCGCGTCGGCCGAATGACAGGTGTGCCACGTTCCTCGACGAAGCATAGTACCTAAGGGGGAATTATGACGCACAACACTGTGTTCCATTGCACGTGTTTATTTTGTGGGGGTCACGGATACGGTAGGGGGGGTATCTTCTTTGTCGATGCCGAGTCTAAGCCACCCGCACGAGTGACTCTGCACCTCACTGACAAAACACGTTATCGGATTTCTGTGTCGCAGCAGTGGCTTCCAACCATCCCAATTAGGGATTCTTATCGATACTGAAAAAGCTCGAAAGCCTAAGACCGCAACGAAACCGGGGGGTCACTCGCGCGAGTGACCCCGATTCACCGCCAAAACGTCCCCCAAAAACAACGTATACCCCCCCTACCGTACCTTTGTTCCGAGAGGGTCCTGTCTCAAGCACCTCTCTATCTCAGACAAGAACTGACTTTGAAGTAAACTGACAGTGCAGTCAAACACGTTGAATCAATCCATCGCCAAGGTATTGAAAACGCTCATATTGCAAGAAACGAACGCCATTCGGACAAATATTATAAAAAATGAAAATACACTTCAGCTGTGAGATCGAAGATTTCGTCGAAACTCATCTTTGCAAGCTGTGTGTGATACTCCGATTGCGCGCATTACGAGTTGTGTGTCCTCATTAAGGATATAGGTCGGCGACTCCCCTTACAACTACAGTGTAGCTATCAGGGTCAACAGGATGATTTTAGTCAGTCTGTGCGCGGAAACTATAAAACCCGTTTCTGAGGGGGACAAAATCTGACAGCTGTGAAGGGAAATGTATCCTTTTATCAAGTGAATCTTGTAAGTCGAACAACCGGTGAGGGGGGTGGGGCGGAGTTTTGAAGGACGTGGGGGCCTGGTTTTGATCAAAAACGAGCGGGTTTGGGGGGGGGGGGGGGGGGGGGGGGGGGGGGGGGGGGGGCGGGAGGGGGGGGTTGGCGCGGGGGGGGGGGGGCGTATGGGGCACCTCAATATGTGCCTGGAAACTGTACATTATTTTGAGGGGATAAATGCGACGGTTTTGGAAGTAATGCATAAGATTATCATGTATATCCTGGGGTAAGTCGTACAATCAGTGAGTAAAGAGAGGGTGGAGTGTTCGAGGGGGGTGGGGTTGGGATGGGTTGGGGGGGAAGGTGGGGGGTGGGAAGGGGGGTGGGTGGGAAGGGGGGGGGGGGGCGGGGGGGGGGGCGGGGGGGGGGGGGGGGGTGGCGGGGGGGAGGAAGGGCTTTAGGTGGGGGGTTTGTTATACGTGTGGTGCTAAGTCTAGGCGATGGTGCGGGTGATGGGGAAGAAGGGGGCGTTCGAGGTGGGGGGGGGCGGGGAACACAGCGGCATGGATGGCTCTCGAAAGATAATGAGGTGATATCCTGTGCGTGAAGTGTTGGTTAATGTGGCGGATTTCGATATTTGGTGGGGCGTTTGCGTAAGGGAGAGCAAGAGGGGGGGGGGGGGGGAGATTGTTTAGGAGGTTTCGGCTGTGAGATCAAAGATATGTAGCAGCTTGTTATACGCGTGGTGCTAGGTCTGGGCGATCCTGCAGGTGGTTGGAAAAGAGGGGGCGTTGGAGGCGGGGGGGGGGGGGGGGAGAATTGAAAACTACGTCATGGATGGTCAGGAAGATAATGACGTGATATCAACTGCGTATAGGTGTTTATTACTCAGGCCGATTTTGATTGTGAGTGGGGCGTTTGGACAAACTAGGCGGAAGGGGGGGGGGAATCGGGGGTTGGTGGGGCGGGGGGGGAGGGTTGGGGTTTTTTATGAGCAAGAGGGGTCAGTGGAGGGGGAGGGGAGGGCGGGGGGGGGGAGGGGGGCGGGACATTTCAATATGTGCGCGGAAACTATAAATCTTCAAAGAGGACAAACCTGACGATTAAAGCAATAAGACATCCCTTTATATCGTCTGGCTTGTAATGTTTACTATTCTAGAAGGTTTGATGTTAGATGCAGCATGTAACCCAGTGTTTAAGTATAGTAAATAACGTGTTAAGTCTTCATAATAATTTGTTGTTGTATGATACATCGATCGAAAGCTGGAATATTTTATAGAATATTTGTAGGTACCATTATTTTCTGACATCGCTAATTTTGAGAAAGAGATACGTATTATGGTCAAATACAACAGGCGAGGTGATGTGGTCATGCACTGTTTGTCACCATCATCATACAGTTACCATTATTTTCTTACATCGCTAATTATACGAAAGAGATACGTATTGCCAAATACAGCATGCGAGGTGATGTATGTGGCATGTACTGTCTCCGCCATTAACATTAGAGGGAGGGATGCGAATCGTCAGTTTTACAGGAACGCTTAGTATACATGTGCTCAATGACGTTACCTCGTCAGTCATACTTGATATACACGCGCTGCTACAATTATAGGTTAAGGAGTCCCGCCATCCAAACACAATAATGGCTCAACATTACTACTGTCGTACGTACCACGACTGCTTTAATACTTGATAATCAATTTGGTTTGGAGGTGGATAAGGGGGGGGGGTGGATATGAGGGGGACTGGCTGGTACCGTTGATGTTTGAGATTCGGCGAGACCCGATCTCGTCGCATCCTTACCTCCCACATTGGGGGATGATTGCTTCATCGTCATGACCCCGATCGGCAGCTCCCGTTGAGGTGTACACGATATTTTAACGTTTCATCCTCACCGTTACCTCCTACACTCCGATGTATGGAGCACTAATCCTGTCCCTAACAAAACCCATGCAGTGCTTCTGTGGTACTGCCGAGGAATTCGACGAAGACGCTGAAGAAAGCGACCAGTGCGGCCTCGTTTCTGAGTACCTGTGCACAGGCAACCCTAACACGGCCTGCGGCGGCTACAACGCCATTGGCGTCTACCAGAGGACAGGCTTTTCTCTCGCCGGGTGCTTCCAAGATAAACAGGCATCCAGAATCATGGAATTCCAGACGTGGGAGCCTTTCATGTCTGCAGAGGTGAGGCCATCATTCAAACAAACCTTTTCCTGTCCCCATATGATCGAAATCACATGATAGACCGATGCACACTTCGCTCGACGTCGCGTGCGTCCAGCAGTCAAGCGTCGAAATCGGTGTCACCCTGGGCGAAGTCGATTCATATCCACATGCTATAGACATGGTGTAGACATGCTGTAGACATGCTGATAACTGCCCGGCAAGGGTGACCCTTGTTTTTTCGGAGATTTCTCGTTTCAGCAGCGATACACTGCACCTGTTACAAAAACGATATTTGGGATTAACAGTAGACGTGGGGAGTCATTAACGGTACGTGCATCACCGTTATACCGACTGTGGTCTTGGAATCAACGAAAACCTATTGCGAAATAACAAGGGCTATTATGTACGTACTGGCCGTTCAATCAGAACTATTTGGGGCCAAAAGTGATGCCTCCCTATCGAGTGAGCCACACAATTAAAATTTATGCACATATGTATGGAGTACATACAAGTGTCCTAAGTCATCGACAGTAGTAGGTGCAGCTCGACGCGAGTCGACGAGGGAAGAAAGAGCCGGATGGAGGCTTCTCGCGATGAAGATGAAGGCGAGCGCCGTGGTGGGGAAGGGGGAGCAGACCCTGCTTTGTGACCTCGAATTCGAGTTACGTCTGACGTGGGGTAAGGAGATAATAAAACCAGGGATGAGCAAAAAGACAAAATTGTGCGTATGCGACAATGGGCCCTGAAAGTGTTGGCATGCCGGTAGCTACTGCAGATTCTAGATGTACCGGTTTACAATATTTTCCATGCGAAAGTCAGGTTGACAATATTTTGGCAAATGACTAGAGTAATAGCTCGTCGATATTCAAGACGCAAAGCGTTCTTTAATTGTATCACTGGTTAAGCTGCACACGAAATGAAGATGATGTAACGTTTTTGTAAGCTACCAAGCAATCCACATAATGTCACATATGGTGTAGAACGCTTGTCACCCCATTCGTCGATGAGAGAACTCTTGAAAGAGTAAGCACAAAGGCACAGGAAACCAACATAACAAATGCTGATCATAATACAAACATGGACGCCGTCGCTTTTAGAAAGTGTTCCACAACCGTTGGGGTTGGGATATCAACCATTCACAGCCATTCGTCCAAAGTGTCCCGAAAACGGTCCCACACACACCGGTCACAGGACCCACTCGGGATGGCCTTGCGGGCATCCTTGTTTTAGCATTGTTGTCATCATGGCGGAGCGCTCAGCCTAAGCACACGCCATTCGGTTGGCACATGGATAAGCCATTGTTATAAGGCTTAGTTTGGGTAAGCTACTGGTTAACCTTTTGAAAGTAGTGGTCAAACGGACTAATACCCCATTAATACCTTAACACCATACCGTATCGATGCGAACTAAATATATATTAAAATAAACGTTTGGGACGTCAGCCGTGAGTTCCACGAAGCATATATAAAATGTCTGAGGTTCCCGACTTGAACATCTCAATACTATTATCTAATAGTACCTCACACAAAAATTAAAGTGGGTTTAAGAAAACCACTTGAAACTGATGAAGGTGTAACCCGATGACTTGACCCGTGGCCTCGATGTACAAGACCTCCCACTTGCAAAAACTAGAAATGTCATACTCACACGGTATTGGGGTAAGGAGAGTTAAAGGGCCCCGTCATCCACAAAAAAAAAATTGTCCGAGTGGTGCTACCTGTATCTTACCAGGCGCCTAAAGCTTTTGGAAACGGTCTGATGTATTCGTGTTTGTGCTTGGTGCTGGCTATCGATATCTGTAACCCAGACGTGTCAACCATCAAACCTATGCCGGGGTAATAGCCGGTAACAATGCTCACAGCGCTTAGCCGGGATTTTAGCCCACATTTCGCTTATCACGGAAAGCCATGCAATCGTCGTGCTCTGCCTAAATCCCATGGCAGATCTGCTACGAGCGATGCAACGACGGAAACAACACACACTTCGGCACGCAGTATGCCAACGAGGTAAGCACTTCCGGGGAAGAAATGTACACATTGCCTATATCCGGTTGTTTTCAGCGGCATCCCTGGTATATTGTGGGCACATGCCACTTATAGTACGGTACACACATCTTTACTTAGTGATTCTGACGCTCTCGACATGAGTATTGAGTAGATCTCCACCTCACCTAACAGAGGATTGCTCACACCGATAGATGAAAAAATCGCGATTCCTGACAAAACTAGCGCAGCATTCCTAACTTTTCGAAAGTAAAATTTTTCACGGGTTCAATCACAATAGGACGATTTTTTTTCTGACCTCACTTTTTAAGGTCACGCATTTCGCACAAGAAGGTACCTGGCAACGTGTTTTAGCCACGCATCCTCACATCGTTTTTTTGTTTGTTGAGAATGACCCCCGAAACATAAAAGCCGCGATAGAGAAACGTGAAACCCCCTAACTGCCCCACGGCCTATTGTCATTGTTATAGAACGGACAATATTGCAGGACAAGAAACAATTAGCTGAATAAATAGCCTTGCCAAATATTGGGTTAAGGAGCCCCGTCATTCAGAAATAATTGAATCTGTTTGTGCTACCCCCATTTTGGCACTTACTATCTGAGGTCGTGTTTGCTGGACGCATTCCAGCCGGTCGTAGAATCTGTGCCACCACTGCAGATGATCGTTTGATGTGTCGCGTCATGAGCAATTGAAGTGGCGGGGTTCGCGAGAGTGAGCGGATTACTGGTTTTAGTTTCAGAACGACGAACGACCTTTTTATTGTCGGTGCACTTGACCACGGCACGTTTGTGGGTAACGACGTTCACGATCAGGTACAAGTACAAGTACATTATATTGGTTTTCGATGGCCAACGGTTATTCATTTTGCCGTGGGTCAGGTTGAAAATAAGATCTTAACCGACCACCGGTCTAAAACCAGCAGCCGTTCTAAGAACGTCTCAAGAAATTTTCTAAGACTCAATACAAGACTCAAACACACTACAACAGCCGTGCCGGAATCAGCTACCCAGTTTTCCGTGCCCGAACCGTTACCTACCCAGAATTGCAGTTTTACGATCCCAGTATATTCTGCTGGATACCGGAATATCGATCAGAAGCTATGTGAAGAAAGTGGTCCTGTGTATACTTTGACGTATAATATCTTGACCATCGTTCCGGCTCAGATTCCAAATTACTCCACGTTTTTTTGGCCTATTCCAAAATAAAGGCCATGGCCAACTGACCGATGTGTCTTGCTCCAAAACGCCAAATATTTCTTACCACTCCCTCTCTTCACACATCGTGCGCCAAAACCAACAATGATCAAAAAGTGAAAACGACTGGATGTTAGCAGTGCTGCTGCGGTGTTAGCCCCGACCTCACTAAGAATGGCGGAGGGCTAGCATCGGACGAGTGTGACATGCCGTGCGCGGGCACTTTGAGCGCCGAGAACTGCGGTGGGATCTACACGCCTATGAGATCGATCACAACGTTACTGTTCCGGGATACCTTGGGTGCTACGCGGACGGGCCAATGCGCGCCATGAACGCACAGGGAAAGTATGTCGACGACCCCATGACCAATGAGGTGGGTGCATATAACCTATTGTTCTGATTTCGATACCGGCTTCGTTTTACCTGTCGTTTGCAAAGTGCGTTTTCTTACTACTCTGCACAACACGCCACTCACTGCGTTAGGTGCGTGATTTCCCTTTGAAATCAACAATGCTGTGGTCTTCATACATTCCGGCGCACTATTCATTTCTCGGTCACCGTCCTTCTTGCTCCGGTTCGGATGAAAGCAGAGCTGCACACCAGTGCAAAGGAAATTCGCCGATCAACGTCTTCGCCCCGTCTCCAGTGCTCCCTCCTCCGTCAACAACTTTCCGGTTAAATATGTATTTATGTTTTCGTCTGTCTATGTTCTCGTTAGGTGTGCGGGTGGCATTGCGCGATCAATGGACACAAATACGCTGGAACTCAGTACGCCACAGAGGTGTGGACACGCGCCATACAAGCCTAGTATTTTTCACCTTCCTGAAATCGTGATTTTCTTCCGCGTCACAGATTTCATGTCGTCACCTTGACCTCGCCTTAAGTCCTTCAAGTGTTAGCGTGTACCAACCGACCGGTAGGCGTTGTGGTGGCGGGATGGCTGTGCCTTTGCAACGCGGGAAGTGCCGTTGGACTGAGCGCCGTATAGAAAAAACATATTTTTGTCGCTTTTCTTTATAAACACTTGACGGGGCTTGACCGCAAGTAGCAGGATAGTCCGTGATTACCTGTCGTCAGCGGATCGATGTCTTCCAACAAATATGTGTCCTCTTTTTACAGAGTTGGCCGGATCACGGACAACACTGAGTATCCCAGGACCTTAACAGTCGCTCTCCCCGCCCCTCTACGCGTCCTGCCGCTTTCATCATGATACCATGATGGTGCTCGCGATACCATTCTCTACCAGTGCTGGTGTGGCGACAGTTACGACCTTCACGGCAAATTCTCAGATATGTGCTCCTCCCAGTGCGAAGGCGATGCTGAACAAATGTGTGGCGGCTACTACGCCCTCAGCGTGCACGAGAGTATACTCCACTGACGGAGAGCACGAGGTCACGGGTCACTGCCATCATAATGTTTACCGTACACCGAATTGTTAGTTCCAAAACGTCTGGGTAAGTCGCAGTCAATCGTTGGTGGAACCAAGGGAGTGTCAAAGGGACGAGGGTCTTCCGAGTATATGTTTCAAGCCTATCCAACTTCGGATTCGACATTGATTGTAGCGGGTGGATATATGGTTCGGTTTTGTCTAAGTGCCCACGGAAGGTCGAACGGGGTTTCGGATGGCCCCATGGGTGGAGCTTTTCTTGCTAGTGCAACAGGTAGAAAACATGGTGCTCTGGAAGCGTGTCGGTGTAAACGGTGTTCCCTTGAAAAGGTAAACGAATTGTTTGCTGAATATCGTCGTCGTGAGTTTTTTTTTTTCCGTCCTTAACGCACTACATAGGCGTTCGCTTAGTTACAGCTAGACCGCTAAATCGCAGCAGACTAAAGGTAGCTCGAACAAGATATCTGCTCGCAAGGAGGCCCTATGAACGAAAACGAGGGTTGTTCTCCGTAATGTTCCGTCATTGATTAAGGCGCCGGCAGTGGTTTGTCCACTAGATACAATTGGTGGAACACGTGATATACATATGGCGCTGCTGGGTAGTGAACAATATTTGTCGAAAATATCGATAGACTCGGCTGGATATGCGGTTTGGTAGTTTGACAGCTACTGTACTCAACTGTTGGGTGTTCAGATGCCCCCGTCAGATATTGGCTGTAGGGTTGCTTTGCTCTGATGGCTAAGATAGCTACCTCACTGGATGATTCACGGTGACAGTGCTGTAGTTTAGTACTTTGGTCTAGGAGGATTAGTTGTGTTGCCTTCGTGACTAAGATAGCTTCTTCACTGGTTGTTTGATGTCAGCACTACTACTGAATATTGGGAGCTTTATTTCAGAGCTTGCGGATCCTTCTCGGCTGCTGGATATGGGATCATCCCAATAAAAGTTTTGGTTTGTTGGAAAATGTTGATTCAGAGGCGTGCTACGGTAGGGGTATCACTTTTCGTCTGATTTTTTTCTGAATAACGGGGCTCCTTAACCCAAAATCGTCGGAAATACAAAGGAAAATCCATAATTCTCGTAGTGTACCGAGGCCATGGGGTTTTCATCCGGTACGTAGCAGTTTCGATTTTTCTCTGAATCAGTTTTTGGGAGAGGTATTCATCTGCCAAACTGGGGAACCTCAGAAAAAAAACGGCACACCTCTATCGTAGCACAGGTCTTTGGTGACAAACACACTCAGATAAGGTCTCCACAGCTAGGCTGACGTGTCAGCACTTTCTAATCTGGGGTATTGTTAGAACTGCGTTGTCGACTTCTTGACATCAAGCTTCGGGGTTAAATATTTCATTGACGCTGATCCTAACCCTGTGGATTCAGGTAGGTTGATTGTACTTCCGAATGGCGGTTGACCGGGTGGCTTAGTTACTCATTGCGGTCCTTATCACTGATCTGACACCGACCACTGCAAGGACATATATATGGAAGAAACTAACCTTGCTCGAATCTACTCCCGTGCCATTTCTGTGCCTGTTCAATATCCTCGAGTGGCTGGACGACCAAATCTGGCCTGTAAGTCACAGCGTCTAGGCAGTCGGAGGCCGTAATGCTTCGGCCAACGTACAAACATAATGACCTGGATGGTTTCCGGTTTGCACTGTGAGAGGTAGGCAATCGACAATCTGTATGCCCGGCGTAGGGTGACTCACGGGGAGATTGCTCTCGGTACCCGACGAGGGACCGTCAGGCGGAGGAGAAGATAACAAGATACAATAAATATTAAAGTACCGGAGTGCCGGTGGCCACTCTGAACATGCACACCCAAAGATGATAAAGTAGTAGACTGAACAGCAGTAGTACTAGTAGATCGCGACAAAGGGGCTCAACTCGAACATATCGACGATTGGGACCGCTAGTCACATCGTTAGTTCTACTCTACCATCTCCGTATATTCTATGCAGTCATAAATATCATACATCAGACTTGTGCGCAAGCATAAACCAACATCCGCCCTGCCTGTGTGCACGTCATGATAACGTTCACCCAAAGCTCACCATACCGAACCTTGCTAATTCAAGCAAGGTACATGCCTCAAATATCTAATTTTAATTTCAAAATAATACTGCCTCTGCTCCAAAAACTCGAATATTGATAGCCAACGCCGTAGCTAGCGGAACTGAACCGCAGCAATCGTAACGGAAATCGCTGATAAAACTATGGGCGATCATAAGTGCAGTAGTAGGAATGGTCCGTGTATAACCAGAAAGAAAAACTATCAATTGCGGTTCAATAAGTCAAGTCTAAGAATTCCACGAAACCACCTATATTTTACCTTAAATTCTTTGCTAAAATTATTATACTCCCTAGCCTTTGTCAAACAAAATTTAATGCTGAAATCGAGAAAATAAATACCAGGTATGAATTTTTGTCTTCAACTACTCGAAAACAGCCAATACTGTTCCCCCAAACTATTATCCTTTCAAACCTTCAATCAAGCAAAATTCTGGTGGTAATGCAGATAATCCCGTTTCCAACATGCCCCAGGCAAAATTAAAAATAGTACCAGGTATAACACTATCAGTATCAACGCACCCCCGAGTTTGATTATTGGATGTTGATAAGAGCAAACAGTCAATTCCACATTCCTCCTGCTCGTGACAACTGTCGCTATAATGATCACGATATCCTACATTCCTGCAAACTCAAAAGTACCATCCTCAAATTCAAACAAAAATGTAAGATTATCGCCTTCAACCATTATTTTATGACCCAAAATATGAGCTAACATATAACTCCCCCACTCCGGAGCCAATTTCCCCCACTCCGGAATCAAGCCACATTTTGTGCAACCACTTCCGCTCAGGTTTCGTCCATACCAAGACCTCAACCTGCGTTGGTATCACAGGACACTTTGACTAGGACATGTGCTCTTTCAACAAACTATGGAAGCCAGCATTCACCATACCTACTTACTCTCCCTGTTCAAATAAATCAAGCATCCTGCCAGGTGGACCTCCAATTCATATCACCAGGAGTTCATCGCAAGACTGCGGCGGTGGTGATGTCTCCGCGAGCTGAAAATAATACGTCACGTGGACGATCGATCTATCTTTCCGCCTCACCAGCTCAAAGACAAAAATCTCAAATTTCGTTGTCAAACGCTCCCAGAAAAATCAAATTCGTTGCTCGTATACTAGTGCTGTGCGTTCGTTCGTACATGACGCGTGATGCCTGTGGATAGTATAAGCCTTATAGCTGTCTACCCTTCCCCCCTGATCACTCGGTGTTGTATGGCATTGGGGGAGAGGGGGGGGGGGGACAATTCTATCATCCACTATTGCCCAGAAAATTGGGGGAGAGGGGAGTGGGGCACAATCCTATCGTCTACTATTGCACAGAAAATATGTCAATAAAGTACGATTGGCATACCTGGTACCACAGGTTCTGTATTAGTGCAGGCATGGTGATGTCGCCGCGAGCTGAAAAAAAATATGTCACGTCGACGATCGATATATCTTTCCGACTCACCACCTCAGAGATAAAATATGAAACTTCGGTGCCAAACGTGTGAATAGCCTGTGAACACATTGGTTTTGTGGAGGCGCTGTCTTCTATGCAAAGAGATGCAGAGGTGGCACCGAAGTGTCTGTTAAAATCACTTGCGATAAGAAAGAAAAGAGACAGTTTGGAAAAGGCGCTTGAGGCCAAAGAGAGAAGAAGAAAAATACAGAAGGAAAAGAACAAGAACAAGAAGAAGAAGAAGAAGAAGAAGAAGAAGAAGAAGAACAAGAAGAAAAATAAGAAGGATAGATAAGGGAGAGAAGGGAGAGTAGGGAGAGTGACCGTGGTGGGTTGCGTCACCACTTGATCATCACGGAAAAATGTCCAAAGTACGGTAGAATACCGGAACAACGGGACAACCTTAACATACTCAAATCTACGTTTACATCTAGGTTTTACCGTATACTCAACGTAAGACTCAAGGTAAGATTCATTGCATATCTTATTCGTGCGAATAGACTGCGCATTAACTTAGAGTGTAATCCAAGGTTCATACTCTCAACATGCCCCGATAGTGCCAAGTCAGATCGCTAGAGAAGTCTCATACTTGAAAAAAAAATCGTAAAATAATCAAAAACAAATGGGTCTCATATTCAGTCCGGTGTATCAACCGCGGCAATATGGATGTATCCACGTTATTCACACATTTTCAAAAAAAAAATAATACAATAAAACCTTACAAGGAAAGACACGAATAATAAATACGCTTAGTGTGATTACCAACGATAAATACCCTAGAAGATAAAACGCAAAGATACTTCTACTGGGTTTTAAACACGCTTCCTGAATTGTACCAAATGTATAAACAATACTAGTCAAATATAAAGGATTGTGGACAATGGTCTATCACGACAAAATCAAACATTCTCACTATTCAGTTGTTTGTTTAATGGACTTTCGTACTTCCACAAAAACAAAAAATTGGGAAGCAGATATAACTACGAATTCTGATAGTACTGTAATAGAATATGATGGGAGTAATCGTAGTCCATCATCGAGCAATATTCCGAAAAGGAATAAACAAACAAACAAAGGTCGCTGCTGTACGTTAACCACGCCACTTCAATATGATCCTAGGATACGCATATAACGATAAACAGTCTGATACTAATCGTAAGCTGAAGAGCATATGATATACAGTCTTTGTGAGCCTTTAATCCTTAATGCTGGAATATATACTCGTACGCATTTTCCGGTAGATCATGGCTTATTGCTGTACGATCGTTGACGTAAGTTCATACGACCCATAGTTCCAACTTTACTAATACGTAATTGGCGCGCAGTTGAAACTTTGTTAGTTGCCGAAGAACTGCTGCACTAAGTAACACTCTCTACACTACTTGAGTATCAATTTCAAACGTACCCACATTACCAGCGCCTGTCCCCAATTGTTGACGGGAGGGCCGTTCGGGTAGCTGTTGATGGAGCTCATTTGTATAGAAGGTAAAAGAAGGCTGAAGATACGCCTGGAGAGAGAGGGGGAGAAAGGTTGTGACGCGATGGGCGCGTGATTCTTCCAGTGATCCTTCCTCTTCCTCGATCCATTGAAGTCTTGTAGCCGAGTTATGATGGGCTAATCTTTTGTCGGTACATTGCCTATTCGGTTTGTGCGTAACACGCTTCTCCGTCCTCGGTACTAAACGGCAGAATCAGAAACAGGCTTGATTTTTTTCCGCATATGAAACGCCGGAATCTTGTATGGAACTCCATGAAGCAATAGTTTTTGCGATCATGGAGGTTGCCTGAGATAATTTACGAGGCCGTCGCGATGGTCAAAGGCGGTCTTGCGAGCCGGAGCTGTAATTGCGACTTCAAGGTGTTGAAGCTTGGAAGGAGTTCTCGGCGCTGAAGTCGTTGATCTTAGCAGAGGTCGTTGAAGGTTGGCTTATCGCAAAATTTTGTAAGGATATCAGCAAGCTGATTTTTCGAAGAGACAAACTCGGTGATTACTATTCTGTCCTTTATCCAGTGCCTCAGAGCTGCAAATCGTATAGCAAAATATTTGCTCCGGTTAGAATAATTGCCGTTCGCTGAAAGGAGAAGTGCTCCCCTATTGTCGGAAGATATCCTGAAGCTCCTGAAGTTCGGCCATCCTAGCTCCACAATTATTCCTGATCGGTAACGTCGATTTTCGCGAAGGTGTTCAGAGCTACGAGTTCCGCTTTCGGTTGTGCTTTGAGCATTGATCTTTGGTAGCTGACTCGAGGAATTGATGAGTCCTCTGGCCAAGAAGAACATCAACTCGGTAGTAGACGTAAATCTTTTTAGGTCTCCCATACCATACGAAGCGTCGCAGTATCCGGAAAGATCGAAGCTGCTGCCCCTTTAATACACACAATAGCCAGATTAGGGTGTTCCTCGAAGGTTTCGAAGGATCCTTTTAACCGCTGCGATATGCACCGATGTAGATTTTTCCATGTGACGAGCTGCTTGCAGCGTGCTGAGCGCCACGTCGCACCTAGTACTTTGGGTAAGAAAGATAAGACTTTCTACAATGGCTTGATATAGCTTAGTCATTGTCTCGTTTAGAAGTACGCTTCCTCCCGGCCGTGCGCTTAGTTTCTTTCCTATTGCGGCTACGTGTACCGGGTTGCTGTCACTCATGTTGAATCGCTCAAGTACGGAAAGTGTGTACTGTCTTTGACTGAGTTCGATGGTTCCGGCTGCCTTGTCGCGCTTAACTTAAATGCCCGGAACGGGAGACACATGCCCGAGATCAGTCATAGCAAACTTTTCCATAAGCACACGTCGAACCTCGGCTATGCTTGCATTGGATGGTCCAGTGATGAGTAGGTCGTCGACGAAGAGGGTTAACATGATTTAAGCGTTCCCACGTCCCTTTGTGTATACGCAGGAGTAAGATGCTGTCGGCGTGAACCCGATTTTACGTAAGTCCTTGTCAATGGTGCTGTTCAAAACGCTTAGTGATTGGCGAAGTCCATATAAGCTTTTACGCAGTTTGAATACCAGCGGTCGGTTGGTTTTCTCGTCTATCGTTTCAAAGCCTGGTGCTTGCTTGGTGTAGACGTCCTCTTCGCGTTTCCCGTTTTAGAAGTGCAGTTTGTACGTCCATGGCTAAAACTCGCCAATCCCCTGATGCCGCTATAGCCAGCAGAAGACACTGACTTTCAATACGACAAACAGGAGCGAAAGTAGTGAAGCAATCTAGTCCATGCTATTGAGCCCAACTTTGCACCACGAGCCGTGCTTTAAAACGTCCGTCTGTTTTAACCCGAAATACCCACCGCATGATGGAGCAGCCGAGAGGAATCTTGGTGAATGGAATTATTTTGGCGACCTCGTGCTCATCGAGACTTCTGAGCTCTTTACGCATGGCTGCTTCCCATTCTTCCCCCTGTGGTGAGGCCATAGCTAGCGCGTACGTGTTGGGTACCGAAATAGATGCCGGAGGATATATTTTATCCATGCCGACAGCCCCAATGTACTGCGAGACAGCGTCGAACTGCAGTTTGCGGAATCTAGGCATTGAAGTGCCTGCTGACGCGCTTTCACTTGAGAAGTGGATGAGCGCAGCCTCATGTGAAACGGCTTGTTGCCGATTGCGTCGGTGTCACTATTGATAGTTTTTAGCGACGAGATACCATGTTTGATGCTCTGATAGTCGTCCATAAAATCCGAGCCTGGCTCCAAATCGAGATCGGGAACTTCAGGATCTTGCCCCCCCGAGTCTGCTGTTGGTAGAAAGGTAGGCGGCTCTTCGATGAAGGAGACGTTGCGCGAGCTTGAAATTCTTCCCGTTTAGCGATCATACACGCGGAATGCAGGTTTGTCGCTGTCATCGCCGACGAGAACACCTTCCCAAGAACTAGGTCGAAGCTTGGTGGTGTACCCTTCAACGTGCACAAATGCCCAAGTGCCGATAATCGTCAAAAATGAAAGGTCTGCATGCTTCCCGAACATGTGATGGTAGGGCGTGTCGCCGCCGATTGCCGCATGCGGTAATCGGTTGATTAGAAAAACGGCTGCCGAAGCTATTTTCCCCCATAAAGGTTTAGGAAGGTGTGCCTCATTGAGTAAAGAGCGATTCATGTCCATAATAGTACACCGGTCACGTTCCGAAACGCCGTTCTGCTGCGGTGTGTACGGGGCCGACAATAGCTGACGAATCCCGGTTGATATACTATATCCCTGAAAGCTGCCGGATATGTAGTCGCCCCCATTATCAGAACGTAGATGATGCACCGTTAGCCCAAGAGGGATGGTTAGATCTTTAATGAATCTGCCGAGGGTGTGTAGCGTGTCACTTTTTTTTTCAATGAAGTAGACAGCTTTTAGCTTGCTGTGGTGGTCGGTATACTTTGCCACGTAGGCGTATCCTCCGATCGCCTTGGGCGTCACAGGTCCGAGGAGGTCAGCACTCACCGGCTTTATACGTTCGCTGGAAGGGTCAGGCCGCGATGTTTTAGGGTGATTCTGTTGTGTGCTCTTGTTGATTTTTCACCTTTCACACGCCGATAGAGTGTCTGAAAAATTCACCCCACGCTCTGCAATATTTTTCACCTTAGCCATCACCTGCACATTGGGGTGACCCACCCTCTTGTTCCAGATATTGACTGGAACGGTTTGTGACAGGGAAGTCGCTTTAGAAGTCGTGGAAGCATGAACAGCGAGGACGGTTCCCTGTTTAACGTTATTGCCGGAAATGGTCGGGAACGCTGTGTCAGGTGTTCGGCAGGTAGCAACCAGTGGTGCGGTCGAGATGATGCAGAGAAGAGCATTGACCTTCTTTACAGAGGGGTATAGAAAATGCACCCATGTCCAGATACGACTTCGTGGCGATGATCATAGTGTCCCCTCTCGAAGCAGCTGATACTCCCGAAAATAGGTTCCTAACTAGCCCTGGTACGACCGTGACAGGAAGCTGCACAGAGTGCTTATAGCCTATGTGGTCCGACACTTGAACAAACAAAACCCGTTGACCGACGCTATAAAGGCGATATTTTCCCGCTACGATGATTATTACGGGAGGGTCCAGCTGCACGTATTGTTTTCAATGCCCGGTAGAAGCTGATTGTCGATGAAGTGGCTAAAAGGTCCGCTGTCCGCAGTCATGGAGAAGTCGACGGGCTGCGCGGAGACGCTGATCTGGGGTGCGGCGATGAAAGAATAACCTATACCAACTGAAGGTGAGGATGGACAGGGAGGAGTTGCGAAGAACGTAGAAGTAGCTGCTGTAGTCGCAGCCGCAGTTGTGGATGGAGCATGTGTCCCTGGGACGTAAGCTTCCATTTGCGTTGTTGATGTTGGAGTTGTGGCGGTGTTGGCGTGAGCGCTGCGGTTGTTGTTATGCTGGCCATTTCGTTGACCAGGACGAGGGCGACGGGTTATATTATCGTCCCGCATTTGAGACCGACAGTCGCTATTCTCATGGCGATCGGTATTATGCAGGCTACACCACGAATTATTTTGAGGTGTCGGGGGAGGTTTCTTCTGCAAACTATTTCCCTTGCGTTTAAAGCAATATTCGAATCGACGGCCTAGCTTTTTGCAGTGTGAACAGGGCACTACTGCTGAGGGTGTTGACGTGACTACCATAGCAGATTCACGCCCCTTCGCTTTTCGCAAACGCCCGTTTTGCATAGCTCAACTCGCGTACATATTACGCATTGTTATCCCAGCTCGGTCGAGTGTGAAATCATCATCTGCTTCGGTGCTATATTATATTTGTAGATATTTTGTCCGTGAGTCCTTCCAGCACTTTGTCCAATATGCTGTCATGGTTGAATACCTCTCCCATGTCCACCAATTTACCCCGCAAATAGTGTACTTCATTTATAAACACGCCTGGGTGTTGCCCATCCGTCATGACCATATGCGTTAGTTGTTGTTTGAGTAGTCTAGTCTATACGTCTACGTTGGCGGGTAGAATTTTGATATTTCCTATCCATACTTTCCCAAGCAGCCTTTCCATTCGCAAGGTCACCTTGTTTAGGCTTGAATTGTAAAAGAAAGCTGACCGCAGCTCCCGACGTACTCAAGAACAAGAAGTCGAACAGAACACGGTTGTCGCGGTGCCAGAAATTGATGTCTTCCAAATTCGAGATGTTGTCATCCGTGGCCCGTAAAACTGTTGTTGCGGCTGGGAGTGTAGAATATCCTGAAGATGATTGTAGCAGATGCACCGTGTCCACGGGAGTACTCCCTGCGTCCGGCTGTACATGTTCTGCTGTGTCAGCCGAGGGTGTTTCCCCGGAGTGAGTGTCCGTTTTGTCAGCGGCCTAGCTGCGAGTTACAACTCGTGAAGGCCTACTTCTTCTAGAAGATGGACGAGGACTAACCAGTTCGGGCTCGGGGCAAGGACGCCCCTTCCAGGATACCAGAGATCCCGGCATGACGCATACTTATCACGGACTGAGCCGTGCGTTTCCATACGTCGAACTTTGGCCCAATAAATTTGCCGTTGAGAGCTCTAAGGAGCTTGTCTACCGCATCACCCGATTTCGTGGACTCTCCCATGGTGATGGTAATGGTGATGCCGATGCTGATGCTGATGCTGGTCGCTAATGCTGATGCTGGTGCTGATGCTGATGCTGATCGCTGATGCTGATGGTGATGCTGATGGTGATGGTGATGCTGATGGCTGATGCTGATCGCTGACGCTGATGCTGATGCTGATGCTGTGGCCGGATTAATGAAGGTTTCTCTCAAACTTCCCGGCTAGATGCGACAAACACTAATGAGATGTCGCTTGGTGCCGACCGATGTTTATATCGAAGGTCGAAGGCTCATAACCGGTGAATAGCCTGTGAACACAATGGTTGTGTGGAGGCTCTGTCTTCTATGTAAAGAGATGCAGAGGTAGCACCGAAATGTCTGTCAAGATCATTTGTGGTAAGAAAGAAAATAGATAGTTTGGAAAGGGCGCTTCAGGCCGAAGAAAGAAGAAGAAGAAGAAGAAGAAGAAGAAGAAGAAGAAGAAGAAGAAGAAGAAGAAGAAGAAGAAGAAGAAGAAGAAGAAGATGAAGAAGAAGAAGAAGAGAGACGGGAGAGAAGGAAGAGTAGGGAGAGTGGCCGTGGTGGGTTGCATCACCACTTGATCATCACGGAACAATGCCCCTAGTCCGGTAGACTACTGGGACAACGGGACAACCTTAAAATACTCAAATCTACGTTTAAATCTAGGTTCCACCGAGGATTCAACGTAATATTCAACGTAAGGTTCAACTGCATATCTTATTCGTGCGAGTAAACTGTGCAGTAACTTATATGTTAATCCAAGGTTCATACTCTCAACAAAACGCTCCCAGAAACAACAAGCACTTTGCTCGTATACTACTGCTGTGCGTTCGTTCGTACTTGACGTGTAATCACCTGTGGTTAGTATAAGCCTTATAGCTGTCTACCCTTCCACCCTGATCACTCGGTGTTGTACGGCATTGGGGGGGAGGGGGGGGGGAACAACCCTATCATCCACTATTGCCCACCAAATACGTCAATAAACTACGATTCTCATACCTGGTACCACAGGTGCTGTGTTAATGAGGGCATGGCACCAGGCAGGGTTGAAAATTCAGTTGTGCGTTAGAAGCGCAACCTCCCTATCAATCACCTTTCGTTGTTGCAACAAAAAAGTTAAGCACAGATGCATACGTATACGATCATATGTGAACTTGTCCCCCGGACAACCAAAACAAATGTACCACCACGACCACGTACTAATGCACCAAACAATACCGTGATCTTTTCCAACGACCAGGATCAAAAATCGTGCTTTCGGCAGTAACAATGTTTTCTTTACTCTTTGGAACTGAGGGAAAATGGTTGAAAGAAAATGAACTAAAGTGCCAACTCATATAGGCGTAAAATCGTGAATGTGAGACAATAATAATGTGCAAAGAAGTACAGACAGATATGCTTAAATTGCGGTGAACCGCAGTATTAATACCAACTTATTGCGTAGACAGATATGCTTAAATTGCGGTGAACCGCACTATTAATACCAACTTATTGCGTAAGGTATTACGTACATACCGTCTGCATGATCGCCTCCCAACCTATGCCAATCGAAGTATAACTAACGAAGTAACGTAATTGAGCGCGTGTACACTAAGCGTTCCTTTCAAAACAATACCGATTCGCATCCCTCCCTGTCGTTCTCAATGGCGGTGACATTGCATGACCACACTACCTCGCCTGCTGTATTTGGCAATATGCATCTCTTTCTTATAATTAGCGATGCCAGAAAATGGTATCTACATGATTGTACCTATCGATCGAAATATTCTATCTTTCGATCCATGTACACTAACAAATTATCAAGCTTTTGACACGTTGTTTACTACACCTAAGAACTGGGTTGCATACTACATGTAACATCAAACCTTCTATAGACATAAACATCACCAGGCGGGGGATATTAAGGGGTGTCTTCTTGCTGCAACCAGATTCGTCCCCTTAAAGGGTTTAGAGTTTCCGCGCACATAGTGAATGCTCCCCCCCCCCCCCCCCCCCCCCCCCGATCCCTCTTGTTTAAACGCACCACCTGAAATCGAAATCTGCCAGAGTAGTAAAAACCACCAGCCAGCTGATATTAATTCGTTACCCATCTAGCCCTCCATGCCGTAGCTCCAACTCATCTCCGCCCTCCCCCCCCTTCTTTGTTCCCCGCCCAGTTCGTTCAAACGCCCCACTTACAATCAAAATCGGCCACAGTAATAACACTTCTAAGCAGTTGATATCACGTCATTATCTTTCTAGGCATCCATGACGTAGCTTTCATTCATCCCCCCTCCCCCTCTTCAACGCCCCCTCCTTCCTCACACCTCGCACGATCGCCTAGACCCAGCACCGCGCGTATAGCAAGCCCCTACATATATGATTAATGCGCGCTATCGGAGGATCACCCACAATGTTGCGAACATCAGTGTCGACCAAATCCTTGATTTTAATATTATATGTGACCTAAACCTCTTGAAAATACTCCCCCCCCCCCCCCCGCGCTGTTTTTTTTGTTTTTTCTTCCCTCGTTCCTCTTGCTTAAACGCCCCACCTACGATCGAAACCCGCCAGAGTAATAAACACTTCCACGCCCTGGATATAGCCTCGTTATCGTTTCAGAGCCGTCCATGCCGCTGCTGCAATTCCCACCCACCCCCGCCCCCAACACCCGCTCCTTCCCTACCACCCGCACCATCGCCTAGACCTAGCACCACGCGTATAGCAAACCCCTTCATCTATGCGACCTAAAGCCCTCCCCCCCCGCCCCCGGCCCCTCCCGCTACATTCCCCCCTCCTCCCGCACAGGAAACATTTTTAGTTTCCACGCACAAATGGACCTGCCCCACCCGTCCCCTCCCCCCCCTCCCCCCCTCTCGCCCTCCTTTTGATCAAAATCAGGCCCCCACATCCTTGAAAACTCCGCCCTCCCCTCACCGGATATTCGGCTTACAGGATTTACTTGATAAACTGATGCATTTCCTTCCACAGCTGTCAGATTTTGTCCCCCTCAGAAACGGGTTTTATAGTTTCCGCGCACAGACTGCCTATCACCACCCTGTTGACCCTGATAGCTACACTGCTGTAGTTGCAAGGGGAGTCGCCGACCTATATCCTTATTGAGGGCACACAACCCGTAATACGCGTGATCGGAGTATCACACACAGCTTGCACACATGAGCGTCGAAAACATATTCGATCTCACAGCTGGACTGTATTTTGATTTTTATAATGTATATACGACAGAAACTTCGGTTGTCACAGGCAAGCGCTATGTATCATATGCCCGACAAACATCAGTACTATGAGCAGCAAAAGCTTATCACAAAAAATATCTAGCATTACATTTCGTAGTTGCGCTTGATGAGCAGAGCATCAACCGATAAATATACCAACCAGTGGGAGTATAGCATAATTCGACCGACCCTACCTCGAAACGTAAGCGCTATGAACAGCTAATCATACCAGTTGCGGTATATCATCATTCGACGAACAAGCATGTTTTGACATTACAAATGCTGTGGTGCTTGAAAATAGTTCATGCCTTTCAATCTCGACACCCGGTAGCGTGTTAGTTTGGATCGTCAAAAGCACGACGGTTACAAATGTTGTAGACTAAAGGGTTGCGTATACATTCGTGGGCGTTTTTATGCTATTTCTCTCTTGTAGAGAAGAGATCTCCAGCATTCCGCTATCTTCTCCTGCTCTCCTCTATGTCCTGTATTATAACGAAGATAAGAACACACGCCAGACCGCGAGGCGGTCAGGGCATTCAGGCTTGGACTTTGCGAACACACTAGTGGCTTGAAAGTAGAAGTTCTGGCACCAGGAGCCAAGGATGTCTGCACAGGAAAGAGACTCCGCGGATGAGATTCGGCATCTGAGGAATAAGCTTCAGCTGGTGATAGAGGAGAGACAAGCATCGATGATGCATGGCATGAGGAAGATGATGGCCGAGCTCATGAGGAACAACGGCCCGTCGGAGTCCAGCAGCGCTTAGGGCAGCGCTGCAATAAGGGCCAGCCCGCGAGAGGCAGAACCCACTGCTGTGAGGGGGAACGGCGCTGAGGACATCGCTGCTGAAAGGGTAGCCAACACGGGGCTGAACCCACTGCTGCGGCACGACAAATTTCTACTGCTGGTGCTGCTACTGCTGGAGGCGGAGCGCGAGGATATACAACAGCAGCAAGGGAGACGACTTTTCGTGAGGACGCCTCGCGTAGTGTTTGAGCGACGGGACGCACGGACGCCGCTGTTCCTGTCGGGGTTAGCCCAGCAAGGGGTCAGCCAGACCAGCCAAGGGGATCTGGAGAATGGGAGTCATCCCCGGAGGTGAGTTGGGAGTAGCATATGATATGCCTATACCTAGACTTTCTCTCAAACACACCGCTGTCCAACAATTTAGTGGGAAAAAGCCCGAATTCACAGCCTGGACCATAGACGCCAGGTACTACGCGCAAGGTGTTGGTTTCCTATCTGCGTTTGTGTCTGATCCACCCCAGTACGTTCCTGTAGGGGAATTGAATACCGAAACCTCGGTACTTGTCGGAAGGGGGTACAACCGCGAAAATGTACACACATGCACTCGCTTGGAATTCCTTATCGACTGCCCTAAAGAGCAAGTGCGACAAGAGTATCTTGCACAGGTGCACGAGAGAAGCGTGGGACGCGCTCCTCGCGTGGTACGTCCGTCAAACGACGGGGGCCAAACCCGACCTCTCCCGCCGCCTCAATAGTTTCAATATAGCGCCAGGGAGTAACACTCTACCAGGTAGACGAGATGGGCAGGATCGACAATCTTGCCGCAGAAATGAGCACAGCAGAAATGACCGTCGATAACCACATGCTGTACACCATTTTCATTGACGCTCTGCCCGCCGAGTACCAGGAGGAGGCAAGGAACCTTGCATCTCGAGACAGTATCGGCCGCGATGACATCATCAAGTCTGTACGAGAACGGCATCACCGACTTTCTGGAAGCAGGAAGAAGGGGTCCAATGCTGGCCATACCGGCCATGCTATGTTCGCCGGCGGCGGGGATGGTGGCCAATGAAAAGGGGCCGGCAGCGGTGCCCACCGGAAAGACAGAAGCCGCGGAAAAGGAAAAGGTGGACGCCGGGGACGGCGAGGACGCGGCGGTGAAGGCGCCAATCAGGACGGTGGTGGCTCGGCCGCGGCTGCCGGCGGTGATCGCGGAAGCGCCAAAGCTGCCGATGGTGGTACCTCCAAGGTGAAATGCCACAGGTGCGGCAAGATGGGTCATTGGAGGATCAACTGCACGGAGGAGACATGCAGCAGATCGCACGGACGGGGGCACGCTGCTGATGTCTGCCTCACATGACAAGAGCAATCTGTGCTGGCGGCGTTGGACGACGATGATGATTCTGATGCGATAGAGGCTTCAGCTTCCAAGGCCAGAGAGACAGGCAAGTGCAGTAATGTTTCGGGCAAAAAGGGAGAGGGGGAGTCGGCTTGGCAAGTGGGGGATGAAGCCTGGCTTCGCGATAGTGGGGCGTCTACTCACATGACGCCATCCGCAGATGGCATGGTCAACTATAGAGAGTGAAATTTGAAACTGCGCATTGCTGACGGCTCAACCCGCACGATTGAAGGATACAGAGATATTAACTTTGTCTTTCGATCCGGAAACGGTCTTATACGAGTAACGCTGGCTAATGTTGCGCACGTGCCAGACCTCCGATACCATCTATTTTCCCTACTCACTCTGGTGAAGCACGGTCACACTTTTGAAGGACGTCCCGCAGGGGTTGTAGTCAGGATCAGGTCTCAGCGTTCGATCGTGTTCGCGTTGACCGGGGCCCTGTTCAGCCTTCACGGCTACCGGATCGACTGCAGCACTAAGGGAAATGCCCGTGCTGTACTCGCCCCGGGAAAACTGCCAGACAAGCCCGTTGTCAACATAAACGACTACCACTGCGCGGCCGGACACTCCCACGAGGCACTGCTCTGAAGACCGAGAAGCAGCAAGGTGTCTTCCTCGAGGGAAAGCTGCTGGAGTGCAAAGGGGGCTCCATGGCGAAGGGTCTCCGTCGAGGTACCAGTCCACACACACTCGAGCATAAGAAGCCTGGGAGGGTTTTTGCGGATTTGAGTGGGCCAAAGGTGGTATAGTCTTACGGGGGAAAGCGTTATACTCTCATCGTGCGCGATGATCTTTCACGATATACGTGGGTGTACTTTATGCGCCACAAACCGGACGCCGCGGGAACGTTCAAGCAGTTCCTCTCAGACACTCGTGCAGATATTGTCCCGTCACAGGTGGTGACCGTCCGATCCAATTGGGGGCGGTGAACTTCGCGGGGGGAAGGTTGAGGTCGCGATGTATTTATCATGAATTCACCCCTGCCGACAGTTCCCAATTTAATGGGGTAACCGAGCGCGCGCTAGGTTTGATTGAGACGGCCGCAATGGCGGGTCGAATCCAAGCTCGTGAGCGTTTTCCCGGAGCGCAGTGGCCGACAACGGAACCGTTGTGGGCTGAAGCGTCGCGCTTGGCGTGCGATGCTTTGAACCGCCCGGCAACGTCCGCTAACCCCGCAGACAATTCGCCGTACGAGGTGTGGTACGGTAACCCCCCCCCGGTAGTGCTTCTATCTTTCCTCAAGCCTGGCTAACGCAAGGTGAACAGGAAAAACAAGTCCCAGGTGAAAACACAGAAGTATAGTTACCTGGGCCCTGCGCCTAACCACCCCCGAGACGCCGTACGAGTACTGACCAAACACCGTACTCTGCGTATCACGCGCCATGTCACCTGGCAACGCGTGTCGCCTTCACCAACTGTACCTGTCCAGATGCATGACTCCCTGTCCCAGGAACAGGGGGGGTCCGAGGCCGACGACGAGAGCACGTCAGATGGGGGTGTGGGGGGGTTATGGACGAACAGGACGGTAATCTGGCTCGCCTGTCAGACGTCGACGTGACGTGGAGGTTTGATCTGCACGCGTTCTTGCGGGAGTGCTCACAGGAGACACCTGCTGCCGGCGATGCTGGTGATTCGCACGCGTGCTTGCAAGAGCGCTCACAGGAGGCACCTGTCGCCGGCGATGCTGGTAACGGAACAGCCGAGACGGTGGACTCGTCTCAAGGGGGCGCGGTAGACGCCTCCTCGGTCCCGGCAGGCAGGGCCGAAACAGTGGAGACGATGCATTTGTCTCTAGGGGGCGCGGTGGACGCCTCCTCGGTCCCGGCAGGGAGGGCCAAAAGCGGCTCAGACGCATCAGTAGCCTCCGGCACCGACCATGGGAACGGCGTAGGTCCCCCCGCGGCCCTGTCGGGCAGGGCAGCACACGAGCTCAGTGGCTGGGGATGTCTACCCCCGACAACAATGGGCCGGACCCGGGGTCAGAGCCAACGCCTGCAGGATGAATCTGCTCAACGTAAGCATGTGATCGAGGACGCGATGTCTGCGGCAGTGCAAAGGTGGACGTAGTTTGGGAGTATACTGGCAAATACATCCAGAACGACGGACGATGCAATGGCCACGATGACGCGAGGAACTGCTGCGGAAGAAACTACAGGGAAGTCAAACGTGTGCATGCTGAGTGGTTTTCCAGAAGATGCAGAACCACCCACGCAATCTGCAGCAGATCTAGAGCGTTCCCAATACAAGTCGACGTAGCGTACGGCCCTGAAGACTGAGTTGGACGGTCACAAAACGACCGGTACATACGAAGCTGCGACTCCGCCGTGAGGGTGGAAACCTGTAGGTGCAAATTTGGTATTTACGTACAAGACTGACGAGGATGGTATCATAGCGAATACGAGAGCAGAACTTGTGGCTAAGGGCTTTAGCCACGGGTGCAAGACGTAGATCACTTTCAAACGTTTGCACCAACCCCAACGTCAGCGTCAATCAAAATCCTGGCGGCCGTTGCAAATGATCAAGGTCTGAAGATTTTCCTTTTAGACGTAGCACAAGCTTTTGTCCGCGCGAAACTCGACGCCGAAGTATACATGAAGTTACCAGATGGGTGTGGTGACATGTCAGGAAAGATTGTTCTCATCAACAGATCACTCTATGGTCTAAAACAGAGTGGACGGTAGTGGGCTGAACTGTTGGTAGAGACCGTGGTAGAATTCGGCGGCATGAAGCAGAGTAGGACTGATCCTTGTGTTTTTCGCATGGTTGTCGATGACAAGGTATAACTGATTATGGCCGTTCATGTAGATGACATTGTGATTGCAGGATCGGACGAGGGATGCAGAGACTTCCATGCCGCATTAAATACTAAGTTTCCCACGAAGAACCGAGGCGAGTTAATCTGGTATACTGGTTGTGTTTTGATACCTAACTGGGAATTGGGCAAGTTGGGATAACGCAGATAGCTTTCGTTGAAAGCATGCTGA
Source organism: Undaria pinnatifida (assembly GCA_012845835.1). NCBI lineage: Eukaryota > Phaeophyceae > Laminariales > Alariaceae > Undaria > Undaria pinnatifida. The sequence goes on along the minus strand of JABAKD010000002.1, from coordinate 1,663,773 downwards.
ATCGTTTTATATGAGCTCGTCCTCTGATCTCCCGGCGATCCCTGGCGTCGAACTAGGTCCAAGAGAGGAGGGCAAACGAAAGGGAGGCTGCCCATACAGGGAGGCTATGGGCACTCAAATAAGGCTGTCGACGACGATGCGGACAGTCATTTCGAACGCGGTGCGTGCTGTGGTGCGCCATTCTCACAACCCCACCGACAGGCACTTGAAAGCAGTTCTGAATTCATGGCATACCTCCACGGGACAATGGGTATGGGTTTGACCTTTGTAAGGGGTTCGGGATTGGACCTGACTGCATATAGCGATGCTGACTACGCTGATGAGTCGAACAACAAGCGCTCGGTGTCGGGACGGTAATTACCTTGGGGGGTGCTGCCGTCAGTTGGGCAAGTAGCAGGCAGTGGTGCGTTACGTTGTCTACAACAGAAGCAGAGTATGTAGCCCTGGGTGAAGGGGTGACGGAGGCTCTGTTTACGTGGGCAGTATTATCCTTCATTTTTCCAGAGCCATGGCACTGGCTGAGAACCCTCTTAGTTCTGCGCGTAGCAAGCACATATATGAGCGGTTCCATCCCGTCCGAGAGGTCACCTATTTTTGCGAACATGTGTTCGCCGCGGACGGGTAAGGCGCCGGCCAGGCGTCTCCTGCCCCGAACCCTCGCACCTTCCGTAGATACGGCTAACAATAGACTGGTTCTACGATAGCGCCCCGCCAAAACTAGCGATTTTATTTTACGAACGTTTCATGGCTGCTCGACACGAGGAAGGATACTACGAAAAAACAAGAGCTTCGTATATTCTCTTGCTTGCAAAGAATTATCGAACGAAGAGGTCGGGGTGGCAAGGGGCACCGTATTTCAGGAGATACGGCTGGGAGCTGGTTTGAAAACCGACGATTTCGTTGAAGAAACGTTGGGGGGCCTATCGTAGAACGACTCAATAGGTCATGGAGCCCGTGTACCGTCAATCGCATGTCCGCTACCAGTGTCGATAGCGCGATGTCGTGGATACATGGATTCTTTCGAAACAGGCTCGACTCCGAACCGCAAAAAAGATAGAACACAACGGCGCAAGAAAAAAGAAGACATCTCTTGACTGCAAAACCTACACAATCCGAAAGAAGAGCACGTCCACAATGACTAACATGTCCGAAACACTGCTCAGATTGATCGAGATAGCACTGTCGGAGGATTGACAGCGTATGTTTGGTACAAGAGAAGAATAAGGAGGACAGTTCAATAATCAACCCTGAGTGGGACGGCGGCGTTGTACTACTACTGCCGTGCACTAAAATGTCGCCATGCCAAATGAGTAAAGGCTCGTGCTTAGGAAGCTACTAAAATAATACCAGTACCGGTAGATCGTAGGTATCGTGTATTCATCGCAATTCATGGTGATGATAGCAGAGTCGGGGACCTTGATGTGATACGAGCTTCCATCTCCCAGTCCTTCCATCTCCCGGTCAGCCCCTGGCCTTTAGTGCTCGCCGCTTACCAGATGCATTAGCACTTTCTCTGAAAGGAACGTGAGTTAAGGACCGTTTCGGGTCTTATGAGCCGTGCTGCGGTAAGGCTCGTTGCCTGATGGCGCAAAAGGCATTTCAAGGTCGTTTTCGGCGACTATCACGTAAAACAAAATGTCCATTACACTGGAAGAGCCATCTCACGTTAAGGTTGCAGCATGATCGATCAGTCCCTGAGCTTCTCACATGAGGAACTCAATATCTCACGCGAAAAATGATTTCGGAGGCATTCCTTCGCACAACCCGACAAAGCTTCTATGCCTTAGTGCAAAAATAAAATGTACTCGTGAATTTTTTTCATTGACCGGCAGTTCCTCACATGCGGAACTCAACCGCCCAGGGGCTTTTTGGCGCAAACAACTGCAACCCCGACCGTGGGATGACTCGAAACTACTAAAACATAAGGGAGCAGGGGTTGAATATTTGGTGCACGTGCTATGCGGAGAGACTACGAGACACGTCAGACGCCAGAACGCCAGCTCGCCAGGTGCAAGCTCTTGCGGATATGGGCATACTACCACCTTTTCCTCTGCCATCTGTCACCTTGGGGAGTAACGTCTACCCAATAGGGGGTCTTAGCGACACAAGGAAGTGGTGATCCTGCGCAAGATCTGTCTCGATGAGAGTGGTGACGACGTAGTACCGACATTTGCCGGCTACGTACATACGGTCATTATTTCGTGTTCTCGCTGCGCGAAAAATACATCTTTTGTTGTTCAACATTACACACTTTGAGTTATTTGCTAAACCCACCAAGCAACACTGCCGGCATTATTTCTACGAACATGCGATATGACGCACGCCACAAGCCCGGCAAGTGTTTTTCTATTAGGCATTATAAGGAAAGATGCGTGTTGGCCCTTTCAGAGCTGGAACACTGGCGCCCCCGTGGCTTCGTAGGTTAGATTGTCCTCGTGCTTACGGAAATTAACTCTGTCATTTCAGGTATCACCGAGTGCACATACTTGTCGGACTTTTCTATCTTGAAGATTGATTGGCGGGAAGCGAGAGAGCGTAAATTTGCAACCTTCGGTGGAAATCGGCGAGCAGCGGGAATGAACCCTATGCGCGATAAAACCCAAGGCACGTTACCGGGGGGGGGGGAAGAGACGGCACCTATGACCACAGCCTGTCTGTTTAGACGATCGCGGAGGGCAAAGCCTCCTATGAGCTGAACTGCGAAATAAAAGTGTTCATTATACATCACACACACGTTTGGGGGACCAAAACCTTGTGTTGATTGTATGCTTGGATGTGAAACGGGTATGATTACGGTCGAATATAGTAGGGTTTTCCAGTGATAGTTTGCCTACATGGTAGCGTACCGTACACGTATTCGTAGAAAACGGTGTTGAATGACGCGGGCTCTCCTGCGGAAGAGATCTGACTGGAGATGTTACACCAACAGCCCTCCCCGTCAATGGGGTGCATTAAATAAGGCTTTTATAGTCCACGGTTAGGTGCCCAAACATTTCATGTACGTGGTATACGAGCATGTGGAGTACAGACGGAAATGGCCAATATTCCTGCGTTTGTTGTGGAGTTCACCTGATACCGTGTTCTATACACGCATTTCAGGCAAGGTTCCCAAACAGTATAAAGAATCTCGATATTTCTTCATCGCGGTGCCTTTTAAAGTAGCAGCAAGGACTAACACACTTGCAGCGTTGTTATACTACGTGTTGCTCTTCCGGGAAGGAAATGTGCGGAATAACTTGACCATCGAAATAACAACCTCGTCGTCACGTATAGCGAGGTGTTTGCGCTCTGATTTATGAGTATTCTAAAACATCAAAAACAGGCGTTTGGAATTGGTGCTATACCGCTGTCGAGTCAAGTCTGAAATATAGTTATGTATTTTTGCCGGGTTCGCGGTGAATGGTCATACATGCGGGTGTTCAAGGTAGGAGAAACCTGCTCGAGGAAGGTCTCAAATTCGACGAGTTCAACACGTCTGGACCCGAGGGTAACTGACCTCTTTGGAGCTGGTCGGATGCTTGATGTGGGTTGCTAACCAGACACGTCCAGACATTATGACCGCAGTGAGGGCGGTGGCTAGGTATACGAATTCAACGAGGAAGGTACACTGGAAGACTGCAGTTTGTTGACATTATGGCTTTCGCCGGAATTTTATGATGGATCGCTTGATTTGGGAAAGTGGTGAAATGTCTCAAGATTTTGTACGCTAGGTTGTTTTTTTCTACAGTTCGATAATGATTTTTTAGGCTTTCCGTTCTCATTTCGATATAGGATCGCCGATGATGGGTGATGATACAGAGTATATTAATATTGGAAGTATGAGAGTTCTGAGATTTGGGGACGTCAACGTGTTGGTGAAGTGCACGGGGTCATCCCTGCGTAATCACTCTATGGTTTTCTCAAAAAGCCCAGAAATGATACCCGGCAGTAAGCCAAATCGTTTAGTTTACATCCTGCATAGAAGAGTCACGCTCACCTGTTACCGCTTGTGCGGGCCAGGATTCACTTGACCACGTAGGAGGAATAACGCCAGTTGAGTAGGCAAAAGGTCTTAAACTCGACGACGTGTTCGATATATCTGAACCCGAAGGCGACTTACTTTTTCGCGAGCTGATTCGAATTGTTTCTTGACGGATTATTCTACAAATATCTGCTGGAGTTTGGTACGTTTAAGAGTGCATGGTATCTTCGGAGGCAAGTAACTGGTTCTTGATTTTGCGATAGTACTTTCTCGCGATTGCGTTGTCTACTCTGGTATTATTTTGCTCTGGATTTAAGCATTTGGAATCTGAATGGATTCTTAGTATGTATCCCACCGGAAGGCGTTTGTCTATTTCGAAAGCGAGTTTTGAAGCTGCTGTCCGATCAAACTTGTTGGAAGCCTATTCTATGGAGGTGACAACCGTTATGTATGGAAGGCTGAGTACTGATCATAGGGCCGATGTTTGAGTTTTTGCTCTATGGTTTTCGGACTTAATTTTTGCTTTTGGATGTAGGATTTTACGACTTAGATCTTAGGTTGGCGAAAATTGATGTTGGATACTGTCCGCGAATTGTGTCCCTAGATTTATGGGGTGTTTTCAACGACGATGGTACAGCAATCTTTCTTTCTTGAAACAGTAGTACCTGGAGGATATTGATTGGCCGTATTTTTCATTGAATCATTTATCCTGATGATATGATAATATAGCAATATAGCATCATGGCGTATAATTTACTAAGCAGGGAGGCTGTTGATTGTATGCTTGAAATTGATGCAAATATGATGGCGGTTGAGCGTAGTAGGGGTTTTCAGTGACAGGTTGTCTACATCGTAGCGGTATGTCGGGATGAAATTATTCTGGCTACTTCGCCTTCACTCCTCGTCGTTCTTGTTCTACCGAGTGAGTCTTCTCTTCACGATGTGCCATGGCTGGGGGCAACGGAATATACACTTGCCGGTCTTTTACTTGTCTTCATACCCGGTGACTTCACTACTCCACTATTATTCTATCAATCAATAGCCTTCTACGCTTCGTAGGCGTCAGCAAACAACTTGGAAGTAGTGTAGAATTTTTTTTGGCATAGTACACAGATTAAGAAGGTTTTCTCAAATGTTTTCTAACGCTCGTGCCTCCACGGGCGATCGCAAGGGAATACTTTGAGTCTAGGAGCTCGTATGTAGGCATTTCGCGTACATATCAAACTGCTTGAAAATAGAAGATGACATCTGCAAAAAAATCTTTGTTTCGTTTCGAACGTCAGAAAATATGCAGAACATATCCAATAATGCAGAAATTTTGAGGTGATTTTATTGGTTTCTTTTACTCCAATTTCAACAATTTCGGTAGCTTTGTTTGGTGTTGCAGCCAGCAAGTTCGAGGTCACGAAAACATCTCGTGAATCACTTCTGGCTGCCTGCGACTGCTGGCTGGCGCACCACACGTCGTCATACACCCCACCAGGATCATCCCTGAATTTCGCCGATTGTGGTTGCTTGTAGGGAGCTGTAGCTCCCCGCTTGTGAAGCGCATAAGTTATGTTGTGGGCCGTTTTTGTCTCGTTTTGTGTACCCCAAACTTTGACCACTGCAGTCCCTCAAAGTCGAGGTGTGGACCTTTGCTGAGAACAAGAGGGACGCCGATCTGAAGAGACTCGTATAATTTATCTGTGGGTTAATCTCTTTTTTCACGGCTTTCCGGATCCGTGATCCACGAACCAGCCGAAGCTCTAAACGCAGCGTGTTGACCTAGACATGTGTTTTTCTGTCCCGATAAAATTTCTAGATATTAGAGTTGCCGGAAACCGGGGACCAGGGGACGCTTGGGTCGTCCCGTGGCCTTAAAATTTGTTACGGTTCGCGAAGCCTGGTCATACCTGTGCCTTAAAAATGTGCCACAATCAAATTTATACGCCTGCGGCGCACGTTGCTACTTAGTCGTTGGCCGTAACCCCCCTAACGGCAAGGCAGGGCCTACTCTCAATCCCATCTTCTTGTGGACATCAAGCGTCCAGGACAGCACACCACATCTCCCACTCACTGCTGTTGTACTCGCCCCCCCAAGGAAAAATCTAAGAAGAAACAAAAAAACGACACACACACACAAAACGAATCCTAATCTTCATGTTCTGAACTAGGGTCAAATTTTTCGAACCGGTTCTACCGCTTGCTGCTGTACGTCTCTCTCTGTTCACTGCTGGTACTTTACTTGTAAAGCATATTTTTCTAACATTTATTTACGTAAACCTGCATATACAACTACATATGTAGTCTGTATACATAACACTTCTACTTTCCAGCTTCTGGACTAGCCGTGGTCACAGGTGTCGCCCCTTCTCCCCTCGGTCCTTGCCTTCAACTGTTTATCGTCCATAGGGTTCAGCAATCCCAACCACTGCTCGTCGATATTTCATTGGGTGTTGCCACCGCACGCTCTCACGTTTTGTGCAAGGCATTTATGCACCAGACTAAGTCTCCACAAGTTTATACGAGTATGCACTCGGGAGGATTCGAAGTCACGAAACTGGCCTATATACCAAGCTCGAGGATAACCTCATACGCCACCAGGGCTCGACCGGTAACATATACGTGAGGTGTATATCGACTAGTATTGGTGTAATAGTCAAGTGGAATTCTAATTTTTCGTGCTGTACTGCTGTGTTTTGCGAATCTCCCACCGCGTCTAATCCGCAGCCTACTCCTACCGTACTGTATTATATTGTCCCCCGCCTAACAAACTAGAGCATAGAAGCAAGACGTAGCAAGCGATAAGTACTTGCTCGATTTGAATTCAAATGCACGTTGCACATTAGCCAAAAATTAAAAGGACACACCAATCTCTACACCTTGATGAGACCGCCGAGCTTTGACGCTATATATTAGGTATAGTCTACTACATTACTTACTAGTACACAGGTACATTATTAGCTAGGTGCTCCCGGCTACTCTGTGACTTTTATATTGGCATAGTTATGGCGCAATGTGCCGGTCGCCGGGGTGGCGTATCAGGTTATCCTCGAGCCTGCTGCAATAAATTGTTTGAAGTGAAATACATATAGTCTATATATTGTAATATGTAGACCTATATCCTTAATGAGGACACACAACTCGTAATGCGCGCGATCGGAGTATCACACACAGCTTGCAAAGATGAGTTTCGACGAAATCTTCGATCTCACAGCTGGAGTGTATTTTCATTTTTTATAAAAAATGTATAATATATTGTAAAAAATGAAAATATACTCCAGCTGTGAGATCGAAGATTTCGTCGAAACTCATCTTTGCAAGCTGTGTGTGATACTCCGATCGCGCGCATTACGAGTTGTGTGTCCTCATTAAGGATATAGGTCGGCGACTCCCCTTACAACTACAGCAGTGTAGCTATCAGGGTCAACAGGGTGATTTTAGTCAGTCTGTGTATATACATACTGACATGGACTATATTATAAAGATGAAAATACACTCCAGCTGTGACATCCAATATTTTTACGAAACTCATCTTTGCAAGCTGTGTATGATACTCCGATCGCGCGTGTTACGGGTTTTGTGTCCTCATTGAGGATTGAGGTCGGCGACTCCCCTTGCAACAATGCAGCAGTGTAGCTATCAGGGTCAACAGGGTGATGTTAGTCAGTCTGTGCGCGGAAGCTATAAACCCGTTCCTGAGGGGGACAAATTCTGACAGCAGTGGAAGGAAATGCATCCGTTTATCAAGTGAATCCTGGAGGTCGATATAGTCTAGTCTAGTCTATATATATATATTTTTTTTTTTCAAAAACCGTCAGATTTATCCCCTTCAAGGATTTATAGTTTCCACGCACAAATTGAGCTGCCCCGCCCGTCCCCCTAACTCCCCCCCTAACCCCGCGCCCTATTGATGATAACCAGGCTTCAACGTCCTTCAAAACTCCGCCCTCTCCTCACCGGTTATTAGACTTACAGGATTCACTTGACAAACGTATGCATTTCCTTCCACAGCTGTCAGATTTTGTCGCCCTCAGAAACGGGTTTTATGGTTTACGCGCACAGACTGACTAACGTCACCCTGTTGACCCTGATAGCTACAATGTAGTTGTGAGGGGAGTCGCCGACCTAGGACACACAACTCGTAATACGCGCGATCGGAGTATCACACACAGCTTGCAAAGATGAGTGTCGACGAAATCTTTTATCTCACAGCTGCTGGAGGGTATTTTCATTTTTTATAATGATATATAAAAGCTTGCAAAGATGAGTTTCGACGAAATCTTCGATCTCACAGCTGGAGTGTATTTTCATTTTTTAATAAATGTCAAGTTTCGTAAGTTCGAGCCGCACCGAGTGAATACTCACTTGTATAAACTCGTGGGGACTTTTTCTTTAGTGCAAAACTTGACTTGCGGAAAGCGCGAGAGCGTAAGTTTTTGCAACACTCGATGAAATATCGACGTTCAGTAGAAGAAACGCTAAACCCTATGCGAGATAGAAATCAAAGGCAAGATCAGGGGCGAGAAGGGACGACACCTTACCTGTGACCACTACTTACTTGTTGTCCAGCAGCTGGAAAAAGTAGAAGTGTGCAGAAAACGTGAAAACAAATAACACTACGCATCGCGCGCGATCGAAGTACGACGCAGCTTGCAAAAATTTGAACTTTGATACGATCGATAGAAATCAGGATCGGTTTCACAGCGTTTAACTCAAAGTATGCGTAGTTTGCTTCTTTTCAAAAGTAAGGGCAATCAAATCCTCTCGAAAAAGCGCTAAGGTACCCTCATCAAACGAGAATCCGTAATTGTTCGCCGCTTCACACCGGAAAAAATTAACCGTATTTCCATACGTATCGTTACACGAATATCACCCCTCCTATCGTTGAGAGAGATATGATGGAACAAATACCCACCGGCCACACTAACGACTCACCACACCGCACTACACCACACACCTCTACAACTTCTAGTACTATTAATAACAAACACTGCTGTGAAACACGTATACCAACAAATACGTATTGGTGGCACTGTTTGTTTTTCGTTCTGGCCTGTGGGTGTAATTTTTCACATCGCAAATCTCAGACACACAACAAAGATGTGGTATTTACGGCGAAGTAGCGTGTAGGGGTCCCAGTTCATTTGCTAGAAGAGCTAACTCCACGAGACGTAGCAATTACAGTCTAATACGGCACGTCACTACAAAAATGTAACAGTCGCATGTTGGTTGAGGAGAAGAATTGAAAGTACAGCACCACCGCCTACCAAGCAATCAGCATGTAGGCATGACAGATGAATCCACCTCCCCGGGTATTCTACCACTTACTCCAGAGTGTGTCAAGAACACCTATTATGCCTGTCGTTTGTGTTGTGTTGCGTTGTTTTCTTTTTCCTTTTCTTTTTTGAGCTTTCTTTTTGTCCTTTTCGTCCGTTTTTTCCGCTCTTTTTAATGGTCTGGCTTGTTTTGTTGTGTTCTCGTACCCCGTACGCTAGATAGAATAGGCACTTGCTTTACCTTGATGGATTGCGATTGTTATGATTGTAGTTAACTCTGTTTCACGGCAGTCTGTGACCACTTAATGTTTTATATCTCTCTAAGATGTAGAATCAGCATGAACAACGGGTTTGTGTACTGATCTGATGTCGTTGTGTAGCAAGAAAGGTTGAAAAATGTGAAGGCAACACAAACAGTGACAGTGACTGTGGAGGCTGTCGTGTGACCACCGACTTGATCAACATAGGAGTTGATGTAAAAACACCACCATCACCATCAACAACAACAACAAATGCAACAACAACAACCACAACAACGAAAACAACACCACCACCAACAACAACAACCACAACAACACCAACACCAACAACAACAAAAGCAACAACAACGACAACAACAACTACAACAACTACAACAACAACAACAACTACAATAACAACAACAACAACAAAAACAACAACAGCAACAACAACAACAACAACAACAACAACAACAACAACAACAACAACAACAACAACAACAACAACCCACAACAACAACAACCAACAAAACAACCAACAACCACAATCACAACCACAATCAGAACCACAACACCACAAGGTAACGTCAGTACGTGAGTGGCTGTACTGCGCCATACAGCATCACGACTATTCAGAGGGAGCTGTTCAGTCTGCCATTCTGATTTGAAAGAGTTACGTCGTGTCACGTCCGAAGAGAATTAATTGACTCATGACCTCAATCTTTTTTTTAAAGAGATCCGTCGAAATCACAGCTGACGTTCTGAAACAATGTTGTTCAAAAAATGTACATCGCACGTATAGTTTAGACTATACTCACCGGCACTGTTTTACGTTCTGGCCCGGAGATACGTATGGTGTCATATTTTTGATATATTCGTCTTTACAGCTTATATTGTTCGTGTATACGATCCTGTACGTATATACCGGTATGGCACGGCCGTACCTCGTAGGGGTCCCCATATTTTTTCTTAAAGCTCCACGCTGGAGGAGCTGGGTCAAATATGTGATGCGGCTATGTGGCATTTCTTGAAGAAGAAAAACGGCGGTGTACAACTGTAGTTAAAAACGTTGATAAAGTACGTGGTACAGCCCAACGACCAATCTCGTGGGTGATTCTAAAAAGAGATAATATATTAAATATACTACACAACAAGCGAGATATTAAATATCAGAAATATTATTTAGTGGGATGAATTTTTTATATTATGACTTGTTTTGCCCCCCCCCCCCCCTCGCCCCTGATCCCTCTTGTTCAAACGCACCACCTAAAATCTAAATCTGCCACAGCAGTAATAAACACTACCAGGTAGTTGATATCACATCATAATCTTTCTGGCCATCCATGCCGTAGCTCCATTTTATCCCCCCCGCTCCCTCTTTTTCATACGCCCCACTTGAGATCAAAATCTGCCAGACAGAGTAATAAACACTAGAAGACCAGGCAGTTGATATCACCTCAACATATTTCCAGACATCCATGCAGTTCCATTGCTTCTCCCCCCCCTCCCCCCAACGCCCCCCCCTTCCCCACCGCCCGAACCATCCCCTAGACCTAGCACCACGCATATAGCAAGCCCCCGCGTCTATGCGATCTCGTGTAGCTGTTTGTTGGAAATCACCCCTCCCCCCCCCCCCCCCAACCGCGCCACCCCTTCGAACACTCCGCCCTCTCCTCACTGGTTGTACGACTTACAGGATATACTTCGTACATGATAAACTGATGCATTATTTCCACAACCGTCAGATTTGTCACATTAAATTTCCCCTTGTCCCCCCCCCCCCCGCTCACTCCTGATCAAACCCAGGCCCCACGCTGCATTTCCTTCGCCCGTTATTATACGACTTACAGGATATGCTTGATAAACTAATGCATTTCCTTCTGCCGCTGTCAGATGTTGTCTCCCTCAAAAACGGGTTTTATAGTTTCCGCGGATGGACTGACTAAAAGCACCTATTAATAGTTGACCCAGATACGAACTACACTGACTGTAGTTTCAAGGGGAATCGCCCTCCTATAATACACGCACCCAGTAACACGCGCGATCGGAGTATCACACACAGCTTGAAAAAATAGGTTTCGACACAATCTTCGATCCCACAGCTGGTCCAGTGTATTTTTTTTAATAACCAGATACTGGTAAAACATATATTACTAGGTCTTTAACCAGCCAAGTTAATAAGTAAGTGAATATCATCTCCACTATATATCGGAGTATCACACAGCTTGCAAAGATGAGTTCCGACGAAATCTTCGATCTCACACCTGGAGTGTATGTTCATTTTTTAAAATATATATAAATCGTTGAACAAATACTCTTTATTCAGCTGTGAGGTCGACCAAAAAGGTTTTATATCAAAACTCAGCTTTGCAAGCTACGTGTGATACTTCGGCCACGCGTGTTGCGGTGTGTGTTGTTGTTGTATACTCCGGAGTATTTATATAAATATATTTTTTTTTTTTCTTTTTTTTGCACTTTTACTTTGCAGCATTTGGACAGCCGTGGTCACAGGTGTCATCCCTTCTCCTCCCCGGTTCTTGCCTTCAATTATGATCGCGCATAGGGTTCAGCAATCCCACTTCTCGTCGATTGTTCATCGAGTGTTGCTAACTCACGCTCTCGCGCTTTCCGCACGTCAATTTGTCCACAAGCAAAAGTCCCAACGAATTTATACGAGTATGCACTCGGCGGGGCTCGAACTCACGAAACTGACCTACACCAGGCTCGAGGATAACCTGATACGCCGCCGAGGCGACCGGTCTATATACCGTCGTAAAGGATACAGGTCCGTAAGTGTACCGAATTTTTTGGCTCTATCACACGGAACAGTTAGTATTATTAGTATTAATAGTAATAAAACCTGTTTGACGTCCACCACGTATGATATACGATGTGCATACTCTCCGAACAAAGCCCAGAAGAACACGACACAAAGTAAAATCCGTATTTAACAGTTCACGACCGTCAAACATGAAGGCGGGATGTTTGCCCTGCCCATTTTTAATGTAGTATGTAATGAGTTCTTCCATAAATGAGTAGGTGTTCATCACGAAAATTATCAATCGTCGGGGAAACTGTGAGCGAGGTGTTCCTTGCGAGGCTCTTGAGAGGACCGATGCGAAAATGGACAACCTATGAGTAATGAACCCAAAATTGGTGGTAGGGTACAGCACGACATAAATTTCCCGTAATACTGTGTATGGCCAGCTAGCTACGCGCGTAGTATGTTAACAAGAAGAGTGTTTGCAGTTCGTTTGTATGGGTGAGTTCTACATGTTCGCCCGTCACTGCCCCACACCTTCCCCTCACCAACGACGCCTCCTCCTGCCTGCCAGCAATAGCCACAACAACAGAGTTGCAACCATCTCCAGGCCACCCCGCGACAGTCACAATCCCTAATCGCATCGCCAGTAGTTGAACGTCGGCACCACACACTCTACAACGGCCGAGGAACTCCGATCTACATTTGTTGAGTGATCTAACCACTGCGGCACCAAACAGTTTTCAAGTTTCCGACAATTTATCGGCGTCCACCTTTGGAATACCTTTGCTGCAGACAGATGAGAACCGCCACGCGCTCAACGTTCCTCCTCGGGGTATCTCTCCTCGGCCTCGGAGCCCACGCAGCCTGGCCCATTAAGACCATTGACCACTCAGAGGACGGGGCAAACTGTGAGCAAACGCGATGTTGTCCGTGTGATATCTGTTTTTCGCTTGTCCGTGTGGATGATAATAATGCGTCTTGAAGTGCGCTGTGGAGTGTTTAACTTGGGCATGTAGGCTTGATACGCTTCAAAAAGCAAGAGCATTGGCTATTATATACTCGTCTAGTTGCGCCGGGATGATGGTAGTATGCACAAGCAGTACTTGTAGTGTTGTAACAAGCTGTTGCTGTACTTAGTAATAATGTAGAATAAGTCGTTTGAAGCACCCAAATCAAAGTTATCGTACTGACTTATGAATAAAGCTGAGGTTGACAAAAATGAAGGAATGTACGCGCACCAACGAAGTATCATATGCTTACAAAAATATGGTTTTTGATCATGTTTGCCTCCAGCTACAGAGGCGCGAGGCGTTCTAATGGAGAAAATAACCACCTCAGCGAGCAATATCATTAGCATGACGACTCCATTCGCTAGACTTGACGATATGATTAGATTATAGAATCACACCACAAGGTCGAGAAGTGAGGCCAACGGCAAGACTGTAATTGCAGGTCTTCTCTCCTCTGCGGTAAGCCCCCTCGCACGCAGGACAGACTTTGCAGACTAGAAAAGGTACCGATTTTTCAATCGGATGAACATGTCAAAATTGACTCTGTATCTGTTTTGCCACATATCAGGGGGGCCAAAAATATAAACTCACCTCCACACACATGTATTTTATAGAGCCATCAACGAAGTATAGGAAGAAATGAAAAAAAAACAGTATGTCGATTAGAACAGGAATCACAACGCTCCGATGAACTGTTTCGTTTCGACCTTTCGAGTAGTGTGGCGCTCTGTTCTCTCTTTTTTTGTGTGTCCTCCCATCGCCAGCCCAATATACCGGCACTATTTGGAGCCACCCCGGCAACATTGGGAATACGGTTGCTGTTCACTACGTATTGTAAATGCCGGGAACCAAGCAATATGACGTGTACTATTGCCGACCAGTGAGTGGCTCTATTCCACAGGCAATATACATCATGGTTGGGAACCCCCCACTAAATAGTGATCTGTGTCCTGTGTTTCGTTTGGAGTATACAGCAGAGTGAAGGAGTGCGGTTGATTATGTAATGTAACGTTTTCTCTTCATTTATCTTAACTCGCACAAAAGTTCCAACATTGATGTATATGCGTATACGCAGCTGGAAGAACAGCAGGCTTCCTCTGGTACGTATAGTCTACATCTGTGTAGCATAAAAAACAGGGGAAGTCTCTGAGTTGGTGTATGTGAGTGTCTGTTGTCGTTCTCAAAGTAACTCACTCGCGCGCAATCAATTCCGTGGTCACAGGACAAACAGGGGAAGTCCCTGAGTTGGTGTATGTGGTGTCTGTTGTTGTTCTCAAAGTAACTCACTCGCGCGCAATCAATTCCGTGGTCACAGGACAGGCCCTCGTGACACTGGAGTGGAGGAACACCCCGGAAAAAAAAGACGGAACAAAACCAATAGTGGTATAGTCTAATAATCGCACGCATGCATCATACCTGGAATAGCTGTCGCAATTCATGCTGTACATGATGTACCAGATATTATGCTTACGTGATGCATACGCTGTCTATCACTACGGTAGCCATAAGACGGGCGAGACAATCGCCGAATGGTGCTCATTTTAGTTCAGTCCACCCCCTAAGCAACAAAGTATGATGTTCAACTCATCATATAAATTGTGCTGGATGTAGTAGAAGACCGGGGGTTGGGGCAACAGCGTCCCCGGTATCCCGACTTCCCCCGTTGAATTCGGCTCATTTTGAGGTTTCTGGCATCCCGTGTGGCGCCATTGAAGCGGTAGACTGCTGTAGGATAGCGCCTAGATGTCGTATTCAGTGTTGCATGCCACCCTGATACTATTAAAAGTGGTTTGAATGTTTAACGGATCTGTTTTTGTTTGAATCTATGGGAAGCAGGCACGGATAGATTAGGTATGAGGTCCGTTGTATTTTGCTATATATTTCCTTGTCGTTGAAACTCTAAAGCGGACAGCCTACTACTGCACACAATGAATTAAGAGACCCACGAGACCGAGCTGTGTATAGAAACAACCGAACGCGCGTTTACACGTACTGAACCTTCTTCTCAGAGCGGTATAAGCTTGCGAAGCGCCTGCGCCGACTCTCTCGAAACCCGATTGGAGATCGACCTTACGATTGGCAAAAAAAAATGAATTTTTACGCTTATTACCTAGCGCTTCCACGCGGGAAGAAAACTAATCTCATACACATGTATGCTGTAGCATTGCCCAACCACTACAGCTGTAAGGGTGTTGACAGTTGTACCGGTATTGGATACCACGCTTCAAAGCCTAGAGTGTAATGTGTTGTTGTTTGTTGTTGGGACCAAAAGGCTACTATAGGGGGGATGTCACAACGGTGTTATGATGATGTTATGACGTACCCCCATTCAAAATACCGGTTTCTACCACTCGCACCGCCACTGGCTTGTGTACCTCACAGGCATCGAGAGACCTATACATATATATACGTAGCCGGTTGTTTGGCGCAGCATAGCTTGCCCTCCCTTGCGCATTCCTGACGCAAAATTGAAACAGCACAGACGCCTAAAGTCACAAAGGAGCAGCGGGGTCATTCGGCCGAAGAACTCCAAACCTCTGCAACCCCCCCCCACCGCCAAACGTGACCTCCGCATTGTGTTCTGGCATGGCAAAAACTGCCGCTGGATATTATGTTGGCGTGACGCCACGTGATACATGTACAATCTGTGCCGTATCCCTACAATATGTACTGCCGAATGTTGGAGATGAAAACTTCGCATGAAATTTGTTTGAATCTAACGTGGCGTCGTGTCTACCGAGATGGCAATGTCCACGGCAAAGCGTCACACTCTTCTCAGCTAGGCCGTATACCTAATACGTATTTATACACATACCCCCATCATATCGTAGCTGCAGGGTGGCATCGATTTGCCAAACACGACGCCGAAAGAAACGAGCAGTGGTTCCTCAGGAGGTATACATACTCTAAAGTGCATACCTTCTCACGCGGGTTGATGAAAGTTAAGTCGCACAACGGTATTGCTGGAGGCATGAATTGCCTAGCTATGAGATATGCGAGTGAACCACCTTTGGGTTTGTCGAGTTATCCGCACGTGGCATCCATTTAAAAGTCGCGCGCGGCACAGATCTGTCGATCACGTCGAGATTTTTTTCCTCTTCGTGGAGACGGTCCCGACTATTTACTCCCGAACTGCAGACCGGACCGGCTACCCGTACGTAGTATTCTGTACTTCTTGTATCCGTAGTCTAATCATCCACATGAGAGAAGGTATTGACAACGATTAATAACTGCAATCCAGGCGTAGGGTTATATCTTTTGTCAGAAGGCCGCTAAGGGCATAGTATGCTCTTCTGTTACGCGGCGATTAAAGCTGGAAATTCGGCCTGTCGACGACACAAAACGACACAGAAGGCAAGGCTCGCGGGCGCATGGCGAGTCGCAACCCGTCGGATAAGTCTTGTTACAGGCCATTAAAGTGCACCTTTTGACAGTCGCTGTTCATCTTCAGCCCACCCCGATGTCTCAGTACTTTTTAGCAACGTTTCTACCACGTCGCTCATTCTTCAACAAGTTCAACACGTGCACACCAGTAGGACGTTATCAAACTCTTTTGACTCGCTAAGATAAGTAGTCTAGTGTGTGAATTATTTTGTCTTTTAGTAAGACGCCTCGGTTGAGTAGATACTCGTTCATCTTTGATCTTTGAAGGGCTGCGCCAATGCTCATTTCAAAACCATACAGTGTGCTTTGAGGCTTTTAGAGAGACACGCCCGGGAAAACCGATACGTCACGAAGAAATTTCTTATCGTAGTTTGTAGAGCACGATTTTTTCTCTGAACTCCGTATTTAAGACCATAGGCACCACAACAGTACCGAAAGTAACATAGCTTGTCACGGGATGGTTTTACATTCAATAACCCCCGCCACTGTACCTCGAGGGAGAAGGTACTCAAAGGATCTTAAAATGTGCGGCTTGATGAACACCACCCTGGTCTGCGCGTGCGTCGGTAACTCATTTGAAACGCACACGATGGAGTCCAACGGTACCTCAGTTTTAGGGTAGTTTTACCGCAGCGAACTGGCCGCCGGGGAGCTTCGTCAGTTGAACGATGTATAGCCATATTTGATAAGGTGCTAATCCTGCCCCTGGAACGGAGCGCATAGTCTGTTGTACTACTCTGGGGAGTGCGTAGGTATAGACTAGTACAGTAGATGCGTCTACTATTATTACAGTGATGCTTTTTGCACCCATCTACAATCAGCACACCCGGGGTCCGTGCCGATTCCTCATAGAGGGACGAGCTCTTGTGGTCACTACTCACAAACGAGACAGATTTTTTTCATTCCAAATACACAACAATGTGGTTTGGACCAAGGCTACGGTAGGGGGGGTACCCCCATTTTCACTGGTGTGTTTGAGCCACTCGAACGAGTAGCTCTGTACCCTACGAATGAAGATGGTTTAGGAACTTGATTTGCCGCAGCTTAGATCACCTTTGCATTGCGGATTGATTTCGTCAATGTAAAACATAAGAAAACGTAAGATTGCATAGGAACAAAGGGGTTACTCGCGCGAGTGACCCCTAGGCACTGAAATAAAAGGCCCAAAAGGAGACCCCCCTACCGTAGCCTGGGTCTTTGGCCGTACATGGCCAGCAGCAATAGGCACGCCCGGTGAGAGCGGATAATATGCCGACCTTAAAGCACACAATGACACATCTTAACGAGAAACACAACGCGGAAAACGTTGTGGTAAGTTGCACCAAGAAAATGTGTGCCGCCTCCACGATGAACAGGTCCTATGACTTTATGGTGCTACATCTAACTGCTGTATGAACCAACGCCCAACTCTCCGCCGGACAACAACCACTGGCAGCTTCTTGTGCCACCTAATAATGTTCTCGTCAAATTTGTGCTCGTGCAGGTGACACGGAGACGGAGCAGTATTTGCAGGTGGAGGCCTATGACTTCCACGACCACCCCAAGCTCACTATGAGATGGAGGCGAGTAATGTGGATGTAAAATTTTTGGTAGAGTTATCGACAAGAAAATAAGGTTAAACACGATTTTGTTCGCTGGATTCGTCGAGCAGGATGTGCAGTACCGACCTTCTGAAAGGTATACCGGGTCGTACCAGGTACTGTTTTTGTTTGCGAGGATTCATCTTGGAGAAGGATTGTGTTTTCTCCATTGACCTCGTCAAATCGGCCGCCAAAAAACTCAATCCGCTGAGCGATTGGACGAAGTTTGTGTTGGACCTCTTTGACGTGAACAAGGGGAGAGGGATTTTCTCTTTTCCTGGAGTCTTCACAACGCTGAACACTGAGCATCCTCGCTTATGGGATCGATGCCTTTCTAATAACGCGTGATCGAGATTAGGAACGTAGATGAAACGGTTCCTTGACGCGTGTGAATGGCCGGTCAAACTGTGCCATTCCATAACGGCTGGCTTTAGTTTACCCGTTGAGAAATGACAACGCGTTGTTTTTGTATAGTAATCAATACTTCTGACCTTCGACAAAGTAGCGCAAACGCCGTTATTTACTCATGGATTAATCCTTCCGCTCGAAGAAGTACTACTATTAATAACAGCTGTAACAACTGTCTTTTCCACGTAACCCTCTGTTGCTTTTTTTTTTTCTCACGTTTTCTTTCCAGCTTCTGGACAAGCCGTAGTCACAGGTGTCGCCCCCTCTCCCCCCCCGGTTTTTGCCTTCAATTATAATCGCGCATAGGGTTCAGCAGTCCCACTGCTTGTCGATTTTTCATCGAGTGTTGCTAACTCACGCTCTCGCGTTTTCCGCACGTCAATTTGTGCACAAGAAAAAGTCCCAACGAATTTATACGAGTATGCACTCGGCGGGTCTCGAACTCACGAAACTGACCTATACCAGGCTCGAGGATAATCGGATACGCCGCCGGGGCGACCGGTCCTATCGACCCTCCGCGAACCAGTTCCCGCTCTCCCCTCTCGGCACATTATTGCTACGTACGCGGTATTGTGAAATTGGTTCAGCGTCGACAAAGGACTGATCTCTTACATTTTCCTCCACAATGCAGGCAGACCACAGGAGCCTGTGGAGCGGCAGTGGATGAGAGCGAGCTGCTGTCGTGGGAAGTGTACTACGACGGCTCCACGGACGATTCTGAGGACGACCCTCCCACGGCTGGCGATGCCGGCAGGTGAAAGGATACTCTGACAACTGCATCGACGTTTAACAAGTGGCAGCGGCAGTGCCGATTACTGTCGCCTTGCGCTCCACACATAGTCTACACCGGTATCTTGGATGCGCGTCGATTCTACGCTGTCGAAGCTTCTCCGTCTATACGCGGCACCACTTGTTGATGCATGCCGGAAAGACGCCACTACCGTGGCGTGAATGCATGCGTGTGTTGGGCACAATCAATTGGTTGGGGAACGATGCAAAACTACGGCCGCGTTGCGATATGTGTGTATCACAATCAACTCCAGTCACACTAATCATACGACCCTACAATCGTCTCAACCCGAAACGCGTGAACGTTGGCGTGACTTAATACTCTGTGTGTGCTTTGCCCTTTGACGCCTGCGCACAACATGCAGACGTAGTGCGCCCAACCTTGATGGTGTGTTGAATCCTCTACGATTTCGATATTGACATTTACAGTAACAAGATAAACAGCACTGAACTCCAAAGGATCGTCGTGGGTTTTGCCCTTGTTCCGATATTTGTATTGTATATCGACAGGCGGCAAACGTTGACCCGACACCGACTCACTAATTATTATAAAAAATGAAAATACATTCCAGCTGTGAGATCGAAGATTTCGTCGAAACTCATCTTTGCAAGCTGTGTGTTATACTCCGATCGCGCGTGTTACGAGTGGTGTGTTCTCAATAAGGATATAAGTCGGCGACTCCCCTTGCAACTACAGTGTAGCTATCAGGGTCAACAGGGTGATGTTAGTCAGTCTGTGCGCGGAAACTATAAATCCCGTGTCTGAGGGGGACAAAATCTGACAGCTGTGGAGGGAAATGTATCCTTTTATCAAGTGAATCCTGTGAGTCAAATAACCGGTGAGAGGGGGGCGGAGTTTTGAAGGACGTGGGGGCCTGGTTTTGATCAACAGCGATCGGGGTCGGAGGAGGGGGGGGGGGGGCGAACAATTTGTGCAGGTAAGCTATGAATCCTTTCAAGCGGATAAATATGACGGTTTTAGAAAAAGAAAAAAAAATGCACTAGTTTATCATGGGGGGGGAGTTGGGGCTGGGGTTGGGCGTGTGGGGCAGCTCAGTGCGTGGAAACTCTACATTATTTTGAGGGGATAAATGTGACGGTACTAATTATATCGTATATAGGTATCAGCGTATTGATCGCATTAGATGACCAAGCCATCAACGGCGTTTATCATCCGTGTTTCACGATACAGGGTGCAGCTGAACCTGTTCGTGTGCTGTCCTTTCGGCGAGTACGAGCTCGACCTCGAGGTGGAAAGCTACAGCGACGAGGGCTCCACCCTGCAGCAGCGCACGGCATGGGAGATCGAAAACGGAGAGGATGAGGTATGTTCGTAAAATGCAGCATTTGATATTGCCACCAGTTTGGACTACAGTATCTACCGTCAAATCACGTATCTAACCGACTCGCGGCTTACCACCGAACCACAGAAACAACGTAATCACGCTTATTAATCCGTTCAAAACAGGAACATTTTACCCCAGACTACGGGCTATAGATTCCAAGATAATTTTGGTGTTACCCCAATCATACTCTTCGTAGTGGCAGTTCCAAAAGACGTTAACCAAGCCCTCGTCACCGCAGCTGTCCGTATACAAGTTGTTCTACGGGCGCCCCCCCCACTGGTGTTTCAACGACATCGCCGGTTTTGAAACTCTCTCTTCGCCTTGTCTGCTGAAGAATGGTACCCCTTTCCACTCTAACGTCAACGTTTCTAACTTTGTAAGTCCTTCGCAAAAAAGAACATTCATTGAATCACTTTTTTCCTATCAAATAGCAGCTTTCCTCGTTTCGCGAGCATTAATGAAACGTTCGTTAAAGAAAATCGCGAGTGTGGCGGGGGTCGCTATCGTAGAACCAGTCATGCGTTCGACGGTGGTAGCTCGACATCTAAACCTTTAAAACTTAAATTATTGAAGTCGCCCTACGGGTGAAGGGGTGCAACTGAAGGAAGCGTTGGAGCTCTTGTTAAAAAGACTAGGAGCTCTCAATATCTCAACAGTAAGCATGACTGAAAAAACTACTTCGCGCAACATCACCTACTTTTCTGTTTGGTAGTCTTGAGACAAAGCTTCTCAGGAGCAGAGTTATTGAGACTCGTCGAACGGTACGGGTTGCAGTTGTTGGATTAACAAATAATATGTACATGTCCGACCGAGCTCCTCAAGTAAGGAACTATCAGTTATTCGTTAGTCAAGTAATTTCACGAGCATACCACGTCTTTTAGGACTAAGGTATAGAAGCTCGGTCGGGTTGTGTGCGAATGAATTCCTTTCAAAGTATCGAGTGAGATATCGAGCCCCTTAGGTGAGGACCTCAGGGACTGATGCTGCACCCGCACGGTGGGATGGCTCTAAGATGCTACAGTAACGGATGTTTCCATGCTATAGAGAGAAGCACAACAAGCATCGTCCCAGACCTTTTGCCCAAAAAAAGCCGCCCCTACTCCGTGGGATGACTCTGCAAGACCAACCTCCGAATGGGTAGAGTGGACCGTAACTGGACCAAGTCCGCCCGAAGGCCATCTCCCATGATCAGGGGATTTGTTAGTGGGTGAGCTTACGCAAGTCCCACACTACCAGGACAGATGACATTCCGGGTGGCTATCTCCACCGCACCTGACCCCCAGGGGACAGGCCGGGTCGACATGCACACGCATCGGTATACAACGGCAGCGCGCGCTGCCCGGGTTGTAACGAGGACCACTGATAGGGTCAGCTCACGCTATCACTACAGATAGTAGTGGGATCCGAAGGGTGCGCCAGCTAACGTTGGGTTTCGAAAGCAACTTAGTTAAATCGACACACGACGCGTATGAAAATACGTGAAGTGTGGTGAGCTTGAGCTATATTTTTCCCCATCTGCCGGAGGATGAAAAGAAAAAAAATACGTAACTCTGCAAGTAGTTCGTGTCGGCCTCCCATCCACAGGCAATGCACCCCACAACTCAGTGTGGTGGGGCGTTTCATTGTTGTACGCAACCATTTGACGGCTAGTCATTGCCTGGAATATGGCAATATTCGTGACTCACTGGCGAGTTGACTCATGCCACAGCGAAGGGGGCCGAGTCATTTCTGAGCATCCTTGCCTAGAGGAGGTTTTGGTAAAAACTCACCCCTATGACAAATAATAAGGTAGCGGGGGTACCCACATTTTCGCTGCCGCCTCGAAGCTACTCACACGCGGCAGTCTAAAATACCTCATGGGCGAAGACTTTAGGTTGCTGTATAGCTGTGCAGCGTGACTGACCATTCCATATATTTGCGCATCCATATTGCGAAAATTTTACAGCTGACGAAAGCTTTGAGACTGCCAAAGCAATAGGGCAATAGGGGGCGTGGTTACTCGCGCCAAGGACACCAATCCAGCTCAATAGAAAGATACCTCGATTGACACCATTCCGTACCCTGGGCTCCTGCCCCCAAAAAATTGATTTGTTTTTTTTCTGGGGTATTCCTCTGTTCCAGAGGGACTCGAACCTGTCCTGTGACCACGGAGTTGATTATGCGAGTTAATGTGAGAACAACAACAACAACTACAAAAGGACAACCACTTAAAACAAACGTTCAACGCGGCACGATCAATCCCACATGTGGCCTAGATATACACAGCGATATTTTCGGCAAGACGAAAAGAAGAGATCCAATGGTGTATTGGCGTTACTTGGAATCCCCATTGTTAAGAAAATTGATTTTGCCAACAAGAACCTGAAGTAGTCGGTATCTCTTTTGCAGTATGCATCAGCTAGCGAAACTGAAACATTGCTGGTTTCCAACACTTAACGCCATGCACAATTGTTAAGGATTGAAATGCAATGCCATCTTATAGCAGGTTGTGACTCATGAGCACTTACTAAAAACGAGCGCAGACGGTGCAGTGCGCAGCTCCATGCAAAGATGAGTATTTACCCTAAACTTGTCGAACTCACATCTGACGTTGTTTAGACTAAATGCTTTTGTTGAAAATAGCGCCGGTAACTGCGACGTCAACGCGCTGTGTGTGAAGACAGCACCGCCGCAATGCGGACATGGCGGCACACCGAGTTTTCACAAACTGAAGTGGATTTTCACCTCTGCTGAGCGTTGCCATTTCGTGTTGCTCTACGAGTTTAATGTGATAGTCGTAATTGTCATATTCAGGAACACTAGATGAATGATCGCTCTGTGTTCTGCAGCGAGCTATACAAAAACCACCTGGATATTTTTTTCGCACGATGCAGACTCATCCCACGGCAGGTCTTGTACCTCTGGACCACATCGTGTTTCTGTCCGGTTTAGTTCCTCAAGTGATGAACTACCGGTTAGTCAAGTAGTTTTAGATGAGTGTAATTTGTTTTGGGACTAAGTAAGGCTTCGATAAGATGCTTGGTCTGCCGACAAGGATCGCCTTCGAAGTCATTTAACGGTGATTATGGTGATGGTGATGATGATGATGTTGAGGTCCTTCATGTTGGGAGCTCGTAAACGTTCTGCTCCGCCCATGCCGTGGGATGACACTACATGTCGGTGTGCGGTGAATGTAACACAGCTGCTCCGCGACAACCACGACACCTAAGAAATTAGACTGTGCTGTGGGGAAAACAAGCCGACAAAAAATGTTCAAAACTCAAACGCTCGAAGTACTTGCTTGCGCGGATGCCATTGCTTTTTGGGCCTCTCACGTATGCTATTTTTGTTTTGTGATGTGGGTACGGCGGTGGTTTGCAATGCTGTAAACACCGATGACCGGGCAATGACAAATGACGTTGTCTTCTCGTTTAGTTAAATCATGACATGTGTATATATGTGCCGTGTGCATTGTAGGATTAACTTATTGAATTCGTGATCGCCAATAATCCACGAGCCCCACGTCACTGTTAATAGTCCACCATGGACATTGGTAACCATTTGAGAATTCCTATATGATTGCCCGACACACGAGTTCACGTACAGTGTTTAAAGGTGGGCACGATTAAAATAATTAACGTATATTCCTGAAACGATTGGTGCAGTCTAATCAAGAGCTTAACCCGTGTACAACTGCACCCGCATTTTTTAAGACCAAAATGCTTTGAAATAGAGTTGAAATTAGCGGTGCAGCATTAAACAAAAATCACCACTCTGGAAGTATTTCATACAAGTCAATTGCACCGTAACGCTGGGTACTATGTGTGCCGCTGAAGAGATGAAAGAGGGTACAGGGTGTGCCTTCTGTAATGCTGGGATGCTCACATGCCAAATCCACTAACACTATGCGCACATACAAAAATCCAGATGCATACACTTGGATGGATTGACATAAAAACCCTGTAACGATGTGCAAAGGAGGATGCCTACGAGCTCAAGAGTACACGCACACGTCCTGTCTTTCTGTCGCTTACGCGCCTTACGCGTTTATGTGTTGTGCAACAGTACCACATCTGGGACACGGTGAACACCTACCTTGCCGACGAAGAAGAATACAGCCCCACGGTACCGGGCACGTACACTTGGCCCCTTGCCACGTCTACGGGGTACTACAGCACCATGTACGCGGGGCCCCTCCCTCCCATCGAATGCGACGACAGCGTACCCTCCGGCACCGAGCTGGTTGGCTGCTTCACGGATTCCAGATATGATCGTTTGATCAATTCTGACTCCTACGTGCTCCTCGAGATGGGCGGTGATGGCATGACACCGGAGGTGAGATGATGTGCCGAAGACATTGGAGAACTTTGTTCTTCCGATACCGCAAAGAAGTAATGTTTGGTTTCAGCGCATGTGTTACAAGAAATATTCGGAAATTACATAGTTTTATCCGTAAGCAAACGTCCGGATGGGGCGGGGTGCGCAATGGCGTGGCTGATGACCATAGATGTCTACGAAGGCAACTATGTTTCGATCGAATTGATGTGTCCACGGATGTTAGGCAAGCGCACGGTGAGCCGATAAAATAGCAGCCCTCATGCCTATTCCTCAACATTCGAACATTGGCCATAGATAGCACGTGTCTCAAACAGAGAGCATCTCATATACGCTGTGTTTCCTCCTAATATGCTGGCCTCGGGGTTGTCGCGTCTCGCCTTGTGACCCTCGCAGGTCTGCTCCGACTTCTGCTCCGACTACGATATCTTCGGACTAGAGTTTGGAAGTGAGGTAAGAGTCTCCTTGGTCGGAACTGGCATATTGTTGGTCATTGGGTTGGCGCGTGCACACCAATAGGGCTTGCTCCGACCAACTATCTATGCGCCAAATATAGAATCCGGATGGAGAAGTATCGAAACAGGAAAACAGGTTGTTATACTTACGAACTGTCGCGAATACACGATCCTGGAACGGTACAAAGCTTGTCGCGTTAAAAACACCTAATTATTGTCGACCAGTTCACCTTGTCGACACTGAATGGCAACGAATTGCGATGCGTGTTTTGAACGGAGACCCACGACGCAACGGATACGTCAATTTTACTATACACGACGCACACGTATCGAGTAGACGAACGATGTCAGCGGCTCAGTGAATCAGCGTCGCTGCGATAAACTACCCACCATGTACTCCCGTTGGCCATTTGCATTCACGTAGGCGTGCCGCACCGGGTGTGTTTCTGGCTTCCCCCGTGCACTCACCCATGCCGCTTTATCGTCACCCGGATGCGATACATAAGCGTGTCAAATGTCTTACGCTTCCCATGCACACCCACCTGCCTACCATGGTTTGTTGTCACCCCCTAGTAGTTCTGCTGATTTGCCAAATAAGTCGAAATGGTGGTTGCAGGCCACCAGTAGCCTCAGCTACCTCCTCTTCATACCGCACATAACCATCAGCAACGAAAGCCATGTCCACGATAGCCCCCCCCCCACTCCTAATACCCTCCCCTCCCTATCAATTTGTATGTTTCAATAATGTACATGTCAGTGTTTCTGTGGAACCGCAGAAGAATTTGAGAGCGCGGTCTCCAGCGATCAGTGCGGCCTCACCTACGCCTCCCTCTGCACTGGCGACGCCACTGTTGCTTGCGGCGGAACCAACGCAATCAGCATCTACCACAGGACGGACGACACTCCTAACCCGACGCCCGCTCCAACACCAGCCCCAACCCTCGTCCCTACACCTGCACCAACGCAAAAGCTGACGCTCGAGCCGACTCCCACGCCGACTGGTTCTGCCACTATGGGTTCTCCTGTACAGGCTCCCACGCCCAGTGCAACCGATTACTCGTTGGCTGGGTGCTTCACCGACGATAAGTTGTCCAGGGTCATGGAAGGCAAAATGGTGGAAGACGTCATGTCCGCAGAGGTACGCGCGTACGTTGAAGGTTTTTAGAGGAGATCCGCCCTTGTCGCGCTCATTTCGGTTGCTGTTCTGTGATGTTATCCGGTATGTATGTCAGGGACGGGTCCAAACTTTGTATAGTACATACCAGGCGTTGGTTTGAATAGACCTCGAACTGCTTTGCGACATGCTATTATCTTGCAATTATTTTTTCTTCTTCAGTTAGGGAACCTTTTCAGCTCGCTCGCATGCACGCGGTGTAGTTGGTTGGCACAGAGCGAGCCACTGGTCAACTGCCCCAGTTTGAGAGTAATGATGTCGAGGGATATCAGCGAACACACGCTGAATAAAAATCAGCAGCTGAAAACAATAGCATACCTCTGTTTAATTGGTGCTTGCGGTAATGTTCGAAAAATTGTCCATCAACGTTAATATGTATATATACGGGGGTACTACTGTCATATCTGGTATTAAACAATAGTATAGAGTAGCTAATCCCCGGGGTCGGAGGAGATGTCCTGGAAGAAAGCTCATGGAAAGGACAAAATCACCCACTTTAGATAGTGACGATTAACCGCTTCCTATCTGTCGCTGACCTGTGTGCTCAGATCTGCTTTGGGCTGTGCAACGACGGCGTCAACACACACTTCGGTACCCAATACTCCACGGAGGTGAGATTAACAAGGAAGTGTCCAGCACCTCAGCGATATGTGACGTGTATTGTCCCTTGTGTTTGTTGACACAGTGACAGCAGTGCTGTCGTGCTGAAAGCGGTGTTCTAGCAAAGAACGACGACGAGCTAGTCCGGGAACACTAAGGAAACTGTTCTACGTGAATCAGTCTGTCGACACCCCACAAAACCGCCGTCTTTGCACACGTTTCCTGTTTTCGGACACCTTGCCAGGACAGTGCTGGTGTGGTGTAGACACCGCCCTGACCAATCACACGCGGAGAATACGAGATGAAAACGTTTATTGAAAAACATAGTTTTAACAGATTGCCTATACCCGCCTCTGAGTGCTTTGCTTTCCTCTATTAAAAGTTGACACGTCGAGAGTGCTGGTGAGCTGTAGACGCCGATGTCATGATGAACGACGACGAACCGAACTGAGTATGCCTTTGTTGATGAATACAGATACGACGTACGCCCGATGGTTTTCTACAATATGGACCCTAAACGCTCTGTGAATCGCTCAATGATACAGTGTTGGTGCGCTGTTGACGCGGACCTAACGATGAACGGAGATGAGCTGGAATCGGACGAGTGCGACTACTTGTGCGCGGGCACCACCACGGACGAGTACTGCGGTGGAAGGAACAAGCTAACCGCTTACGTCATTGAAGAGACGCAAGAGCCGGAATACATCGGCTGTTACCAGGACGGGGTGGTCCGGGTGATGGACGCCGAAGGAAAACACACAACCGGAGATATGACCAATGAGGTAAACAATATTATTTTCGTATCCCGTAGCCCCTTCCTGTTTTTCGTCTTGTGCTTATGATAAACACCAAGAACAAGTTTTTCTTTCGGAAAATCAACAAGAATATAACGGGAACTCAAATTTTGGGAACAGTTCTCGTTCGTATTTGGATTTCCCGGCGTAACGCAATGCTGTTAGAAGTACAAAATAAGGAATGAGTAGACAGGCCTTCCTTACGGCTAATGGCGAGTGAACAGTTCTTTACTATTCTACGCCTTAATACGATAGGGGAAAGGGGTTGCACTATTTTCGATGAATCACTCTGACTGGGAGAGCTCGTCAAACTACAGTGGTCGCCAAAACAAATATGCATTTTAATAGCACGTGAGATTGTGTGTCGTATTTTGCATTTGTTGTTTAAAACTGCTGTAGATGACGCAAGCTCCGTACTTGCGCGGCTTGCCTTTGTGCCATGTGGAGGAGGAACGTGCGGTATAGTCCGGTATCACCAAACGCACACGTGAGCCAGTACCCGATTGTCAAACGCCGACACATCAACCACGAGTGTCGTACCGTTCTGTTACAGACCCTCACACACACGTACACGAGTAAGCCGCAGATTTGTCGTTACAAACTCCCCTCGGCCATATATACGGAGCATATATCACCGAACCTGCCTCGTGTGAGGCAAGCCGTCCACCTCTAGACGCCTCAAAAAAGACGGGGAGTGATAATGACACACATGTGGGTGTCATTTTTTTGACACACAGGGGACAAAAGAGCTCCATCCCCGGGTTTCCACCCTCTGGTTTATGCTTATCGGACACAGCATGCACCTCTCTTTGAGGTCGCAAAGAAGGCTGGATGTCGCGCCCTGTAGGCACGCCGACACCACCGCAGACAGCAGCACGTAGTCTGCACATCACTGACCCTTCCATATCCAAGTCGTGGAGCCGGAGATGAAAAAATCGTCGAGAATGATCCCCCTTCGTGGTGCCGTCACCACAGCAGCAGCAGCACGCAGATCAAACATGCTGCCTGCACTCAATCACCACAGATAGCAGCAGGTAGGATAGATCTTTATCACCGTCAGATATCCGACTGTTGGCGATCATGATGGAGAAAACGTGGACATAGAGCTTAGTTTGAGACACCTTCACAGGCGCAGCAGCAAACAGCAGCACTGATGCCGGGCCACTGATGCCCCGTAGTACAACCACCAGCACGCAAAGATGAAAGAAGGAACGAGGCAGATCAAGCGCGTTGCTGGCACGCCATCACCACGATAGATAGCGGACGCAATCTATGCATTGTTGCTGATCCTACATATCTCCGTTTAGGGGTTCGAGACCGACAAATCAGCACGTAGTCTGCACATCACTGACCTTTCCATATCCAAGTCGTGGAGCCAGAGATGGAAAAATCGTCGAGAACGAGCTCCCTTCGTGGTGCCGTCATCAGAGCAGCAGCAGCACGCAGATCAAACATGCTGCCTGCCGCACGCAGTCACCTCAACAGAGAGCAGCAGCTAGGCTAGATGTTTATCACCGTCACATATCCGACTTTTGGCGTTCATGATGGAGAAAACGCGGAGATAGAGCTTAGTTTGAGATGATACCTTCACAGGCGCAGCAGCAAACAGCAGCACTACTAGTGCCCCGTAGTACAACCACCAGCACGCAAAGATGAAAGAAGGAACGAGGCAGATCAAGCGCGTTGCTGGCACGCTATGACGATAGACAGCGGACGCAATCTATGCATTGAATCTATGCATTGTTGCTGACCCTAGATAGCCCTAGATATCTCCGTTTAGGGGTTCGAGACCGACAAATCAGCACGTAGTCTGCACATCACTGACCCTTCCATATCCAAGTCGTGGAGCCGGAGATGAAAAAATCGTCGAGAACGAGCTCCCTTCGTGGTGTCGTCATCAGAGCAGCAGCAGCATAGGCACCCGCGCCAGCCACCAAAGATCTCCGCGGCGGAGACGCAGATCAAACATGCTGCCTGCACGCAATCACCTCCACAGATAGTAGCAGCTAGGCTAGATGGTTATGACCGTCAGATATCCGACGTTTGGCGTTCATGATGGAGAAAACGTGGAGATAGAGCTTAGTTTGAGACACCTTCACAGGCGCAGCAGCAAACAGCAGCACTGGTGTCACGAAGTACAACCACTACCAGGACGCAAAGATGAAAGAAGGAACGAGGCAGATCAAGCGCGTTGCTGGCACGCCATCACCACGATAGACAGCGGACGCAATCTATGCATTGTTGTTGACCCTAGATATCTCCGTTCAGGGGTTCGAGACCGGGAAATCGAGACAGGGAAATCGTCAGAGTCTGATGCACTACACCCCATCGTTTGAAATACCCGTCGACAGGTTCGTCCTCCACTAGAATCTCACCCTGATTGTTCTGGTAGGCGAAGGTGCTGTATGCATGGGCTGCGCCCTCCCGGAGGGAACAGTATACGCCATCCAACGTCAGACCGTCTTCAAATACCACACAAACAAAACCGGTGACAACAGCAGCATAAAACCACCAATGAACCAGCACATAGACATGTTTTCCACCCAGGCAGGCTCTCTCCCCAATCCTCGCGGCCCATGGACACGAGCAAGGCAAACACCAAGCGCGGTTCAAAACAGCAAACAGCTGGAAGTTCCTATTCCTTCTTTACCCTTTTCGCGCTCCCCCTGCCACTCTCCGTGCAATCCTTCGTCCGAGTCTGCTTCCTATTTCTTGTCAACTGGAGCGGAGGGTCTCGTATTCCGCTCCAAGTCTCTGAAACGTTACTCTCGCCTCGCCGGGCCCATGCATCAACGGCGCGGCCCAGTTCGCTGAACATCCCCATCTCGCCAGGTCTAGTGTCCTTCGTCATGTTGTCGGTGTACTTGCGAGCGGCCCTTGTGCAAAGCTCCATGATATTCGCGAACGTCCTACCTCTGATGACAGACAGCATACGGTCGGGTGCCGCTTCTTCAGTGCTGGCGTCTCCGAAATCAGCAGGCCCGTCCCAGTCACCAGTGAACCCGCCATTGTAAGACCCACCCCCATCCTCGTCAAACTTCCCCAAGCCCGCTTTATCCAGGCTCCAATGCTCTGAAGAGGAACGCCACCGTGGGTGTATGGATTCTCCTTTGAACTCTTTGCCACGTTTTAGGTGCGTGACAAGCGCGGCGAGAACGTGCCTGCATTGCAGCCCTCGCCTCAGTATCTGCAAGCACGTGCACAGTTGAAAGCCACCAGGGCCTATGACAACGAGGTGTCCTACTTTTCGGTCAGCTTTGTGTTTGTACAAAACTTTCACTATGGAATCAACTTCCACTCCCGCAACAAGACGATAAAAAGAAACCAAGGATGTGGTGCCAAACATAGTGATATCAGGTTCCCCCCTTTCCTGGAATACCTCTTCAGGAACCTGGCAACACACGTCGTCCCCTTCAACGTCGATGCACATATCGTCGTCAGATGATCCGCTGACGTCGTCCGCGGAGCGCGCCGCCAGATTTTGTAGTAACTGCATCGATCCACGCCCCTCCACCAAAACGCTTGTTTCGTACGCCGAGCTTGCTAACATTTCGGCCAGTACTTCCTGTCGAGATAAATAGGAGCAAGTCCGAAAAGGATGCGGGGGTGAGCGCAAGGACACAACCGGTCAACCGGTCGCGCCAGGGGAGCATCGGACAGCGTCTGACATTCGCGTCACAAAAGCGTGTGCCAACCGCAGCAAATGCTCGTCAAAGTGACACGGCCGCGGCAACACACAAGAATAGAGCTTACCTCCGCTGCGTACTTACTGGCTCCAACTTTCTCGTACGCTGTTAGGACTGGTTCAAGCGATCTCTTGATGTCGTTTTCGACGTGAGCTTTCCCCAAAGAAGCGCGTTTGGTGCTTTGCCTGCAGTACGGACGTTGTCGAAAGGTGCCTGTCAGCATTATTCGCAACGGCCGTACGTGTACAATGCAGACGAACAAAATGTGCCCAAAAAGGGCGCCAAAAACGAAGACTTCAGAGCATCGTTCCTGCCCGGGGTTGATATCAAACTACCGACACGCCGTGCGCAGTACCACACCAAACGAGCAATGGAGCGAAAACCCGGTGGGGACGTTGTGTCACTTACATTCGGGATGCCAGGGCGAGGTCTTCCGCGACTTGTTCGACTCTCTGCCTCACTTGACGAAACGTCGAGTTTCTCTTCAGGTTCCGGCCGTTCTTTATCGCGCTGAAAATACCCTCAACGCGCTGAGTGGCTGTCATACCCAAGGTCATGGTTGTCGGGAAAAAACAGCGCGCCCAATACGTGCGTATGCTGCGAACGGCACGTGCGAGGCGAGAAGGCGCCAGGGACGGTATGTCAAAGGCTTCGTTGGAAAGAGGAAGAGTTCTTCGCGGCGACCAAGTGTTACGACAAGCGGCCACATATACACTAGGTTGTCCAAAGGGTCGCCTACGCAAATTAAAACCGAAGACAAAAAGGCGTGCAGAAGCGCCCTCACCTGTATAGGTGCTCGTTGACGTATTTTTCACACGCTGTGCCCTTCACGAGCTGCTTCACGCCCTCCCACACGCGATCAAAGGCCTGGAGACGGGAAAAAAAGAAAAACATGCAGTAAGCTCCTGGAGAACAGACGCGACAAACTGCTTTCACAACAACATGAGTCTCCATTTCATTCAAGGCAGGCGCGCAAAAAAAAAGAACCCAAGTAAAACCCTGTTCCATTGGTACTGCGATCTTCCCACCTCAGTCGATGTCGCATAGGAAGCCGCCGTGAACCGCCGGAGCAATTCCGTGCATCCTGCTTTTTGCAAGGCCCCCATACAATGCTTCTTGATGTTCTTACAGATGTGCCAGGAGCAGTACAAGTGCTTCGTGTGAGGAAGAAGCGTCGAGATCGAACTCGTCATTGCTCCGTCGGCATCTGTGATGATTACCTAAGGACGGCCGTGGGAGGTTGGCGCTGTGAACATAATATACGTGATGACGGCGATTGAGCAACACCGTTGACACCGAAGCAAACCCGAACTACTCAGTAGGCTCCGCGATCCATTCATTCATCATACAAAAAAAACGTGAAGACAAGCTCACCTTCGGGTGGCCCCCGCAAATCTCCAGGAAGAACTGGTTTGCGAAGTCGAATGTTTCGCTTTGTTCGTTGCCGAGAAAACCCTGGGCGAAAACGATGGTCTTATTCTCAGAGTCGACGCCCACATACAAACACAGCTTGAAGTCGTACCTGTCGAAAATGCAGTGTACGTGGGTGGGTCGTCATCGTTTGCACGGCAATGATTGCCGATCCGGAGGAAAGGCATCTTTTACTACTGGACGAAGCCCTCACACGTACGAACAACGTCGTCACATCAATGGGAGGGTAGGAGGCAATTGAAGACTTCCACACCCTCCTCACCTGTTGGTGAGACACGTATTGTCCTGGATAACAACACCGCCATAGGTTCTTGCCAGCATAACTTGTTCGGGTGAAGCCCACATGATGGACCGTAGCACCTGGTCGGCATCAACATCCCACTTCACGGTCTGCGGTCCTCTTTCCAGCTCCGCCACAAGGTTGAGAGCGTCTTCGCCCGATGCCCAGCGCCCACGTAGCACCTTCGCCGACAAATTGCGCACCTGCGTGGGACACAGGAGGACAAAGGCGAGGAGGACGCTACTGTGTAGTTGTTGCAATCACACAACCGATTTCGTGACATCAACCTACTCGCAAAAGCATAGACGGAAGTCATATGAAACACCCGTTGAGGATACTATCTAACCGAGGCGAAGGTAGACAAGATGCTGAGGAGGCGGGGGTTCGATTCACCGCTCGCCCTTCAGCAAAGTACGAAGGGTGTTGTGGTATGTCTCTACGCCAGTAGTGACATTTTGAATCGGAACGAGGGGACCGACGCCGACACAGGCAACCAAAAATAAACCGTAACTTTCAGAGGTACCGTAATGACCGGTTCACCGTGTTCACACCTTTCGTGCACCCTGCGGGCCGAGCTTGTACGGCTTCATTTCCTCCGCAACGCAGCGGTAGATGAGGTGTGGTCTCACCCCCCCCAACGTCATCTTGCGGATTTGACCCATGCAACGCTTTTCAATCTCATCCACAGGGACCAAGTTCTCTTGCTCGAGTTGGGACGCGCGAGAATCCATATCACAGGCGGCAGCGTGCTCAAGATGGACCTGAAGAAAACAATGGACGGGAGGGCACAAGTGAGGGCGGACATCGTCCCACACTATTCTGTGTACAGCTCCATATACTTCGAGGTGCCAATCTCTTCCTCGCCACATCTTCGTCTACACAGACCAATTCACGGTCGGGTCGTATTTACCTTCGTGATTGTCGGTGGGTCTTTGGTGTTCCAGGCGACAGCCACGCGAAAGTCACACTCGCACTGCACGGCGGAACAATCGCGGTCAAGAGACAGGCACAACAGAAGGCCGGTCAGAGGGCACGAGTGACAATCGCGAATAAAAACACGCTCCAAACTTGGACGGAACATTCCGGATGACATGGCATCTCGGTTACATCGAGAAATACTTGCCTTCGCCGACCATGATGTTCTCCTTGGCGCCGGCAACTTCGAGGTTCTCGCCCTCCCATAAGCGGCGCACCTCAACGTAATCCGGCTCGGTCGGCTACCTTTCCCTGCGATCTGTTTAGGGTGGTACGTGCTGGTGTGAGAATGCCGTTGTCTACTCTGACGAGATCCGGATTCGAGAGGGATGCTACTGGCACAAGGGTGGGCAAACACGGGATTTGTTGTCGTTCTTTTTACGCACCGGGTCTCCTTTGATTGTGGACTTATTTCCGGTGAAACCCTGGCGTCGAAGCTCCGCCTTGATCCTGCGGATCACCATTTCCCAGGTAGATTCGGCATCGTCAAGAACGGAGAACGCGTACCCAGACTCGATCTTTAACGGCTCTTCCGTAGGGGTCTCCTCGTTTTCATCTGCGTCAAAGAGCGAGCAAGATATAAGCATGCCATTGCTCTACCCTCGTAATATCCGTTGAATGGCTGTTTAGTTGATTGTTTCCAAGTGATCGAAACGAAACCATCAATCCGGGGGTAACACTGACTGAGGTCGGCAACCGCACACCCTTCGACATATTTTCCTTCACCGGTTTCGCCCAACCTAAAGCACGTCCTGGGCGCGGTGCTCATGCGCAATCGCTCGCGTGGTCTTCGACATCCCACCCTCGGTAGCCGCATGAGACCGCATGAGACCGACGAACGGGGAAACAGCGGCTATCGTGTGATGATGTACGGCCATTGTACCCTCTACTCACCCTCTTCATCGTCTTCACTCTCCCACCCACTCCAACTATCGGACCCATATTCGACGTCGTCGTCGCTGGCGTCCTTCCACCTCGAGTCGTTGCCACCGTCATTAATTTCAATGTCCGTGGGGTTGGAGGCCTGATAAATCTGCAACACGTGCGGACAAACGACGAAACAGGGGAGAAGCTGTCCTGTTCAACCCTAAACACTGTGACCATAAGACACAGAACAACGTTCCTTGGGCGCGAAACCGCATGCAGGTACGTATGACAGACGTCTCGTCCACATGCTGCAGAGGACATGCTCGAATAGTCCACAAACACGGCGAATGTGTCCCAGATGGTTAGGTTTCTGAACCCACGCGTGGATCCGCGGCCCCCACCTTCCGTGAGGCTACCTGCGCCTTCTTGTACGTCTTCCAGGCTTTGATCGCCGCAGTTTTCGCAGCTCGGGCCAGGTCGATGGAGTTCTCCCGATTAGCTCTGTCCACCCCCTCCCCCCCGTCGTCCTCCTCCTCGCTCTCCTCGTGCCCATTTGCAATACCGGACTCCTGCGTCAGGCGACAGACACACTCGTTTCGATTAGCAAACAAAATGCCCCGAGCGGGGAAGTGCGCCGAAACTTCGCGAATGCTGGCGGAAGGCACCGTCCTACCTCACACCACTTTCCCATCAACCCTTACCCGCAACAGTCTCTTGTACTTTTTCTTCGCGTCTTTTGCGGCAACACGAAGAATCTCGACGTGGTCCGCCTCCTCCTTTCGCGCCGCCGCTGCTGCGCTCGCCGCCATGCGTACCGAGTCCTCCAACCCGTCCAAATCGCCTGCATCGCCAGGACGTTCGCAAAGACGCACGGCACAAGCCACCAAGGCGCCTGATAACGACTCTGTTTGACACAGAGGAATGGATACAGACCCGCGTGTTCCGACGTTGATAACGTATAAACTGCTCTCACCTTCGCACGAGGACAGATCGTCGTCGCTGAACCAGTCGTGTTGAGTGTCGCTGTCGTCGTCACTGTTACTGAGGTTCTCGGCGCCGCTGTTATTGCGACCGTCCTCGTGCCATACACCCTCGCTGACACACAACTGCAACAATTCGGCCACGTAAGGGTCAAAAATTGTATCGCAGTTGATGGGTGTGTGCATGGAACAATTTCCATTTTCATCGGTCGACTAAACATGCTAGAATACACGATGCCATCAACGAACAGCGCAACGTCTCATGACCCGGCATGGCGCAGTATGACGCGGCAAATTTCCGATACAACAGCATGCTAACCATCGTGGTCTTGAATACCTTGTGCTTGACTTCGATCAACTACCTGTGCATTCGAGGCCCGGGCGTCCGTACAACCGACTTGTTGGCGACGGTGCGTTGTAAGTGGCTCGACAGCTGACGCCAAGGCACCATGGGCCCCCAAACGGAAACTACCTGGGACACACCTTCCTTTCTTGACGCATGAATCGGCGTATCGCAGACTCAGCACGGTCATATTTACGTCGGGCCTGAGCTGCTGCGACTCTCCCCTTCGCAAGCTCCAGCCGTAGGTTTGAGACTACTGGGACGTAGTTGTACATGGCGTCTTGCCCACGCTTCTTCTGCTGGGTTTGGGCAAAGTGGATTTCCTGTTCGGTTGGGACAACAGACGGCACACCGAACGAACAAAATGACATGGTAATGGCGACCACGTCAATCACAAAAGTTGACCGCGTGGAAACCACTCTGTCGTATTCGCGACAATAAAGCGGATGTGTTACAACCCCCTTTGACTCTGATGACTGCGACCTTGCACTCCATCTCACCTTCTTGAGCCTGTGGTATCTGGTCTTGTGCTTTTTTGCGGCGGCCCTGGCCTCGGCCTTCCTCTTCTGAATCGCATCAAACTCGGCTGCTTGTGCTTCACCACGGCACGAGTCGGAATCCGACCCCCCAACCCACGCCGACCCCCCGAACCACTCAGGTTGTCCCCCGGGATCCTCCCCCGCTCCAGCCGCCGTCCCTTCGCCATGTGCTGCTGCTGTCTCCGCCCCACCCTCCACCCCACTTTTGTCCTCCATCTCACCTTTCATCCCATCACCCTCAGTGCTTCCCGTCCCCAACCCAGTCCCCTCTTCTTCTGTTCCTTCGGCCGCCGCTTCCTTCTCGTCGCCACCTACATTTTCTCCGCCCGCACCATCCAACCCACCATCTCCGTCTTTTGCCTCAGCACCTTTCCTCTCCCCCTCCTGCCTCTCACGCTCCCTCTCCCTCTCCTCTTCCTCTTTCTTCTCTTCGCGCTGTTTCTCTACCTCCCTAACCCTTGCATCCGCCAACTCGTTCTGCTTCAGCCGCAAGTTCTCTGCGACTAAGTCCAGCCTCGCCTGTCGCCTCATGTCCGCAGCCTTCTCCGCCGCGGATTGCACTTTCTCTGCCGTCGTCGAGCCAAATGTAGCCTCTCGCCTCGCGTTGTAGGCAGCGACTTCGTCATCGAACGCTTCCTGGAACTTCTCGTCCTAGAGGGAGCGAAACGTTAATGAATGCTCAGCGACCAAAATAGATATGGGATTGTCCGTTGTACCCGTTCTCCCTCATTTTACTGTCCGGTTCCCGCATCAACCCTGCGACCCAGGTGGTGTTCGCCGGCAAAGAAACGACGAAAAACATACTACGGTACTGTAACCGTAACTCACTTGAACCTGGAACAGAGGGGGTGACACCGCGACCACAGGAAAAGGGGGAAACGTGCCGTCCCTCTTCGCAAAAGTTCCGAAGTGGCACCCTGCTTCTAACGTTGTATCCTTTCCAACTTCGGGGATGTCGGACAAGTCCTTTTGACGGGCTATCTGGCAGCCGTGCGTTAGCACCACGGCAACCTCCTCGATAAGGCGCTCGCCGCCGTCTGCTCCAGCTACGCGGTACACAAGCTGGGCTTCGTCCGGCAGAAAGTCTCGGGAATGGCGGTAGTCGTCGACCGTATTCGTGCCCTTCCTACCCGTCCCGTGAAAAGGCGCTGCCCCCTGCGCATCATACTGCTTCCTGCTCTTCCTATCTATGGGGACGAGCATCTTCACTCGTAGTCGGAGCGCCTGTGAGGCCATCAGCATGGTCAAATCACCCCCCCAGCGCTTGGGTTCTCCGAAAAGAGCAACGGAAGCAATAACCATCTTGATGTTGCCTTGGCGAGTCGACAGAACGTCTCCCTCGCTAGAAAATCTGGCGTACTTCATGACCGCTTGGGGGTAGTAACGCGTGCAATTCCACAGGATGCCACCCTCCGATACAAGCTCCTCCGCGTTTGCCGCGGTCCATGCGAGGACCGCAAGCTTTAGTGGAGCCCAGTACACATCAGAGCCCCAAATTCCCATCGCCAAGGCCCGCCAGGCACAGTTTCCGTCGCCGGCGACAAACTTCGCTATCCACCCCTCGTCGCGCACCTCCTTCGGGAGAACCATGGTGCCAAAGTAGTCGTGGGCAATCTTCTCGTCGCACACGTTGGAAGCAGGGGAGGGTGGATGGGGATTATAACGTACGGGCAAACAACGCAGGCTTCGAAGTGCCGTGCCCAGGCTGGAAGGGGTTGATTTCTATGGCATATCGCCTTGCAGAAAACGCGTTCACGGTCACTGCAAACAGACGTGTTGGAGATCGCGCTACTTTGCCGGGACCCGGTATTCCAACCGGAGGCCTAAAGTTCTTCGCGGACAAAAGCGTATCATACACGCCCACCCCCTCGCGGCTACCGGTTACTGTTTCCACAAAAAGCAATATATCCACATTCTCACTGTGAGCTCTAAGAAAAGATTCTGCATTGGAGTGTGAACCCTCCGCACCTCGTGCTTCGTGTCGTCTTTGTTCTCGCCCACAAGAGACTTTGGCACTGCTGGCAGCTCTCCGCATGTCGTTCCGAAAATTTTCTCCACAGCGCATGTGTTCGAAAAGTCCTTCACACGCTCGAATGGTGTTTTCGGTTTCCCCTGTACCCCATTTCCGTCAACCACCGACGCCGTGTCCCGTGCAGGTCTCGGTGCCACCACCCCATTGCAGAAACCTACGAGCTGCCGCAGTAGTTCTAAGGCCTTCGCCTCCGAGATAACACTGACCGAAACAGCGCAGCAACAAAGGACAGGATGGTCTCAGCATCACCCGCCTACAGGATGGTCTCAGCATCACCTGCCTATGTGCATTCTACACCCTGCCCGTACTGCTGTACTGCTGTAGGCACTACCGTCTACAAGAATTTAGAGTAGTTCCGTCGTAGAAGGATACACGCCGTTTGCAGCAGCAGCAGCAGCAGCAGCAGCAGCAGCAGCAGCAGCAGCAGCAGCAGCAGCACAACGTGCACTTACCAGGGCCGCAATTGGGGCCAGGTGGGGGTGGCCCCCCAAGAGTAGAGGCGTCATACACACGACGACACGATTACAGCAGTTGTCTGCTATCTCCCTTGACGTTTTGTATCTGAAGACATCAGTGCACCTGCGAAACAAACCCATCCCAAGAATATGTTCTACTTGGACCGATCTGTAGACATGAGCGCACCTGCGGAGCAACTGCATGTGTGCATACCGGAGTATGCCCTGGGGTATGCATACTGCGAGTACATGGCGCAAACTCCAAATTCAAACTCAAGGCAAAAAGTTCGCGCGGGTAGCAACTGCATGTGTGCATACCGGATGATGTCCTGGGGTATACATACTGCGAGGACATGGCGCAACTTTCAAATTCAAACACAAGGCAAAAAGTTCGCGCGGGTACGCGAAACACGCAGAGAGCCTAACTTGACCGGCAGTGACGGCAATCTTCGCAACGCCACGCTAGAACAGATTTGACATGGGCCGCTGCACACATGAGACACACCTCCTTTGCGGACGGGAAAGCAATGCGCCGCGGAGATCTTTGGCGGCTGGCGCGGGTGCCTGTGCTGCCTGTGCTGGGGCTGCTGCTGCTGTGGTGACGGCACCACGAAGGGAGCTCGTTCTGGACGATTTTTCCATCTCCGGCTTCACGACTTGGATATGGAAGGGTCAGTGATGTGCAGACTACGTGCTGCTGTCTGCGGTGGTGTCGGCGTGCCTACAGGGCGCGACATCCAGCCTTCTTTGCGACCTCAAAGAGAGGTGCATGCTGTGTCCGATAAGCATAAACCAGAGGGTGGAAACCCGGGGATGGAGCTCTTTTGTCCCCTGTGTGTCAAAAAAATGACACCCACATGTGTGTCATTATCACTCCCCCAAAAAAGACACATAAAAATAATGCTTCCGCATATAATATGAAACCCCAATATCTGCAGACCAGTGTCTGAAATTGTAGTACCACGGACAACAATCATTTGTTTCTCAAACACGGTCGTCGGATGGGGTTTGGAACCCCTCCACCCCCAAGGTTAATACAAGGTAGCCACAACTACTGTATATAGTAGAAAGTGCCTGTGTCTGTTGTCGGTCTCGTGTCTCGTGGCTCGTGCGACATCTCGAACGTTTGCGACCAGTAGATCCAATACGGGGGAATCTCCCTAACCAACCGTGTGCCAGCACTTTTTTGTTCCGTATCCCTCCGAGTGTGTCTTCTCCCACAGCTATCTACTGGTGGTATTCATTGGTCCACCCTTGCCTGCCTGCAGTTTTGCATGTCCCTCACCATGTTTTCTTGGCACCGGCCCTTCGCTAAGCGCTCGCTATCGCTCTGTTTGCGGCTACTATTACATTGTTTCGTAAAGGTGTGCATTGAGTACTGCACCCAAACAGGGCACACCTACGCCGGCACTCAGTACTCCAACGAGGTGAGGAAGTACAACTTTGCAGCGATGTTCGACCCCGTGGCGCACTTTTTTCACTCGAACCGTGGGTTGAAATAGACAGTGTAGACGTGGTATAGACGGTACGCACGGTATTTAATGTATATTAGACGGGATATACGGCAAAGAAGGTATAGACGGCAACTGTTGCGATGTAATCCGGCACGGTCCATTCTAATAAAATTGTGAGTGTTACCATCGTCCCAGGTACACAAAACCTCGGCTGTCATGTCATCAGGGATCCACGCAGGCCACTGGGGATCCACACAAGAACGGAGCAAGAGCCTTGTGTGTGTGAAACCGAAGCACCCGAGACAATTCAACTCGACCAAGTTATAAATACCAGCAGTTCATGACACAGTTCGTGACACCCCGTTCATTTAGACCGAGAAACAATATACCTTGAACGTTTTTTTCTTTAGATGTCTGGTTCTGTAGCACACTTGCCGCTGCGGGTTGACGTACGTCCTCAGACGTGTTGTCTCGCTTCTGAGGTACTCGGGGTTTTCCTAGATGGTGAGAGGTCTGTTCGCAACAGTCCCTTGGCAGATCAGTCGCGTCAACGTAAGGACTGCCGAAACAAGTCCTCATAGGGATTGCGATGCACGACTTGTTTTGGTTCATGAATAGACCTTGTTCATCGAGCAAAATGCGTCCTTGCCACAGTGGATGGTTTTGACAAGAACAGCAAA
Organism: Undaria pinnatifida; assembly: GCA_012845835.1. NCBI lineage: Eukaryota > Phaeophyceae > Laminariales > Alariaceae > Undaria > Undaria pinnatifida. The sequence continues at coordinate 1,621,972 of JABAKD010000002.1, read as the reverse complement.
AAAGCAAAAATCATTGAATGTTTTAGAAGTAGGATTATATCGAAACTCACGCGTGCAAGTTTTGCGAGATACCTTGACTGCCCGTGTTACGAGGGTACGTTCTAATGCAGGATACAGCCGGTTACTCTACACAGCGCTTTAGATAGCTAGTCCCAGGGTTCACCGGGCGACTTCACGGCAGCGTGTTGCTTGTTCTGCGTGCACGGAACGCGTTGTATGCACATACAAACCTACCCGTAAGCAGGAACCTGTACAACGTTATAGTCACCCTTTCTTCTCGAACATGTAGACGTGCAGTAGCGCCATACATGGTAAAAACGTGCCGTGTACGCGGATACATTCAACAGCCGGCGACAAAAAACAAAGACTACTACAAGTATGCACTAGCGTTTTGGTGATAATATATGAGCTCGATGCATGGGTCGACGTCCTCATGAGTGACATTGTTTGTGCTACGCTGTACATATGGGCCGCCACCGTGGTTGTCGCCGCACAAATGTAGGAAGCGGACACTCTGATCACATGGTGAGGTGTGCCGCTCAAGTACCTTTCGACACGAATGCTATATATAGACTAAATATATGCTTGGGTACAGTAGGGGTCCCGGTTTAGCGGTCCCTAGTGCCAAAGGGCGAAATAACCGCTAAACCGGGACCGCCCGGTAAACCGGTTTAGCGGTTAATAACCGCTATTCTGGGTCCCAATTTAGCGGTTTACAACCGCTAAGCCGGGTAAAAGCCCATATACTGGGAATGAAAGTAGCGTTGCCATTGCGATCAAAACTAGATAGCGTCATATGTGGCTGCTGAATATAGCAGTACAGCATGATTGCCGCGGGACCAGTAGTACGAATACAGCAGCGGTAGTGCGGGATAGACATTAAAACTTACATGAAACATATCAAGCATCGCGAAGAGAACCACCACCTGTGTGTGCCCGCATCCGGGTAACATACTGTACGTGCACATAACACCTGCTGGAACCCCCCTTCTACTGCTGTACGCTCCTGCTCGTCTTGCTACAAACCGCAGCGTGTGCCCCGGAGTTTGGACTTGAAACACTCTAAGGAAACACAAAACAAAAAAAGTGTGGTGTACTCGTACTTCACACTTCGTACTCTACAGGAACCTCGGAGAGTACTGCTGTACACTCGACTACGTCTTAGAAAACATGGCGCGGATATCCGTCTGCCTTGCTGGCCTAGAGGCATGCGCTGCGAGAAAGGACATCTTCGCCTTGCGAAGATAGCACCCTGCCTCTGATATACCACACGACTCTGCGTACTGCTCTAGCTGCCCAAAAAGCGACGAGATTTCCGAGTACAGCGGTGGCGCCATCAAGGAAACTTCTTCCGGACTCTCGAACCCCTCGTCTAGCTCGTCTTCAGAAGGACCTTTGTCCTTGCCGCAGGTGCCGCCCGACACTTTCTTCTTCGGACCGCCCTGCAGGAGGCTTACTCCATGTCCGTTCTTACGCTTGGCGGGCCTCGAGTTGCTCCTTGTAGTTGTCGGCGCGTCGTCTCGAGTACTTTTTCCAGAGCAAGACTGGCAAATGCGGTTCATCTCGTTTCCGTCAGGATCCTCTACCTCGCCGCAAGCGCCGTGCAGGCGGCCTCCACACTCACCGCGACACAGATGCCCATCGGTTGCACCCGGTGTCATGTGCGGAAACTTGCAGAATTCTAACGCCGCGCACGGCATGGTTCTGAACGGGTAGCTGCGAACCGCAGTGGGTAGGCCTTTTGTATACTGCTGTGAAAGTGTGTGTGAGTGCCGGCGAGGTTTGCAGCAGAAAGTGACCCGTCGTTCCCCGGGGTATGTACACAACCGCTATTCCAGCCGAAATGACCCCAAACAACCGCTAAACCGGTAACAATCCGATTTAGCGGTTGTACAACCGCTAAAGCGGGGTACCGCGGTGTCAGCAGAATTTTGAACCGCTAAATCGGGTCCAACCGCTAAACAGGGAACCGCTAAACCGGGACCCCTACTGTATATCATACCTTTCAAAAGGAGAGTCGGTCCAGAAGTTCGAAAACGGTTTCGGCTATCTTAGTCTGACACAGAAAATTACGCTGCCAGCTCAGGAAAGAACGCCTCTAGTTATATGTATATATTTTCCGCTATATGGTGGTTTCCTGTATGTCGACGTGTTTTCGGTAGGGTTTACGCCTAACCCATCAAGAACTGCGACACAAATTCCATACGAGTTCAAAAACTGCTGTATCTCCCAAAACGGGGGGGGGGGGGGGGGGGCGGTCTACGGTGGCTCCCCCAACTTTTCTTCAACAAAATCGATATTTTTGAAAACCAGCTCCCGATCGTACCTCCTGAAATACGGTGTCCCTCGACACCCCGACGTCATCGATCGACAGCCCTTTGCACACAAGAGCATATCGTATGGATACTTTGTTTTCAGTAGCATCCTCCTTTGTGTCGAGCAGCCATGATGATGAAATGTTCGTTAAAGAAAACCGCTGGTTTGGGTGGCGGGCTATCGTAGAAATAGTCGGGGACGCAGTTGCGCAAAGGTTAACCCCTTTAGAGCCCCCAAGTCCCTCTCCATACTAAATTTAATTGAATGGTCTCCAAAAAGGGGTTCCAGTTGTGAGAGTATAAAGGCACGCCAGTCGTTGCCGGAGCTCCACCGATGTTTTCAACGACGAGCCTGAAATTATTCGTGTCGAAACTATAAGTTCAACGAAGTACTTGAACAGAACGCCAAGGTTTATATTATGGTACATCGTGAAAAGTATATGTACGTTGTCTTTCGGGCACATCAAACGCAATTTCCTGCGTGGTATAACCTGCCGTTTTGCAGGAAATCGTCGGGGCTGCATTGTACCACCGGGGTCACCATATGAACTCAGTAGAACTCGAACAACTGCTGGCGAGGAATCTCCCATGTCGAAACTTTCAAACTGTTTTTTGACCGAACCTAACACCCGCCTCCCCCCACACCCACGGCGTGACCACTTGATGTTGGATTCTTTTTTCAAACAGTGCTGGTGTGGACACGAGTTCTCCACGTATGGTGCGATTTCCGAAGATCTCTGCTCATACCCATGCGAGGGTAATTCTGAGCAGGTGTGCGGTGGCTATTACGCTCTCAGCGTTTTGTCGACGGCGATTTAGGTTGAGGGCATGACAGCATGGGGACGCTCGAGACTGGTTGAATGCGAAAATGCCTTGTATTACGGTCAAATCTCCGAGGATTGTCTTCATTGCCCAAGCCAAGGCGAATTGGTAGAGGTACACAACGGCCACCTCGTTTTTACTATCTAGTCCACAGCGCGAAGATTTGAACAAATCAAGGGCATGGGGATACCGGTGTGTGGAAACGTACATGTTTCCTAAGTGAGCTTTAATAAGCCTTTCAGAGGTTCGCTCCCCCTCCCGCACAACGTACTTCGTCCACCGATCTATGACTTTGTCAGATGAGTACGTCACACTACGGCTGGCTATGCGAGTAACGGTATCCTACGTGATGAGTGTCCTAGTGTTCGAGTTGATCTAAACACGTGGGTGGTAAAGGTGTAGTCCAGTTATGAATCTTCCATCGAGGATTTACGGGGTTCTATGCTCTATTGCCTTGCGAGGGAGACTTCTTGCTCATCTGTGTGTGACGATTATGGCCTTAGTGTCTGATCGACGGGGTCAAGGGTTGTGGACGTGACGACATGAGGAGACGGGCTACAAGAAGCGGAGCTGTCACCTTACAAAAGGTAGTCTTTGACCGCCGGTCGATAGCACAGTAAAACATAGCTTGAAGCGTGAGAGAGGAGTTCATATGTTGACTGAACGTTGCACGCGCATACGAAATATTCCCCAGTCGTCACGCTAAGCCTGAGCGTGGTGTCTGGAATTTGCAATCGAACATCTGGCCCGCCTCTCTCGTTGGCTGAACAGGGCGTGTCAAACTGATTCTGCAATACCACGTCGTCAAGATGTTGTTATAATATATACAACATATAGTCTATATATAGTCTATAGTCTATACTCGACATGATTTTTTTTGTTAGGGTTGGGTTCATAATCCCTGCACTTTAGTTCCATGTTTATCGGGCTAGGCTTGGGAGTAGTTGCTGCATAGCTCGGTCGATAAAAAAGCCGCCCCCTAGTTGGCTATACAGAGTGGTTAACTGAATATAACGCATATTTCGATAAAGAAGCCATTGCATGGTCTGATATTTCGTCAATAGCATAAATAGAAAACGAGGGGCTGGCTAGTTCCAGACTGAAGGAAATTCGCAAGCGCGTTATAAAACATTCCCTGTGCGGTGCTAAGGTCCGCATTTCTGTTATAAAGTTGTTTGTAATGTATCTCACATCAGCCGAACAGGAGAGGGGAACAACAACAATACCTGGTAGGTTACGCACATGCATAACATTTTCTTTCTTTCTTTTTCTATTTTTGTTCCACATGACATGAGTATATTGTGGCGAATCCGTATCGACACGCAACACGTGTAATATGCACGTGGAATCGTCGCTTCAGGGTGGTATGCGGCGTAGTCGGTTTTCAGACGCGAGTATTGAGTCGTTTGTACCAGTCAGTGTGGGCCGGGCACGTCGTAGGCTGACTCCTGACTTCATTTTGTTTATATATTTTTGTCGGGGGCATGGATTGCTTCAGCTACGTATGATATATGCGTGTACCACTTTTGTTGTAGAACTTTTGATTTAATTATTCTTGCCATTGGGGTGTTGTTCCACCCCGGAGTCACTCGATTCTGTCCTTTCATACGGGCTTGATTATGCTAGTTATTTTGAGAAACGCAACATGTAACGCTCTAGGTTGCTTTCTTTTTTATCTCGTTGATGGTTGGCATATGATATGTCACATGCGATAGTAGTTTGTAATGCCATAGCTTTGTTGAATACCATCGTGAATGTATCGACCTTGATGGGACGGTGCCGCAATAACATATTACTGGGGTGGGAGATTGTCGAACATCAAGCGCAGCAACAGGAAACGCGCCCCGAAAACTATGTAGCAGTAGAACCAGTGCGATGACAAGGTATGTGCGTCGTCGTTGACTCAGAAGCGCAAAATTTGGTAAAAGGCCTGATGATCTGCATCATTGAAACTGCTTGTGCTACGAAGCTTTTTTTTGTGATAGATCGTTGATTTCGGTAGGCTGTCCACTTGTCTGCTGGCTCTAGCGGCCATATAACAATACATTTTGTGATTAATATTCGATGCTTCTCACATTTAGCAACATTGGCAATTAGACAGGGAAGGGTGCTCAACTTGGTTGCACGACTCCGGTATGCTGTACGTGGGCTCATCTGCGTCGGGGCGAACCACCACAAGTTGGTTTGTACACACGGGTGTGTGGTTCGTTCATTGTTATTGCCTCGTTCATGCCCCCATTAAGGTCACGATGCGGTTGCAGTCCGAACTACGCCAGTCAGTGGTGAAATTTGTATTACAATATGGAGCAAAACTGGCCCGAGAGAAAACAGCTTCAAGAAATGTTTGCATGCTTGCTAATATACCCTGATATTGTACGAAAAGAGTGCTGAATTGATAAGCATTGGCTCGCCGCGCTGGCCGCCACAGTGTCAAGCACCATAAATGACAAATTGACTTCGCCCACAATATTCAATATACGTGCCATTATGGGACTTGTGTACAGTTTAATTAATCAACGGTACGGCTCCGTATCTATCGGCGGCTTCGAATACTAAAACTACCACCAATCTCGAAATGCAACATTCAATCATTTTCTTTCTGGTGATGGTTCGCGCCTTGGACACAGAAGTGTTGTGCGTAGGAGGCACCCCCCTTGTCAATTGGACCCCGTTAAAACGCTACCAGAGCGGGGCTCCGAACATTTTGTTGCCGGGGTCTAGTCGAGCGGTACTACCATCATGCATTGTACACTATCTCACCCGTGTTCACTCCTAGCTGACCGCATACCAGTTTTCACTACCTTGGCACCGACATCTGTGTCGCCTGGGTGTTGGGCTTCTGTGCAGTCTCAGCTTCCATCATTCTCGATATCGGTGGGAGGCTTTTAGATCGATCTTGTTGCAGAAACGGTGGCATTTCTTCTGCACGCGCGCTCAAACGTCTTGCTTCTTAAGAGTTTATCGTATGTGGGCGATGCTCCAGTCACGATATCCACTACACATGTACGTAGAGATATTTTAGTGGAACTTGATAGATTTTTCCAAGAAATTGATGAAAGCCTTCATGGAAGCGATGGGAGCTTTCACGGCTGTAATGGAAGCTTTTATGGATGTTGTGGAGGATTTCATTACTGCAGAGGGTGGTCCCACCCTGCGGAACGTCCATGAAAGCCTTGACAGATGTTTCCGTGCATGCTTCCATGGAAAATGTAGAAGGATCGACGGACGCTTCTTTCAAATAGAACAAGTTTATAACTACGCTATTATCGTTTCCGTAAAGTATGATGTTCGAACCCCTCACGCTTCTGCATTTGTATCTCACGTGTTTCAGGATCTTGAAAAATATTGTTTTTACGCTGGAAGATAATGGAAGCATTCATGGAAACCTAACTGGAAGTGAATCTTCCAAAAGGGTGGTGACATCTTATCTGGAAGTAGTGGGTCTTTTCATGAACGTAACTGAAGCTGACATGCAAGTACTGAAAGCGTCTATGACTTCCGCGAAAGGTTTCACCGTGGACGATTTCATGCAAGCTCCAGAGAAACATTCATGGTAGAGGTTAAACGTTTTATAAAAGTTGTCGAACCTTCGCCGGAAGCTGCATCCATCAAACAAATTGGTGGAGACGTCTGGGGAAGCCTACATGGACGTACTGGAAGATTTCACCGAATAGTGGTTGGATATCTTTCGTACAAGCCTACACGGATGGGTAGGCTTCGACGAAAGTCAGGCAAGATAACACAGGAGCTTCCGTTCGTATGTTGCCACGAAAGTTCCGATGCAAACGTCTGTGAAGTTCGTGGAATTTCACATGGGAAACAGTTAGACAATCACGGAAGCAACATCAAGTGCCTGTGTGCACTTGTGCTTAGTGGGGCTTCCATAAAAGCTTCAACCGCAACCATGCTCGTCTATAGAGTTTTGAACTACTTCCTCGGAATCTCCCGTGAATACGGTTGAAGCTTATGGCATATTGAAAGCTTCTTGGAAGTACATTCAGTTTGCATGGAATCTTCCATAGGAGTACTCGAAGCTTCCACGGCAGTACTGGTAGTTCTGGAAACCTCCAGATAAAAATATAAAAACCCGACGGAAATGGTTAAATTTTCCATTGAAGTGGCGTAAGCCTTACCCTAACTCCTAACACTACTCCTAACCCGAACCCGAACCCACACCACTTTCGTCGAAGTTTCATGCGCTCCCGGCACGTGCTATGATAGAGGTAGCACTTTTTTCTGAAACGGTTTCTGAAAGGTGGCGCTCCTTAACCCAAACTCGTCGGAAGACGGCATTTTTTATTCGTGAGTTTCGTTGTATGCCTAGGCCATGAGACGTTTCATACGATATTTGTATATTTTTCACTAAATCAGATTTTGAGGAGAGGTGTTAATCTCCCGAGTTGAGGAACCTCAGGAAAAAAGCGGTGCACCTCAATCGTAGCACGCGTCAATCTTAATAGAAGATGAGCGAGCTTCAAAAAAAAGATTCTGGTATTTGCATCACAGTACAAATACGTATTCACTGACGTGTAAGTTTCCACCGCTTACACGGAACCCGCTTCCGTGTAAACCTCCAACAATTCTGTCAATGCTTCCATGGCCGTCCTATGCAAGTTTACGTTTCCTCGGGGGGGAAGGCAGTTGCATGCTTCCTTTAGTCAATGGAAGGCTCGACATGGTACATGTAAGTATCACGCTTTCATGGAGGTAATGGAAATTTCGACGGGAGCAGCCTACATTGAAGTACTCGTAGTAACGTTTTCCAGAAACTTCCGTAGAAACTTCAACGGAAGATTTCAATACGTCATTAGCTACTCTAACGGGCGACAAAGAAAGCTAGCCTTTTAAAGTTGCGTACATGCATGTAAGTGATTATGTAGCTACCAAAGAAGTAGGTGCACATTCCGTTGGTAGAAGATTCCAAAGTAGGTTGCATGAAACAATTCGCGGAAGCTTCCACATCTTTTACTACATCAACGAAGACTTCTTCTACCACCTTCATATAAGCGTATGTATGCTGTCTTCCTGGAAGCGAAATTATCAATAGTGGAAGCATCGACGGAATCGGTGGAAGTTTCCATGGAAGTTTCATGGAAGCTCCATCCCCTTCCCAGAGAAAACCGCCAATAACGTAGAAGGCCTGCCGCACGGGGCGTCCCTTGGCTGTGTGTTGCACTATAATAGTGCTTCACTTTTTTGTGCCCTAACGCGCGACTCTTAACTGTATGTATACAACACACGGCTTCATAATACGGAGATGGTACAGGACACAAGAAATAAGACTACTAAAAGAGATGTATATGACAACAGACGCCTGGAGGTGTCCTAAGTTGTTGGCGTCCTTGTAAAACTGCTGTGCATTGTAGCTTTGCATGTAGATGAAAGTGATAGAAAAAAAAAACATCTGATAACTTCATTGATCTGTTTGGTGGTTCGTACTGTACACACGAAACACAACTGACACCATAATACGCATATCATATTACAGTTACCTTCCAACACCCGTTCATGATTGTATTTCTCTAAACTCTGCTGGCAAAGGGCACGGTGAAGTCGATATCGAGTCAACAGCACAATAATCATGTGGGCATTGGGCTTAGCCGGCGATTGGTCAGAGTCCCCACCCCCACTCTGCAAGACGCTGGATAGGAAGGGTGCTCCTCCTTTCGTGTGAGGGTGACTTTAGCCACTCAGCCGTCCTCTTTTACGAACAGCCAGGGAAGAAGAACGTAACCGTGAAGGTGCTACGAAGCCTTACTGAAAAGGCGCAGGCTGGCTGTCGTTGGTAAAGGGGATGTAGGATATGTAGTCTAGATTGTGTTGCTCGTGAAAAGCCATAGGCACCAACATGTGGATGGGCCGCTGCACTTCGGTCAATTTTGTTTATAGGGCAGTATACACAGCAGTAGTTCTTGCTTCTTGGGGCAATTCGTTGCTAGGCTATGCTTGCGCCGTCTCCGGAGTATAGTTTACTCTGGCGATGGCACCAGTTTTGCTTGGTATGTAGAGATCAGCTGTGAGACCGACCAAAATGATTTTTTGAATGTATGTGTCGAGCGTTTTCGCGCTGAATTACGCAAAGAGGGACTTTATTTAGAAAAACAACAAAGAGAAAGGCGGTGCGTATGTACTACAGCTTCAAACACCAGGGTTGTTCACGGTTCATGGTCCGGCCCACGGGTCAGACCACATGCGGTATTGAAAAAAAAAGCCGCGGGTCTAGTCGGTGGGTCGGGAGGTGTTCGATTTCTCACGGGTCGGGTCGCGTCCGGTCGGGTCGGGTCGGGTCGGGTTGAGTCGGGTCGGGTTGCGTCGGGTCCGGTCGGGTTGGGTTAGGACGTTTTCCAATCTCACGGGTCGGGTCGATTCACCATGACACGATCCGACCCGAGAGGAGAGATCCGACCTGCGAATAACCCTGTTTAATACCAAAACCTCCGGCCGAAAGCAGATATATAAAATAAAAAGTATACACTCCAGCTGTGAGATCGAATATCTTGTCGAAACTCATCTTTGCAATCTGCGTGTGATACTCTGATCGCGCGTATTACGGGTTGTGTGTCCTCATCAAGGACATAGGTCAGCGACTCCCCTTGTAACTACAGTGTAGCTATCGGGGTCAACAGGGTGATGTTAGGCAGTCTGTGCGCGGAAACTATAAAACCCGTTTCTGAGGGGGACAAAATCTGGCAGCTGTGGAAGGAAATGCATCAGTTTATCAAGTGAATCCTGTACGTCGAATAACCGGCGAGGGGAGGGCGGAGTTTTAAGGACGTGGGGGCCTGATTGTGTGCGTGGAAACTATAAATCCTTCTTGTAGGGGATGGGGGGGCAATGTCGGGGGGGAGGGGGGGGGGGCTTTAGGTCGCATAGATGTAGGGGTTTGCTATACTCGTGGTGCTAGGTCTAGACGATGGTGCTGGTGGTAGGGACGGAGGGGGCATTGGGGGCGGGGGCTGGGTGGGAATTGCAGCAGCGGCATGGACGGCTCTAAAACGATAATGGGGCGATATTCATGGCGTGGAAGCGCTTATTCCTCTGGCTGATTTCGATGTTAGGTGGGGCGCTTGAGCAAGAAAGCAACAAAACAAAGGGGGGGGAGGGGGGGGGGGGGGGGAGGGTTTTCACGAGGTTTAGGTCACATATAATATTATAATACACACCTGCTATGAGATCGAGGATTTGGTCGAAACTAATCTTTGCAACATTGTGTGTCATCCTCCGATCGCGCGTATAAATCATATATATAGAGTGGCTTGCCATACGCGCTGTGCTGTGTCTAGACGATCGTGCGGGGTGCGGCGAAGGAGGGGGCGTTGGAGGGGGGGGGGGGGGATGAATGAAAGCTACGTCATGGATGGCTAGAAAGATAATGGCGTACCATCAATTGCCTAGAAATCTTTATTACTCTGGCTGATTTGGATTGTAAGTGGGGCGTTTGAACGAACTGGGCGGGGAACAAAAAAGCGGGGGGGGAAAGGAGGGCGGAAATGAGTTGGAGCTACGGCATGGATGGCTAGAAGGATAATGGGATGATATCAGCTGGCTGGTAGTGTGTAATACTCTGGTAGATTTCGATTTTATGTAGGGTGTTTGAACAAGAGAGATCAGGGGGTGCGGGGAAGGGCATTTTTTTATGTTCGCGGAAAACGTAAACCCTTAAAGGGACGAATCTGACGGTTGTAGCAAGAAGACACCCCACTATATCACCCGACTGGTAATGTTCATCATTCTAGAAGGTTTAATGCTACATGTAGTATGCAACCCAGTTCGTAGGTGTAGTAAACAACGTGTCAAAATAGCTTCTTCAAAAATTGTTTTTGTACATGGATCGTAACATGGAATATTTCAATCGATAGGTACAATCATGAAGATACCTATATTTTCTTACATCGCTAATTATATAAAGAGGTACATATTGCCAAATAGAACAGGGGAGGTGATGTGGTCATGTCACCGCCGTTGAGAACGAAAGGGAGAAATGCGAATCGTTATTTTTTTGAAATGAACGCTTAGTGTACACGGGCTCAATTACGTTACTTCGTCAGTCACACTGCGCTTGGCAAAAGTTGTGAGGCGATCATGCAGACGGTATGTCATGTACGGAATACCCTACGTAATACTTCGAAGTAAGTTGGTAGTGTGGTTTACCGCAATTTTAGCATATCTGTCTGTACCTCTTTTTCACATTACTGTTGTCTCATATATACGATTTTGCGCCTATGCTTTTTACTGTAACCGTGCCGATGTGGGGTCTGAGGTCACCAAGTCTAATACAGAGATGCATCTTATACAAATACACCAAGCGAGGTGGCGTGGGCCTGCGATGTCACCACTATTATTGAACGCGAGTGTGACTTCGTCAGGCATATGATACTGCGTTTGGGAGAGGTTGTCAGGCGATTATGCAAACGGCCGGAGGCACGAAATGCCCTGTGTAATAGGTTGGTAGTGTGGTCTACCGCTGTGTTAACACATCCGTCTGTACTTTTTTTTCACATTGTTATTATCTAGTGTGCGATTATTGTCCCGTTTTCTCGTCACTGTCGTCGAAGATGTTGTGGTCCTGTAGATCTCGCGTCCATGTTTGGTGCTCTTGTTAGTGGTGCTCATGAAAACATGCCCTAGCTTGTGGTAGATGATCGCTGAGTGGTGTTACCTTCCTTTACATCAAGCCAGGTAGTACATGCCAACGCAACCGCTTGCTTGAAAACGACAAATAAAATTCCTCCCGCATCTGATACAGAGGAGACGCGGCCCGAAGGTTGTTCAGTATACCGACGGTCAGCAAAAGGTTATCGAGCAGCGCACTTAATTTTTACCACCGCTCCTCACGCCACCTAAGACACTACGGGGATGCGTTGGACCCAGTTCGCTGATGCCCGAAACCAATTGCAAAGGAGGTGATATGGTGGGCGAATGCTATAATGACAGGCGCTGCTACGATTACCCCGTCTCTTGTTCCGTTTGTTCTTTCGTCCTTGATGAACCTGTAATTTTGGCAACGAGCAGGTTTGACGTATTGTAGGTGTGTGTAAAGACTACATGTAGACTATGCGATGTTTATGAGTCGAGGGGACCTCAAACTGGAATCCAGGGTACATGGGTTCCGTCTTTTGACTGGGTTTCGTATGTAGACGTGTATGTGGTTTTAGTGTGTGGGCATTCTTGGTTGATGTTCTAGAGTGCCTTATCGTGCTGTTTCAGAGTGTTGTTTTAGAAAACATATTATTATGTGTCCGCGTGGTTCTTGCTACACGTGTATGTGTCTGTTGATGTTCTAGATCTCGTTGTCGTGTTGTTTCAGAACGGTGTTTTCGAATCCATGTATTTTATGTCCGCGCGGCTGTGGCCACGCGTGTATGTTTTGGTTGATGTTCTATACTTCGTTATCGTCGTGTTGTTTCAGAGTGGTGTTTTCGAATACAATTTTTGTTTGTGTCTGCGTGGTTGTTGCTACATGTGCATGTTTTTGCTGATGTTCTAGACTTGGTTATCGTGTTGTTTCAGAATGGTATTCCTAAATATTTTGTTACTTGTGTCCGTGTGGATGTTGCTACACGTGTATGTTTTGGTTGATGTTCTAGGCTTCGTTATCGCGTTGTTTCAGAGTGGTGGTTTTGAACACGTATCATTTTGTGTCCGCGTGGTCGTTGCTATACGTGCATGTTTTTGGTGATGTTCTGGGCTTCGTTATCGTGTTGTTTCAGAACGGTTTTTTCTAATATATATATCAGTTTAGAGTGGTTGGGGGGGCTGGCCTGTTCAACATGTCTGCAAAACGTGATGATGTACACCAAGAAAACTGCTTCGTGGGGCTAAAAACGAAGTTGCGAGAGACGTTTAGAAATTTCAACGTTCCCCCTCGCGGATTTTGTTCAGCATCGTTAAATGAATATTTATTCCTGGAGATAAACATGCAACAACCAACCCTAACAACTACGGGTTGTAGTGGTATCATAATACACATATAATACCGTTACTGTTTTTATTTTGACTATGGGTGTATCCATTACTTTGCTACACTGTGTTGGTTAAATAGAAATAGGGCGCGAGGCTAGGGTTGAAGCCTTAAAAGGAAAGTTTACGAGAAGGTTTTGTATATGTGATTAGCCTGTCGTGGAATACGTTGGTGTGGACGAAGTAGTAGAAGGTTTAACGCGACATATATTGCAGAGTGTAATATGATACTTTTTATGTGTTTCAACCTGTGGCGTGTTTCGTTGCGGCCAGGGAGGGGGGCGGTGGGGTAGTGGGGGGGAGAAAAGGAGTTTAAACCTGTGGCATAGTTATGTTTAATCGGCTAGGAAGGGAGGGTAGTGCGCGGGGAGGGGAATCCGGTGCTTTGTCTCTTGTCTATCTAATGGTTCCGAATTTCCTACCAATTTGACGGCTACATTAACCTTTCGTAGCATTTGGAGTTTGATAACATATTTTTAATCTAAGGTGTGGGGGGGGGGTGGGTTAAGTGAGTTGTGGTGAGGGTACACAAGGTCGCAGCACTATACTCTACGTCTTGTGTGTGGACGCATGTGACATGTTTCTGTTCATTCATTGAGGAGGGGAAAAAGAGAAAGGGCGAGGCAAGAACAGAAGGGGAAGGGACAAAGGGGGCAAAAAGGGGGGGTCGGGTGGGGTGGGGGGGGGGGGTGGAAGCGGGTTTCCTCCCGCCCCCCTTTGAGTTGCTTGTCTTTATCGTTTTTGTCTACTAGTTTCCAAACGTCTCACAACTTGATGACTTTTTCAGCCTTTGTAGCATTTCAATTTGTATATTATATAAAACGACTTATAATACGTCACGATAGCATATCTGTCAGGGACACGAACGTAATTCAAGGGTCGTATAATGAAGCATACCCGGATTGGTTAAAATCTACTGAGAGTCGACATGTTCAGACAAGCCTGCTTGCGCAAGTTGCCGTCAACCAACCAAATTTCACGGGTCACTCAGCCTACCACGTGGGGCCGTTTCTGACCGCTTGATATATTATAAGAATTAAAATACACACCAGCTGTGAGATCGAATTTTTTGTCGAAAATCATATTTGCAAGCTGTGTGTGACTATCCGATCGCGCGTATTATGGATTGTGTAACCTCATTAAGGATAACATCTTGCATTGATTGGTGATGGATGTCACATTTTGAGCAAGGGTACCTCTGACACTATTAATAACAGCCAACATATACATAATACTATTCATAAGTTTCATCTTTGATCATTTTTTGCTTTTTTTCACCGCAAATAGTCTGGTGCGCATTCTGGCTTTCTTTTTTTTTTTTTTTTTTCACCGGCGTGCTCTCGGTTGACGTTTGTTGCATGGCTGAATCACTTTGTTTGCTGTATTTGCAACAATGTGCGTCTATCTCTCGTCTCGTAGCTTTGTGGCCGCAGAAAGTTTGTATCTCTCGTAGGAGGCATCAATCACATCGCGGACACTGGTTGTACCGGATTTAGATGGATGGAAAATATTTTTATCGGTATCCGTTGACGGTATCGGTATCGGTATCGGTATCGGTTAAATCTGAAGAACGCACTTGCTAGGGTAGAGATACATCTTTTTTGGTCCTGATGCTCCTCATAGAGCTCTATACCTCACCTAAAAACGTATTATAAGAAAAAAATATTGTAGCACAGGTAGATGATCCATCGCCTCATCAGTCATATCCTACTACAACAACAGTTAGTAGGTATGCAACGAAATAGGTATGCAACGAAAAATGTTAATGATGCAAAAAAAAATGACGTTCCGATCGTTTCATCATCCAGTTTTTTTTTGCCCTCAAAAAGAGCAAAATTGCTCCGGGTACCTCTTGTATCGTATCGTAGGATAGCACACGCCGTATATAACAGCTAGCTGTCCAACTTTTAATTTCCGGGGCACTTTGAGGATGAGGTTTCTCGTGGGGATATATTCTCATGAAAGAGGGCCGGGCGTGTTTTAGACCTGAGTCGGAACGACTTATTAATGAAGTCACCAACTCAGTTATCAGTCGGCCTATTAGTTAATCGTTTCCCGCGGGTGCTGACTATCCGACTTACTGGACTTCCATACTTGTGCGGGAAGTTTTGTCTAATACTGAATGCTTTGTTTCCTTTTTGGGCGGGCCTCCCTCGTCCGGTGAGAGCTGATTTGGCTCGCTCCCCGCGCCTGACTTAAGTCGGTTGGCCATCAGTTGGCCTCACCAACCGACTTGCCGACCAAGGTCAGGTAGCTGGCTAACGGTAGCTAGCTACTGATTAGTTATTAGTCGTGAAATCGTGCCGACTCACAGCTCTACCGCTATTAGTGTGTCATCATACCGGCAATTTGTACGTACGCATTTTTGCTGTATGTACACTACGTAATGGCGTTGCACGCTTATTATGCCCCGTTTGAATTTCAAACTACAAAGGCACCTCACAAGCTGTGATGTAATGTCGAAGATGCAGGGTTTTGCCAAAGCTGTCTTTGCCAGCTGCTTGTGATGCTTGGATCGCGCGTCTTACGGGGTGTGCAGTATGCCCTGCTTGTGAAGTATATGAGTAAGAAGTAACTCTTCTGAGTGCAATTATATGTAATAGTCGTAATTACCCAGGGTACCAGGACGATATGAGGGCGAGGCTACGGTAGGGGGGTCCCCTTTTGGGCCTTGAATTTCAGTGGCTAGGGGTCACTCGCGCGAGTAACCCCTTTGTTATTTTGCTATCTTACGTTTTCTTCATGTTTTATATTTTCGGAATCCATCCGCGATGCAAAGGTAGTATAAGCTGGGCTCTAAAACAACTGCCTAAACCATTTTCATCCGTGAGGTACAGAGCCACTCGTGCGAGTGGCTCAAACACACTAGTGAAAACGGGGGTACCCCCCCTACCGTGGCCTTGTTGACGAGAAATGACGGTCAGGTTGTTACACCAACCAGGTGTTTGTTATCTTTCCATTGTGCTGCATGAACTGGGAGTTGTATTAGTGGCAGTAGCCTCTACCATTGCCTGGAAAACGGTGAGGGGCAGATGCTACAGCAACAGCAGCAGCCACTACTGTGTAGTAGCAACGGCAGCGTCCCACGGGAGAGGTTTGCTGCAACGGTGCCTGGTTGTTGCTTCATCACGCACGTGCCTCCGCAATTTTTCCCTTTGACTGGGGAGGAAAAGGAACAGGAGGAGATGAGTACGGATACGGGGGGTTGGGGGGTGGGAACGGGAACGCTGCACTTTGTAGGGAGATAGAAAATCAAGCATAGACCCTCATTCGTTCCAATAATTAAATATTGTAAGATTTGTCGAAAGCGGAATTTCCCACCCCCATCCCGAATTCCGACGTAAAATTCGATGGATCACTCTGGTAGATGAACACTGGTGTCGAGCGTTCAAAAAGAAAACGGAACAGAACAAATGCAAAATGCAAGGTGCCTGCGGAAAAGAAGAAAGTATGTCATTTGCGCAGGCAAAAGGGTAAAAACAGCGAACAAAAGAAAACACAGCGACGCCGTTTTAGCCGGTGTAAGGCTGTGATATGAGATGGCCGCCAGGGCTCCTCCAAGCTGTCCAGGTTTCACGGGTTACCCACGAACGCAGGCCAGCCTGTGGTGCCTCACCCTCCCTCCAAAGCACCGAACGGGGCGTCCAACCTCATCAAAGTCCAAAAACCCCTCCATGTACAAGTTCCAAGTAAATGGTGGATGCAGTTCGTTTAATGGACAATGTTAGTAGAGTTCGAGAACCGAACAAGGAACAATATGTACATCGTTGCGAGAGAGGATTACGTATCTAGCAGGCGTTTTGGTTCGTATCTTCATTTTAGGTGGTAGAACAAAGGCTCATAGGTAGGGTTGAAATGTTCTGAAAAAGTAATACATACCGGGTACCTAAGATATATTGCCCCCGGATATTTCAACCCTCCCTGTAGGCTCCGGCACATAATACGCGCATACCCCGATACCGCCGCTACCGGTATTGATGTCGTACCGAACTTACCGAGGTGTTATTGATGTCGTACCGAACTTACTTACCGGAGTGTTCGGTACCGGCAATACCGGCGGTATGCCTTGGTACGTACCGTACCGAACACAACCTTGATACTCGTATATTATATGGGACGGTAGTCCCGCAAACGGCAAATGTCTTGGTTGGAATGTAAGTGTTAGAGAGACACCGAGGTGGGTAGCACGCCTGACCACGCGCTCGAGGGTCATCAACGAGGGTAAACGTTCGAGTGCCGTCCAGGAGCCAGCATGGCCTTCACAAGCCGGTACGATCTGGGGGATATGGCCTGGTATCCACCATAACGAGCATTTTCTGATAGGTGCCGTGTAAAGAGGTCGGGGCTACACTTTTTGCATCGTCTGGGTGGGTGGGATGCTCATCTGTTGAGTGGGACTATTTTTTTGACGTCGCTGAATGTCGGTATGTTGCCTGACACCGTTTCGTTTCTTGGTTGAATGCCGGTCTATCGACCAACACCGTTATTTTGCTGTTATTTACGTTCTGGCCCTCCACAAGTCTTGATGTCTGCAATCGACAAGTATGTGTGTGCATCTTTGTCCATCTCTCACGAAGGATAGTAGGCAGTTTCGTCGCGCGGTCTAGTGTTGCGGGGTTGCTATGGGCACACAGGATATCCCCTGGCTTGTTCGCCTATTGAGCATGTGTGTCCTCGTCATCGCCGTTCTTAAGTGTGGGAGTGGGTTTTGAGACGAGCCTCATCCTCGACTCATGCTCGAATGATAGTTCACGGCACCATTTTTTCGATCAATATCCCCATGTGTCTGCTCAACACGAAGTGGTGCTCCAGTGTTATAGTATCGCCCTTGAGGCCAGCCAACTCGTAGGCATAGGATACGGGAGCAGGTTAGGGATGACTTGGGAGATTTGCTCCGAAGGAAACCAGGTAACGGATGAGACAGTTTCTCACCTCGTGTATTGGTGGACTTCATCGCGACCTGAATTGGAAATACAGCGGCTCTTTATTTTCTCTTCCCAACGCACAACAAGTGGATCGCGACGAGGATCTGCTCACTATAGGTCAACATGAAAGGGGATACTCTTATGTCCCCATAGCGACCACATACCACAACGACTGCAGCTGTTGTAGTATGAATAAATTAGGCAGTCTGTAAAACCGCCAAACGAACAAAATACTTGCTACCCTGGTAGCTTTTTTGTTTGCCTACCCTGGTTGGTGCACAATGGCTTTCTTGCCGAAGGCGCCTGCACTTACGATACCGGTACAAGACATTGTCCGATTGTCTTGCGGCCGCTTTCATTAGTTTTCACCCCCTTAGTACTACCGTGTACCGAAACCTATATCTGAGTATATATTCAAGTGATGTGTCCAAAAATTGGGACTGCAGTCCTAAAGGCGCTAACCCTTCTGGAATTTCAGGCAGCAAAAAATTGCAACAAAAAGGGACGAGTTCAGCACCATCGGCCACATCAAGCACCCCGAGATGTGGTGGTGTGGTATATGTGTTCGACCTGCACCGCGGGAAGCTGTGAGGCAAGTGTGAGGCATGCCGATGCGCAGATTGCCTCAACAACCTTTTCCTATTTATTAGACGCTTGAATACATCGCGCTCGTCGCTCTTTGGTACCAGGTATGTATGAACGGGTTTCAGAAGGATTTAGCGATGCGCGTCAAAGCAGTAATCCTGCACCCGGTGAATGTTAGATAAACATCAACGTGTCCACCCTGGTACAAGCTAGTTCGTTCTAACGGGAGTCGTCGACATATGTACACACACCCAGTGACGCGCGCGATCGGAGTGTCGCACGCACGTACCTTGAAATACGAATAAACGAGTTTCGAAGAGTTCTTTGACCTCAGCTGTGGTGTATGTTACTGGTCTGCGTAGACTGATATGTAGTATGTACCTGGTACATCGTACCGCATATATACAGAAGTTTAGTATAACATGATGAAAAAAGCACTTTGGGTAACTTTTTTTTTTTTCTCCGGCGGATGGGGAAAAATAAAGCTTTAGCTCACCACACTTCCGCGTATTTTAATACGCGTCGTGTGTCGATTTAACACAGTTGCTTTCGCAGCCCAACGCTAGCTGGCGCACCCTTCGAGTTCCATTGTACGTATAGCGTTAAAGGTAACATTCCCACGTAATAAAGCCTTTCTTGACAAACACAAAAACGTGTCAAGAATCGTTCATAAAGAAACAAACGTGACGTTTTCGCAAATATACGTGATATTTGTCAGGAATCCGGACCTTTGACTCGTTTTGACACTTCCTTAAAAATCGATTTCAGGATTCCTGACAAGATATTGGTATTAATATTTATTGTTTGCAGCGTGACATTTCAGAATTTTAAAGCGCCAGGATTCGTGCATTTTGTCAGGATTTGTATTTTTCTTGTTTCCATTCGTTAGGAACGGCCCTCAGTACATACCAGCTTTCGTACACACCACTGTACTGTACATGGATGTCTGTAGAATACCATTCACGAGATAATAGTTCGTATTCAGTACTCGTAGTTAGCAATAATATTAGTAAACCTGCTGAACTGTGTTCGGAACTCGCGCTCAATTAGCGCACCAGCTGGTAAGATAGTAAGTATAGAAGGAATACAATCGAGAGCGCTCGCTCCGTCGTTTTTTTTGGGGGGGGAGGGGGCGCGTCGCCACGTTCGGAATTCGCAATACCGGGAAGCGTGCGCACGCAAATTTTTCAGGCACGTGTGTATGGTATTCAGATTTTGCAATAATTAAAGGTGGCTGTCGTACGCTGAATCAGCTATACGCTGAAGGACCAACTGTATGTATGTGCGCTGTTGTACCACCCAAACTCCGCCGATCTGTCAGAATCGGTCGGAACCGATGATTGATGCAGAACCTCTGCATTTTGTTGTTGGTGTCCGGAATTCTCGATTGGTACAATACGTGGAGACCTAACGTGTTTTGTACGTGTTCACAATTCGCGTTGTTGTTCATATGATTTTTTTTTTTTCCACAACCGTCAGTTTTATCCCCTTGAGAGGATGTATAGCTTACATGCACAAATTGCCCGCCCGTTCGCCCCCCCCTCCAACCCCGCTCGCTTTTGATCAAAACCAGGCCCCCACGTCCTTCAAAGCTCCGCCCCCCCCTCACCGGTTATTCGACTTACAGGATTCACTTGATAAAGAATACATTTCCATCCACAGCTGTCACATTTTGTCCCCCTCAGAAACGGGTTTTATAGTTTTCGCGTACAGACTGACTAACATCACCCTGTTCACCCTGATAGCTACACTGTAGTTGTAAGGGGAGTCGCCAACCTATATCCTCAATGAGGACACACAACCCGTAATACGCGCGATCGGAGTATCACACACAGTTTTTTTTTGGGCTGTCAGTTGGCTGGAGTTTCCGCCTAGTTATTAGTTGGCAAGCCAGCCAACTAGTCGACTAAAGTTAGGCGAGCGAAGCGAGCCAAAAAAGCCCCCCCGGCCGAGGGGGGCCCGCTGGAGGCGCCCCCGGAGGGCCCGCCGGAGGCGCCTCCTGAGGATCCCGCAGAAGGCGCCGCCGGAGGCAAAAATTACGCTTTTTGCCTTCATTTTACACACAAGAAGCATGATAAATGGGCCAAGTTTATCTCTGGTTTTGATCACGAAACAGGTATATATATTTCTTAAATTCGTCTCAGTTTGTCGGATATTAAAGAGATGCCATAATATATAAACGTATATGGTACATACGTACATACTCGCGCAGCAGGCAGTAGCACATCACCAGTACAAACTAAAAATAGGACACAAAATAGCCTGGGATCGACACACAGCTCAGGGCGAGCATCGCTTAAACACCCGAGCCAGAGGTGCTCATCATCCAGTTGATACACTCATGAGAGAGACATACTTGTATTATTACATTAGTATTAATAGCACGTTGGGACAAAGTCCCGCCATCACAGTTGACCGCATGAACCACAAGACCAGAGTTTTACCTCTTACTTTTTACCTTTTACTGTATACTGTACTCGTACAAAGATGCAGAACCCGACAAATCATCTCGCATCAAAGTGTGGATCCCTGTCCCCGTTTTCCGCCCCTCCCTTCATGGTCATACGCTTACGGCCGTGCACGGCATGAGTACACCCCCCTTGGACCGAACCAAAGCGCAACACGTGTGAACTTCAACAGAAGAAACCACACGAGCTTCGAGAAAACACTAAGACACAAGGCAGAAAAACACCAAAACGGCGGACAGTTCGAGCTACTCTTTCAGCCATTTATCGACGGCGTTCCAGTTGCATCGCAGGAAAACCAGCATCTCCACATTTTCCGGGTCGGGCGAACCACGCCTCTTGTTCACAGTCAGCCCCGCAGCTGAGAACATGCGTTCAGACTGCGCCTGCGTGGCGGGGATGGATAACACGCAACGTGCCAGCCTTGCGAGGTGGGGGAACTCCTTCGCCCTCTTGCGCCACATGTCCAGCGGGTTGTTGTACACCATAATGGTTTCCCCTTTGGCATTAGTCCCGTCTCTGAACATCAGCATTCCCCTTGCTTTCCTGATCAAGGCCACCTCGGTGCTTACGGCGTGAGTCACGCCGCTCCTGATGCTGTCTGCGTCCGTGTCGACGTCACCGCTGCCCTCCCCCTCGACATGCACTGCCTGAGACTGCGCGGCAGCCAAAAACCCGGTCAAGCGCGGGTTTTTGTTTGCCGCTGCCACTGATGCTGTCGATCCGCCCTCAAATGCCAGAAGAGCTGGAGAAGTACTCGATGGAGGTGTTGGAGCCGCGCGGTCGGCGAGGACCATTGCAGCAGTCTCTGTCACCACGATCTCCCACAGGCCCTCTTTCTCGTCGTCGTTGAAGCCGAACAGGACGTTCTTCGAGCGCCAATCCAGAGCAATCGCCAACAGCTGCCACCGGTTGAATCCCTGAGGCTGCTGGCGGGGACCCGCCCTGTACTCCAACAAGTTCGTGCCGTCCCCCCAACGGAGCTCGAAATCGTCGATGAGAGCGAGCGCGCAGATAATGACGAGCGCTATCTCCTCATGCTTATGTCCAGGGGTCCCGTAAGGGGGGTCAGCTTGCAGCGCAGCGATACCGTCGCGAAGACCAAAGCGGAGCCCTTGGATGGCGGGGACGACCAGGCTTACCGTCACGTACTTCTCCCCCTCGAGCAATCGCTGGACCACCATGAATGGCTCAAGAAGAGGCACCAAAACCTCGATGATAGCCCAGTCCACTTCCGAGAGCAAGGGTTGGTACGTCGCCCTTAAAGCCCTGGCGAGTTCAGCCTCGTGCATCTGGATCGCCAGCTTCAGGAAAACCAACCGCTCCAAACAGGAGTGGGTCGACCACCATCTCGTCTCTACGTCCTGGGTGACCTTGAGTGGATTCATTCCCAGAAACACCAGGCACTCCGCCAACCGGTGCGCAGCCTGGCTTGACTTCGTGTAGCGCTGCACGCACAACCTCGCATGTGCCATGCTGTCCCTCGTGCCTGGCCCGTCGAACGCGATACCGGTGGTGCATTCCAACCGATGAGCCACGCAGCCGTGGTGCTCGGCAACGCCTTTCGCCTCCACCTCGCGACCGGCCTTCACCATGGACGGCTCACAGTCGGTGACGAAGGCCACGGCGCGCCCCTCAAGCTTGTGCTTCACAACCTGGGCAAATGACTGCGGCGGCAAGATTCTCACCCTTCGCCGATCCAGTAGCCTTCGAACAATCAAGCGACAGGGTCCTCAACACCCATCCATTATCGATGAGGCTGATGATGGTGAAGGAGTGGTAGGTATCGTTGGCGCATAACGTCCACCCGTCTGACGTAAAGCTGAAGTGCAACCCCGCGATGAGCGAATAGATTTTCGCTAGCAGCTCGGTGCTGACCTCGGTCATGCCCCGCACGATGTCGCGCCTGGAAGGGACGGTCTGCGATCTGCTTAAAAAATGCACCATGTTCTTGAAGTCTTGGTGGTCTACGATCTGCAGGGACACATTCGGGAACATAATGCAAGTGAGTTAGCGATGGGCTGTCTAAAATGGCTACAGGCTCGTACAAGTCAAACAATTTGCAGCGCATTCACCAGGCATACTTCATGTAGAATACAACACATATCACTTAACCTATAGGTAGACTAAATAAACGGTAGCAGCTATTGCCACCGATTTCGCGCGTGCGATAAAACTTGCCCCGTTGGATTATGCACCATACGTCAGTCTGAAAACCGTAGGAATCAGGTAGCAAGCACTGGAAAGGTGCGTACAGCTAGCAGGTACTACTATACTAACTGTAAGTGTGAAGAAAAAAATAAAACAGTCACGCCATGTAACTCGACCACACACATCGAGCAAGCTGCACGAACTCAGCACGCCGTCGGACACTACTGGCAGAGGATAGAGTTCTTTTTATGGGCTGCCATAGCCCCCCCGTCCGTCCCCAAATCGGTGCCGGTTTCGTGCATTTATCTACCAAAACGATGTAGACGCAAAAACAACACACACTCACAGCCTCACAACCCACAGGCACAGGGAATAAATATAAATCATAAATCTCAAATCAGGAAAAGATCGCCTCGCTTGGAACAAATATGTTGAACGTAAATATCTCTCTGCTCTCTACACACAACACCTCCGCACACCCGACCGCGAGGAAGAGTTTTTTTTTCCTGCTGAAGAATCAGAAAAAAAAAAAGACGTCGCGCTCCGCGCCCCTCAGAATTTTAACTCCTTATTATAATATCGTAATATGTAATATACGTGTATACCAGGCATCATACAATGTAGTATCTCACAGCTGGAGTGTATTTTCATTTTTTATAATATACTACCAGGTGTGTGGTGTGTGTGTTCTTCACATTAAACCATTCTTCTACTCGTCGACGTTCAGCACACCCAGTGTCCGTACTGATTCTTTACCCGAGATCTACTCTGTGGTCACAAGCTACGACACAGAAATGATGCACCGTAATGCATTAGACAACGATTTTGAGGCGTTCCTAGTACTGGGTACGACAGGCACAACATAAATAAATCAGCGACCGAAATACAGATGAAGAGAGAGTACGAAATAAACAAAAACAAAACAAAACAAAGATAAAGGTAATATTAGTACGAAAATGGCACAAACAAGATGAAGACGGAATCGAAGGAAACAAACCAACCGGAGAGGAGAGCCAACGCACGGAAGACAAGAATAAAGTAAAACAGGTATATTATAAAAAATGAAAATACACTCCAGCTGTGCGATCAAAGATTTCGTCGAAACTCATCTTTGCAAGCTGTGTGTGATACTCCGATCGCGCGCATCACGAGTTGTGTGTCCTCATTAAGGATATAGGTCGGCGACTCCCCTAACAACTACAGTGTAGCTACCAGGGTCAACAGGATGATTTTAGTCAGTCTGTGCGCGGAAACTATAAAACCCGTTTCTGAGGGGGACAAAATCTGACAGCTATGAAGGGAAATGTATCCTTTTATCAAGTGAATCTTGTAAGTCGAGTAACCGGTGAGGGGGGTGGGGCGGAGTTTTGAAGGACGTGGGGGCCTGGTTTTGATCAAAAGCAAGCGGGTTTGGAGGGGGGGGGGGGGGGGGGGGGGGAGGGGGCAATTTGTGCATGTAAGCTATAAATCCTTTCGAGGGGATAAATCTGACGGCTTTGGCACCAGTATGTTATTGGGGGCGGGAGGGGGGGGGGGGGTGGGGGGGGGGGGGGTGGGGGTGGGGGGGGGGGGGGCAGCTTAATATGTGCCTGGAAACTATACATTATTTTGAGGGGATAAATGTGACGGTTTTGGAAATCAGTTTATCATGTATATCCTGGGGTAAGTCGTACAATCAGTGAGTAAAGAGAGGGTGGAGTGTTCGAGGGTGTGGGGTTGGGATGGGTTGGGGGGAGGTGGGGGGTGGGGGCGAGGGAGGGGGGGGGGGGGGGGGGAGGAAGGGCTTTAGGTGAGGGATTTGTTATACGTGTGGTGCTAGGTCTAGGCGATGGTGCGGGTGATGGGGAAGAAGGGCGAGTTCGAGGCGGGGGTGGGGGGGGGGACACAGCGGCATGGATGGCTCTCGAAAGATATTGAGGTGATATCCTGTGCGTGAAGTGTTTATTAATGTGGCAGATTTCGAGATATTTGGTGGGGCGTTTGAGTAAGGGAGAGCAAGAGGGGAATTTTTTAGGAGGTTTAGGTCACAAATAGTATTCAAATACACTTCGGCTGTGAGATCAAAGATATGTAGCAGCTTGTTATACGCGTGGTGCTAGGTCTAGGCGATCGTGCAGGTGGTCGGAAAAGATTTTATATGCCAGGTACTTTTACAAAAACTCACCGAAAAAGCCTGGTAGCTGCCGACGATGAACCCGGTCGTAAGCATCGTGAACGGTCGAACACCGTCCATGTAAGCAACGATCGTGCCCTGGCCCTGACCCTCCCCGCTAGCGGCCCCACCCTCCACGGCGCCTGTTCCACTTTCGCTTCCGCTGCCGCGGCCCTGGTCGCCTTTCAAAGCCTCTCTGTGCCCTTTCCGCTTTGTTTCGAGGTGTTGCTTCAGGTGCGTCGGGGAGGTGTACCTTATCTCTGCGTTGTCAAGGTCGCCGTTAGCCTCGCAAATGCGGCAAATGGCGATGTTGACTAGTGCTTCCTTTGCGTATACCATGAAGAACTTCCACACCCAGTGCTGGGATTTGAGGGGCTTGGAAAGCTGGCGCTCCTTCTGTACGCGGTAGCGAACCGCTGCCTTGTCGCGTGCACTCGATTTCGGAGGAGCGCTTGGTACAGCAGTCACTTCTTCGTCTGACGCTCCATCACCGCCATGGTCCGTCGACAGGCCAGGGTCAGCGGTGCTGACACCATCGGCTCTGCCATCGGCACCGGCACCGTCGATGGCGATGGGGAGATGCGCCATGAGTTGTTGTGGAAGACCTCTCTCTGTGCGTGCTGGTACGCTGGTACTGCTTGGGGACGCCGAGAACTACGCACCCCGTACCAAACAAGCCTTCCTACAAGCGAGGACACCAAAACCCAAAAATAGTTGGATAGTTGGCACCGCCGCAACCAACTAACTAAACTAGCCAGCTAATAACTAGCTGGCAACAAACAGTCAGCCAACTCACAGCCCTACTAGCTTTCTTACTTGTTCGTTTGGTTTCTTGCTCGGCATTTCATTGCTTTTGTTTCTGCTCGTTTTGCCAGTTGGAAATTCATTTCATTAGTGTGGGTTCACCTAAAACGTGACACAAGCTACCGACGATTTCCAACAACTTCGTGACACAAATTACCGACGGCAAAACGTTTCGTGACAAAAATAACTCCCAAACCATGAAATCATGACATTTTCATGTAACAGAATATCGAGACAAAACCAAGCAGGTAGAGCCGTCGTTTCGGCCTTTGGCCCTGGCTTTAGCATGGCCGCTGAAACTCCAGGCAGCCTCTGCTGTAGGCATGAACGAGTGCGGTTGATTCGCAGCGAACTATCCCGCTTTGCTCGCTTCTATGTGGCCATTGTCCACCATATTTCATGTCACCTCCCTTCTGTTTTGAGCTCGTCGTCGTGCCGTCGAGGTACGAGGAAACCCTTACGTACTGGGTGAGAACAGCAGTATGTACGACGCGCATGAACGCGAACTGACGACATTGGCAAACACAACACATCAGGTGCAGCAGCAGTCCCCGAAGGGCGAAACTTCTAGCACATACTGCAGCAACTAGTAGCAACCAGAACCACAGCAGATAGCTCAAAGTGCAGTATGAGTGCCGTTGGCAAGTTTAGTCGTACACGAATCACTCTGTCCAATATAAACAGAATCTCGAGACGAAACCAAGCAGGTAGAAGAGCCGTCTCTTCGGCCTTTGGCCCTGGCTTTAGCACGGCCGCTGACACTCCAGGCAGCCTCTGCAGTAGGCATGAACGAGTGCGGTTGATTCGCAGCGAACTATCCCGCTTTGCTCGCTTCTATGTGGCCATTGTCTATGATATTTCATGTTCACCTCCCTTCTGTTTTCAGCTCGTCGTCGTGCCGTCGAGGTACGAGGAAACCCGTACGTACTGGGTGAGAACAGCAGTATGTACGACGAGCGTGAACGCCAACTGACAACACAAGCAAACACGCAACATCAGGTTCAGCAGCAGTCCCCGAAGGGCGAAACTTCTAGCACATACTGCAGCAACTAGTAGCAACCAGAACCACAGCAGATAGCTCAAAGTGCAGTACGAGTGCCGTTGGCAAGTTTAGTCGTACACGCATCACTCTGTCCGATACTTCGATGTATATAACAACCGTTTTATGTTTTTATTGAAAGAGAAAACAAATATTTCATTTCCTGTAAGAATGATACGTCGTACGAGCGGACGTTCAGATTCTGGTGTGTTGCTGCCGTGAGACCATGGAGCACACCGCATGTTTTACCCAAACAAGAGCCAGCAAGAGGCAGCGCACAGGGGCCCCCAACACAGAGACACGTGACAACCACAGCCAACTGTCGATCGCGTGATTCGCCGGTAGTCCGTGCTTCGGTGGGTGTATCGGAAGTCGTTCGTAGTACAGCTGTAGATCGTCGAAAAAGCACGTGGCATCGTTCTGGTGGCAGACTCGCCAGTAGACCCCCCAAAATTTATTCACCTTTTCTTTTTCTTGGCCCCATGCACCCATTTCCTTTCCTTTCTCTTCTTTGTTTGTTTCTTTTTGCCAATTGACTTGCGTCTGTTGTGCGTATGCGTAGTGATAGATACCACGTGTAATATATGCGTGGTAGTCTTTCTTGGGTGGCAAGCGGTATAGTTGGTTTTTCCAGGCGCGAGTAATGAGACGTATGCACCAGCATGGACCTGGCACATCGTTTACTGACTCCCGATTTCACTTTTATATGTTTCTGATGGAGGCATGAATTGCGTCAGCTGTGATTCATGCGTGTACCACCTTTAGTTTGTGTTTTTCCAATAGCCTAGGGTATTCTTCAGCTCCAGAGTGACTGGAGCCTGTCCTGTGACCACGGACTTGATTATGCGAGTTAATGTGAGAACGACAACAACAACGGAAATATTGCCTGTTTCTTGACCTTTCAGCTGCTTCCTGCCAATTCAAATTTGGTTCTTCTGCCAACACGATTTTGAACCTTTTCGCGATTTTTCTTCCTTTTTGTCTAGTAAGTTGGACCTCCTACCATTTGCCGCTAATTTGCCGCCTGTGCAGTAGTTGCGGAACGGTCCAGCATTAGCTTTTCTTTGATTCGCACCATTTGTTTCGTACTTGACGAAGCTTCATCGGCTGAGATCTGGGCTTGGCTCATCAGCTCGACACCGCCCAGCACCCCATCGCAGCGCTATAGCTTACAGCAACGAAGCGCCGTGCAGTGCCTTGCGATGCCCTGCGGCTCAGCTCAGCATCGCACCGAGAGCGAAGCGCTATGCTTTGCCTTGCTCTGCCGTCGCGGTCGTTCGTTATTCATGATATATAAAACTCCGCGTACGCTGATATTTAGATATTTATTTGGCGCTTTATTCTATACATATCGCGTCAACCATCGTAATATCATACAATATAGGGGAGGGAATGTAATCTCTATGCAAATATCCTGTTTTGTTTCAATCAATTGCCAGCCGGCCGCCCCTGTGGTCTATAAATAATAGTGGTTTTACACTCGAGTACTACCAACGTTTGGTTGTCCTTGAGTTCGACACCTACCACGATGAGATTTGACTTTATTTGCAAAAAAAATGCAAAAAAGAAAACAGGGATCAACTAACTGCTGAGAGCGCCTAGCAGCGTGGGTTGGTTCGACGCGAGTCGACGAGGGAAGAAAATGCTGGATTCTCCTCGCAGTAAAAATGAAAGCACGTGCCGAAGTGGGGAGGGAGAAGGAGGGCCCGCTATGTGACCCCGGATCTGAGTTACTACTGGGAGGGAGCGCGAGAGTGGTGCGGGGATATTACATGGGATGAAGAAAAAAAAATGTTGCAAAGGTATATTATTATTGCTTCCAGTGAATAGTATGTCAGTCTCTAGGAAATACGCCCGGCACTATCAGCAGTCATGGTAGAGACACTCGAGATATTATGCATTGAGGGCACGCGTCCGATTTCGACAACGTGAAAGCCCCCACGAAGAAAGACAGCAGACACACATATCCCGTCTTCTCGAGAAAAAACAGAGAAGAAGCGCTCTACGCCAACCTCCCGTACGGTCTATGAGCAAAGCCATCCCCTCACCAATCTTAGACAACGCCGCCTCAACGAGAGATCGCCCTTCTCTTCTACGTTTTCCTCCTCGCCCGCGACCACGCAGGCCAATCAATGCGACAACCTTCACGTAACAAACAAAGCAATCTTCGTTCAAAACCTCGCCGGCTGACATGTCCTCATGTCGATGTTTGATGCAAACCGACTCTGCATCCTGTCGACTTCGAACCTCCATTGCCACGGGGACAGCAGTGCAGTCTCTTCATTAATGCCAAGGCCTCTTTTGTTTCGCCTAGAGGCGACGCAGGTTCACAATTATAATACTCTTTTCGGTATTTTTGTTTGACAGACGCCAACTTTTACTCGACGGCGCATTTAACATAGTTTGTTTCGCCTATCCTTGCCTTCTTTGTTTTATAATATTACGTTTTTTCTTTTGTCAAAGCATGACGTTCATAATTCCATGTTCGTATTAAACTCTTGGCATTATTTAAAGTTGAATGCATGCCAAATCGGACAGCTACACCTCGTAAGTTATCGAAGTGATGCCCTGCCCTACCTGAAGCATGGGAGCCGGCGAATGCCGGCGCCCATGCGGATCCCTTGTATAATACTAATATAACCACCCCCAGGTAGAGAAAGCCCACCTTCGCCTTTTTCACCCCACGTACCAACACCCTTGACGAAGCCATCCATCCGCAAACCATCCACCACACATATGGTGGAGAAATAAATATAGTAGTGGAAACTACAGACATAAGTCTAAAAAATAGATATGTAGTTAGATTACTTGAAAATTCCCCACTAAAAAAGGAAAAAATACTAACACCAATCATTGTAGATAGTGGAAGAACTATTTTTAGAATATATACAAAAGAATAGGACCGCTCCCATGAAAGTTTTACCCCCGTAGAGTACAAGGTATCGTACAAGTAAGTACCAACAAGCAGCTTCAAAATATGAGTACTGGCCTGAAATTCGTCGAAATCACACCAGAAGTCCTGAAAAATTTAAATATGGTTTTTATAATTTTTTAAATGTTGGGATTATAGCATATCAATTTGGAGCCGTGTCCCACATACATGGTTTGTTCGTTTGTTTATTTTTTTTTGCGGGGGGGGGGGGAATTAGCCAACTTTTTTTCTCGAATACTGTATTCAGAGTGACATATAAGATGACTATTATTATATTCTGTATTCGTACTCTTCCCGATATAAAATCGAGGGGGAGGAAAAAGAAAAAACAAAATAAACCGCCTACCATGCATATATATATGATGGAGCAGTATTATTATGGTGGAAACTTCTTCTTCTCACACTTCTACTTTCCAGCTTCTGGACAAGCCGTGGTCACAGGTGTCGTCCCTTCTCCCCCCCGGTTCTTGCCTTCAATTTTTATCGCGCATAGATCCAGCAATCCCACTGCTCGTCGATGTTTCGTCAAAAAATGTTGCTAACTCAAGCTCTCGCGCTTTCCGCAAGTCAATTTGTGCACAAGAAAAAGTCCCAACGAATTTCTACGAGTATGCACTTGGCGCGAACTCACGAAACTGACCTATACCAGGCTCGAGGATAACCTGATACGCCAACGGGGCGACCGACACCATCACGAACTTACAGAATAGCAACAAATTTATATAATAGATAGACTATGATGCTAGATCTAGTTTTACGAATCGGAGCCTAATAGGCGGAGTCAGTCTGGGATCAGGGTGGACATGCGAGTATATTCATGGCGAAGAAGACGAAGGTATCTAGCCTACTAGCATCGCAAGGTCCACACAAGGCTATATCTGTAGCCTGCCTCAGGTACTCATAATGACTGACCTCCGAAGGTCCGATACGACCGAGTACAGAAGGCACTTGGGCGTTCCTCGGACAAAGAGAGCAAGTCCCTTGTGCCAGTGCTCAAGATGGGAAGCCTCCCGAGAAGGTAGTGTGAAAATGGTAACTTGATTGCTGATCCGAAGGTTTATGAACGTGAACCCAAGGAATTGTAGAATCGTGTATTTATAAAATTGTGGCAGGGTGGGGCAGCCACACCCGATTAAGGGAGGGGACATATATAGCGCGGCCCCTACTATCACGAAAACGCCCGTCATAATAGCTCTTGAAACTGCCACTGAACCGTAACATCCCCCCATTAGTACATACAGTACTAACTAACGGTAGCAGGGATAGTGACAACCGCGAGGTGACACACTTCCTTTAGCGAAAACTACCGGTGATGTCTTTGAGTAGGTCGAACGGCCATACGAAAAATACAAGAGGCAAATAGTGGCAAAACTCAAATAAAATCCACTGCTCTTCATAATTATCACTGCGCGTTGACTCGCGGCCCGACATCGACTTGCGCGAAGGTAAACCCGGCTTCCGGGGAAAACCCTTCGCTCCCCATCCCGAGAGCCCTAGAATTTAGACAACAACCGAAAACACCAAGTGACACTCGGACGTAAAATACTCTAAAATAAAACCGTCCCTCGCTTGGTGTTCCCAATGTAGTTGCTGCCCGGCTCTCAACACCTACAGCGCGGGAAAAACCTGGCCATCCAGGAAAAAACCCAAAGCGCAAAGCCCTACAACACCAAACTCACACAAACGCCACGGCACACCGCACGAACCCACTTGGGTGCTACCGAGCGCAGGGCCACCCTTCGACTACCAATCAGACCAGAACATCTAATCAGCCCGTCTCCAAACATTCGAACTTTAACTGGCTGTCAACTGGGGGCACGCTCGAAAGTCGAAAACACCATAACTTCCCCCCTAGCATACTGTGGAAACCCGAGTTCGATTCTCGGATTGGACACCATGTTACAAATCGGAGCCTAATAGGCGGAGTCAGTCTGGGATCAGGGTGGATATGCGAGTATATTCATGGCGAAGAAGACGAAGGTATCTAGCCTACTAGCATCGCAAGGTCCACACAAAGGCTATATCTGTAGCCTGCCTCAGGTACTCATAATGACTGACCTCCGAAGGTCCGATACGACCGAGTTCAGAAGGCACTTGGGCGTTCCTCGGACAAAGAGAGCAAGTCCCTTGTGCCAGTGCTCAAGATGGGAAGCCTCCCGAAAAGGTAGTGTGAAAATGGTAACTTGATTGCTGATCCGAAGGTTTATGAACGTGAACCCAAGGAATTGTAGAATTGTGTAATTATAAAATTGTGGCAGGGTGGGGCAGCCACACCCGATTAAGGGAGGGGACATAAATAGCGCGGCCCCTACTATCACAAAAACGCCTGTCATAATAGCTCTTGAAACTGTCACTGAACCGTAACACTAGCTCAAAATCCCCCACTCAAAGTATAAATACCAGCACTCACCATTGTAGTGGACAAAGAATAGAACCCAATAAAAACTCACCCGTCAAGTATGTTGCAAGTACCAACAACGCAGCTCGCAAAGATGAGTATTATTATTGGCTTGAAATTCGTCGACCTCACGGCTGACGACCTTGACATATTTTTTTCAAGATAGTTGTAGTGCTCGTAGTCACGTTTTCTTGATATTTTTTGACAGCAGAAAGCGGGAGGAGACGCGCGTGAGTTTGCAAAAATCGATGAAAATCGATGAGCATAATTAAAAAAATGCCGAAACGAACCCTACACGTATTCTCGATAGTAAGGAGGTGGAGGGTATATACAACAACACAACAACAACAACAACAACAACAACAACAACAACAACAACAACAACAACAACAACAACAACAACAACAACAACAACAACAACAACAACAACAACAACAATAACAACGACAACAACAACAACAACAACAAAAACAACAACAACAACAACAACAACAACAACAACAACAACAACAACAACAACAACAACAACAACAACAACAACAACAACAACAACAACAACAACACAAACAACAATGAGATAAAATGGCAAAGAAAAAAAATTGAGGTTCAAAGAAGCAGAAATCGAAAAAAAAACAAAAAACAAAGAGAAAGGTTCTAAGAAAAACCTGCGATGAGCTCGTCTGTCGGACGGCATGGCCGCTCGCCGAGATGGGGTGATGAGGCGCGCTGCGTGGTGACTATCAAGCGTTTGCAGTGACTGAACGACGACGCGAGGCGAGCCCATGTTGCGGCCGTTGGTTGATGCGCCGAGGAAGTCAAACAGCACGAACAGTCATCGGCGGGTGTGGAGCTATTGAGTAATGATGTGGGAGCCGAATTGCCGGAGAGGAGCAAGCACGATCTAGCAGACACACGCGAAGCTTAAGCGGCACTGGAAGTCGAGGTGGAGGGGAGGAGGTCGGATCAGGCACGAGCGGCTGTTCTGAAGAAACAAGTGAGCAGCAGCAGCAGCAGCACTCCTCCTCTTTTTGCATCGTCCTCTTGGCGTGGTGACCTCGGCCGTATCAATTTTTTGTATCTTTCAAAGTCTAAGTGAAATATGGCATACAGCAGTTACAGGTACCTGGTACGAAGACGTTTTATACGGGGGGTATACACCTACAAATATCGTCGTATTTCGAATATTACATACCAAGTGTATTTATCATAAAAAACATACAACACGTATATACTCCCACTTTCAACGCCCCCTCCTTCCCCACAGCCCGCACGATCGCCTAGACCCAGCACCGCGCTTATAGCAAGCCCCTACGTAAATGACTAGTAGGCGCGATCGGAGTATCACACACAGTAATGTTTCGAAGATCAGTGTCGACCAAATCCTTGATCTCATAGCTGGAGTGTATTTTAATATTTCTGTGACCTAAACCTCTTTATAAACATTTCCCCCGCACCCCCCCCCCCGCCCCCCGCTATTTTTTTTGGTTTCTTCCCTCGCTCCATCTTGCTCAAACACCCCACCTAATATTGGAATCCGCCAGAGTAATAAACACTTCCGCGCGCTGGATATCGCCTCATTATCTTTTTAGAGCCGTCCATGCCGCTGATGCAATTCACCCCCCCCCCCCCCCCGCCCCCAACGCCCCCTCCTTCCCCACCACCGCGCCATTGCCTTGACCTAGCAACACGCGTATGGCAAACAAACCCCTACATCCATGCGACTTAAGGCCCTCCCCCCCCGTCCCTCCCCCCCCCCCTCCCCCACAAGAAGGATATATAGTTTCACAAATTGAGCTGCCCCACCTGTCCTTTCCCCCCCCCCCTGCCACCCCCCTTTTTATCAAGACCAGGCCCCCACGTCCTTCAAACCTTCGCCCCCCCCTCTCCGGTTATTCGACTTACAGGATGCACTTGATAAACTGATGCATTTCCTACCGCAGCTCTCAGATTTGTCCCCCTCAGAAACGGGTTATATAGTTTCCGCGCACAGACTGACTAACACCACCTGATAGCTACACTGTATGCAGTTGCAAGGGGTGTCGCCGATCTATATCCTTAATGAGGACACACAACCCGTCATACGCGCGATCGGAGTATCATACACAGTGTGCAAAGATAAGTTTCGACAAAATATTCGATCTCACAGATATTTTGTATCATATTTTTATAATATTTTAACTTAGGCTGGGTGTAGGCAAGCTCCAGTTCCTGATATGCGTTTTTAATATGCCTGTTGCTGCTGTTTGCTGCTGTTTGCTGGTTCACAACCCGCCGTGTTCTCTGCGATTGCAGGCGAGGCGCCAACGGAAAAAATTGGACACCCTATCCACTGCACTAGGTACGGGCGAAGGATCGACCAGGCGGTCCGGTTGCTCAAGCAGGATGCACTCGCCTGTCCCCGCCGAGATCGCGGTCGTGTCTGAATTCGAAATGGACGAGGGTATCGAAAGTAGACTACTTTCAGCCGTTTGTCGTTGTCGAGGAGGTGAGCGAGGGTGAGAGCAACATTTAGACAGAGGGCGGGGGCGATAGAGGCAAGACACAGGCAGGAGGCGAGCGTTCTCCATACACGTGTTCACGGAGAGGTGGAGGACACACAGCAGGCGGCAGCCGATGCGAATGCATATATAATGCGAGAAGGTGGCACCAGGTTTTCCGCGAAATACTCCATCTTTCGCTGCTGCTACTGCTACTACTACTGCAGATGATGCTGATGCTGCTGCTGGTCGCATAGCAGTTTCGTTCTTCCTCGTTCCTAAAACAATATCCAGACATACTAGTCGGTTCCTTTCGCCCATCATCATCAGTCAATCTACTGACTGATGGAATTATATATATATTAATATATAAATGAAAATACGCTCCAGCTGTGAGATCGAAGATTTTGTCGGAACTCATATTTGCAAGCTGTGTGTGATGCTCCGATCGCGTGTATTACGGGTTGTGTGTCCTTATCAAGGATATAGGTCGGCGACTCCCCTTACAACAACAGTGTAGCTGTCAGGGTCAACAGAATGATGTTAGTCAGTCTGTGCGCGAAAACTATAAAATCCGTTTCTGAGGGGGACAAAATCTGAAACCTGTGGGAGGAAATGTATCCGTTTATCATGTAAATCCAGTAAGTCGAATAACCGGTGAGGGGAGGGCGGAGTTTAAAAGGACGTGGGGGCCTGGTTTTGATCGAAAGCGAGCGGAGATGGAGAGGGGAGGGGGGGAGGGGGGGGACTGGGGGGGGGGGGGGCGGACGGGAGGGCAATTTGTGCGTGGAAGCTATAATTCCTTCAAGGAAGGGGATAAATCTGACGGTTTAAAGGAGAAAAAAGTATTAATAAAAATGTACTAGCTTATTATAGGGGGGGGGGCGGGGGTTGGGGTGGCGGTGGGGCGGGTGGGGCAGCTCAATCTGTGCGTGGAAACTATACATTATGTTAGGGGGATAATTGTGACAGGTTTTGAAATAATGCATCAGTTTTATCAGTATATCCTGGGGTAAGTCGTACAATCAGTGAGTGCAGGGCGGAGTGTTCGAGGGGGTGGGGGTGGGATGGGGTGGGGGGGTGGGGAGGTGGGGGGAGGGGTGGGGTGGGGGGATGGGAAGGGATTTAGGTGGCATAGATGTAGGGGTTTGTTATACGTGTGGTGTTAGGTCTAGGTGATGGTGCGGGTGGTGGTGAAGAAGGCGGCGTTCGGGGCGGGGGGGGAAGGGGAGGGGGGGTGAAAGCAGCGGCATGGATGGCTCTGGAAAGATAGTGAGGTGATATCCAGTGCGTAAAGTGATTCTTTGATCTGGCGGATTTCGATATTTGGTGGGGCGTTTGAGCAAGGGAGAGCGAGAAGCGGGGGGGTGGTGGGGTGGTTTAGGAGGTTTAGGTCACCAATAATATTCAGAGATCAAAGATATGTAGGGGCTTGTTACACGCATGGTGCTAGGTCTAGGCGATCGGGCGGGTGGTGGGAAAATAGGGGGCGTTTTGAGGGGGGGGTCGAGGGGGGTGGGGGGAAAGAGTGAAAACAACGTCATGGATGGTCAGAAAGATAATGACGTGATACCAACTGCGGTGAGGTGTTTATTACTCTGGCCGGTTTCGATTGAGAGAGGGGCGTTTGAACAAACTACGCGGGGAAAAAAATATATGTACGTATATATAGTCTACATAATTACGGTGACTGTTCGTTCTGGGCTACTGATTTTTGGTTTTCGATTGCTTCTGCTGTGTTTTGACTTGTTTGTGTGTGGTTCGAGTTTTGAGTTTCATTCGTACTGATCACGACCGAGGGACACCTAAATTGCCGGTACCGGCTATAAAACTCACCCTAAAGCGCATCTAAGGTAGTGTACAGGTGATGTATGATGTTATGACGAAATTCATATGTACCTGGTCAAATTTTTGTCCATCCGTTCTTTTTATTCAACGAAATCAGTATGTACACCATTGTCCGTGCTGATTCTTCATCCTGGAGAAATACGAATATTGTGGTCACAGACTGCTGTGAGAGTCGGAATACATCGATGTGTTAGTAGTTTCGGTTCATGTCTTCGCTTCCAATAGCTGTGTTCAGCCGTCCCAGCCCAGCCTATCCCATCCCCGACCCTCCCGTCCCCGCCGTCGTGGCGTTCGTTTACCCACGCGATGCCCAGCCTCTCCTCTCCCCACGCTGCACTTATCACGCTCTCCCCTGTGGCGATGTTGCTCCTACGCTTGGCAAGCAAGAAAACCGAGAGAAATATATGAAAGGAAAAATAGGGACATCATTATCGAACAACCGAACAAAATACCAACAAATGTGACATATGAAACACACTCCAATTTTCCATTTCTACCTGGTGGCACAACATCACGCAAGTTCAGTCGACGTTACGTCGGAACGACATCTACACTATACGCATTAGATGTTGGAAATCCCCCCCCCCCTCCACCTCCCCCTCCCCCCCTGTTCGAACACTCCGCCCTTTGCTCACTGGTTGTACGACTGATAGAATATAGATATGATAAACTGATTCATGCATTGATTCCACAACCGTCAGATTTGTCCCCTTACGATAGTTTCGCGCACATACATACATATTGAGTTGCCTACCCCGCCGATGTTGATTGGACAAAATATCTCATGTATTAATAGTTAGAAGTTCAACAGGCACATACATGTTAGGCTTTGGATCGTCTGAATTTTGTACTCATTTCTTGGTGCGTCAGGCGACATTCCCGCTGTTGCCCACCTGGTGCGTACGAACAAACGTGTTGATGCGTCTTGTATCATTCTTCACATCTCTATCGCCGACGGTCAAACCTTATTCAAGAGCCAAGATACCCAAGAAACTGTGGTAAGCCCTCTGTTGTGCATGATGATGCTAAGCAGGAGCAGTGAGGGGTATGACGCACCGAGCGTAAAGCATTGGCAGCATGTTCGTGTATATACGGCGTTCATCACATCAAACATGGCGTCATCGCCGGAGAGATCACTCTCTTTGCCGGCCTTGTCGGTGGCCGTCTGTTAGTAACTTGAAGCAATTTTACTTTTTCTGAGAACTCTGTCTGGTTCATTTCCAGGGTGTATCTTGTAGGTGAATCTGGACTTCCTTCATGAATGGGACTGCGGTGGCCGATGGTGCGCTAACTGCACGATACGATAGCCTCGGGTCGCATGAATAAATTACTGTTACGTGTGCTGATCGTTCACAAGGGTCACTGACTGGTTCGCAATACGTAGACAAGACGTTCACGCTTTTTCGTTCTATTGTGTTTCCATCCGGTCGATTGCGCGTGGTTGTACGAGTATTCATTATTGTCATGCATCGCGTTCACGTGGGATCGACATTATTTTATAACAAAGCAGTTTTTTTTCGGGGGGCTCCCAACTTTCCTATTTTGGCACTTCCTATCCACAACTGTCTTTACACTATGTTGTTGCGTCAATGTCTTTCACACTCTTAATAGCCGTAAATCAGAACCGAGATATACGTAAGCACGCGCTCATCCCGCCTCCACCACTACGATACGCCTTCCTTTATATCAGTGCTCACTCCGGTTCTTTCACCGCCGCGCAGTTCGTTTTAAACACGGCACAACCAAGGTGGTAGGTGGTAAACGGTATCCACCGTGGTAATAAGTTGCATCTAGTTACCATTCCCACGTTCTAGCCAACTCCGCATAAATCACGTCCTCCCATTCTCATCCAAGTCGTCACCAAGAAGATCATGTTATATCATTCCCATCCAAAAAAATTACGTGTATATATCGCCCTTTCTTTCTGTGGCTTTTCCTAACCACTCAACCGAATACCGCAAAAATGTACAGTTTTCAATTACCGTACAAGCTGGGAAGGCAAGAAAAACAGACAACTTTTCAGCAAGCTTTACCGCCACCGTTGTTAGGAGTAAAAACTTGGCTGACCCTCATACAATACTGCTGTGCATGCAAAAAAAAAGCAGAAGGATAATTCTAAGGTTTTGATTTTCCCGATTTGATCTCGCCAAGGTATCCGCGACAACTCAAAACCGTGAACGTTTGCACACAAATTTGTATAAAAGTCGTCGTTCCCGATCATGATGAAATTTGGTGGAGACAATGCTCAAGACCCTCGCAGTAGAACATCGCCGAATACACGTTTCATTGCCCGATTCACCACCCATCAAGATATATATATATATATATATTCTAAAAAATTAAATACACTCCAGCTGCTGTGAGATCGAAGATTTTGTGGAAACTCATCTTTGCAAGCTGTGTGTGGTACTCCGATCGCGCGTATTACGGGTTGTGTGTCCTCATTAAGGATATAGATCGGCGACTCCCCTTGCAATTACAATATAGCTATCAGGGTCAACAGGGTGATGTTAGGCAGTCTGTGCGCGGAAACTATAAAAACCGCTTCTGAGGGGGACAAATCTGAGAGCCGTGGAAGGAAATGCATCAGTTTATCAAGTGAATCCTGGAAGTCGAATATCCGGTAAGGGCAGGGCGGAGTTTTCAAGTACGTGGGGGCCTGCTTTTGATCAAAAGAGGGGCGGGAGGGGGGCAGGGGGGGAAGGGGACGGGTGGGGCAGGTCAATTCGTGCGTGGAAACTATGAATCCTTCTTGTTGGAAAGGGGGGGGGTATGTGCCGGGGGGGGCCGGGGGCGGGGGGGGAGAGCTTTATATATATATTATAAAACTAAAAATGCAATTCAGCTTTGAGATCGAATATTTTGTCGAAACTCATCTTTGCAAGCTGCGTGTGATACTCCGGTCGCGCGTATTACGGGTTGTGTGTCCTCATTGAGGATCTAGGTCGGCGACTCCCCTTGCAACTACATACAGTGTAGCTATCAGGGTCAGGGTGATGTTAGGCAGTCTGTGCGCGGAAACTATAAAACCCGTTTATGAGGAGGACAAAATCTGACAGCTGTGGAAGGAAATGCATCAGTTTATCAAGTGAATCCATGAAGTCGCAAATCCGGTGAGCGGAGGGCGGAGTTTTTAAGCACGTGGGGGCTTGATTGTGATCAACAGGGGGACGGGAGGGGGGGAGGCGGGAGATGTGACGGATGGGGCAGGTTAATTTGTGCGTGGAAACTATAAATCCTTCTTGTAGGGGAGGGGGAGGGAATGTGGCGGGGGAGGCGGGGGGCGGGGGGGGAAGGGCTTTAGGTCGCATAGATGTAGAGGTTTGCTATACGCATGGTGCTAGGTCTAGACGATGGTGCGGGTGGTGGGGAAGGAGGGGGCGTTGGGGGCGGGGGCGGGTGAGAATTGCAGCAGCGACATGACCGGCTCTAACAAGATAACGAGGCGATATCCAGGGCGTGGAAGTGTTTATTACTCTGGCAATATATCCCATAGGTTAGGCTGTGCACATTTTCCTCGCAGAATCGGGGCTTTCAACATCTGGCCACTGGCCGCGCAATATTTGGAGTTGGAACCTGAAATTTAGAGACAGACGTGTTTGGAACAAAATCCTCAAAACATCGGAAAACCCTTTGTTCTCAGCGTTTTTTTTTTTCTTGACGGAGATAAGACCACCGACAAGATTCCCGCGGGTTGGAAATCAAAGTGGATGTCGACGAAAATATTGAAAAAATGGAGGAGCCGCTTTGGTTGTGCGAGCGAGTGGCGTCCAACTAACGTCTCAACATTCCATATCCCGACATAAAATATTGCGTGGCACGCGGGGATATTGGTGATGTACAGTTTCATGGCGGGCCAATCTCATACAGCAGTAAGGTGAAATGCATTACCGCAGACATACTAATCTATTTAATATAACCATCCACGCCACACGTGGTTGAGACTGTCCATTGATGGGCCTGTCTCAGGTTTCAATCTTCTCTAGGCGACTACACATTTGGGTTTGGCTTTTTTATACATTGTATTTGTTTTGTTTTGTTTTGTTGTGAATGTTTATCGTTTTTGGACTGGAAACAGCCCTGTTATGTTTTTTTGTTAGAGCGGACAAACACATGCGCGCGCGAAAGGTACACAAGCGCACGAAAGCACGAAAACGCCAACCAAAACACGCGCAACCGAGGGCAAGCAGTCATGAGCCAAGTCGAATATATATGTTGTTGGTGGTGGTGCCTCCGGCAGTGGCGCTAGTGCCGTGGTTTATCTGTGAGACAGTTGTTCTACTCGCCGGCGGTGGCGGTAGTGCTGCAGCCACACCTGCTGCTGACGGGCGTGTTGCGCCACAGCTTGGTGGTCACGGGGCTACCACGCTCCGCTCGGGCAACTGCACATCAGTCACAGTAATCATCACGGCAGTTGTCTATTCCTCTATATGTGGCACGTACGAAGCGCTTGCAGTCTTTTCAATCCGAAACAACTTATAAAATGCACCGTTCTTTTTGCAGCCTGTTTGCTCCTCTCTCACCAAAATATCAGAACTCTTCTAGTCGTTTGTTTCCATTATATAGACTAGTCTAATTATGATGATTTTTTTTTATGACTTGGCTTTCCATGCTGTGCTGTCGTGTCCCATACGACTGCATTTCACTTGCTCTACCTCGATTGACTGCCATTTGTTTTTTTTTTTGCCTCACAGCAGTCAGTCTGTGACCACAGGAGAAATTGTAATATCTACGATGAAAGATCAGCACGTCAGCACGGACACTAGATTTACTGACGTCGTTGCGTAGAGAGAACCTCTTTGATGTGAAGAAAACACACACGCAATAAAGCACCGAAATTCATACGTAGGCAAACCTAGAAGCAAGCCAGAGCACCGGACCATTTGCGACAATCAATGGAGAAAAAATGTAAACAAGAGAAAATTGTGGTAAGAAAAATAAAGCTGCAGAAAATACAACAGAAAACAAGAACGGAAACAGCACTGCACTGCACAACAAGAAGAAAAAAAAGAGTCACAGCTATTATTACTGGGAAATGTCTCTATTTGTATTTGCAAAGCACATGAAGTCATGAAACCAACGACGCACAACAGACGGCCAGCAAATGGCAAGAAGACAGATAAAGCCATCCAACCAACGTCGGGGGCAGCAACCATGTTGGGTAATGAA
Organism: Undaria pinnatifida; assembly: GCA_012845835.1. Taxonomy (NCBI): domain Eukaryota; class Phaeophyceae; order Laminariales; family Alariaceae; genus Undaria; species Undaria pinnatifida. Next base: position 1,579,930 of record JABAKD010000002.1, on the reverse strand, counting down.
TGACCCTACGCCGGGAGCAGGAGGGGCATTATGGTGTATCACCTGCACCCTCGTCTTGATGACAGCATTTGCTGCAGTAGTTGTGCCCATACGGTCTTCATTAGCACCGTACCGAACACAAACAAAACGAAGCTGAAAAATATCTAGATATTGTAGCTGTCGCCAAAACGAGCGACAGCTGATAGATGTAACTGTCGTCAGACGTGTGCGTCCACGGGCCATTGGTTCTTGTGGTTGCGAGGGGCACCACGTTTGACTTGCAATTGACTGGTCGTGCATCTGCAGCAGATGTCCAGCAAAGATCAAGCAGATAACACAGCTTGCAAAGATGAGTTTCGACAAAATATTCGACCTCACAGCTGGAGTGTATTTCAATTTTCATAATAATATACCTCAGCCCACGTCAGAGCAACACCTAGACAGACTGGGTTTCGAGTGCAACAACTGCTGTACTACCAGGTAGAAGAGGGTTGGGAGAATTGCTCCTTGGTTTGTTTTGTGCTTTCTATGTCTTCGACAGCGGTGTCCGCAGTGACATTATCGCCTTCATACCCCCGAAAGTTACGTAAATATAAAGAAAACAGAAACGGTCAAGCAAAGAGAAAACATAGACTATAGTGTATATAAAATAACCAAATAAATGAACGGACGATGAAAGGGACTAAACGGATAAAAGGAATAATGGACAACCCAAACCGATAGAGTTAACAAACCCGCATACCGGCGGCGGTGGTGCCACGGTGTCGGCTGATACTGTATCGCCGAGGGGAGTGAAGCAAGCGATCCAAACAACGAAACACGTACGAAAGGTGATCGCAGTAGGTTGAGGTTATGTACACAGGTTCTACCTACTACCCGGCCTGGTTCCTTGCTACCGTGTCTGCCGTCTCCTTGCTTTTCTTCGACAGCGGTTTCTCTCTCCCACCCGCCGTGCGTTCGATTTTGTGTATCACACATCCGGGCTGCCCGGCGTTCCGAGCTCTTCTTGTCCTCCTTTACGAGCGTGGCACCTAACAATGAACCGTTCGGCTACGTCAAGGACCTCCCACTTTAGGCAACGCCAAACGTTTTGCCGTGCCCTTGCCCCGGCAAAGAAGGGCCACCGTTGCCGGCAGGTTGTTTCGATTAGATCACATCACAAGAAGCTCCATACAAACAAGCCATTCAGCCGATTTCGAGACAATGCCTGTGTCGTCGTCGGTGTGAAGCATGCTCGACACGGGTTTCTCCAAGCGTGCCGGTGTTTCCTTGACTCTGGCAGCCCCATCGTCATCGCGGTGAGCTAGATTCTTACGATGCCTTCATCCTGGGTGATGCGAACGATTACCCGGAGTAATGAAGCGTCTAAGAACACGTTGCACAGCAACGACGAAAATAGCAAGCTTCCCAGCCAAAGCCCCTGTGTGGCGCTGGACCACTCCGCGTGCTCAATATTTTTCCCACGCACGCCAGCCCACGCTCCGTCATGGAACGGACGGGTTACTGCAACCATCTTGGCGCGTACACCGAAGCGTGCGAGCACTTCCCACAAGCAGTAGCAATGGGTCGACAGAGCAATTCCTTTCCGCTGGTCGACGACGCACGTGTGATAGGGGATTCTTCCCTTTCTCCCGTCTCGTTCGAGTCGTCCGGCGCTAAGCGTGCAGCAGATTCTAACATGTTTCGCAGCTCTTACCTTGACGAGTTTGCTCAATATCATCATCCATCATCATCACGATAATCATTATCATCATCCATCATCGCTCAAACGACCGTCCTCGAAACTCTCATCGAAAGCGGGTTCATGTGCAAGTGATCGTGCGAGCTGTCGTTTGGTGAATACCTCGATGATGATCAGACGTAAGCGATTATGTGTTATAGAGCTTGAAAAATACACCCGCCCATCGTTCACCAATGCGCACCATGCCGAGTCACAATATGTCACCCCCGTCCCAACGAAAATGTCCACTCATCTCACGTTTTGCTCATCCCCGACAGGGGCTTTAGAAGTGCTTGTTAATGCCCCGATGATCGTCTTCGGCGAGAAATTTCCCTACTTAGCAGGGCACTCTTCAAAATTACTGATGTGTACCCCTGCGACTATCACTTTCCGCACGTTTGCACGCGTCGTCCGCAACGTCTTCTACGCGGCCTGTTCTCAAGGGCCGGTGCGTATTTCTTTAAGTATACCCCAACGAAAATAGTACCACCTCACCACCTCTAGTGTGTTATTGTATGAGTTAGGTTTATGTCGACATAGTCTATATATAGAATATGTTGTGTCAATAGCTAATAATGTCAAAAACTGAATCAGCGGCATCCCTGGAACTCATTTTTTGTTTAGGCAATTAGAGTTATCACTACTCTGGGCAACATTCGACGCGTGTCGACGAGAGAAGAGGTGGTGTCTTGTCGCGATAAATAAGAAGGCTCGCACAATAGTGCGGAGGGGGCAGAAGACCCCGCTTAACTACCCTCGATCTGAGTTACGTCTATTAGAATCGGGAGGGAGAAGGCGAAGGAAGAAATGCGGAGATCATAGCAGGATGAACCTAAAAAGGCCATTTCATTTTTCAGTCGCATTCCGCCAGTCAGTCGAAAACGGATCTTTTCGACTTGACTTTTTTTCGACTGGATTCTTCTGGTCCCTCCTCTTATCGTCAGTCGAGTCGATATTATTATAGTTTTTCTTTTTTGATTTGAGTCTGACGTGCGTATGTGTAGTGATAGGTACTACACCGGACGCGCAGTTTTTACGTGGTAGTCTTTTCTGAGTGGCAAGCGGTGCAGTCGGGTTTTTTCAGGCGCTAGTAGGGAGACGTACGTGCTATTGTGGACCTGGCACATCGTAGGCTGACTCCCTTTGTATTTCACGTTTTAATGCTTTTCTAACAACGGAGGCATGAATTGCGTGAGCTATACGTGATATGCGCGTACCACTCACTGCTGTTGGTTTGTTTGGGATTCTTTCCTGGGATATTCCTCAGCTTTAGAGCGCCCGGAGCCTGTCTTGTGACCAAGGAGTTGAGTACACCATTTTATGAAAAAACAACAACCACCACAACAACAACAACAACAACAACAACAACAACAACAACAACAACAACAAAAACAACAACCGTGGGACATGCCGGTAGTATCGAAAGCCACCTACTGCCCGCACCGGATCACACATCCCAGGCCTTGTCTCGGGGGACAACTACGCTTTTCTAGCAACTACCGGTGAAGGGCTGACGAGGAAGTGTGGCGCTTTTTCTGGGTGGAGTCGACAGGACGAAATATGTACTGGGCTATCGTATGTACCGTGAACAAGCCCACAGCCTTCGTTTATGCCACAAAGGATAGATACTCACCGTCTGTTTGGTTTCGTTATCAGTTTTGTCGTCATTCCGTTACGTTTCGCTCTATCTTCCTAAGGCTTGGTTTCCTTTCCTAGAGCTTTCTTTGAATTCCTTTCATAAGCGGTCTACGTTTCGGATTTTGATTGCCCAGACTCTGGCGTGCTGGGGCGTTGCTTCCTGTTGATTTCGTATATAAAGTGCGCGGTTGGCGTTTCATGACCAGGCATTAAGATACGGCCTCGAAAGGCCTGTAATTATCCGAGTTACGACTATTTGGATGTGTTTTGTGTGGTTAGGTTGGCGTTATATATTCGGGATATTAGTCAGGAAATAGATCGGAGCTCTAGTGGAAACTAGTAAATTAAAGCTATGTCTCTCGTAAAAGCTAAGAAAGTGAGTAATCTCCGACGACAATTGGCAGGCCTGCGACGGACACTCTGTGTTCCAGACCTTTGTACATACACAAGCACCTTTGCCGTAATTATTCACAAGTGTAAATAGTAGTGTCCACACCAACGTTATTACCGTTGTTCTGGTGCACGCACCACTCAAACAGTCGCGGCGTTGGGTGCGTGGCTTGTGCTGTATACCTAGACGACGAAGACCAGACCTGGGGGCGAAGAGTGGTAGATACAGGATATACCTCGTTCATGAGTTGAAATAACAGTTGCACATGGTGAGGACCACACACACGCCGGGCACTTTATAATTTAGAGCAATTATTTGTTAAATAGAATATTCACAAAAAGGATCACCGACAAACGCATGCATGTCGTACGCCAACGCTCACAAGAAGACTCACTGCTGTGAGAGGGTTGAGACGGCTATCCGCAAACGACGACTCCCCTTCGCGGGACCCAGACAACGAATAACTAATCAGCGATTGACCAATCCCGTGAAGTTCGAGACGATAGCTGGTGGGGTGAACTCGGGACGAGGCCGACCAGAAAGGAACTGGGTTCAGGGTTTGGCAGGCGACATCAGGGTACTCGCATCAAACAAGGAGTCCACGGGTGGCTCCCCTTTTTTTTCGGAGTGGAGACCGTACTATGGCCGAAGCCGGCTAAGAAGAGTGGCGGGGGATCGTCGACGCGGCGGATCGCTGCATTACGAGATGTCACAGGGGTGAGGCGGAGAAGACGTCGCAACCCCCCACAACAGAGTACGTCAAGAGCAGCAACCAAGGGAGACTGGGGGGACGGGGGGGTGGAAGCAGAGCCGTATTGATACAGCTGCTGTAGAGCATGCAGAAACGAAATAATGGATCATGTGGCAAGGTACCAGTTTGACTTATAAAAAGAGCGTGTTGTGCCACAATACCCCCGAACCCTCAACCGCGAGTGCCCTGCTGTGTGGTGGTTTCTGCTTGGTTCGTTTTCGTTAAGTTCAATGGAGGGAGCGCGAAAGCGACACTCGGTGAGAGGTAATTGCTTGCTGTGAAGTATTATTTTCGTATTTTTTCTTGTTTGCTCCCATATTTCCAGTGCTTGTTTCTTTTCCCACTGCCCTCCGGTAGCTTCTTCCTCTTATTCATATGTTTTTGTCGGTGAAACAGCAGTCATCTATATCGTGTTGCTTCGCCTATGTGGAACAGTGGTAGTCTAATCTTCTTCGCGTTGTGTTGTCCCTGCAACAGGTATCTGTTCCTCTTCAGCACGTATCGTTTGCTGTCCTCTTCTCGCACATTTTCCTTTCCAATATTTATTTATCGCATTCTTCAGAATTCCCGTCGTTTGTTTTGCTTTGTTTTATTTTTCTTTGCGTTTTCGTCTTTTCTTTTCTCTTGGTCACCTTTTTCATGGTCGGGCTTGTTTTGCTGTGTTTTCGTGCCCGGTACTAGTTCCATCCAATATGAAAAATACAATAATAATGTGGAACACCCGATCCATCCCTGGATGATGGCACACGGTGAAGCTAGTGTAACACATTGTATACAACAGCTGCAGCTCCTAATTGTTGTCTTCCGTTCATATGCTCATCACATCAATAACCAGGCGTGGTTGTTCGAATATACCACAGATAGATGTACGCAGCAGGCCAGAGTCTCTTGTATATCTGGTCTACAGCTCTGGTGACCTCATCCTATTGTATTGCCACGCAGTCACATATTATTGGTCTTTCCTTTCCTTTCCTTTACATACAACCTGCTTTGCTTTTCTTTGCTTCTTTTTTTTAACTGACTTGCGTCTGTCGTGCGTATTCGTAGTGATAGGTACGACGTGCAATATATACGTGGTAGTCTTTCTTGGGTGGCAAGCGGTATGGTCGATTTTTCCAGGCGCGAGTAGTGAGACGTATGGACCAGTATGTATGTACCTGGCACATCGTTGACTGACTCCTAGTTTCACTAGTACATGTTTCTGGTGGAGGCATGAATTGCGTCAGCCGTGATATATGCCTGTGCCATCTTTAGTTTGTCTGTGTTTTTTTCCCTGGAGTATTCCTCAGCTCCAGAGTGACTGCAGCAGCCTGTGCTGTAACACGGACTTGAGTATGCGAGTAAATGCGAGCACAACAACAAAAATATTTGTGATCTCGTCCTCCTCCTCCCCACTATTGGCATATCTCTTTCTTCTATCATACAAGTAGGTCGAGGTCCCCGACACGAAATCACAGCTTCAGCTTTTTGAAATAGTATTGGGCGGTGCAGATAAGTTTGTTTTCATTCGAATAAATCTTCCCACAATCTCCCGTATACGTATATACCTAACTAAGTGCTTCTCATATTTTACCCTTTTTGTTAGCGCTAGCCTTTCCTTTCTGTTTTTCATTTTCCTCTTAAGTCCGTTACCCCCCAAACTTCGCTTTAGACAGCAGTAGTACCTCTTTTTGGTCTTCCCCTTAAACCTTCAACAGTTTTTCGAATTCGTTATCCCATCGTATTCCAGCTTCGCCCTTCGGATTTTCTCCATACCCCCATCAAATATTTTTATATCTGGCAACCTCTCCGTTGGAATAGTTTGGACTACAATTTGCCATTTCAACTTCCTCGCGTCTCTATTTGCTTCAAGTGGGCACGTTCAACTTCTTCTTGTGCTCTTAATATATTAATACTGCTTTACTGTTCGCCGTACTTGAGCAGGCTAGTATCTTCTTGGCTGCTGTCGTCTGTACTGCTTCTATTAATGATAGTAGTAGTTGTTTTACATGTATAAACTTAGCGTCATCTTCCATACTTGTTCTGATACTCGAGTCGTCCTACGGTAGCCCCCCCAACTTTTCCTTGACGATATCGCCAGTTTCAAATACAGCTCCCGGTCGTATCTCCTGAAATACGGTGTCTCTCGCCACCCCGACGTCGTCGATCGATCAAAGGCTTTTTTTGCACACAAGAAAGTTTATAGATACTTTGGTATCAATTGTACCCTTCCTTGTGTCGAGCAGCCATGAAACGTTCGTTAACGAAAATCGCTGGTTTGGGGGGGGCTATTGTAGAATCAGTCACTCTTCTCACTTTGGTACAGTCACATTCATCAGACTACATTTTTTCAATGCTATTATTACTCATAGTGTCAAGGTGCCGGTCTGTTAGGATCGCATCCATCTCGCCGACTTGTGATTGGCGGGGGAGGGGGCGTCCTTAAAAACACAATGCAGTATTGTGTATCTCTGAGCTGACGACGAAACAGGACAGGGATAGGATAAGCAGACAATTTCTGTGTAATATATAGAAGAATTGTCATGAGCGCCAGTTATTGGAGGTGTTTCTATTAGGAGAAGCATCGGTGCTCCATCTCGGAAGGGATTCGTGATCAATGGTCGAATCGCTAAGCCAAGCAAGCAACATGTAACCCCCTCCTCCCCTCCTCCCCCGCCGCCCCAAACAGAGTAATAAACACTTTCCGACAGGTGACATTGCCTCTTTACCTTCCAATGCATCTATGCGGTAGCAACAATCTAATTACATGGTCTTCAAATTCAAACCAACTCTTCCCCCTTCTCCCCCTATCCTCGCCACGCCCACCATCGCCTAGACCTAGCACACCACCACGCGTACAATAATTTCTCAAATACTTACGCGACTTGAAACTGTTTGAATTCCCCTCCCCCCTTGATGTCAACCCTCGCCCCCCGCGGCAAAACCTTCGGCCTCCTCTCGCCGTTTATGCGACTTATGCAATAGAGTGTTAGTATAGCTGGCAATAGATTCGGTAAGATAGTCCGCAGAGTTACGGTCTGTTGGCTACAAGAAGATTCTCTTCAACGGAATATTCTGCGCGGAGGGGACAACTCGTAGAATCTAGCTATTAATAGCTTATACCACAAGAACGTTCCCGGTAATGGAACGTTCCTCCTCTGGACACGATAGGTAGAAGTAAGCGCGTTAAGCGCTCATCATAGGAATATAGAACACCCTGGAGAACGTTCGTTGTACGTTCAATAGGTAGAGGTCCGGACGAGAGCAGCAATGCTGGAGGGTGAAGCGAACTCTGTGAGCCTCACCCCACTCCCATGCTCTCACTCCTTCTCCTTTCCTGTCTCCTCGAGCTTCTCATAGCTCAACGCCAGTAATAAGAAATCAACAAAGAAGAAACGGTGCTGTCTCCAAGCGAAGCTGATACTCCTGCGTTCTTTCCCTCCCACCATCCGCCACCACGACTCCTTCACAATTTGCCGTTGTCGGCAGGACTCGATCGGGTTTTCTGTTTTCCTCGATCTTCCGATGGCCTTTCTTTTAGCGATCTGCTTTATTAGTGAATAACCCTATCCTTGGAGTTTAGGCCTCATTACGAGGTGTGGAGGAATCTATAACCTCATGTGTTTGTTTCGAATAGCCGCATCTTCGACCCCCTTTCCCGGTCTTTTAGGATAAAATTTGTCTTCATCTTTCGACCGTCTTGAGGTCTGAATATACGACTATTCAGGGTGGGCTAATGTTACAGAGTGTCAATATAGCTGGAAATAAATTCGGTAAGATAGTCCGCAGAGTTACGGTCTATTGGCCACAAGAAAATTCTCTTCAACGGAATATTCTGAGTGGAGCGGACAACTCGTAGAATCTAGCTATTTATAGCTTATACCACAAGAACGTTCTCGGTAATGGAACGTTCCGCCTCTGGACACGATAGGTAGAAGTAAGCGCGTTAAGCGCTCATCATAAGAATATAGAACACCTAGGAGAACGTTCGTTGTACGTTCAATAGGTAGAGATCCAGACGAGAGCAGCAATGCTGGAGGGTGAAGCGAACTCTGTGAGCCTCACCCCACTCCCATGCTCTCACTCCTTCTCCTTTCCTGTCTCCTCGAGCTTCTCATAGCTCAACGCCAGTAATAAGAAATCAACAAAGAAAAAACGGTGCTGTTTCCAAGCGAAGCTGATACTCCTGCGTTCTTTCGCTCCCACCATCCGGCACCAAGACTCCTTCACACTTAGGTATGCCTGATAAACTGATACATTCGTTCCACAGCAGTCAGATTATTTCCCCCAAAAAAACTGGTTATACGATTTCCGTGCACATATATATTAGCCCCCCTCCACCCCCCCCCGCCCCCACGAAAACCCCGCCCTCCCATTAACGGTTACGAGTTCGACTTACAGTTTATGCTTCATAACCTTATGCACCCCTTCCACAGCCGTCAGATCTTGTCCCCCGCAAAAACGGGTTTCATTGTTTCCGTGAACAGATTGTTTACATCACCTCTATGATCCTCGTGCAAGCTACATTGTAGCTCCAACGGGAGTCACCGACCAATGTCCTTAAAGAAGACACACACCCAGTAATGAGCACGATCGGAGCATCACACACAGCTTCCAAGTAGTATCAGTTTCGACGAAATATTCGATTACACAGCTGGAGAGACGATCTACATCTATTTTACGCTGTAGTAGTGGTATAACCGGTGAGGGATGGGAGGGGGATTTTATTTGGGGGAGCCGAAATAGAATGGGGAAAGGGGGGGATTTCCAAGGTGTTAACTCGCGTAAAGGTATAGGACGTTAGTGTACTCGTGGTGCTAGGTCTAGGCGATCATGGGGGTGGCGGGAACGCGGGGGCGGGGAGGAGCAAAACTTGAATGTGGAAACCATGAAAATGAGTCAGAGATACACTACATGGATATCTCGAAAGGAAGAAGGTTTACATCACCTGTCGGGTCATGTTTATATTTCTGACGGGTTTTGGCAACGGGTGGGGCGGCGGGGGAGGGGTGTGAGCGAAGGGGGCGGGAAGGAAACGGAGAGGTGGATAAGATGAAAGCAAAATTGTACGTTGCGTACTAGTCGCAGATACCCAATATTTTGAAGATTACCAATAAGGTGGATGGAAGCAAATTTACCTCCGTACTTTCCTTTCCTGTCCTCTCTCTTTAGACGTAACTCAGATGCCCCTAAACAGAATACTATTCCTCCCCTCGCCATTAACTACGACGGTATGCGCGTTCGTTTTTATTTCGGTAAACTCATGCCCTTTCTTCCCTCATTGGCTCGCATCGAATTGCGGATACCCCACCACGCTGCTGTTGTTAGGCGCTCTCAACAGTTGAGTCTTCTCACTTCATATTTTAACAAATAAAGTGCCTGCAACAATTGTTCTTCGAATAAACGCATTAAACAAATCTCATGAAGGTAGGATTTATGGTATTATTATCATAAAACCACAGAAACTTACTCTATCAATGTAGGATTTTGGTTTAAAGCTGCGGTAACGTTGATCTCTGTTTCACTGGCCTAAAACGAACCGAGCGTACATCTGACGAAAGCTCCAATTGATAGCTCTGGAGCATATTTCTCGCCTGCCACGCACCACCAGCTGCCCGCTACTTTTGCTGTATCGACAGAGCACAATGACCGCTTAGAGCGCACAGACTCGAGACGGAAAGCCACAGCACTCTGCAGATGAGCTGTGGTGTGGTTTCCCAGTGAGCCGCCCGGCCCCCCGCTGCTGCGGCGCTGTTCTCTCGGCTACTTTGTATCGTGGAGAATGTTGAGAGTGTAAACGTTCGATTCCAATCTAACTAATGCGCAGTCTATTCGCACGAACGAAATATATATGCAGTTGAATCTTACGTTGAATCTTACGTTGAATCTTCGGTGAAACATAGATGTAAACGAAGATTTGAGTATGTTAAGGTTGTCCCGTTCTCCCGGTATTGTACCGGACTAGGGGCATTGTTCCGTGATGATCAGGTGGTGATGCAACCCACCACGGTCACTCTCCCTACTCTCCCTTCTCTCCCTACTCTCCCTTCTTGTTCTTCTTCTTCTTCTTCTTCTTCTTCTTGTTTTTCTTCTCTCTTTGGCCTCAAGCGCCCTTTCCAAACTACCCCTTTTCTTTCTTGTCACAAGTGATCTTAACAGACACTTCGGTGCCACCTCTGCATCTCTTCGCATAGAAGACAGAGCCTCTACACAGCCATTATGCTTACAGGCTATTCACAGGTTATGAGCCTTCGGTCTTCGATATAAACATCGTTCGGCACCAAGCGACATTTCATCGAAGTTTGTCTCATCTTACCGGGAAGTTGAATAGAAACCTTCATGTAGCCGGCTACAGCATCAGCATTAGCGATCAGTATCAGCATTAGCATCACCATGGGAGAATCTACGAAAGCAGGTGATACGGTAGACAAGCTCGTTAGAGCTCTCAACGGCAAACGTAATGGGCTTAAGTTCGACGTATGGAAACGCACGGCTCAGTTCGTGATAGGTATGCGTCATGCCGGGATTTCTGATATCCAGGAAGGGCGTTCTTGCCCCGAGCCCGAACTAGTTAGTCCTCGTCCATCTTCTAGGAGAAGTACGCCTTCACGAACTGTAAATGGCAGCCAGGCCGCTGACGGAACGGGCATTCAGTCCGGGAAAACACCCCCAGCTGGCACAACAGGAGATGTTCAGCCGGACGCAGAGAGTACTCACCGTGGACACGGCGCATCTGCTACCATCATTGCTAGATAATCTACATTCCCAGCCGCAACATCAGTTTTATGGGCCACGGATGACAACATCTCAAAGTTGGAAGAAATCAATTACTGAAACCGCGAGAACCGTCTTCTCTTTGACTTTTGGTTCCTGAGTAAATCGGGAGCTGCGGCCAGTTTTCTCCTCCAATTCAAGCCCAAACGAGGTGAACTTGCAAATGGAAGGGCTGCTGGGGATGGTATCGTTAGAAAAATCAAAATTCCACCCGCCAACGTAGACGTATACTCAAACAACAACTAACGCAGATGGTCATGACGGATGGGCAAGACCCAGACATGTTTGTACATGAAGTATACTATTTACGGGAATATTTGGGGAACATGGGAGAGGTATTCAACGATGACAGCATATTTCAAATAGTGCTCGAAGGACTAACGGATGAATACCTACAAATACAACATAGCGCCGAAGCAGATGATGGCTTCACACTCGACCGAGCTGTGACAACAACGCGTAACATGTACCCAAATAGAGCTATGCGAAACGGGGCTTTGCGAAAAGCGAAGTGGCGTGAATCTTCTATGGTAGTCACGTCAACACCCTCAGCAGTAGTGAACTGTTCACAATGCAAAAAACCAGGCCATCGATTCCAAAAATGCTTTAAACGCAAGGGAAAGATGTCGGGGAAGAAATCTCCCCCGATACCTCGAAATAATTTGTGGTGCAGCACCCTGCATAATACCAATCGCCACGATAATAGCGACTATCGGTCTCAAATGCGGGACGACAAAATAACTTGTCGCCCTCGTCCTGGTCAACAAAATGGCCGGCATAATAAACAACCGCAGCGCTCACGCCAACACCGCCACAACTCCAACTTCAACAACGCAAATGCAAGCTTTCGTCCCAGTGACACATGCTCCATCCACTACTGCGGTTGCGACAACAGCAGCTACTTCTTCGTCCTTCGCGACTCCTCCCTGTCCATCCTCACCTCCAGTTGGTATACGTTATTCTTTCATCGCCGCACCTCCGATCAACATCGCCGCGCAGCCCGTGGACTTCTCCATGACTGCGGACAGCGGAGTTTCTAGCCACTTCATTGACAATCAGCTTCTACCGGGCATCGAACATAAACTGAACCACTACGTACAGCTGGACCCTCCTGTAACAATCAACGTAGCGGGAAACCATCGCCTTTGTATTGTTGGTCAAGGGATCTCGTTGGTTCAAATTTTGGACCGTATATGCTATAAGAACTCTGTACAGCTTCCTGTCTCGGTCGTACCCGGGCTAGGCAGGCACATATTTTCGAGGGGGATCAGCGGGTCGCTATGATCATCGTCACGAAATCCTAACTGGACATGGGTGCACTTGCTATACCCCTACCAAAAGACAGCCACTGCTCTTCTCTGCATTATCTCGACCTCACCACTGGTGCTACCAGCCGATCACTTGAGACAGCGTTTCCGACCATTTCTGACAATTTTTTTAAACAAAAAACCGTCCTCGATGTTCATACTTCGACGACTCCTAACGCTACTTCCCTGCCTTAAACCGTTCCATGTAACATCGAGCATAAGAGGTGGGAGCATCCTAATGGGTAGGTGATAGCCAAAGTAACAAATATCCCAGAGTGTGGGGTGAATGTTTCAGGCACTTGATCAGCGTGTGCTACGTGCAAGATCATTAAGGGCACTGAGCAGGAACACCGTAAGACATTGCGGCCTAACCTTTCAAGCGAACATGTTAAACTGGTGAGTACTGACCTGCTGCGATACGCGTACGTACATGGCATAATTTACCGACCGTCACAGCAGGGTAAAAATACTCCCTCGTGGAGGAGCCGCCTTCCGTTCTACCAAATGCAAACTCGGCCACTTTTCAAGTAAGAACGCGTCAGCTGGCTTTACAACGCCAAGGATCTCCGAAACAGCAGTTCAATACCGTTTCGTAGTACACCAGCAGGGCTCTCGGAATGGTCAAGATAAACCGCCCGATATCTATTTCGGTACCCAACACCGACGCGCAACCGACGGCCTCACCACAGGCGGAAGAATGAAAACCGTCAGCGACCTCTGCTCGAAGATCAACGACTTCAGCACGGAGAACTCCTTTTACGCTCAAACAACCTGAAGTCGCAACTACAGCCCCGGCTCGTAAGACCGCCTTTGGCCATCGCGACGGCCTTGTAAATTATCTCCGGCAACCTCCGTGATCACAAAAATCGATTGCTTCGTAGAGTTCCATACAAGATTGCGGCGTTTCATAATTGGGAAAAAATCAAGCCTGTTTCTGATTCTGCACGTACGTGTGCTATCGGACGTTTCAATCACCGACAAACCGCGATGTACCGAGCACGGAGAAGCACGTTACGGACAACCCAATAGGCAATGCACCGACAAACGACTGGTCTATCATATTTCAGCTACAAGACCGCAATAGATCGGGGAAGAACAAGGCCGACGTACGCATCGCATCACAACATTTGCCCTTCTCTGTGTCCAAGCTCTTCTTCGGCATTTTCAGCTTGGATCGGTGACTCGGTCGCTGACCTTTTTGAATTTCTCCTCACCAGTAGTATGTACAACTATATAGCCGAACGACTGTCAGACATCTCGTACGTACCTGAGCCTTACAGGACGAGTAAATATGGACAAGACTTGACCGTGTCCCAACCCAGGGAGTAATCTTACCGTGGTTTTAATACTTCGCACAGGGACAGGCGTATGGTTATACCGGTAATATATTCTAGGCAATATTGCTTCTGATTCTACGATAGCCCCCCCCAAAACCAGCGGTTTTCTTTAACGAACGTTCCATTGCTGCTTGACACAAGGAAGGATGCTATGAAAAGAGTATCTGCATATATTATTTTGTTTGCGGTGGACTATCGAACGATGACGTCAGGGTGTCGAGGGACACCGTATTTCAGGAGATACGGCGAGGAGCTGGTTTCAAAACCGGCGATTTCGTTAAAGAAAAGTTGGGGGGGCTACCGTAGAACCGGGGTTAGCGCAGCAGTTCTTTGTCAACAATAAAGTTACAACTGCTCGCCAGTTACGTATTAGTAAAGGTGAAACTATGGGCCGTATGAACTTGAGTTAACGATCGTACAGCAACAAGCTATGTTCTACCGGAAAATGCGTTTGAGTATATATTCCAGCATTAAGGAGTAAAGGTTCACAAAGACTGCCTATCTTATGCTCTTCAGCGTACGATTAGAATCAGACAGTATATTGTTATATGCGTATCCTAGGCGTGGTTAACTTACAGCAGTGACCGTTGTTTATTTTTCCTTTTTCGGGATATAGCTCGTTGATGGACTATGACTACACCAATTATAGTCTGTTGCAGTAATATCAGTATTCGTAAGTCTATCTGTTTCCATTTTTTTTAGGTGCCGAAGTACGTAAGTACACAAAACAAATAATTGGATAGTGAGAATTATATATTTTGTCGTAAAAATGGACACTTGTCCACTATTCTGTTCATTGGTCTAGTTTTTTTTACTATTTGATACAATTCAGAAAGCGTGTTTAAAACCTAGTACACGTATCCTTGCGTTTTATTTTGCTTTCGAAGTTGTATCATACTATTGCGCACCCCCCGCTCGGAGCACGGGGGGGCGGAGAGAGGGACAGGCCCCCGGGGCTGCTCCAACAGCAACCCCACGGTATCGTCTGTAACCCCGAGTCAAGTTCCATCCCAACCGGCAATGTCGAGCTTTGGACGCCAGCCAGCCTCCACCTGAAAGACTCACGAAAATAAACATGGTACTCAGCACAAGCACACACGAGCACACACGACACATCTAACGCCAATATCATGTACTAGAGGAGTACCATAATATGTACATGACGCCAGTATACATATGTGATTCACGGCCAAGCCGCACTATTACGGACAACTGTCTCTCCTGCAGTTTCAGATTGCGCCAATACCGAGCAAAGTGAGGGCCCAAACCACTGCGCCTGCTCATTAGCATCCGTCATCACACAACATCTGCACGGCATAGTGCAAATTTCATACGAGGAAGAATGGACGCACCTCCAGCGTGGAGACACGCGTGCATGCTAGCGAAGCACGGTAGCAAACCGACACGCACCATGGCCTGCATTGCACCATGCAGCTCCCCGAGGGAGAAAAAAAAAGAAGGGCGCACCTCCAGCTTGGAGACGTGCGCGCGCTACTCTGATGGCACAACCAGGAACCCTGAGCACCACACGTAAATTATAATGAAACGCGCAATCTACGACACCCGGGCGGCTGCATACCGCCCCCTAGGTACGTGTAGCTAACAGCAACGAACACTCTCCCGCGTTGCTGCGACCGTCTCAGTCCCCTTCAACTGACGCCCTCAAAAGCACGGGCGGGTGGGTGGGAAATCAGCCAGTCTATCACACCTTGACCTTGTCTTGCTGACGATGCTCCTCTCTTCTCTGCGTGCTTCGCTTACTAGTCAGCAACAAGACAAACTGATCCAATGTTCCCTTTGCTATACCAGGACAAGTACAAGTAACTACCCGCGTTGATCTCATTGGTCGACGTGCACTAACCCTAAACTTCTTCCGTACAAACAAAACCCTTATTTTCTCGTGCCTCAATAATAATACGCTTTGTATTTTGCTTTCGAAGTTGTATCATATTATTGCGCACCCCCCGCTCGGAGCACGGGGGGGCGGAGAGAGGGACAGGCCCCCGGGGCTGCTCCAACAGCAACTCGACGCTATCGTCCGTAACCCTGAGTCAAGCTCCTTCCCAACTAGCAATGTCGAGCTTTTTACGCCAGCCTCCAATAAGGGTATTTGGCTAATTTTACGGACGCATTGCGTCCCTCCCCTACCCCCTTTGCTGTACCTCTAGGGTGCGCACGTCAAAATCCAACTTCTTTCTATCCGCTTGGCACAAATGATGAGGTTGCGTACCAGCTGAAATAGTTACGTCGACTTCTATCCCTCTAGCTTTGGAATGGGGTTAACTTGCCCCCAATCCGTACCTTGCCCCGGCTGGATCCCGTTACCCATCCCCTCCTGGGCCATTAAATTTGCTACCCGGCTGGCATCCTTCCCGTGGCTACGAACGTACGCCTTATACGCATCAGACGCCTACCGGCCCTCTCGTTGCAACGTCTCTGGGGAGGCACCCCCTGCTGATAAGTGCGTTGCGCCCCCAATCCTAAGGGAGTGCAAGGCGTACTCATCCGCCCGCACGCCCGCCAACGCAACCACTTCTCGCAGGGCTACCGTCGCTTGTTGTTTCGTCCACATAGACCATCTACCACCACCACTGCCGTACGTCACGAGGGGAGCCGACGAGGGCAAAAACAAATAACAAGACATCAACTCGAGCATAAGATTGACAGCACCGCCACCGGCCCCCACGGGCCTTAGTGAACCCGCCCGAACGCGCGAAATAACATCCCCTTTGCGCAACTGGTTGACCCACGAAATCGAACCCCGACGCGGTCGACTGTTGACCATTGCGCCACCCCCAACTGTACCCGACCGCGAAAGAAAGCCACGTCTGCCCGCCGTAAACAATACGTTTCGTGGATGCGCGACCGGGTTTCCGCGAACATTTCGGACGCGCGGGTCAAAAAACAAAACGACGCACACAACTCAAGCCACAACACGCGTCCCCCGTTACGCCAGGCAGGGATTAAAGTTTCGCCAGCAAGCAACATAGCCCATGACACTGGCCGACGCACAGTCGCTTGATTTTTTCCTCTTCGGCATGCGAGCGCGCCGCACTTTTGAGGGCGCTCGCGATGACGGGTTCAGTTGTGTCGAGCTCGAACCGCGTGAAATGCGATGAAAAAACTCGATGGCCGACAGATGGCTTTCGATAGTCGCCGACCGCAATTTCTTCGTAGCGAACGCGTATGCTACGTATTCGAACAAATGCCACACGTTGGTCATATCGTCAATACCGCGATCAAGAAAGACGGGAATACCAGAACGTACCCGAAAGTCTACCCATGCTCCAAAATTCTCCAAATAAGCTCGTTCAGTCGAGGCCGCAACGGCGTGCCGCACGAGTCCGAGGCCAACACTGAAGTACATAGAGAAATGCCGATGGTCCCCAGTTCCCGAACCTGCCACGGGATGTTGGGACGAACGGCGCGCAAATTATCAAGAACGGAGCCGCGATCCCAGCGAGAGATACCGTAGGCGGCATCGTTGTGGATACCACGCACATGCGTGGCCTCGAAATGCCATCCGGATGACACTTCGAGAACGCCGAGAAGACGCATGAGGGCACCGGAACACGGTTCCAGCCCCCCCCGACACCGCCGTACCCAATGCAGGGCGGCGTCGTTGTCTCCCCGCAACAAAGCACAATCTTCCGTCTCTGACGGTCGATCGGCACACGAAGACACTAATACAAAGGCCGACACAACCATGCCCATAAGTTCAAGCACGTTGACGGATAAATCGTCCACCCCGCGGACGGACTTACTCGAGCCGCAAAACCGTGACTGTTCCTGGGCTGTGAGATCATAGCGCCAGTAAACACCGGTTTCGAGACAATATCCCCCGACGGCGGTTTTGGACGCGTCCGATAAGAACGTACGTTGTGCCGGGCGCTCCAACAAATGATACATTGGCGCCGACAGCACCCCGCCGCGCGCGTCAACACCTTTGTCCACAAACCACCGCCAGAACTCGAGATCCGCATGGACCTCGGGCCCAAGGGCAACACGCCGCCCCGGATTGGCCATTCGGCCAGCGAAGCGATCACCGGCAGCGATGCGCGGCATCCCAACCGAAGACAACAAACGATGCACGAAGAAAGACCCGGGACGAACTGCAAATGAGATGTGCATGAGGAAGCCCGCCAACTGCGACACCTGCTTCGCTGAAGCATGGGTGCGAGTCGAGGGCCACTCCGCTGAAAGCACTCGCAACTTGAGGCGCTTATGTGGCGGTGCCGTCAACGTAAGCGCCTCTGTATCCACCCACCAGCCCAGCACTTCGAGACGCGTGTCCCAGTGAGTGACTTTGCTGGCGGACAACAGAGAAGGGTCGTACGCGCCACGTACGCCCAACAAGCGAAAGTGGTCCGACGCCAATGACTGCACAGTCCGCATACAGTGACGACCGTCCGGCCACCACTGAACCTCGACAAGAATGCCATCGTCTACGTAGTACCTCATGAAAAACGACTCACGGCGTAGCCGCCGCTACCGGACACGGTTCGACAATCGCGAGGGAGGGACGTCAGCGACCCCCCCCGCGGCGGGGCAAGACGCACATGTTCGACGGCAGCCGCCCCTTGTGGGGAAACAGCCGCATTTTGAAACGTAGAGTGGGTGTGGGAATGTTCCAGCGCAGAAGCCATCAGCCCCCAGAACCCGTGACTATTACGCCACCCAAATTGCAAGCAAAGATCCACAACTACGTATTCGCCCACCGCGTACCCAAACACCGGCGCCCTGTGGACAGTGGAGCACCAGAGAGTGTGTAGTGTTGTTGGTAAGACGCGACAGTTGATCTTCTTGTTGGTGATTGACTGTTGAGGATCTGATGTAGTGTGTGGATGTTATCTAGATCTGAAGACAACTACTGTAGCAGGGGTTTCTATTTATCCTCTTCTGGATTCTGATATAGGCATTCGGGGATGAAGTTAAGATCGCTTGCTTTCTTGTGTTCGGAGCTAACTCAACAACTTATCTTTCCTTTCCTAGCACCTGAATGGTGCTGACCAGCCCCCCTCAGGCCAAGGGGGGACACTTTCTGGTCAGTAGACCTTGCCTAGCTTAGGCGTGTCTACAATTATCGATAATTTGAACACACCGACGTTAGTCAGGGATTTTTTTATGGTACGATTGCGACGGCGGCACGCAGGTAGGTATGGATTGGGCCGCGTTTCGGCAGGAAGCCCTCGACCCGATGAGGGCGGTGTCCATATGCTGCATCAGGACTCCGAACGAGGTTGGCTGTGGTCGTACGAGGAGCCGCTAGAGGCGAAGTCCCAGCATCGCACCCAGCGTGGAGGGGCTGCAGCAGCAGGCTCCACATCTGATGAGGGCGAGGTTCGAATCGGGTTGATTGACTTGGTTCTGTGGAATCTTGTAGTATAGGAACGATTTGATCCGCGGAAGGTTCAACTCGGGCAGCAAAGACACCTACTGATCACGAGGGCCCCTACCGGGTCAACTAAAACTTGACGATAGGCGTCTTTCACGTCAACGCGGCAGAGGACGATTCTAGCTGTGGGACCGTGCAACTACCGCAAAAACAATACCCGTAACAATACATCCCGAAATACATGACCGAGCTCGCAGGACGGGGCGGAGGAAAAATCGGTATCGTCGTTAACGCTGGAGTGGCCGCCCGCGCGCGCAAATGTGAGATCGTGGATGATGCGAAACTTAGGCGTAAGCACGACGGCCAATGGCGAAACACGTACACCCGGAACTTCGGAGGCGGAACTTAACTTGAACACCAAAGGCTGACCGTGCGCAACGTCAGCACTTATCTTTTGGTGAACAGCAACGGCATGGGGGGCGACGCTCGGGTGGTTACCGTGTGCATTCTCAGCAGCCAGATTACCCCCCGTCGCAACGCACACCGGGGAGCCCGGTGCCAACACGCGGAGTAACTGGTCAACACGAGGGAAGTTCTTGACGGTACCAAACCCATGACGAACGATGTGAGGATGAATATGGGGGGCAATGCGATCGGATCCGACAGCGGACGTAAACAATTTAACACTGCCGGCACAAGCATGCAAAAGAGACGACCCCGCACTGGCATCCACATCGAGATTTGCGGAACCTGTTGACGATGCCGACCGCATTACGCTATCCTGCGCGACGCCCCACGCCTCAACCACCGAATCCAACTGTGCGTGCGCGCGCTTGCCGTCGGTCGAGCCGTGTCCACACCCCCAGTCACAATCCGAACGTCGCATACGTTCGCTATGGCTAACTGTGTCTCCGCGCGCGACCGATAAACCCGTTCCTACAATGCGCGACGAAACTACCGTACACGCACGCGCGCGCTCCCCGTGGGCACCTCTATTCCCGAATATGACGGATCCCGGAGCAACGGGTACACGCTCTCGCCTAACGCCGCCTTCGCTCGCCAGCGCCTCCAACGCCCGCCCCCGCAACCCGCCCGGGACTCCGCGCGCTGCGGGGACGGTCGGCGTTCCGCCAACGCCGACCGTCGACGCAACCCCCCCATCAACCGCCAACGTCGCCGCCGCGCCCCTCGAGGCTGGACCCAACACGCGGCCGCCACTCTCAGTTGTTGACGCAGCCGCTACCTCCATCGCCGGCGCCGCAGCTGCGCCCGCAAAGGTTGGCCCCACCTGGCGGCAGGGCCCGTGTCTTCATACCGAACCAGAACCAGCGCCTCTACCCCCCTCGCCCCCCCCTGTTGCCCCCTGCGGGGAGGGCGGCCGTAACGACAATGCCCGCGACCGTTCGCCTGCCGCCACGCTTCCACCGCCTTCCTCTCTGCGAGCGGGTGGAGATGGCGATGATGTCGAGGCCGCGGGGGCCTCGTGCAGAAACTTACACGGAGACCAGTTGCATTTACCGGTGCGCGCAAACGTTCGGCACACCTGGGGGAGACTTGAGTTGGCATTTCCCTTGGATCCGGGAGACCCAGCAGGGGGAGCGGTTGCCTTCCGCTTGGTGGGCCTGTCTGCGCCGGAACCGATGCTGCTGAGTACGAGCCGGAGAACCTCTCCCCCGCCGTGGCAAAATTCGAGAGTGCGTACGAAGGCGGGCACGGGTGGGGGGTCGAACGCCGTGCCGGCTGGGTGAGGGACAATAGCAGGGGAAGACCGCTGCGCAGCACGCATGAGCTCACTCACCCACAAAGCGATGTCGCGGTTAACCATGTCACATAACACTGCATGCGCTTTTGGGACGGACAGCATGCTATAGTTGCTGAAGGTGTGCGCGCGCAAGCCCATGACCGCCACCGTAAACGCGTCTCCGAGGGCGTTGATCCGCGCCAGACAGGGGAGATCGTCGGCGACCCCAGGCGAAAGACCCACAGAAAGAATCGCAACGACGGCCAATCTCAGGAGGTCGAGACGGTCGGCGACCATTAGGGAGTGCCCGATGGGCCCGTCCACACGGGGCCCATAAGCCCCGACGTCAAAGGAACTGAAAGACCGAAGCTGGGATGCGACGTTGGCGGTCACGTGGATGGCCTCCCCCACAAACGACTGCAGGTCAACGGGAGAGTCCCCGAGGTTCGGGGGGATACGCCCGCGAATAATCCACAGCTTCCTGGCTGTGTTTACCTTGTTCCAAGTGGTCATTTCAGTGGCGAGTTGTGCTTTTTGGCGCTGCCGTTCCTGAGCGCCGCCGTCGTCTCGGGAGGCTACCTGACCAGAGTTGTTCTCCCTGAACTGTCGAACCATGATGTCTAGATTAGCGACCTGATCAGTACATGCATCCGCTGCTTCGCGGGAGGAAGAGGCGATTGCCGATAACTCGCCATAATTGTCGTCGAGGCGCTTATGGACCCGCGCGAATTCGGCTTCAACCTGTCGGGCCCAAGTGGCCCAGTCATCGGCAGGCAAGTCCGCACCGACCGGTTGCGCCCCGGAGGAGGACCCCGAGCTGGCGAGAGCTGCGGCGGCCCGGTCACCCAAAGTATCCTCCGCCTTAGCGCTGGCGGCAGCAGGGGCCGCGGCACCCGGCGAATCACCCATCGTCAAAGAGACAGCCCGCAGCACTCGCCACAGCAGTAGTCACAACGACTTATTATCACGGCCGTCACCACGGCAGTCCCAGCGCAGTCTCACAGCAGCAGCAGTCGCAGCAAAGCAATTCAGCCAGTCTATCACACCTAACCCAAATCAGCCAGTCTATCACACCTTGACGTTTTCTTGCTGACGATGCTCCTCTCTTCTCTGCGTGCTTCGCTTGCTAGTCAGCAATAAGACACATTAATCCAAGGTTCCCTTTGCTATACCAGGACATGTAGAGTAACCACCCGCGTTGATCTCATTAGTCAACGTGCAGTAACCCCAAACTTCTTCCGCACATACAAAACCCTTTTTTTCTCGTGCCTCGATGATAATACGCTTTTATCTTCTAGAGTGTTTATCGCTGGTAATCACACCAAGCATAGTTTTGTATACGTATTTTTCCTTGTATATTTTGTTTTTGTAAATGTGTGATTAACATGGGAACATCCACATTGCCGCGATTGATACACCGGACTGGATATGAGAACCATTTGTTTTTGATTATTTTACGAATTTGTTTTCTAAGTGTGAGGCTTCTCTAGCAATCTGGCTTTGCATTATTGGGGCTTGCTGAGAGTATAAACCTTGGATTCAAATGTAAGTTAATGGGCACTCTAGTCGCACGAACAAGATATATATGCAGTTGAATCTTACGTTGAATCTTACGTTGAATCTTTCGTGGAATTCGGATGTAAACGTATATTTGAGTATGTTGAGGTTGTCCTGTTGTCCCGGTACTCTACCGGACTAGGGGCATTGTTCCATGATGATCAAGCTGTGATCCAAACCATCACGATCACTCTCCCTAATCTCCCTTTTCTCCCTACTCTTCCTTCTTCTTCTTCTTCTTCTTCTTCTTCTTCTTCTTCTTCTTCTTCTTCTTCTTCTTCTTCTTCTTCTTCTTCTTCTTCTTCTTCTTCTTCTTCTTCTTCTTCTTCTTCTTCTTCTTCTTCTTCTTCTTCTTCTTCTTCTTCTTCTTTTTTCTCTTTGGCCTCAAGCGCCGTTCCAAACTATCCCTTTTTTTCCTTATCACAAGTGATTTTAGCACACACTTCGGTGCCACCTCTGCATCTCTTCGCATAGAAAACGGAGCCTCCACACAACCATTGTGTTCACAAGCTATTCACAGAGAATGCGTCGTTCCGAAAAAGCTCCTGGTACACGTGCTCGTACCGCTATGCTGGTGTCATCGACGGTGACGACAGGACAGCTCGTATGTATCATTTCAATTTCACCACACCACGATGACAGCAGCAGCAACAGCAGCAGCAGCAGCAGCAGCAGCAGCATCCGCGGCGCGATGTGAGGCCGCCGCAGTCTACGTGTCGCGCGCCGGGTGTGCTCGGAGCGGTGCTCGCCGGCGCGGTGGTGTGCATACGCTGAGCTAAGCATCAAGAAGCAGCACAGTCAGCAGCCGCAGCAGCTACAGCACACAACGAGAAGAAGGCTCGGACGCAGATTACCCCAAAGTTGTGGGGCGAACAATCAAAGGAACTCGTGGCTAATTCCGGTGCTGGTGGTGCTGGTGTTACTTGTACTGGTTGCTGAATCGGATTGTGCCACTAACTGCCACTAACTGTGCTGCTTCTTGCTGTGGCGGGATAGCAGCGGCGACAGTACGGTTTGCTCTGCTGCCGCTAATGCATGGCTGCCGTCGATACACACCCGCTGTGATTCTGCCGTTTATTGCGTGCTTCATTGTTCATATTTTATTTTGACTCGTTGCCGCGCAACCACACTTTCCTCTAATACTTTAGAGGCGACGCTTGCAGGATTTATTTTACTTACAACGCAAACACACCAAAACAATAATGGGAGGGGAACTCGCGTTGTTTATCGGAGAGGAAGTATTTTCCGAAAAACGGATTTCGCGAACACTGTAATAAAAAAATACTATGACCCACGTGAGATTCCAACTTCAAAACCAACTTGGTAAAGAATATAGTAGAATTCGAGGTCAACCACTCGTGCCGTCCTGTTTCCCTCTTTGTTTCGAATAGCTTCCTACGTCTTCTGTTTGTCCTTTGCTTATCGTTTCCCATGTGTCCCTTTTTTATTTCTTTTGCTGCAAGTAGTCCTGTGTGCTAGAATGCATCTTTCAATATGCCCGCGTGTTCAGTACGGTTCAATGCATGGCCAACAGTTAATGGCCAGATCATCTTGCTGCAATGGCACGTTGCTGCAATGGCAATGCATGTATATATATATTATAAAAATTATAATACACTCCAGCTGTGAGATCGAATATTTTGTCGAAACTCATCTTTGCAAGATGTGTGTGATACTCCGATCGCGCGTATTACGGGTTGTGTGTCCTCATTTAGGATATAGGTCGTCGATTCCCCTCGCAACTACAGTGTAGCTATCAGGGACAGCAGGGTGATGTTAGGCAGTCTGTGCGCGGAAACTTTAAAACCCGTTTCTGAGGGGGACAAAATCTGACAGCTGTGGAAGGAAATGCATCAGTTTATCAAGTGAATCCTGTCAGTCGAATATCCGGTGAGGGGAGGGCGGAGTTTTCAAGGACGTGGGGGCCTGATTTTGATCATAAGGGGGGCGGAAGGGGGGGAGGGGGGGGTGGGGACGGGTGGGGCAGGTGATATGTTAAATATGATATTCGTTTTTCTGGCTTGCTGCTCTCCGGCGGCCGTGTGATATTCTTCTCGCACTTTCGGCCGCGGGACAATTTAGCCCGCCATGGGTGCATTTTGAAGCATGTTTGGATCTCGGCCGAGCGCTGGGGCGGAGTTCGGCGCATTAAACGTCGCTTGGCTAGCTCTATTTGGCAACGGATGGCGTTCCGCCTCCCTGAGACGAGCAGGTCACTTGGAACACCCCAAATTGTTTTCAAATTTTTGTATTTCTTTCTTCACGTTTACATTTCTTTTTCTTTGATGAATTGTTCGTAGAAAAATGGCCTGCTAATCAATTAACCTCAGCAGCAGCACAGCAGCAGTAGCAAGAGTGCGGAGGACCAAGTATGGCGAAAATACATGAAAATAGTCCGGGGTCGTCTAAAACTCTCCAGATTCATATAAGTCGTCTCTAAACGACCAATATCATTGCGATATTTCTGAGTTTTGTATATGTCTAGTGTATAGTACACGGTGAGCGATGTGTGCTGTGATGAGCTCGTTGCTTTGGTGCCAAGCATTGTAATGCGGCCATCTCTTCTTCTATTATTAGCGTACCCGAAACAGAAAACGAACGTTTTTGCATCGCGAATCCTGTTTGGCTAACTTACACCAGATATACCGGAAAATGGTGTTTTTGTAGGCTTCCATTTGCGGATATCGTTTTCTGGTCGGCATCCAACAGAGAAAGGGTGTCCATTTTCATTTCAAATCCACATCCTACAACGGCATCCGGGTTACGTTTTCTATATGTTCCATCGGAGGTAACGTAACATACTTGGTAACATGTCGAAAACTGCATTAAAGTAGTACAGTAGTACAACACGCAAAACACACGCGCCAGATACATCTGTCCGTCGTGAGCACGCCACCGGTGTCATAGGCGTACTCGTGATGCTGCTGCTGTATCTCGTTATTCGCTAGTGCACATCTCAGGCCTCACCACGTGCCGATTGGATCGGATAGCGATGGTGACGTCAACATGAGAGCGTGGCCACTCTCATCTCAGGTGTGATTGCACCATTCGACAAACACAGATACGCACACTAATACTACACGTATTTGAACAGCCGCCGTCTGCGACGTGTGTCGCCGTTGTCGATTCACGAGATCAACAGGATCGAGGGGGCAGACAACCCTCTTCGCGTGAAGCGCGCACGACGTGTTTTCCCTCGCCCAACCTACAAAGCTTCATCTGCGTGTGAACTGAGATGCTCGCTGACATGCTTTGGCGCAGCGAATTCGTTCGCGAATGTACGCGGCCGAGCGATAGCTCAAGTTGATACTTTCGCGATAACTTTGTTCGACAAGATATTCTGAAAATTCTGGTTTTATTGTAAGTGTCGTCGATCCGATTCCGCCCGTCTGATTCCGCCTTCCGTAAATCAGGCTGCTTTTCTGTTTTGGATACGCTATTTATGAGAGATGAGTTAGGCCATCTCTTTTAATCGGGCGCACACGGAACGCGGAAAACATGACCCACTTAACGCTACGACTGTCGGCATTATACACGAAAGGCTTGCCGGCATTTCTAAATAATTCGTTTTTTTGGCAAATTTCTTGCCAATTTGGCAAGTTTTTGGAAATTATGACTTGCCAAAAAGTAGCATGAAACCATTTCTTATACAGTCGGATTTGTCAGTCGAAAACGGCCTTTTTCGACTGAAGCCCAAATCGGGCGTTCTTACACAGTCGAAAAAGGGCTTTTCCGACTCAACTTTTTTCGATTGAGAATTCCGACTGGCGGATCCAGTCGAAAAACTCGACTTTTTCTACTGGATCCTCCAGTCAAAAAAACTCCGTCGAAAACGTTTTGCACGTGTTTTTTTAACCGATCGCATCACTCCTCCCACCACCAAACACACACCCACACGGCCACACGTCTACACACCCATACCAGGTACCACATAGCAGTATCATACAAAGCGCTGACGCTGGTTTGGCTGTCCCTGCTGTTGCTTCTCAGCGTGGCGCATTCCTAGTTCCGGTAGCCAGCAGCGTGTATCACACGACGGCAGCAGTGCGAGGTCTCGATCCCATGCAGCCAACAACGGCTGCGCCTGCTGTAGCTTTGCCGGCTATAGGCTGAGTGCAACTCCACGAACGTAGCCTTGGCGGCTTTCTGCTAAGCCCGAAGCCACCAACTCGCTGGGACGAGGGTTCGTCGAGCCCTTGCTCGCGGAGAAAGCACGAAGCACAGAGCTGCCAGCCGATTTCGACTGCTGTGCAGCAGTACTACCTCACACCAACCGCCCCTAGGAAGAGCACAAAAACTATGCACTCGACTCGATAAAAGGGATTGATTAGGAAAGTCCGGTCGAAAAAAAGTTCAGTCGAAAAGGGTCGTTTTCGACTGGCGGAATCCGACTGTGTATAAGAAATGGCGTAACCTTTCCAATGTATAGTCTATACGAATATAGACTTTATTGTTTATTGTTCTTTCCGCTTCGTTGGCATGATCTTGTAAAAAAGTGAGATTCAATTGCTGCTCATTCATTTGCCATTTTATAAAAAATGAAAATACACTCCAGCTGTGAGATCGAAGATTTCGTCGAAACTCATCTTTCTTTGCCAGCTCAGCTGTGTGTGATACTCCGATATAAGTCTCAAGAGTCACATTTATTCGTGCGGTATGATTTGGTTAATAGCGCTGGAAAACCGGTAACAAATTTCCCCAAGAAAGAGTATGTATCATCAAATGGCCTGACATTTAGTTTAGATTTCTTGCTGTCATTTTTGTCTTTCGGCGAGCATGAACATAGGCAGTCCCGCCAACGAGTACCAAATGACCATCCAGTTTTAGACGGCGAACGCCTACCCCTGACCTCAACAACAGTCACTTACTCGTCTCTAATTTCCTTGTACATCCACAACCAACCGGTCATCACATCGTCAGCCGGATACAACTAAGGAAGCAGCAACAACCAGCTCATGTCTGACGAATTGAAACGCTTGCCGGCGGAGAAAATCCGACCTACACCAACGCCTGCTCACGTCAGCGTTCCGTTCTAAGTTTCCTCAAACCCCTTGACAGTACGTTATGCCACGTTTTTCTTTTTCCTACACCCGTTGAAACCTGTATATAGTCCCTTTTTTTTCGTTTTTGCCTTTCACATACATCCCTGACCATGCTGGGCATGCGCCGAGCCGCCGGTGGGCATCCGCCAGCCGCGGCAAAGACCTCCGTATATGTTATACAATCAACGGTCGTTTGATCTTACGAGTATATATATCCAGAAACCAAGCAACGTGTTACGGAATATCAGGCAATACTTACAGCTGTAGCACCGGTGTCAAACAAAATACCAATTGCACTCTGCACTGCACTGCCATCACACGATTGACACAGCACCCACACATGTAGGCATCAACCTAAAACCTCACATCTTTCCGAACAAATCTCGAGTCAGAGGTGGACTATATATTATAGCTGAAAATACGTGGACTAAACTACCAGCTGCGGTGTAAGTCGAAAATACGTCGTTGAAGAACAACCCAACATGTATTGAATTAATCTGTGCAAGGGGTTTACTTCCCTCACGCGGAGAAGATAACACGCAGCACCGCCAGGAGGCAAGGTAGGTGTTGGAAGACCAGCTAGCTGTCGATTTAGTGTTGGAGAACAACACCCCTACCAGGAAAAAGCGTGAGAGAGGGTATCACCAACACTCTGCTCCGTGGTAGATATGGTACGACTCCCTTGACAAAGGACGACCCGATTCACCCACTCCCTTGCCCCTCATATATTATTAAAAATGAAAATACACTCCAGCTGTGAGGTCGAAGATTTCGTCGAAACTCATCTTTGCAAGCTGTGTGTGATACTCCGATCGCGCGCATTACGAGTTGAGTGTCATATAGTCGATCGTTTACCCTCTTGCTTC
Organism: Undaria pinnatifida; assembly: GCA_012845835.1. Lineage (NCBI taxonomy): Eukaryota > Phaeophyceae > Laminariales > Alariaceae > Undaria > Undaria pinnatifida. The sequence continues at coordinate 1,551,513 of JABAKD010000002.1, read as the reverse complement.
GAACATATCTGGATGTGTGACACTTTCAGGTGTCGCCTGAGCGTACTGCTTCACACAACCTGGTGACGCGATACAGATCGCCATGGCCGCTCCTGTGGCAGCCTTCTTGGCCCTGCTCTCTGGAGCGGGAAGCGTGTTTGCGGAATTGGATAACGTCGTAGGGTCAATAGACATCGTCGAGTCATCATGTAACTCGACAATCTTCTTCTCCATCAGGTACGATCACTAAACTGCACATTTTATGAAGAATTCAAAAACCTTTTTGAACGCTCTGCATGTGGAAAGTCCGACGTCGGCAATATCGAGGTTGCTGTACACCTCGAGGACCACCAGGCACGCGCTTTAACAATCGCGATTGACGGTGGACTAGCTCATACAGGACTCTGTGAAGAGTGCCGAACTGTTAATCCATGGCCAATGTTGTTATAAGACGTAGTTTGTGTGAGCTATTTTTGGTTAACCTTGTGTAAGCCGTCGAACGGACTAGTCTAATACCCCAGTATAACCTATCAAATAGCGTCGTCGACAGGTGCCATGGGTAGTTTGGTCGTGAGTTCAAATCCCACCATCCACACCAATATTTGTTTGCTACTTTCCGCATGTCGAACCTGAGAAAATACTCATAACGGTATTCGCGGGGAATGAAACCGCTGGGATATATGGCACGTCCGCACGTATAATTGGTGGGCCTGCTATCCAACCGTTTCGGATGAGAAGACTGTTATATGGCTTGCTGTAGGTTGGGTAAGAAATCGGTTGACCTTATGCAAGTGGTCAAACAGACTAATACCCCACTAAATCCTTAACAGTGTGTTGATACTGTTGCAAAAAAAATTACAAGAACGAAGAAGAGGCGTCGTCCACCGGGCGGCAAGACCTGGCTGGCCATCTCGAAAAAGACGTCTTCCCGAGAAAATTGACTGGCTCTTTGACATGAGACTGAGCATTAATCTAAACAGTTAACCGACATACCTCATCATAAGTCACACTGGAAGTAATGATACTGGATACAGTATATTGGTATCGAATCGACCACACAATACCAGGGTACCATGTGCCAACGACCGCATTACCAAGCTCACATAGCTTAGGCTGAACAAAAATGATGTTCGTAGAGGACGCGCCTGCCCCAAGAATACCTTTTTTGTTGGGTTGTCGACACCTCGCGACTACCAAAATATCCTGGCGTGGGGCTTTGTGGTGTAAGGTTTGGCCTTCAGAAGTATACCCCTCGTCATATAACTCGAAAAGTGACCCCGTCTGTTACCTCTTCTCATTAAAATGTACAATATCGTCGAACGTTTTGATTGATATCACACGCTAAAGGCAAAAAAGACGCTCCCCGCGGCCATTAGTTAGTTTCGATTGTCCGTGTTAGGCAACCTGCAGGAAGAATGCACCGTACAGAGCGACATTGTTGTGTATGTGCGTACACACGGTTTTTGGATCATCCCACTGTACGGGTTGCACTACTTGTGTGTCCTCTATAGTGGGCTTGGCTTCCTCAAGAGCGGAGAACTACCGGTTGTTACCTTTTTTTCCAGTATGGTCCAATGCTACGGTCCCTTATTGGGGGCCTTTTTTTATTTGCTCGGGGACGCTCGCGCGAGTGACATACCCCCTGTTCCATGCGGTCATAGACATTATCTCTGATTATTGAATATTGCGATGTGAATCCTCAATAAGATGGTTAGCCACGCTCCGCCAAACAAAATCGTCTAACTTGTTTTCGTCATCCAGGTAAAGAGTCATTATTGCGACTGGCTCAGACTCGGTGGTGAAAATTTATGGTATCGTAGCCCCTTCACCCGTAGCTTTGATCTGTATATTGAAGTATTCGGTTAAATTAATGTCGGGTGCACGAGCGATTACATATGTCTTCGAGGCCATTTGTCAGATAAGTTGATGTTGAGATATCGACCTCCTTGAGGTGTAGGAGTTCAGAAACTTCTTAGTATTTTCTGCTGTGCACCTCTAGCGTAGGATGACTCGTTTAATACTAAATTGAGTTATTCGCTTTAACTAGTTTGAGATATACGCGCGCGTGTGCTGACAACGCTTACACAGCTGACGGCGTGCGTGCGCGCAGATCCGCCTGGGCATCCGAAGACGAGCCCTGTCACCAAAAGATTTCAATGGAGATGTGGACCTTCATGAAAGCTGGTGCATCACCCCCAAACGCTGATGCCCAACATGTGTATGACGAGTGCATGCGACAGCCAGATATGGGGCTGGTAGAACTCATCACTCCCGAGGTATTTGTGCAGAAAAAATCTTCAGGGGGAACTGGCATCCATCCCCAGCACACGAGTCTCGCCTTATCATCTCCGAACACGTTGTTCGGACATACTTTTGAGCCGTTCCTATCTCGGCACACTTTGTCTAACTTCTCCCAACAGAAAATGCATACACAAGAAGGGGGGGGAAGGGGGGGGGGACGACTTTAAGGTTTCTGAGTTTTGTGCAGCATGTTCAAATTTAATGCAAATTCAGAAACAAAAAGCCTCCGAAGTTCAAAGCAAGTTCCCAAAATCTATTGGCATAATATCGAATTTATCATAGACTCAAGCGGGTTTCAGCACAAACAGGTTTCCAAAGACTGCTAGCTGCTGGCAAAGTATCGAAAATTTAAAACATACCTAAGGATATCAAACAAATCAATGCCATAAATATTGATGAAGTATAACTGTGAGGTCTCCGTCTGTTGCCAATCTGTTCAAGTTCCAATTTAACTCCCAATGTCTACAAACGTTCCAAAAAAACGTATTTGCAAATATATTAAATGTTCATGCACGAAACGGCCTTGATATGTGTGCAATTTGGAGAAGGATGCACGTGGCATCTTCAGTAGAAACGGGTGGCACACGCATTAACCGATGCGTTACGCATGTGCGTATTGCCAACAAAATAATATTGTCTTCTTGTCAGTATCATCCAGTTAATGGGTTCAATGCAGATTACAGCGCCGGGCACAGATACGCCATCCAAGCTTTTCCATAAGCTTCGCTGGCGAGCAGGAGGTCTTCGTCAAGTATAACCTGACACCATGTCCAACGTCAACAACGCTCGTACCTTGCGGCCTTTTGTGTCTTATTTCGCCGCCGCTCCCCGTCGGAACGGCACGAAGGACTGGGACTCGACCATTGTTGACGCTGGTCCCGGGGAAATCGTGGGCGAGACCGAGCACGCGGCGACGCTTCTGTGCAAGGGCGCCGAAGATTTCGAAGGCAAGGAGAATGAATATCCTAACACTGGCTTTCGGTCCGGCGGTTAAGGGGTTTTAACTACAGTACTAGCACTACGGTAGTAGTACTTTGACGTTGTATAGCACATCTTGTGCTATAGCTTTGAGAAGCACCGCAAGCAACAGAGCGAACCGCGTAGGCTTAGAGCTGCCGACGTATAGGTCCGCCGGAGTTTTTTGAAACAACGAAGGCTCGCATCGGCGACGGTAGCACATCCATTGTTTATAGCTTCTGGATTTTCCCGTTGATTACAGGGTTCAGGAGATGTATAGATATTGTCAACTCCAAGGGTTTGGTTGTCCGTCTGCCAAGAAGAAACCCCGACGTTTCTGTTCTTTCCAGCAAACACCCGTCTGGAAACTGTCGTATTCGAGTGTGACGGACACGCCAGCCGGGAGATGTATTGCGGACGTTAGATGTGGCGTATGTATGAAGTGCCAGGTAAAAGCAGTCGTGCAGCAACATAGCGGCGGCAGCCTTGCGCCACGAAAGAACAATGTGTTGATCCAATGGACGCATGCTATATGCTTCCTGCTGGATGGCATTTACAAACTGGCTTCGAGAAGATATCCCATGTGACCTTTGTTCTTCGCTGTGTGTTGTACCGAGCGGTGTATACTGCAAAGATCACTACCCGGGTCTGGTGTAGTATGGTAAATGGAGTACAGAGCCCACGGCCTGCAGCATAGCGGTATGTATCGCCCACGCACCGATGAAGGTCTGACCGGAATTATATCGTTGGAGTCTGGACAGAAATGCGCTGACAAAACGTCGGGTCGTCAGTCGTACGCAATAAACCATGTTTTACGCTATGCGTGCGTCTCCAGTAACGAAATAACTGCTGTATGTTTTGTTGTTCATAAAATAATTACGACTGCCTGCTCCAAAAGAGACCAGCGTGCTTGAGAAGGCTGGGAAAAGCCGGCGACGGCAATAATTGGAGCAGGTGCAGTAACATAGCGATACGTAAGCGCATACCAAGAATCCGTTATCCTACTGATGTGTTCACATATTAAATCATGAAAATTAGTGTGTCATCTACTCTAAACAAGTATGGTGCGAAGGTGGTAGTGTGTGATCTCACACGCGCATGGCAAATATATTTTTTTCAAGTATTGTCCTCAATATAGCCACAGCAGTGGCAGGGCGTGTGTAAAGTAGGTTTTGTGCAAGAAAGATGAACCTAACCGCAAAATAATACGTGACGCAGACGTTCCGACTTCCGCAATTATGCATAAGAGCCGGTGTAGTTTATAACTCCAAATACATTGCGCCCTCCGCCATCGGCGCGGATGGGACGGCCCTTTTATTTTGTTTATGTCAGGTTTCCTACATGTAGTTGGCATGGGCACTGAACCCAGTATACTGTGCGCCCCTGCTCACGTCCACATCCAGACACAAAACTGAAAATTACCACGTCTGTATTTTTTGGCGCTTCCACCGTCAAACTTTGAACAACTCCCTCTAAGACGCGCGTTTGTGGCAGAAGCACATGTTGTTGCCGCAATCGAACTTCGTTTTGATGCAAGAGCGTTTCCTTAATTTCTACTGTCTGCTCGTACGTCGCGTTGGCAGCCATATGCAACGACGACGAGGTGAAGAAGGCATGGCGGGTTAGAGCATCTACTTATTCTACCATCCCGCTTCAAAGAACGCCGAGGCGGCTGCAGACTACTACAAGCGAAGCTGGTACGGCTCACCAGGTGCGAAGGCCGCCTTCTTTGTTTGGTGGATTCGCATCAAAAACAACAATGCTCATTTTCCACAGCTGAGAAGCGCTGTAACTAATCAAAGTTACCGACTTTGAGAAGATCGACATACATAGTATACCGCGATGGACGATTCCGACGAGGGTCGGGTATAGAACGAGTCACGCCGTGAAGTGCAATCGATGTTGGGCTATCCTTCCGTTGAATGGCCCCGTCCGTCCGGGTAGTTAGTGCTTGCGGTGCTCTTCCAACCTTAGACACGGGCCGAAAGTCTCCAAATTTTGCTTGTCAAAATTGACCACAGGAGGCGTGATCAGACAGAGGTAGCACTGTTTGCGCCCTGTTTGTTTTTCGGGGTGATGACGGCCTCCTTAAACCGAAACCCGCTGGAACGCTCTTTATGTTCTTCATTTTGGTTTACGTTGTATATCTTGGGGCCTTGTCATGGGTTCGTTCGTCGCAAGTAGTGGTTGCACTGTCAGAGCTGACCCCATATCTGTTTTCGAGTGAGGCGTAGAGATCAAGTCAGGAGCTTTAGGAAAAGGGGCGCACCTCTACCGCACCTTTAGTACTAGTACTATTAGTACGATTAGTACTATTAGTACGATTAGTATAATAATGTCTCCACGATGGGCGGACAGTATATTATATAGGCGGTACGTCCTTGGTTGACCACCAAGTAGACATGCGACACCACCTTCCAGCCGTTTCGTGCTGTGTGCTGTGTGGCGGGTCGGTCACCTCGACGGGGGATCTACAGGCTTTCGACCGATTGACTCCGAGTCGTGGTATACGATAGCACCCTGGACGTCCTTCATCGGATTAATGGCACAGACTTTATCGAACATCGCTCTGGGTGAGGTGGTTGAGTAGAGGGCCTACTAAACTGTTAGTTTTAGCCGTACACGGTGGCAGGCGTCCCTCGTGCAACATCTTCGTCTCCGCTCTGTGCCTCAAGTGTAGGCTTTAAACGTCTATTCACGTGGAGAGGTGAACTCGGATGTACATACCTCTTGCCGCGAAAAGCCATTGTCCTCATTGAACCCCCCTTTCCAGGTGCAAGAGTTGATCGACGGCCTAGAAGAGCTTGGTTGCCTTAGGACGAAGGGCGAAGATCAGACGCTTTGCGTTATGAGTGACAGTTTCGACAACAAAGGAGCAGCTGGAGCTTTACAAGAATTCGGAGACCTGCCCCCCGTTGATGTCGTCAAGGTGAGTGCATACAGACGCGCTTGCTCGAACGGAGGTACAACAATACGGCAGTTGGTTTTCGGACTGTTGGAGATCTTCCACTCTCAGGAAACATCCAATGTCGTTATTTCGGTTTTATATTGGTTTCGTTTTGTACCTAGGCAATGAGGTTGTCAGTGGTGTTGTCTTTTGAATTCTCACATGTCAGTTCTCGGGTTGGAGAATACAGCCCTTCTCGCGAGAATCGTCTAAAGAATAGGTTTGCCTCTCTCTACAAATAGTCTATGAGTTATCGGTTCGATTAAACACAACGTACGACCACAACCGCTAGAGCACACCTGAGTGGGATTGTCATCCTTTTAAGGACTGTTCAGGCCAGTACAGAGGCAACGAACAGACTGACAAGAACTGACCTGCAGCCGTGAGGAAACCACTCGAGTATACAGACATATCCTCAGCCTCGGGGATACATCATCACCCCACAGACTATAGACAGACTGCTGACACCGATGATCTAAGGGCAAGCAGCGGTATATGTTTTGCCATCGGTATGTATGTGCAGATCCGAATGATAAGAAACCCGGGAATGCATCCGTGATATGTTCTCCCCTAACGAGAACATACATGCAGAAAAACGACACTACACTATTAAGTGATGTTGCCCTTACTATACGTTCCCGCCTGTGGGTTATTTTTATATTTTAGTGTATTTTTACACCCTTCGGGGTCCAGGGCAATTGGCGTCCGCCGCGCGGATTATGCATCATGGAAAGATGCAACCTCCGCGGGTACAAGATCATACAGAGTTAAAAAAACAAAATGCATCAAGGACGTTAGGCAATGCGATGGTTCAGCTCAAACATAAGTATACACACGCCATCAACCCAGTTACATTGAACGAGAGGACACGAAGGTAAATTGCTACTCTCCCTCCATGCAACAATACATGTTTTTTATAGCGGGTGCTCCGACAGAGGTACTTTTTTCTTTCAAAACGACGGTGCTCCTCAACCTGAAGTCGCCGTCGGAATCTCATTCTTGTTTCGCAATCCATTTTTTTGTATACCTAGCCGATGGATTGTTCATCGGCTTGCACGTTTAGTTTCTTTACAATCGTTTTTTTGGTGAGGTACAGAGCTCCTTAAGTGTTTGAGAGCCTCAGAAATAAAATCGTGCACCGCTACCGTGCCCAGTGTCTGAACGTTTCACCGCCAGTACGGAAAAGCCGAAAACCCGGGGAGAATCTCCACACCATCAAACCGTGTAACGTCCACCAAACCAAGTCGTACGATGATGGCATAAAGCTTATCGCAACAATATTACCAGAGACGATTCGAGTGTCGTGCTTGAAATGTTTTTTTTGGTGCTTGCGGAAATTATCAATGTTGAGCGTTATGAATATTAAACATGGCCATTTGGCTCTTCTTGATGAAACTTTGTATGTCAAGGCACGGATATACCGAAATGACGTACAGTCGATATCTTCGGAGAAGCGAGTTTTAATTTTATATCGGGGAAGCGAGTTTTAATTTTTTATCGGGGAAGCGAGTTTTAATTTTTTATCAGGGAAGCGAGTTTTAATTTTATATCGGGGAAGCGAGTTTTAATTTTATATCGGGGAAGCGAGTTTTAATTTTATATCGGGGAAGCGAGTTTTAATTTTATATCGGGGAAGCAAGTTTTAACTTTTTATCGGGGAAGCGAGTTTTAATTTTTTATCGGGGAAGCGAGTTTTAATTTTATATCGGGGAAGCGAGTTTTAATTTTATATCGGGGAAGCGAGTTTTAACTTTTTATTGAGGAAGCGAGTTTTATTTTTTTATCGGGGAAGCGAGTTTAATTTTTTTATCGGGGAAGCGAGTTTTATTTTTTTATCGGGGAAGCGAGTTTTAATTTTTTATCGGGGAAGCGAGTTTTAATTTTATATCGGGGAAGCGAGTTTTAATTTCTTATCGGGGAAGCGATTTTTTTTTTTTTATCGGGGAAGCGAGTTTAATTTTTTTATCGGGGAAGCGAGTTTTATTTTTTTATCGGGGAAGCGAGTTTTAATTTTATATCGGGGAAGCGAGTTTTAATTTTTTATCGGGGAAGCGAGTTTTCATTATACCTCCGAGAAGCGTTGGAAGCAAATAGTGGGTGAAGCGCGGTCTTTGTGCTTATATTTGAACAACTGAAAGAAACAGCACCCCCAAATGAATGCAAGGTACCCCTGTGACACTACTGTTTGGCGTGTTAAGCTGCGAGTTTTGGTCCACCTAATGTGGCGCTTGAGGTGGCGATCAAGATCGGGTGCGGAGACACACCGGTCTGGGTGTTAATAGCAGGGAAACGTGGTGCTTTGGGAATTGTGAGCACTTGAAATTTCGATTTATTTTACCTGAGTTCGATTCCCATTCAAATCGTGTTCCGGCCTTCAGTTTTCGCTTGTATTTTTATCGAAGCTATATCCATGAGTTTTATATGTATCCCCTTCAACCAGTACTCGTATTTGCACTTTCGTGTGCTTCGCTTGGAGAGCGAGGAAAAAAATGACGCTATTTCAACGAAATTTTCTGAAGATTGCTCAAAGGACCAGCATTTACCTCACATGTACTAGGAAGGCAAAAACAGTCGACGTTTCGGGTTGTCAGAGCCACAATAAAAGTAACAAGAAGAGCGGTATGCCGGGGCACTCGCCCGGAACCACCGGGAATTCGCGGCGGATTTGATGCCTATTCATCCCCGGGTCTCAGCCAACATATATATTCGTTGAACGTTCGGCTTACATACATATATTAGTAGTACGGGTTTAGACATGATATGGATGTACGAATAGTACAGCAAAGGTGCACCATGTTTTTTCTCAAGCTCCTGAATTGGCGAGCTCTACACCTCTTTCACAGTAAACCGTGATTTGCCAGAAATAAACGTTCTGCCCGATGAACAAATCCCACTCCCTAGGTACACAACAATCGAGGCGATGTTGAAAATGTTTTGAATAATGGTTCAGTTTACGATGAGGTGGGATGTCAGCCAGTGATGGGAAATTGATTGAGTATTTTCAAATTCGTGCCCATCCTTAAGGTCACGGGGGGACCCAAGCGTCCCCTGGTCCCCGGTTTTCGGTAACGCTTGTGTCTAGATTTTTTATCGAAACCACAGTAAGACTCATGGCTGAAGTAATACGCTGGGTATGGAGCTTCGGCTGGTTTGTGGAACACAGACCCGGAAACCAACCCAAAAAGGGCTGAGTCTCTTTAGATCGGTGTCCCTCTGGTTCTTAGCAGCGGTCCACACCTCGACTTTGACGTGCTGTAGTGGTCAACGTTTACGGTACAAAAACCCAGGCCGAAAACAACCCTCAACAGAACGTACACACTTCGCTAGCGGGCAACGACAGCTCTCCACAAGCAACCACGGCACGCGAAATTGAGGGACGCTGCTGGTGGGGTGTGCGACGACGTCGGGTGCGTCTGCCAGCAGTCGTAGGCAGTCAGCAGTGACACACGAGATGTTTTTCATGAGTTGAAACTTGCGAGCAGCAACACCAAAAGCTACCGAAATCGGTGAAATATTTTTAATTCACGCGCGGGATCCTAACACAATGGGTACATCACCGATGAAAAAAACAATACACTAAACGCTTGCTGCTTACCTGGCGGATGATGTAACTCTTTAATAGGTGGGGTTTAGGGACTTAAAAGAAAATATAGAGAAACACTCCAAAAAGGGGCGGAGTAAAACAAAGGGATAAAAGCACCCGAAAGCTCTGTATTAGCGGATATTTATTGCTTTTTTTTGTAACTTTCGAAAAAAGGATGTTGTTTTCACATTTGTTTATGCCATACACCCGTTTTTCAAGTGGTTTTATAAGTACGCGAAATGCCTATATACAAGCTCCTACTCAAAATATTCCTGTGCGATCCCCCGTGGCCTTAACCGGTTCGCGCACAAAGGCCGTGCAGCACCTACTAACTGCAAATGTAAAGTCTAGCAAAGGATTCCCTACTCTTGACAACGCAATATCATGTTGTTGGTACCCCAGGAGATCCAGCCGCAAAAACGGCGCTAAGACGTGGTTTCGGGAATTCTGATGTCGTTGGAGTAATCCCCACTTGGCCCAGGCTACTGTAAGGTGGTCAGTCATGTTTGGGCTATTTCGTTGGAATAGCTTTGTGTCACTCGCAAGAGTGACCCCCCTGCCGCTTCGTCTACTGAAAATCTCGATATGAATCCACAATGGAATGGCAGGCTACGCTGCGCGGAAATAACAGCCCAAAGTATTTTTTCGTCCGTGAGGTATAGACTCACTCGTGCGAGTAGTTCAAAGTTGGTCGTAGAAATGTGGGTACCCCCGCTTCCGCAACACTTGTGAGATTGATCGGCCGTATCATGTATCGAACTGAATGCTGAAATGCACACGACTTCATAAGCTTTTAAATCGTGATATACATTCAAAACGTTTGTATTACCAAAATGGACCCTCCGCACGGCTTAATTTCACCACTTCAGGCCTGACGCCATCTATCATCATCTATCATCATCTATCATCATCTATCATCATCTATCATCATCTATCATCATCTATCATCATCTATCATCATCTATCATCATCTAGCCATCATCATCTATCATCATCTATCATCATCTATCATCATCTATCATCATCTATCATCATCTATCATCATCTATCATCATCTACCATCATCTATCATCATCTATCATCATCTATCATCATCTATCATCATCTATCATCATCTATCATCATCTATCTATCATCATCTCCGGGATTGACGGATGTCTCGACTGCAGGGGTGACTTTCGACGACGGCAAACATGCAAATCGAAACTGACGAAGGCAAAAACATCCAGATCGAAACTGACGAAGGCACACACATGCAAATCGAAACTCACCAAGGCAAACATCTACATCGAAACTGACGAAGGCGAAAATCCTGACGCCATCAGATTCTATCATCATCTCCGGGATTGACGGATGTCTTGACTACAGGGGTGACTTTCGACGACGGCAAACATCCAAATCGAACCTCACGACAAGGAAGACATTCAAATCGAAAGTGTCGAAGGCAAACATCCAGATCGAAACTGACGAAGGCCACATCCAAATTGAAACTGACGAAGGCGAATATCCAAATCGAAACTGACCAAAAACGATACCGACCTCAGTATACAGTGGTATGACTCATATGATCTGCTGTGTCTTGTTCCCGATTTCCGAAACTGTTGTCACAGGATTTGACGACGGGTACCGGCAGCGACGAAGGTGCGTTGAAAAGCCAATGGGCAAGCTGAATCAACAGTCGGCTCGAAACGATTTTTTGGGGTGCGTTGAAGTGGTCTTTTGCGGACAAAAGGTTAAAGTATTGTCCTCCAAAATCGTTGCCTCGACCTTGGCGGAAGAATCCGTCATTCCGTTCGTGACTGCTGATCCCCTGCTGCTGGGTAGGATTTTGGGGGGGCGATCTAGGAATATTTACCGCTGTTTAATAAACGTGAATCACGCGGTTAAGGCGTGGCCTGCTGTTTCATTGGCAACTTATTAAATGCCGAGCTCGCGTGGCTCTGGCCAATATCTATATTGATATTGCAGAGGTCCGGCCGATGTGGACATTTTCTTCACAAAGAGAGTTTGTGTGCATGCCGTAATTTAAGTTTTGCAACGGTTTCGAATAAGATTGTTGGTGGTTTGTGACTTGATCAATAAGGGAAGACCACATCAGCTTCTTTGGGGATTCCAATTAATTATTGCATGCTTGCCTGTTCAGAGTTGCCATTTTGCAGCATGTTCCGGGGCGACGTAAATCATATGCTTGTGCTACAGCAATCCGTACGCAAAACCTTGTTCGATTCGGACTTCAAACCGAAGGCCTAATAAACCTACATGCCCGTCTGGAACATGTTGGCAGTGACAACGTTAAAATGGTGAGTTCATGTCGGAAGCCAACTTGCTCGTGTCGTTTGAGAACGCATACATTATACCGCGTATAGTGTATAGGCTGCTCGGAGCAAAAACGACGGTGGTGACGGTACAACAGCGCAATCAGGAAAATAAATGCTACTGCGAAGCGACATGGTATGCGGAGTCGCGTTGAGAAGTTGCTGTGGCTCAGAGCTGCTCGCGTGATCAGCCATAGTGATGCCGCGAACGGTTTTTCCGGTTCCGCAATATGCACCACCGTCATAGAGTTGTTTGTTTTGTTCGCGATCACAGCAAAATAGATAAAATCATTTGTGAGGGGCCTAAACGGGACCTTTAATAGTGCGAATGGAGGACTCACGTCCTGATTCTTTCTGTCAGTGACCATTCCAACCCAACCTGTGGAACAACGGAGAGATGTGAGACACCTGCGACCGCACGATGCCCAGACAGGCATATCGAAGAAACTAAATTTTGGGCTGGAAGGTAAAGATCCCACGAAATACGGGGCTGGTCACACGGCTACTCTCCGAATCCACACGTACGTTAAACAATGTGAATTTAATTGAATTGGCGTACGTCTTAACTTTGATTGCGTGATTCTCGTTTCGTGTGGTGCATTTCTGAAGGATCCGCCATGATTGAGGTGGCATTCGACATCGCCAGCGGAGCCACTTACAAGTTTAACTCCGCCTTATTAGGCCAACAGGCAAGTGAGAGGGGCGCAGTAGTGTACTGTTATGGTAAACGACCGCCGTGGTGTTCCTTTGTTTGCGGGGCGTAAACCGACGTCACGAGGTGTACAAGAGTGTGTATATATTGACGTTTTGTATGCTTGTTAGAGGACTGGGATTGGAAACGAGTTGTTTTTCGTCTAGGCCTCAGCATGGAATTGTTCAGACTGGAATTTCTCGGACAAATCACTTCGTTCGCGCGTTTTTGTTGGGGGACGGCCCCATCGCCCCTCGCCTGCGTTATCCGTTACGTACTCCTCTTTAAACGCGGATGGGGGCTGAGGGACACAAGCGAGAAGTGGCCAACAGTTTGGGTTTTGGGCGGTATAAGCTCGAGCTATTGTTTGGATCTTGACCTATCTATGTATGCAGATCTTAAACGGATAAAACGTAGGAAAACATTTCCTAGTTGGCATAATTTCCAAGTTGACGTCTTATTTCGTCGCAGCAACACTTTTTCCATGGTCACTTTGGAGCTCTTGGCCTATTTTCGGACTGCTGCTGTGTCGTTGATTTTCGACATCGTATTTCTCGGTGAAATCCCTTTGTGCGAGCATTATCTTCAAGGGGCCCCTCGCCTTACCTTATTCGCTCTCTACCTGCCCGTGAACGCGGGGATACCGTTTCGAGTGAAAAGATCATGTTTTCGAATTCCACGCTCTCCTCGAGACCTTTGTTGCATCTTGTGTTACGGGTGGTCGCAGGTAAAATACGACGGAGTGTGTGCAGCAGTGTGTAACAAAGTAGGGATCTTCTTGACAAACAATATCATTTCCTGGTCGCCAGCAATCGACGATACAGCGGCAGCAAAATGTTAGGGATATTCCTGTGTTAGGGCGTAATGAGCCACCGGCAACCACTCACCCCCGTTAGCACCAGCACTCGATGATAGAGCAGTAGTGAGTAGTGAAAGTAATTGGGATCTTCTCGTGTAACGGCGTATTGGGCCTCCTGCGACAGCTGATGACCCTGGTGTGTACATAGTGGGGAGCTCCTCTTCATAGCCAACTCTTCTCGATGTATGCGGACTTCTCGCGGGGTGCCTGACCACGCTCGGGCAGTTGGACCTGTTGTGTGTATCACTGCTGTCCTCTCTGTAGTGCCGGTGCGAGTATGTAAATCGTGTGACACTTGCGGTTTTCTTCATCAGGAAAATGTGGGTATTCCGATCCAAGATCACCCTGTGACAAGCTGAAGCTGGCACCTATTGCTCTTCTCATCTGTTGTGGGCAATACATGGTCTGTTGTGGGCAATACATGGCTGTAAGTATGCCGGGACATGGATTTTTGCCCTCTCGTATGTCCCGATTTTTCTCATATTTCACGTCTTTGGCGCTCTTAAGTCGGGTATCGATCGTAAAGATTCATCCCAGGGCTTAGTGTAATGTAAGAATTGCTGTCGCATTGCGAAGATTTACTTTGCGAGCAGTGTGCCAGAAAACCCGTGAAAATCATTGATCGCTTAGTTAGGCCAATACGAGAAGGAACTCGGGATTTTCGGCAACTAAATTCGGAGTGGCATAAGCGACCATGTATGCGTGCAAGCATTTAATGATTTTTGTACAATTGTGCGAGCCAAATACGCACTGTTGTTGTGGACTCATTTCAGCATTTTTGCCACGGTTATTGAGATTGAGAGTTATGCCAGTCTTGGTTCCATTAATTATTTTTTATTCTGTCGTTTTCTTTGAACATGCCACTTTTGCCGGATTTTTTTTTTTTTCCCACAGTTCTTTCTTTCTTTCTTTCTTTCTTTCTTTCTTTCTTTCTTTCTTTCTTTCTTTCTTTCTTTCTTTCTTTCTTTCTTCTTCTTTCTTTCTTTCCTTCTTCCTTTCTTTCTTTCTTTCTTCCTTTCTTTCTTTCTTTCTTTCTTTCTTTCTTTCTTTCTTTCTTTCTTTCTTTCTTTCTTTCTTTCTTTCTTTCTTTTTTTCTTTCTTTCTTTCTTTCTTTCTTTCTTTCTTTCCTATTTAATTTTATATTTGTTTCGTTTTTTTTTCTGTTATTAATGTATCCATTCATCCCTTTAGTTATCCTGGCACTGTTCTCACGCTATTTTCTTGTAGAACCTCGAATCCGGGGTCACATAAAGGACCCTCCTTCCACCTTGCCACTTCGGTGTGTGCGTTCACCATTTTCAGCTGAAATAAGGGGTCATCTTGCAGGCCCTACTCCCCCCTCCTCACCACGGCACGTGTCATCAGCATTTTTCGCGACAAATATTCAGCATTCGCCCCCCCCGTGGACTCGTTCGTGTCGAATTGTACCTACCCACGCTGTGCGGGGCATTCTCAACACTTGGAGTTTTACTTTTTTATTTTTGTAAAAAAAACAATTCTCATCACGGTGGGAATCGACGTCAAGGACCAACGCTTAGTACTATCCGAGGGTAACCACTATTAATAGAAGACAACTTCACGTTCGTACGTGCACAGGGTACACGTTTATGCATTCGTCAATCTGCTTCTGCTCAAAGCTCACAGCAAGCACACCTAACTCCGGCGAGCTACCATGTTTTGTCGTCGATCATACACCGTAAGCACGGCACAGCACAGCTCAATCAGCTCAGCACAAGAAAATAAACACAAAGTATGCGCCGATCATAGTGCGAAGCTGCATGAAAAGAGTAGAGAAAGCTGCAGTGAGAAACATTATGTCGTGAAGCATCTTCGACATCTCGCACAAGTGGCTTCGAATATAACGAATACATCGAAGTCTCATCACGGTGGGAATCGACGTCAAGGACCAACGCTTAGTACTATCCGAGGGTAACCACTATTAATAGAAGACAACTTCACGTTCGTACGTGCACAGGGTACACGTTTATGCATTCGTCAATCTGCTTCTGCTCAAAGCTCACAGCAAGCACACCTAACTCCGGCGAGCTACCATGTTTTGTCGTCGATCATACACCGTAAGCACGGCACAGCACAGCTCAATCAGCTCAGCACAAGAAAATAAACACAAAGTATGCGCCGATCATAGTGCGAAGCTGCATGAAAAGAGTAGAGAAAGCTGCAGTGAGAAACATTATGTCGTGCAGCATCTTCGACATCTCGAAGTGGCTTTGAATATAACGAATACATCGAAGTCCGCACAGCCATGAAAACGTTAGAAACCTCAAAAGGCAGCAGCTAGGAGATGAATCATGAAGGACTTGATTATATTCCCACCCCTTCAGATGCAACCCTACTATCGGTCTCTCCCAATCAAGGACGATGCATCCTTCTTCTTTCGTACGGATAAAGAGGGCCATACGTAAATGCGAAGTTCGGGTTATTCTCCTGGAACGTTGAGCTCTTGACGTTCGCAAGTCGTAATTTAAAACGATTCGCGCATCTCTGTTTATTTAGTTCACGTTTTTTTCGTTATTATTTGGCAGCATAGCAGGCAGATACCAGCGGCGGAGCGAAAGTTCTTGGCTCTGCCGATGACTGCTTTGACGCCATTGTTTTGCCGTGTTACGGCGGGACGTGGTTTGTACATGCATACCACTATATTTCTGGGCGGGGCGGACTGAAGTATCTGCCTTCCGATCTCCTCTGTCCTCTAGGAGCACCGCCTCATTATCGCGGTATTTATACGGCGCTAGGGTTATCAATGAAGCCAATGGCGCACAAGGAAAGTGATCCCGCACACCACAGTAGCCCCTTGTTGGACGGCCGATTATTTTCCTGAACGTTTCTTGGTTTTCTCTCTCTCAGTTGGTCTCAATGCCAATGCTTGGGTGCTTGTGTTTACTGCACGTAGACGTCCTACCGACCAACAGATAGGTCGAGAGAAAAACATACTTACAGAACGATAACGGCACCGACGGGCGAGTCGAGCGACGGCGGGCGGGCGACAAAGAAAGGCGGATAAAGGCCACCTGACGGCGGCGGCGTCGGTCGGGAGATACCATAAAAAGAGAGGCTAAGATAGCATATACTAGTATATATATGATGAGATATTACATACCAATAGATAGGTCGAGATACATAAGAAACAAAACCTATGATGGGCTGGTGACGCCTGTGGAAGTATGGTGCTTGGAGACAACTCCCCTCCATGTCGCCTCAAAACAAAAAATGAAACTATCTTGCTCCTCAAATGCTTGCTTCTTGGTTTCTTCTCAATGATTCCGCGACAAGTCTACGACAACCTCGGGCGAAATGAAAAACCGAAGGACACCACTCGAAGACACAACGGCAATCAATCGCTTCAAAATATGATATCATTAATCCAAGCTTGCGCAAATGTCGTAATACCGGAGGGGCTCGCGATGACCCCACGTCGGTGGTTTTGTGAAAGGTATTCGGAACAAAAGAATCGCCTTCGTCACGTGCAACACCTCTTTACCACCCGTATTTACTTGTCCTTGTACATACCAGACATACCCTTTCCCAATCCCTTCAGTAAACAATATTCTCAAGTGGTTCTTTGTCGTGCGAGGACGCCCTTTCCCCCTGAATGCCCTGCTTAGCCCTTCCCTCTCCTCCCCCCCTTCTCCTTTTTCCACCTCTTCAACGTTCTCCTCCTCCTCATGGTCCCCTCCTCGGAGTCTGCCTCTTCGTCCCCGTCATCGGAGTCATCTTCCTCAACCGTGTCCTAATGGAGATTAACTTGTGCATTACCCATCGTATATATTTCCTCTGATCCGATAGTGGCTGTGTGTATGCTGTGTGTTTCGGTGGTGCTCATGTTTGTCGACTAAAGGGCCGATTTTACCGACGATCTTGTTTAACGAACGTACTGTAGTCTACTCACGAACGTAACTTCTGTGACATAACTAATGTTTATCAAATGTGCACGTGTCTATTCATCCAGGAACGGTTTGTACGCATACCATACAGAAACTTGACACCAACTATAGTCTATACACCGACCAAATAGGAGATATAGGAGATATAGGAAATGACATCACGGTGAATGTAGGAGAATACAACGTGGACGAACCATTGGCAGAAAAACTAAAAAATGATTTTCGTAACCCGAATCGGAATTCGAACAGCAGTCTACAATCATCGAGCGATATAATGGGAAACAGAAACAAAATGATTGGTAACAAAACTCGTCAAACTAAGAAGAGAGGCTGTAATTTTTTAACGCAAAAAAGCTTTGAACAATTTTTCGAAACTCAGCCAGAAATCGAGAAGCAGCCAAAGCTGAGAGGGACAATCGAGAAATCGGAATACAGCGACGAAAGCTCCAAGGAAAGGACAAGACGAAAACGGAATACGAAGAGAAAACTTAGGAATCAAAAACTGCAATAGAAAGCCGGGAAGGTCCCCTAAGAAACAGAGTTGGACACGCGTGTTCGTGGCGGGAGCGCTAGGAACGTAGAAGGTCTTCCTCATCAAGTGCACCAGTGTTAAAACTGGTTTGGAGATAAATGTAATACAGTCTACCTGGCACACATGTGTTACATAACTTCGATCTCACAGCTGGAGTGTATGTTAATTTTTTTAATAACTATATATAGGCCACGAGATCACGACATTGTTCGTGAAATGTGCTTCTTGTTAGTGTCGAAATTCCATTTCCGGCGAGCTAGTGATCACGTCAAGTGAGGGATTTCATCTGATCTGCTCTAGATGCACCGCCGCTGTCTCTCGTGTCTGAGCACTCTTGGTTGTCTAAACTCTCTTCGACATTTCTAGGAAGTGATCGAGCTATTCTTCGCTCGTCTTACATCCAATCGGAGGATGTAACCCGCAGTTAAACGCACACAGCAAGGCTACGCGAGGGAAGGCTGTCTCGGTTTCACTGTACCGATGTTTGTAAAGCGTACGTGTGTCCCAGTACTCCACTAAATCATGGACTCGAGAACGTTTGGTTGGTGCAGCAATTCGTCCCTTTGTTTCTATAGCTGGTGAAAATAGTGAAAGTGACAAACAAATAGCTAACCCCGCGCTAGAATGGCGCTAAGCTTCTGACAAAGGCCGCTCAAACGAGACCCCTTACCAACATCTAGATTGCTAACGACATTCAAAGCTACAACCATTGCCTCTGACTTTGCAACGCGTTATCCGTTTGTCTCTTCTCGTGACTTTCCTCAGACATTCGCCGACGACATCGGTGTCTTGGCGAATGCGGAGGGATGCGACGTGATCGTGGATGATGTTGGATACTTCGCCTCGTAAGCATTCAGGTTTACGACATTTACGGCCTTGCGCGTGTAACCGCACAAATTTACAATCGCTGTGCCATTTTTGTTTATGCGTGATCTGCGCAACCTTCCATTGTCGAGCCTACTGCTGTAGGGTGAAGATGTCGTAAATTGCCAACGTTAGGACCGGCGACGCGAAGGTATTGTTTTTGTCGGCGGCCCGATGAGAACTGGAGTTGGACAAGTGCAAGGAGTCCGAGAGGTGTGCTTACCAAGGGTAGCATGGATTGAATTCTGCTCAGCGTCTGGCTGGCAAGCCTGCGGAGCACAGCATCTCGTCAATAGCGGTGGAAAGTCGTGTTTTTTTCTATTGGATTTTTTGCCCAAAATATGAGGCGTGGGATCGTCGATCATTTAGAAAACTCCTGGTACCGGTACGGTTTCTTTATCTTTTTCCAAAGCTTATGGTCGGGTATAGAGTATCGTTCGTAGCGGTTCGGGAGGAAAGCGTTTCGAAGAACACCTCCTGTTGCAGCATGCGTCCTCATTGTTGTGTATTTGCCGTTGCATCAGGCCGAGCTTCCGTGACGGAGTAATTGCCAATGCAGTGGACGCAGCCACCCAAGATAACGATGTCTTGTACTTCACCAGCGCTGGCAACGATGGATTAGCGCACCGCTTTGTATCGGTAAGATGTGCATACATAGCTAGGGAGGTTTTGCGATGGCGGTAGCATATTTTGGCCATTTTTTCCTAACGTTTGGTACTCATTGACTGGAGGATCGACTCCCCAACATTGCTGCTTCAACATTTTTCTTGTTATTCGAACTGCTCAAAACTGCTCAGGTACAGTGGGCCACAGGAGTGCCCACCAGGTCAAGTTGAAATGTTGGTCGAGCAAAACACGTTGTTCACGTGTGCTGATAGGTCCTTGAATATGACACCACGTGAGTTTTGTGTTCATTCTAACCGTAGCCAACGTCGGAGTCTAGGAATGCATCACTCCTATTGAGTCATCCCACAGCAGGGTTCCACGCGTTGGACCAACCCTATCTGACCGGTTGGGCTCATCAAGTGCGTTGAAGCATTGACATTGTGACACTATAGTACGGTGTAAACCTGTTCAAGGCCTAGAGCATACAAACGTTGGTCGGGTTGCGTGAACAAATTTTTTGGAAGTCATGTTTTGGGTGAGATATTGAGCTCATTAGGAAACTCAGAAGCTTCTGCTGCACACCTTGGGTGGGATGACTCGCCTCCGCGTTGCAAAGCACGGCACAACACGTCGTCACCATCATTTCCGTGTGCCATTGGTTTGTGCTCTTCCAGGTTACGCCATTTTCGGTTTGGACCAACGATTACAAGGAGGCACACCACGTATGTGTGCGCTTGTTTTACCATGGGCCCCGCTCTTGATGAGCTCTTTGCCTCGCCCAACAAGTGAAAAAATATCGCACCACCCGACGGAAATCTCTATGACCTAGGTACCATTCCACACACCAACGGAGTTCAAGCTATAATTATTTTAGACAAACGTACTATTTCCCTAGCGTGCAGGGCGTCTATAAGGTGAACATCTGCTGGTGTGGACATCCTCGTACCTGGTGATACGAAACAACATTCTCCATCGCTGCCCCTTTCGCGTGTTGCGTGACTTTACTCTGCCGCGCAGGACTGGGAGTGTTCGAAGCTTCTCTTTACCACTGATAGTGCCCTTTGCCCAAGCGGAAGCGGGACCAACGCGCACGTTTTCAACTCGGCAACCGTCGGTGTCGAGAGGTACGGGGGTTGACCTGCGAGACGCTCTAGTACGGTCATATCCTACTGCGCACTATCGCAACTTGTATGGCGGCGACGTCGCTTAGCAGACGTTCGCTGCTGCAACGGTAAACCTCGTTGAGTGCTTGGACGCTTCGTTTGGGGACTTCCATGTACCACCAATGATCCCGTGTACAGATAACCTGACGAGACACCTAACGTAGTTTATATCTCATTGTAGATTGTCTAGTTCCTCGTCTGACAAGCCGCATCAGGCAGAACCAGTTAGGCCCAACCGTGTCACCAACATGCAAGCTGGAAAGTTCGTTATATTGAGCACCTTTAGTTCTGCATAGGACCCATCGTCACCACCCTAAACGTTTCCGCACACGACCAACACATGCTTACCACCTACTACCGTCGAAAGGATGAGGGTGGAGCGGGTTGTGAATCATTGCTGCTTGCCGTAGTTACTTGGCCACTGAACTCAATTGTCTTTTGAAACAAAGGGGGGTGTACTCAAGTTGTGCATGGACGTAGTCGTAAGACATCAGACCCTGGCATCGCCTCAATGGGGGGACGGACCAGGTCGGGCTTTCACCAACTAGGGAGACGTTGCTTGCACCAAGCGCAAAGCGCCGTGAGGTGTTCGGCGAGTCGCATGAAGGACGAACTGCATCCCCCCAGCAACCGCTCGCAAGACAGATTTCGGCACCTTGCACAAGCTACTTTCTTGGTCGAAGATGACAACTACTTATGCAGTACACGTTTTCTGTTGTGGCCGCTCCAGAGACAGCAATGAGTATTGCTTTACAGCTGCCGCATGGGTGCCTTACCATGTTCACACTACGTGATTGCGATCATTCCTCCTTGTGCGGAGTTAGGGTTATCCACCCCGTACAATATGTTCTAACTCAAAAACCATCAAGGTGACCGCCGAAAACAACAACAAACGCTACGCTAGTTGTCTAAATCACGAAGCGATTGCCATGTATTACGGCATCGTTGCCAACCAACGCCAACCCCAATATACATAAAATGTGTTGCGTCATCGGTGCCAACCTCGGCCAAGTATTATACATGTGACGGGGGAGAAGACGAACATGCGATGAATGAAAACTGTGCGAGATGCGTATACTCCTAGATCGCATTATGCAGGTACGTTGTATCGGCGTCGGGGTGCTATCACGGATTCTTGAATCTTCATTAGACTTGGAATGTAACATGTGTTGCATTGTCGTGCTTCATTCTCTTTCTTCGCAGGTATTTGCTTGCTTTTGACTCGACAAGCAGTTCCCCAATCCATCTAAAATGGGACGACGACGAGGGTTCAGCTCGACCCATGGCCATGTTCATTTGGTCGCTTTCCAACGGAGCTCCGAGTTTTTGGAGCTTCGGACTTCCCGTGAGTATTGGCTCTCTCCCGGCAAAGGGACGGATCGGGAGCACCTGTACTACCTGGAACTCTCCGGTTGGGGAGCGTTATACCTCCAACAAAAACGGCTCGTAGTACTATGTTAATCGGATACTGGATTGACGACCCAGTTGCTTATAACACGTACCTGGTGTAGAATGCATTTTACAGTGAATAGTAATCGCTATGTTAACGAATTCAGTCATACATATATTTTTTCTACAAAATGCCACCCTCTATCGTTGCACGCGTCACTGGCATGAAACACATCTCGGACGTGCAACAGTAGTGCACGGTACGGCATAGACAAGGGAGGCTATCAGGTTTAGGGCGGTTCTTGTCGAAGCGACCTTTCTTTGCCTGAACGTGACAACAGTACCAAGAGCATCAACCTTGATTGCGAATCAAACGCCACAATAGTTGGAAAATTGCTATTATTTCAGCTTCTTTGTTTCTCCGTTTTTTTCTAACTGTCTTGATTATTTTATTGCAGAACGCCACGGTTTTCCATCCATCAAATATCCTATTGCATCTGAGTAAATTGGATGCATCCGGCTTAGACTCCAATGACCCTCGTATAATAATTGCTTCTACTGCAACGCTTTCGTTCCGTGCACAGTTTCCGGCTTATATCGTGGCGTTTTCGTGAATCGATCGACTGTCTTTGGCGCCCGTCCACTGATTGTTTCTTTCCCTATTAACGACAGGATCCAGGGAGTGCGACCATATCTATCGACACACCCGGGGATTCTCAGGTGTGACGACTACAATTATTACATAACCGTCGAAAAAGGTAAATGTTTGGCACGTGCTACGATGGAGTTGCAATTTTTGTTTGCCCTGTAAGTTTGTTGTCTAGTGAAGCTCCATTCATTCCTCACCCAAAGATTGATTTTGCGAAATATATAAAGTGGTTTTGTGATGAACAAAGATTCCATGGCCTCGGTATTAAAAAATATTCATAATATTATTGCAAACAAAAAATAACGGATTTTCTGACGATTTTAGCTCAAAGACCCCCCCCGGTCGGGGGGATTTTCTTCGCCAGAAATGTCCTACCTCACGGGCCTAACGCGTGTCACCCATCGATAAGACCAAAAGGCATTGAAACGTTGATGAAAAAGGTGTATTTGCTTCTGGGAATAATAATACGAAACATATGAGTTTTGCAAAAAACAAGAATGATATCCGGACGAAAAAAACCGTGAGGGAAGGTTAAGGAGCCCCGTCATTCACACGAAACAATGGCCGATATGGGCTACAGTACGTAGATCGTAAAACGCGTCGTTTGTGGTTCTGGTAAAGCTTTGCTTTAGGCAGAGATTAGCCCTCCAAGATTGCACAAGAAGGTTTGTGTTTGGGTTTCGAAAATCAACAGGAATGTTACTGATAAAACGGGGGATAATAGGAGGAAAAACTCGTTGTGGGCGTTAGTTTGAACATCATATTGTACTTCTCCGCCTTATGCCTGCTCGACCGGGGGACCGTCCAGGAAACCCCGATGATTCGTGCGGGTGTCCCACGGATAGCCCGGGTCATTGAAGGTCACCATCATTAATCGGACATGTAGTTGGAGTATGGGTATAGTGCAGATAGCCATATAGTAAGAAGCGGAAGTGTTTGATCGGTACACCCTGTCAATAATGGGTGCAGAGCTGTGGAACGCACTGAACGAAACACCAACAGCGTACATACATCACAGGTATTAGCTTCCGGGGTGCTTTTTTGTCACTGTGGACTCTGGCCGGAGAACAATGTTTCCGAGATATTGCCACGGACGGGCAGAGGCAGACGACGATGGTGCAATTCAAACCCACACACCTCAGTTTAGTAGCGAACGGCCTAGCTACCAAGGCTTCCGGCATTTGCCGGCGTCTATGCTCCAGATAGGGTATAATCTCTGGGTGAAATGTATTCGTCTCATCCTGTTTTGATATCTGTTGATTCACGTCCAGGATCGGGTACATACCGAACGCATATTACATGGATCCGGGCAGTAAGCGTTTCGCATACGAAAGTTTGTACTAAGAGTGTAGGCTGAACACAACCAATTTCTGTAGAAAACTCGATAGGGGCAGCGTCAGGTGCTTTAAAGTATCCACACTCGTAAACGTTTTTTAGTTTGTCGATTGTTTTGAATGTTGCTAACTCACACACTCGCATTTTTTTCTCGTCAACCTTACGCAAGAATATAATCCGTAGCCCCCCGTACGCGCACGAGTATGCACTCCGAGGCTTGTACCGACGAGGTTGACGTTGGGATGGACCATATTCACCTACTGCACCATCGGGGGCGCCGACAGGTACCGTATCGATGCTCTGCTGCTGCCGAGGCAACCATTTATTCTTGCGCCACCTTACCATGACTACTCCGAAAAAAAAAGGTTTAAAGGTCATGCTCCCGAGCCTCATATAGTGTACGCCATAATTCAGTCAGGGCTACGGCCCCAACTGCGTATATTGCATTAGCTGCGATAATCTGGCGACTCTACGGTCGGCCTCGATCCCTGGTATGCAACAACGTAGGCGCGCGCGAATCAGATATAGTTTACTACAGCAACGGTAGGCCGGTTTGTCCGTGCCATGATTATTTAGATACATATAACCAGCAGCGTTAGACTGCGCATATATTATAAAAGATGGAAATACACTCCAGCTGTGAGATCGAAGATTTCGTCGAAACTCATCTTTGCAAGCTGTGTGTGATACTCCGATCGAGCGTATCACGAGTTGTGTGTCCTCATTAAGGATATAGGTCGGCGACTTCCCTTACAACTACAGTGTAGCTATCAGGGTCAACAGGGTGATTTTAGTCAGCCTGTGCGCGGAAACTATAAAAAAACCCGTCTCTGAGGGGGACAAAATCTGACAGCTGTGGAAGGAAGTGTATCCTTTTATCAAGTGAATCCTGTGAGTCGAATAACCGGTGAGGGGGCGGGGCGGAGTTTTGAAGGACGTGGGGGGCTGGTCTTGATCAAAATCGAGCGGGGCTGGAGGGGGGGGGGGGGGGGGGAAGAGGGGGGAGGGGGGGGCGGACGGGCGGGCAATTTGTGAATGTAAGCTATAAATCTTTTCAAGGGGATAAATCTGACGGTTTTGAAAAAAAAAAAATCACAAGTTTATAATGGGGGGGGGAGGTTGGGGCGGGGGTGGGGCGTGTGGGGAAGCTCAATATGTGCGTGGAAACTATACATTATTTTGAGGGGATAAATGTGACGGTTTTGGAAATAATGCATCAGTTTATCATGTGTATCCTGGGGTAAGTCGTACAATCAGTGAGTAGAGAGAGGGCGGAGTGTTCGAGGGGGTGGGGTTGGGATGGGGTGGGGGGGGAGGGGGTGGGGGGGGGGCGGGGGGGGGGGTGGGGGGGTGGGGGGGGGGGGGGGGGGTAAGGAGGGGGTTCACGTGAGGGGTTTGTTATACTGTGGTGGTAGGTCTAGGCGATGGTGCGGGTGATGGGGAAGAAGGGGGCGTTCGGGGTGGGGGGGGGGGGAAAGCAGCGGCATGGATGGCTCTCGAAAGATAATGAGGTAATATTCTGTGTGTGAAGTGTTTATTAATCTGGCGGATTTCGATATTTGGTGGGGCGTTTGAGCAAGGGCGAGCGAGAGGGGGGGGGGGGGTTAGGAGGTTTAGGTCACAAATAATATTCAAATACACTTCGGCTGTGAGATCAAATATGTGTAGGGGCTTGTTATACGCGTGGTGCTAGGTCTAGGCGATCGTGCAGGTAGTTGGAAAAGAGGGGGCGTTGGTGGGGGGGGGTTTGGGGGTGGGGGTGGGAGGAAAAGAATTGAAAACTACGTCATGGATGGTCAGAAAGATAATGACGTGATATCAACTGCGTATAGTTGTTTATTACTCTGGCCGATTTCGATTGTGAGTGGGGCGTTTGGACAAACTAGGCGAAAGGGGGGGGGATCGGGGGACGGGGGGGGGGGGGGGGAGGGGGAAAGGGTTGGGTTTTTTAGGAACAAGAGGGGTCAGGGGAGGGGGGTGGGAGGGGGGGGGGGCGGGGGGCGGGACATTTCAATATATGTGCGCGGAAACTATAAATCCTCAAAGGGGACAAACCTTACGATTGAAGCAGTAAGATATTCCTTTATATCATCTGCCTTGTAATGTTCACTATTCTAGAAGTTTGATGTTAGATGCAGCATGCAACCCAGTGTTTAGTGTAGTAAATAACGTGTTAAATCTTCATAATTTGTTGTTGTATGATACATGGATCAAAAGCTAGAATATTTTATAGAATATGTGTAGTTACCATTATTTTCTGACATCGCTAATTATAAGAAAGATATACGTAATGTCAAATACAACAGGCGAGGTGATGTGGTCATGCACTGTTTGTCACCACCATCATACAGTTACCATTATTTTCTGACATCGCTAATTATACGAAATAGATACGTATTGCCAAGTGAAGCATGCGAGGTGATGTATGTGGCCATGTACTGTCTCCGCCATTGAGCATTTGAGGGAGAGATGCGAATCTTCAGTTATTTATGAACGCTTGGTGTACATGCGCTCAATTACGTTACCTCGTTAGTCATACTTGGTACACACGCGCTCAAAAACGTTACCTCGATAGTCATACTTCGCTTGGCATAGGTTGGGAAGCGATCATGCAGACGGTATGTACGAAATACCCTACGTAATGTGTTGGTAAGGTTGTTTACCGCAATTTCAACACATCTGCCTGTGCTTCCTTTTCCATATTATTATTGCCTCAAATAAATGTACGATTTCACGCTCATGATTTTGCCTTGCCGATGTGGGGCTCTGCGGTCGTCAATTTCACGTCAGAGATACATCCTACAAATATATCAGGCGAGGTGGGTATGTGATGTCATATATATGCGATGTCATCACTATTGACCGCGAGGGTGACTTTACTTCGTTAGGTATATGGTACTGTGATTCGTAAAGGTCGTCTCAGGTGGGTATGCGATGGGTCGGCAGTGTGGTTTGCTGCAATTTTATCAGGTCTGCCTGTGCTTCCTTTTCAACTTATTATTGTCTCAAACGTACGATTTCACGCCTATACATATATATAATATATCTAGGACACAACAGCATGACCTTCCAAGGGCGGCGTGGTCCGTGCGATGAGGTCATGTGGTGCCCACTGTCGTCCGGCGACCCCATCGTTTGAACGACGTCGTTTACTTGCGTTCGCAGCTTCTCCATGGGTATTCAAACTGCGCCCTTACAAATATTACTCGCAGCAGTGCTTTCTCCAGGTCCCAAATTACCGAAACCCTGCCAGGGCACATGCGTTTATACGTTAGCGGCCTTCCACGTGCGTGCCGCTGCATACTGGTATAGCATGTTTAATGCGCGACCCGGGGTGGAGTGATTGACACTAATAACATATTGTCCTCGCTTGTCGATATTCTTGCACTGTCGCATTCAGAGGTACTACATTTCCGTTCACGCGGATGGTACTGATCCTCTCGAGGCCGTTAGCATGCACTTGATTGCGTCGGACAACCAATTCAGCTCTACTGGTGCCACGTCCGGGTCCATGTACGGACAACCTTGCGCCACGAACGCGTTCAGTGTGGCTGCCATACCCTTCGTGAGTGTGCCAAACCCAGTGGGATTCTCATGGAATCCAATGTCGATGGGGGCGCTGTATTTGTTATGTTGTGTTCATTGTTGCTGTGGGGTGATTACATCGACAAACTGACGCGTGGGGAAGCTTTCGATGGTCTAGGTACAGAGGTTCAGCAAACGTTTCGAGGGAATAGCAATATTCACCTCAAGGTCCCTAAGCGATGACTCCAGCAGGACAAAATATTGCGTGACACAGAGGGAATCCTTTGAACCTTGGTGACGTATTGCGGTTTTGGCTGAAAATATCCATGGGTGGATATCCGAGAACCGATTGCATCTGACACATACCACGCATAGGGGTGCACCTGACCATTTCTGAAGATCTTCGTTTAAGCAACTCGAACTATCACCTAATCCAGCCTAGCCTTAGACTCAAGAGAAATGCTTGCTTAAACCGATCACCAACACCACGGACTAATGTACAAGCTAGATGTAAGGGGAGCCTCCAATATATATATTGTTACTGAGGACACACAACCAGAAATTCGAGATGTCGGAGTATGAAACACAGATTTTAAGTACGAGTCTCGTCGAAATCTTCGATCACACAGCTGGAGCTTTCTTTTTTTCGAAATATGGCACACTCTCAAATTGAGGAGCACTCTCAGCCAGTGTAGTATTTAATCTGCATGTCTATCACTGTATCAGCTGGATTTACTTTCCCGCTTTGGGTAGGTATGTCTCATTGTCGAGTTGTGTCTTACACCTGATCTCCACGCCTGCAGACAAGCGCAAGTGGCGACTTAGGAGCCTTCGCCGACCCTGAACCCTCATCGGTGGAAGACTTCTCTTCTCGCGGGCCGTGTATTGTGGACGCCGGGCAGGGTCTGACTACGCGAAACCACCCTGTGACCACCGCCGCTGATGGTCTCCAAACTTCGACATCAGCAGGTTCGTTCGTCGGTCGTGAAGACAGCTTTGAGTGTTTGCCGGAGCCACTGAGAGCTTTAACTAAAAAAACGAAGAAGCCCTGCAGAAGCGTTGATATTTTGTCCAGAAAAAACGCGTGATTCCTGGCACCAAGCACGATGTCCAGGAAGCACATTCCAAGATATTCTGCCGTTGATATAATTGCGCGTGACGACTTGCGTTCGACAACAACACGCAGCAGTACATCGGCAAGGAGCGTTTCAAGTATGGCCTCATTCAAGTGATTCAGGTTGTTCAAGTTTTATGCATTGAAAATAGTGTTTGAATCGCTTTTGGATTTGATGTTGCTGTTTCCGACATGCACCGGAGAAACCACGCTTCTACTAGAGACCCCGGAATCATAGAGAATTTCAATGACACGAACAAAAATACATGCGCCGTCGTTGACTTCACAGCATATACGGCCTTCCTTTCCCATACGATTCGCTGTTGTCTCGGATGCATTTCAACACAGATTTCAATCCTTTCTTCAGCACCTCTGCGGCAGCGCCAGTGGCCGCAGCCATCGCCACGATCATCAGAGCGGCGTGCTTCCCTCGGGTAACGCGAACACCCCGATAAATTCTGGAGCAGTGAAATAACGAACGATGCTCACCGGGGTATGCTTTACAATTTTCAACCTGCTCGCGTGTCTTCTTCTTTCTATGTAGACGAAACACCGACGTTGACCCGCTGACGCACGGTAGTATCAGAATACATCTCTGAGGTTTGTTAGCCCCTTCCCACGGGAACCTCTCTAGATGGATCAATCAAGCACGGAATGCTAACATTACTGGATGTGCACCACGATCAGCAATCTTGCCGCCTAGATACTAAAAGAACAAGCTGTGTATCACGAACGATCTTGGGTCGATGCTTAGTTTGGGATCCTCTTTCGTCAGACATACAGTGTCCGAGTTTTGATGCCTTTGAGGTAGCATTCGTCTCCTAAACGCTAAGGGTTATCAAATCCAAGGCACGAGGGCCAGTCTATCGACATTACCAGTGCTGTTTCCCTCATCTATGCGTTTGACCTCGACATATGCCGCTCGATATATTTTTCATACCAAGTATTTCGTACGGCTGGTGTCATCAACCGTTTCAGGTGGTAACCTTCAACGACATGATAGAAATGCTGACAGATTACGACTACACCATCGATGTTACGTCCGACGCCGCGGGTGCAGCCGAGACGTACGGGGTGGAGGCTGGATACGGTATCATATCTGCACAGAAGATGTGTCTTTGGGTTGCCCAAAACTGTCCGCAAGCATGCCCGAGTGAGTATGCCACCCTGGACTCACCTTTTTGAATATGTATTCAAGTGAGCTGTTTAACAATACAGAACTGCCGACTCAGGATGCGCAGCGATATATTATTAGATGCCTTTTTCCAGCGCGGATCTTGCTCTGCGCCGCCATACGAAATACAAACCGAAAAGCGAATCAGTCATCGCAAGCTCGCTCGGTGTCGTGCCGATAGCGTCGAAACGTACAAGAAACAAGATGTGTTTGTGCATTTTGAAACACGTCAACCACAAACAATGTCGCCGTAGGTGAAGATTTCTCCGTATGCCAGTTGCGTTCTAAAGAACAACCCATACCATACAGTTCCGGTTCCCTTGTCCCCGTCTGTCTCAGACACCGTCGGCGCTCACGGAGACCCTCATCTTGTTGGACTAGAAGGCCAGAAATTCGACTTCACCGGGCAATCGAACAACTGGTACGCACTGCTCTCGGCGTGGGACATGGATCACGTCAACATGAGGGTCACCGCACCTATAGCCGATCTCCCCATAGTGACGTACATCACCGGCATTACCGTTCAGACAGAGGATGACGACGGCGTCGTCCACACCATCGTCATTTTCGTCACGAACCCCAACGTGTTGGAAACCAGCTGCACTGATAATGCCCAGCCATGCATCGGTAACGGTGCCCTGACGGTTCTGCTAGACGGCGTGAGCATGGCAAGACCGGGAGAGATGGAGCTTGGGCCCGGCGTCTCGGTCATGGCGGCCAACATACCGGGAGAGTGCCGACCCTTTGGTTTCGAGAAATACTGGCAGCGGAAAATACAGGAGGCCAAGTTTGTTGACCCGCCTTCGGGGCGCCGTCGTCTCACAAACGTTCCGTCAGTGGATCGCTGGATTGCAGAAGACCCGGCCGCGACAAACCCGGCCGAATGCAAGCAGTATGTGTCCAATGCCATGGAACACGATAGCCTATTCGCCCACCAGTCTGACCACGTTTCGTTTCAGCTAGTTACCCCGCGCCTCACCATGCGCCTCAACCATGGTAAGCTGCACCAGCTGCCGGAGAGGGACCCAACCGATACCTTCGACATCCCTGACCACACCACCTTCCAGATGAACCTGGGGTTCATGGGCATGAAAGGGGATGACAAGATGCAAGGGATCATTGGCGAGACCGCCGTGCCGACCATTGACGAGCACGGGGCCGAGATCACGTCTGGTCTCAAAGCTATTCGCGGGCAGGAACATGACTACAAGGTGGATGGTCCACTCGGCAAAACATTCAATCAGATCATGACAGGCGTCAAATGAAGGTGATTCGATCGATGCATGTCTAGAACCAAAACCCGCAACCAAGGCGTCCGACACCCCAAGCTGCTCGCACGGTACGTACTGCCGAACATGTGAACCGTGCGTGCGAAAATACATACCACGCCCTCGCCTGAGCTTCGGAAGGTACCAGGCTCGACCGAACCATCACCGTGGATATATACGTTCCCGAACCGTTTCAAACAAGGTGCTTAAAAAGCGACGGTCAAAATTCGGCATATTGAAGACGAATGATCGGCATAATCGGGTGTCACAGCTTCAACGTTTTAGGTACCTGTTCGTCGTGTTGACCAACGGTGATCCAGTTGCCGTTGTGAGAAACCGAATTGTCGCGTTCATCTGCATCGCCACATACATCCTGGATCTCACCCATTCGTGCACCAGAGTACTGTCTCCGAAGAGGGTATACCTCACACATCATGGTTACGTAAAATTCCATGTGGAGGACATTTGATACAATAAGGGTAGTATTGTCTGGCACAGAGGCATCCCACGGCAGGCGATGCACTCTTTGAGCAAAAAGGGTTCTCGTAATCTTGAATTTAAGGTTAATGCTAATTTTAATGTTAATGCTGAAGTTAATTTAAATGTTAAAGTTAAAACTAATGGTAACGTATTTGCTAGTTTCAATTTTAATGTTAGTGTTGTGCTCCCCAAGTGGGGTCTACCGAGCAATTGACGCTTGCTACGATAGAGGTATCACTTTTTCGCTGTTTTCTTTTTCTGAATACCAGTGCACGTTGACCCAAACTCGTGGGGGAAAAGACCATTTTCTTTGCATTATTCTTGGTTGTTGAATGCCTAGACCATGCGATTTTTCATCCGGTCAGCGGTTGGTTGTATTATTCTTCAAATCGCTTATTTGGAGTGTCTAAGCTCCTACATTGAGGAGTAGTTTTAGAAAAAATAACTGGTGCACCTCTATCGTAGCCCGCGGCGGTTATTAATTAAATTATTGAATAAACATTTGTCAGTGAAAATTGAAATAGAACCACAGGGCACATAATCATGGTCGGGATGCGCGAACGTGTGCCTTTCAAGTCACATGTTTCGTGTGATGACGGATGATGTTGAATGTTGACCTCTTCTTCCCGACAGGATCTCAGAAAATTCTTAGAATCTTCTGCTGCACCCCTAACGTGACATGACTCGATTCCAACACTATTTCAGCCTGTCACGGCTCCTTCAAGTCACGAGTGACCCAACCTCGCAAAAATAGCACCTTTTGTATTTGAGGAACAAAAGGGGCTTTTTCGACTCAACTGTTTTTGACTGAAAATTCCGACTGGCGGATCCAGTCAAAAACCTCAGTCAAAAAAAAAATTCACGTGTTTTTTCAACCGATTGCATCGTTCATCCCACTAACAAACAAACACCCACACGGCCACACGGCCACACACCCATACCTGGTAGTATCATAACAAGGTGCTGACGCTGGCGTGGCTATCACTGCTGTTGCTTCTCTGCAGCAAGTCAGCGTGGCGCATTACTAGTTCCGCTCGCCAGCAGCGTGTATCACACAACGGCAGCAGCGCGCGGTATCGATCCCATGCTGCCAACAACGGCTGCTGTGGCTTTGGCGGCTCTCGGCTGAGTGCAACTCCACGAACGTAGCTTTAGCGGCTTTCGCTAAGACCAAAGCCACCAACTCGCTGGGACGAGGGTTCGTTGAGCCGTTGCTCGCGGAGAAAGCGCGAGAAGCACAGAGCTGCCAACAGATTTCGACTGCTGTACAGCAGTACTCCCGCACACCAACCGCCTCTAGGAAGAGCACATAAACTATAAAATCGACTCGACTGACGATAAGAAGAAGAACAAGAAGATTCCAGTCGAAAAAAAATCCAGTCGAAAATGGCCGTTTTCGACTGGCGGAATCTGACTGTATAAGAAATGGCCTATGAAACAAATATTGCCCTGTTATGGCAGCGTGAACAGGATACGCGCCGATGCCTACGCTACCGAGATCAATTACTCATCTCTTTCGGTGCTTCTTGGTTAATCCTGGCTTTCATATGTATCTGCACATGCATAAAAACAGTATCGGCGCACCGTTCGTCCAACTCCCGCCCAAGGAGATGATGCCACCAAACTAAAATGACAAAAACGGCAATATTCTCCCCGCACTGGATACTCACCACTGCCTAACGAAAATGGATACGCGCGAGGTGCAGGTGGCGTGCTGGAGAGCCAACAAGACCGACCAGGCAGGCTGCGGGTGGTGTACAAGCGTGGTGGTCGAGATGAACCTAAGACGGCCAATCAGCCAGACAGCAGCCACGTTGATATTTCCCCTGTAGGTTCCTCCAGCCCCTGACTTGCATCGAGCGCTCGTCTAACGCTATACGTTTTCCGACATAAGTTCATTTAAACTGCATTATTACCGGCGCGATAGAAGGGTCGAAGTTGAGGCGTTATCACTGGGCGAATTGGCTGCGTTCTGCCTTCCACACAGCGCAGTTTGCATGTTGGCTATACACACGTGAATATATAGATATTAAAATTGGTGTGTCACGTAAAATACCCATGTCTATATTCGCAGAAGAGCAATTTGCAATTTTCCACAGCGATGGTTTCGTGTATGAACTGGGGGAGGGGATTGACACGCATACGTATAATTGCCGTTAACGGCGATTCGTGGTAGAAAGCAGTGGATGTGGTATGCAGAAGAAATAACCTGAATTATGTTTGGACACCTATGTCCCGTGTGCATAATGCGCCAATAATGTACCAGATATATTTTACCGCCAACTGACTTTTTGCAACAGTTGTGCGGTCGGGATAACGGCGAGCGAAACAACTCCCGCATCCCCGTTTGCGTATTTGTCTGGGCGAGGACTTGCTGAAGGGTGGCATTTTTACTCAGCCGGCATCTTCATAGGAGTAGTCTTCGTACCACCAGCGCAGGACGGGATGGGACCAGGCAATGCGAACGTATCGCGTGATGACTTACAGTAGTGTGCGGTGGGGAACGGGTCGCAGGCCGACAGGACATACGTCACGAGTCGACTTTGTGAAGGCTCATGTCTGCGTAGGAGTTGGCAGCATGTTTCGCCAGGAATGCTACCAATTACCATGGCCCACAAATACGTCAGCCCTCAAATTGGATATTGGTATCGGGCGTTCGGCTAAGTCTTCGACGGGTGTGGGAAATGAGGCGTAATGTACGGTGACTCCTCCGGCGCACGTGGCGTGGGGGTTAAGTTTAATATATGATGAGTACACATCTTTTGCCGCACCGGTACATTGTTCAAGCTCCAAGTGATTGTTTTCATGGACCTTGTATGCATACGTGCCTGTAATCTAGACTGGTAGTCAAAATCTGTATAACTTAGTGTGGCATGATGGGGCTTCAGAGGCATGTGTATGCACACTCTATTAAAAAAATAATTTACAGATTATACAACTTCGATCG
The DNA here is from genome assembly GCA_012845835.1 of Undaria pinnatifida. Classification (NCBI taxonomy): domain Eukaryota; class Phaeophyceae; order Laminariales; family Alariaceae; genus Undaria; species Undaria pinnatifida. The sequence continues at coordinate 1,516,933 of JABAKD010000002.1, read as the reverse complement.
ATTCTCTTATGGCTTTACGTTGGATTTCGTTTGCCTCAGCGCACCCGGCTGGACAGTAAAGATGATGTCGCGAGCGACGCGGTAAACTTCATACGTTGCGTTTTGTCGTTCTCATCTGTCACGGTCTTTGTGTGGACACGACCGAAATATATCTGACTGAGACTGTCGATCATGGCATTCATTAACTCGACACTTACTAATGGGTAAGTAAAACCGAACGTACATATTTCCGCACACATCTGCCTGGCATCTGGATTATAGGAACAGCCGTGCTGGGCTTCTGGCTTATGCTTTATACTCTATCTGAAACGCGTTGGCCTCGACAACACTATCGTTGCCATCGTCTGTACGTCCAACGCAGTAGGCGTACATGTTGGGCACACCGAGGTATGTCGCGCCCGCACGACCCACGTGCATTTGCCACAACGGCACGGGACTGCCTCGAAGGCCAACAAAGAAGTGGAGTCGGTAAAACACACAAGTTTCATGTACAAGTTCTGGTTGTGATGTACGGGTTGGAACATATATTGTCTCCGTGCAACGGGCGCACCTTCCAATCTGCGGGGAGAAAAGCTGTGTCTACCTCATGTACATGGTACGATATATATGCCGGGCAATTTGTAACCCGCGTAATGTAGGCTAAACCCACGTACGTTCAGTACGTGCGTTCATTACGTACGTCCAACACTCTAAAATCGCAACACTTCACTTCACATATACCCTGAAAGTATTGAAAGTCCTTTGAGAGTTTGGTGTCTGTTTTCCCCGTTCGTGGGATGCTTATTATAATCTTTTTAGGTGACGATTGACCGCGCCTGATGACGTCCGCCTCAGGGCCCCGACCGTCAGGTGCTAGCGGCGGTGTATTCTCACGTGTCCCTCGCCTGCATCTGAGACGTGTCGGGATCCTGTTCGCTGAGGTAAGCGAGCAATTCCAGGGAAAGTCCCACACATTTGTCGTTACTTGCCTGAAGTCTAATGTTCATTTTTTGCGACCAAGACAACAGCGCCTCAGGTATACGGATGCAGTTCAGCTTATACATATATATGCCGGTGGTTGTTGCCTACTCTCAAGTACATGAGTACGGGTTGAACCAGTGTACAGACCGCTTGGTCAAGTCGCTGTTTTCCTGTCGAAAATTATATAAATACTGGGCGTCATACGCCGTTGTTTTGAAGGCAATCAACGCACATAGTCAGCGTACAAATTGTTCGGCATACGCTTTTTTTTAGCAAGGTCACCGAGGTCAAGATCTTGTGATATTACATGATTATGCAACTGGTCGCGATTAATCAACGCCCACTCGAACACAATCAAATATCGTCATTTCTCTAATCACGGAAACACCAAGGTTGTTGATATACAGCAGGTGGGCCCCCTCAAGGGACAGGAGCGTATTCAACAGAGTAGGTTTTTCCGTCAAAGTGACAATAGCGCCTGGTGCCCTGAAGTTCCCATATATCGAGAATACAGGGCGTCGGGTTCCGAAGGCCCCTTATCAAGAGAAGTACTCTATATTTCCTGACCTCGTTAACGCCCTAAATTTCCCGACGCTTTATACTTAAAGTTAGCTAGCATCTACTAGCATAGGAATAACACACGCACATCAGGCTTTCCCCTTCAAGTGACAATAGTGTCCTGTGCCCTGAGGTTCCCTTAAATCGAGAACACAGGGCGTCGGGTTCCGAAGGCCCCTTATTCAGAAAAGTACCTTATCCTTTCCCGGCGTCTTTAACGGGCCACCTGCACTATCTGCATTTTTGTGGACGCTCGTGAAAGCTTCCATGGAAGCTTCCATAGAAGATATGGAAGCTTCCATGAAAGTTTCTATGGATGCAATGGAAGCTTCCATAGAAGCGTGGGAGCTTCCATGGAAGCTTCCTCGGAAGCTTACTTCCACAGAAGCTTCCATGAAAGATTCCACAGAAGCTTCCACGGACGCCGCTTCCATGAAAGCTTTCACGACAGCTTCCACGGAAGCAACCTTCACGGATACTTCCATGAAAGCTTCCACGGAAGCGCTTCCACGGAAGCTTCCAAGGAAGCTTCCACGAGCCCTTCCACGGAAGCTTCCATGAAAGCTTTCACGAAATCATCTTCCTCGGAAGCTTCCATGAAAGCTTTCGTGGAAGTATATTGCTTTCACAAAAGCTTCCGTGGAAGTCAATTAGCTTTCACGGAAGCTTCCGTGGAAGCAAATTTACTTCTTTGCTCCCAACCTTTCTTGAAAGCTTTCATGCCTTTCCAGGGAGCTCCCGTAGAAGCAAATTTGATTTCACGAAAGCTTTCACGGAAACTTTCACGTGGAAGTTAGTTTGCTTCCACGAAAGCTTTCACGGTAGCTTTCACTGACTGACGTAAGTTTGCTTCCACGGAAGCTTTCAAGGAAGCTTTCGCGGCCGCTTTCGTCGAAATAAATAGCCTTCACCGAAGCTTTCGCGGAGGTAAGTTTTTTTCCACGGAAGCTTCGGTGAAGGTAAAAGCTTCCGTTTAATTAACTTGCTTTCACGAAAGATTTCACGGAAGCTTCACGCAAATAAATTTGCTTCCATGGAAGATTTCACTGAAGCTTTCACTGACGTAAAGTTTCTTCCACGGAGGCTTTAGTGGACGTAAAAAAAGCTTTCACAGACAGTTTCGTGAAAGTAAATTACTTCCACGAAAGGCTCCGTGAAAGCTGCTGGTGAGGCAAATTTAGTTCCACGAAAGCTTCCGTGAAAGCTTCCATGGAAGCTACTTTCACTGCTTCCACAGAAAAATCAAATGGACATTCCGTGGATTCGTCCACGGAAGGGATGGAAGCTGCCACCGAAACAGTATTGCATGTGTACTTGCCCGATAGCTTAAACTTCCACCACCGTAATAAACATGCCGGTGGAAGGTCCCGCGAAACGTATATCAGGTACATATGCGTTGCAAATTGCGGTTGGTTAACTACGTAAGCACTGAGCGGTGAGAAGGTGGCCAAGCTGGGAGGGTCCGACGTTTTGTCATGTACACGTTTACGCACGTTGCCTGGTGTAGAATCCACTTTTCTCACTATGTTTGCAAGGATTAGTGTAAGCTGAGGTAAATCAGGAAATCACGCCGGACGCCGCTCAAAACACTTTTTAAATTAGTCACGCAGCTATCCCGTAGCCTCTTACGGGCGATAGTCGGCTTACACTATGATGGAGGTGTCGTTCTTTAGAGTCGAGTGTAAGTGGTGGCAGTCGGTAGATTCCTCGTTGGTCGTGGAGAAACTCATAAAAAGGCCGACCCCCGGTCCTCCCAACCGTGCGTGCTTTGTACTATGTAAGCCTTCAAATTCCATGGACGCTTCCTACGCGGGAGAACGTCAAAGGAGGTCAATAACATTCATCCATCGCGAGACAATACAACTTTACGAGCAAGCCCTTACCCAAGTGCGGGAGGCGGGGGAACAACGCCACCCCTTCTCACCGTGCACGAGTCCGTGCGCCCCCCCCTCGACACCACAATACATCCACACAAAAACTAGCGCTGGTGGAGGCGAGGCCTGAAGACATCAACATCGGACTATGTCATCCAGTTCCCAACGAACAAGCAGCAGATTGTACATTCAGTAGAGGCTACAGGTAGAGAGAGAGCCGACACCATGACGCTTACCCTAGGGTCTACGACATGCTTCATATCTGTGACCAATAACGTCGCACCGCGGCAGCCTAAGCAACGGCCACATCCGGCAGGGGGGAAGGGGAATGAGACAAGTAACACAAAATCTTCCTAACGTATACCACCTTCGGCATCTATCAGCAATACGGTGACGAAGTCAATGCATACGAGTAACAGACGCCAGCCCATAGTACGGGGTGAATAGGAATAAAGGCCTTTACGCCACCCGCAGATGCCACCAACATTTTATGTCCCCAACCACGCATACCCACATACCCCGTATTACTCTGTACCCCGAAACGTCCTCAATCATTGTGGACGACTTCGCTAAAAAGGAAGCAACCAAGCCACCCCCTCCCCGCTCCAATCCACCTTCCCCGCGACACAAAGGTGTCGGTGACACGAGGGTGTTGGCAAATGAACAACACGAAGGCAGCACCCGCCGATCTTTTCCACTCTATGACAACGTGCACCAAGAAGAGGACGGTACCTATTACAGGGGATGCCACACGCTCATGAGCAATGGCTCAACAACCCACCCCCCAAACTCACGTCCACCACAAACATCTGGCCGACGGCAAATAGACATAACATAATCAGCCGGTCATTTGTCACTACTTCCAAGCAGCAACAACAGCATAGGATCCGATCCAGTGTGCGCAACGAGCTCATGACGAAGACGTCCTCCCCTCCCCCTTCTCCTCCTTAACCCACGTAGCGCCTCATACCCGCAATATATAACGCCGTACCGCAGCAGCTTAAGCAACGGCCACATCCAGCAGTGGGAAAAGGGAAATGAGACAAGTAACACAAAACGTTCCTAACGTATACCACATTCCGGATCTATCGGCAATACGGAGACGAAGTCAATGCATACGAATATCAGACTCCAGCGCGGAGTATGGGGTAAATAAACATCAAGGTCTCTGCGCGACCCGCTGCTTCCACCAGCCTTTTCTGTCCACAACCACGCGCAGCCACATACCCTGTAATGTATTTCTATCTACCCCGAAGTCGTTACAAGGGAAACAAATGACCCCACCCCGCCACTCCCCCACCCCCCCCTCCTCCCCTTCCCGCCACAATCCACCTTCCCCGAAAAACAAAGGTGTCATCAACAGGAGGGTGTTGGCGAATGAACAACACAATCGCAGCACCCGCCGGTCATTTTCCACTCTTTCGACGGGCAGCAAGAAGAGGATGGTACATATTTCAGCAAAAGCCACACGCTCATGAGTGATGGCTGGAGATCCAACCTCCCCCCACCCCCCAAACCCACTTCCACCACAAACATCTGGCCGACGGCGAAAAAACATTACATAATCAGCCGGTCATTTTCCACTACTTCAAAGCAGTAACAACAGCATACGATCCGATCCAGTGTACGCCACGAGCTTGTGACGAAGACTTCCTCGCCCTCCCCCCCCGCCCCTCCTCGCCCCTCATAACGCTTCATATCCGCAACCAATAACGCCGAACTGCAGCAGCCTAACAACAGTCAAACCCACAACCGCGCCAGGGCAATGATTTGAATAACACAAACCATTCCTGACGTTTACCACCTTCGATATATATCAGCAATACGGTGACGAAGTCAATGCATACGAACAACAGACGCCAGGCCAGAGTACGGGGTGAATAGGCATCAAAGCCTTTACGCCATCCGCAGCTTCCATCAGCCTTTTTTGTCAACAACCACGCATAACTGTCCGCTAGCTAACTCGTAATTATTTATTGGGAAATCGACAAAATCGGGTACACCCGGGTAGTTTATGAACAAAACCGGGTACCTTTTTTTCCGGGACGGGGCGCGCTTGCGTACGTCTGCAAAACGCCTCCAAATCGCCTTCTGGCGCCTGAACCCAGTGCGCCTAGTGTACGTGCAGCACCCTAAACCGTTTTTTCGGCGCTCGAATCCTCAAAAGAGCGCCAATGACGGCCTCCAAAAAGTGCTCGCGACAGACAACCCGATTTTGTTCAGGAACACACCGAGTATACCCCACCCTGTGCTTCGATTTTATAAACTACCCGATTTTGTTCATTCTGCACCCGTTTTTGTTCACTTGCAAGACCCGCGGAGACACGGAAACGGACATTTCCCCGCAACCTAGCTACGGAAGATCTCGCACACAATTGGCAACTTGCCGACTGTGGTGCAACCGCAACAGCACTGCTAACTTCCCGGCCCACAAAGACCCGCCGTCATTGATGCACAACTTGCCGCCCCGATTCAACCGCACTGCGAAGAATGGTGGCATGGCGGTGAGCGCGGACACCAAACCAAGATCCGGCGCTAGGACCAAAAGACAAGACCATGCAGAGACGCTTCTCCACTTGCTTGTTGCTCCAAACATCAGCGAACGACGCACGCCCTCGGCTCCACACGCGACCATGTACTGCCAACACATTCATACTGTAATACGAATATATACTGTGATTCGAACACATACTGTACTGCGAACACATAATGCGAACACATACTGTACTGCGAACACATACTTTACTGCGAACACACACTGCGAACACGTACCCACAACAGCAGTACTACGAAGTGCAAGTATTTTTGTTGGGTTATACGAAGTACGTCAAAGTACTCCACTGCAATATACACTCCGGGGAAAGGAGGATACGTTGTTTTTTGGGAAAAATACGAAGTTCTCCGTCCGGCACCTATTCCGCCGAAAGCAAGCACCCTAAGGCTTGTCTGACGCGTGTTGTTGTGAGGACCAAATTACCAACAACAGTGGAGGATCGACACAGGCAGGAACACGCGCGGCGCGGAAAAATAGCTCCCCAACAGCAGTCCTTGCATTACCGGTACTCCTACCCGTACGAGTCCTTTCGGACCGATACTACTACTGAATTGCACATTGTATGCTGAACAGAGGACGTACGCAAATAGAGAGGCAACTACGGAGTAGCAGTCAGTGCGGTCAGTGCGGTTGCATCGGGGGAGGCAAGTTGTGGATCGCGGCGGCAAGTTTTGCATCAGTGACGGCGGATCTTTGTGGGCCGGGGAGTTAGCAGTGCTGCTGCGGTTGCACCACAGTCGGCAAGTTGCCAGTTGTGTGCGGGATCTTCCGCAGCTTGATTGCGGGGAGATGTCCGTTTCCGTGTCTCCGCGGGTCTTGCAAGTGAAAAAAAACAGGTGCCGTATAAACAAAATCGGGTAGTTTATAAAATCAAAGCAAAGGGCGGGGTATACCCGGTGTTCCTGAACAAAATCGGGTTGTCCGTCGAGAGCACTTTTTAGGGGGGAATTGGCGCTGTTTTGAGGGTTCGAGCGCCGAAAAAACGGTTTGGGGTGCTGCGCGTACGCTAGGCGCACTAGCCTCGGGCGCCACAAGGCGATTTGGAGGCGTTTTGCAGACGTACGTAAGCGAGCCCCGTCGCAAAAAAAAGGTACCCGATTTTGTTTATAAACCACCCGGGTGTACCCGATTTTGTCAATTTCCAATTTTTATTCGTCGTTAACCGCCAACTATCCAGCCTGTAGTCAGTGTTCAGGTCAACGCCGAAAAATCACTCGTTACGAAGGGTAAGGGCTTCGTGCTGTGTATGCAGCGAGCCCTACCTCCACCCGCTTTTAAAGACGGTTTCAATCACAGCACCCGAACCTCTGATTCCTGCCGCACCCACTGTGGTTGGCACGATATAAAACAAAATTGACGCCGGGTGGAATGTTGGCACGCGCTCTATAAGCTGGAGATCCTTTCAAGAATATGGCGCCCTTAACCCCGATGGTTTCTCGTGCCGTCGCGAAGGCAAGTTATTCCCTTACAAGACCTGACGAGGTTGTTTGATCCTAGTGGTGGACTGTCGAAGTGAAAGCCCCGTCAAACCATCGAACAGCCTTCGTTCCCGCTCCTGACGCTGTTGTCGGTGGTGCTACACAGCAACGAGCCACAAAACGGGCGTGACCTACGCTTACCATCGAGTCTACCTGGTCATCGTTTGCCCTAAGCGTGTGCGTCATTGGTGGTGTGCCCATCTCATTTTATGGCACTGGTACCGGCGTGCTACATCATAATTCCTTCTGCCAATATGTACTGACACGTCCTCTTCTGTGTTTAGAAAACGCTAAACTACAATGACGGAGGTACGATGACAGGGGAGGCCTCAAGGAAGGCACGGTGGCCCGGGGGCTTTTGCGCGGTTTTGATGATCTACTCTCCCGGGTTTATTGCAAAACCGGTGTTAGATAGTACGATAAAAACCCATGCTGGCAAATTAAGACCATCCAAACCGCCACCCACCCACCCACCCACCTCGACGTTCGTGCGCCACCCCTTCGTACGTCGGGATTAGGGTTACTGGCGAGCGTGTCCTATGACGGGTATGGTGCATTCTCAAGCCGCGGTCAGGTCGACCTGTCCATGACGTACACCACATTGCGGAACAGAAGTCAAAATCAGTGATGCTCCGGAGGCAACACGGCCTTAGGACACCGAACACGCACGACGATAACAACACAACCCACGCACCTCACGCTTACCAACTGCAATCCACGACCAATGATGTTGTATATTTGCAAGGGACGTTTGGCGACCTCCACGTGCCGGAACATAACGACGAAGGCCTCGTGGCGGAGAAACGTCACGTGAATTCCACTGTTTCCTCCTAAATTTTCTGCGCGGGCGCAGGTTCGACGTAATGTAATCCGTACCTACACTTTAGAAGGAACAATAGATATTGACAAGTAGCCGTTTAGCAGGCGGCTCAAGTAGCCGTTTACGTCCAACCATGTAGCTAACGTCGCGTGCCATTCGAGTCGCCAGTTGACAATCGCACCATGCAAGCGTTCCAACCTCTTGAATGGAATATTTTTACTACTGACACGTTGTGTCCCGTGCCCTTGCCGTCGATGTAACGGACGTCCTGGTCGCTTACCCACCCGACCGTGATGCTGGAACTGCCGTCATCCCACGCGCAGCCAAGCCCTACGAAGCGCGACCACTCCGGCTGCTGTTTTCTGCCCATTACACGCACGGGCACTACGTAGCGACTCTGAACTGCGGCATCAAGGCCGGGTGGGGTCCGTTGTAGGAAAACGAGGGGATTGAGGTCGTGACCGGTTGCCTGGACTCCATCTGGGAAGATCCCGCCAGCCGGCCGAGATTGATCTTCTAAGACAAGGGCTGTGCTCTACGACGCTACCGTTTGTATCATCCCGACGACTCCTAGCTGGGAACCCGTCACTTCGTTGACAGGTAAAGTGGTCCTATCCCAATTTAGACAAGCCCGTCGTTGTCGTTAAATCTTGTCGTGCTTTATCCTTCATTACTTGCGATTCAAGGGTTGGGGATGGGTCCGATGTGTTCGATGTTCCGTGCGTAGAAAAGACGCAGGTTTTCTTGACAATGCGCTTCGACCCCACATTAACGACGATTTTAGTTGGCTTAGACATGTGGCCAACTATCGAAGGGCTCGAAGTAGACATATATGTTGGCGTCCTCAACACGAGAATGCCGCACTTGGCGAAAATATGACGTCAATAGCGGGAAAGGTGCGTGCTACCACGGAGGTGCACCTTTTTATTTTTGAGATTCTTCAATCTGGGGGGATAAGATCTATCCCAAAAACTGATTTGGAAAAAACTAAAACTGGTACGGGATGAAAAATCCCATGGTCTAGGTACACAACGAAAACCACGCCAAACAAATAGGCTGTTTCCGACGATGTAGGGTTAGGGAGCCCCTTCATTCAGAAGTATTTCAGACGTAAAGTGCTAGCACGCGCCGCAACGTATACCCACACTTAACGGCTTCTCCAAAAGTACATACGAAACGGTGCCTAACATTACGCCACGCGTGCGTCTCTTGCACCTTGACCCAGGCTACGGTAGGGGGGTCCCAATTTGGGCCTTTTGATTCAGTGGCTAGGGGTCACTGGCGCGAGTAACCCCTTTCTTCCTATGCAATCTTACGTTTTCTTTATGTTTTACATTGATGAAATCAATCCGCAATGCAAAGGTGATCTAAGCTGCGGCAAACCAAGCTCCTAAACCATCTTCATCCGTAGGGTACAGAGCTACTCGTGCGAGTGGCTCAAACACACGAGTGAAGATAGGGGTACCCCCCCCACCGTAGCCTTGGTCCCTTGGCGAAAAACATGCCACAATTTGGTTTGATTCCAGGGGCATCCGGAGGCGGACTGCACCGTTTTCTGCTCTCCCAAGGCGCGGGATGATCCGACGTTGTGGGGCGTTGATGACGGTGGCAACCAATGCTTCTTGTGCAATAGTCCCATGGCGGATAGCAGCAACACGTGGATCCACGGTATCCTTGTTCCGCGCATTGCCTAGTTTCCTTCTCTGCTGACAAAGCGGACGCTTCAGTCGTTAACCCTGCGAAGTCGACCCTGGGCGATACGGATGACGGCAGACTCCGAACGTTCCGTGAAATTCTGCTTGCGCAAGTTTGCATGAAGGCTAGGGCTTCGTTGGGAGAACAGCTGACCGAGCAACGGCTCCTTGTTCATACAGTACATTCGCGATTCTCAGTTGGTATCTCGCCGACGGCGTTCGTATACGACATGAAACGACATGAGCGTACACCTCCACCGTTTCTGTGACACAAACGCGACGTTATTACCCGCAGGACTAAAAGGAGAAAAACAAAATGTCAAAATGACGACGACGTAATCTGCACCGTGCTTGTTGCTCCTTTTTGGCAGGGTTCGGGCACATTGTCAAGCAGATGCCTCGAGTGCTGGCGGAGTTCGTCCATTACCAGTTCGTTTTGATTAAAAACGGGCGCCTCTTAAATAGGACCTTGCTTGACAAAAACCCACCTTCGACGATTACGCGTTGGAGGCGGAGGACGTCCTCCTCGCAGTGTATGGTTGGGGTGGGGGCCCAAGGGACATTGATCGTAGGGAGCTGGCGAGTGCTATGATGCAGAAACGACACGCACATGATTTCCAGGGAGAGGGGGGAAGAAGGGTTGGGCTGTGGGGCGGAGGACTGGGAAGAGTGGACGGCAGGACAAGGGTTAGGTGTAACTCTCTGGGGGTGGCGTGCTTGACAGCGAAAAACTATAGCAATTGTGACGTAAAAGGTTAGTATTCGATGTCCGGTCTAGCCTCCCTTTGGCGGTGTCATGCCCACTGACCCGCGAATCGCCGTGGATAGGTCCCACGCCGAGGGTGGTTTGGAGTAGCACACAATCCGCTTGTACCGGGGAGTTTTAAGGGCTCGGAACCCCCATACCTTAGCCGGTAACGTGTACAATCTAAGTTAAGGCATGTGAGCGTAGCGCCCAGCGCCGCGTCATGGAGTCAAACAATACTTTCCAGCGGAACCTGTGTCATCAACGAAGCGGGGACGTGGTTCACATATGACCACTGATGTTCACCACACAAGTTCCAATATTAATAAAAAAAAGGGAACAGACACAGTAGGCACATGTAGGACCAAAACGACCTGAGAAACAATTCTTCGAAATGATAGTCTGAGACGGCGAGATTTAACGTCTGCGACGGACAACCATGGATGAAACGAGCAACTGCGCCATTGAATGTCAACGGCGTGCGCTGGTGAGGCGCTCTGACCCACACTCTCGTCACAATGTTCACAACACGGCCGTGATATGTGGCTGGTGCAAGCCAGGCGTGTGATAGAAACACAATTGGGCGCTCCTGTGTAGAAAATAGGCGACAACATTGTCCTTCCGTTCCGTTTTCACGACAGGAGCATAACGGGGGTATCTTGGCACGATATCTTCTTTCAATATTTCGGAACATATACTCAGCAGCAGCACGTTTCCACTGTCACGGAATTAGGACCTCGATGTTGGTGTGGTGAAGTCGGTCGCGGTCGGGGTGCGTCAGGGTGGAAGCACCCTATTACGCCGAAATCAACGCTGAGGAAGAAGGGGTTTTGTCCGCGCCGTATCCGCGCTTACACACGGGTTGGGCGCCGGAGCCCAACGTCACGCACACCATCGAGCACATTAAACACGAAATATACGAAATACCTCACAAGACAGGATGGAACCAAGTGTTAATTCGATGCGGCTGGCCGGTAACGTATCCGTGCCTGCTGGCGGGCCGTTTATAGCTTTTTACCTGCTGGCGGGCGATTCAAGTTCTTGCCGCTGGTCCATCTCACTTCCGTGCCTGATGGTGGGCTTTTCGTATAGTATTCAAGGTCACAGCTGGCGTTTCGTTGCAGGTTCGAGCACAGCTACTGTCCTAATGTGCCAACAGCTGATGTTTTAGATGGAGGTGGATTAGATGCATCTTTCATTTGTTTTCGAAGCATGCGTCAGGCCTACCAAGCTTCACTTATTGCATGACCACTCGTAAAGAACTCTGTCTGCCTCGAACCTGTGGGACAGCTCGCAGAGATAACACAGTGCAGCGTGCACAAAAACAGTTGGAATACTATGATACTCCCGCCCCGTCGTGTGGCATCACCTGGATGCTCTTGTGTGGAGCTCTGCTACGCATGGTCGGTCAGTATTTCTCTTTGAGTGTGCCGATGCCGGAATCCGGTTCGATTTGTATTTGTTGGTTGACCTATCTCGTGCCATCCTCATCGCAGCAGCCGGAACCAGTCAGTACACTACTGACTGGTAGAATTGTGGCCTCGAGCAAAACCTTACATCGGCCGACTCTAACGGTACTCGTAGGGGCGAACAATGAATTTGAAAAAAAGGTCAATTATTCACTCCTACAAAAGCATTAAATGTGGATCCCATGGAAGTTCGTGGAAGATTTCGTGGAAGCTATTTCCACGCAAGTTTACATGCTACTCCCATGACAAGTTGACATGCAAGCAAATGTAAACCTCTTTCATGGATGTGTTACTACTTTTATATGTGATCGTTTCTTCCACCAGAGGTTCCATGGGCGTTGGTTCCCGTGGGAGCGGTCGTGGGAGCCGTTGAGATTCCGTGAAAGATGCAGAATCTTACGTGGAAGTAAACAAACAAATTGGTGGATGTACCTTCCGACCTATCCTGGAAGGTACTTTCAAAGCTTTCACAAAAAGCTTTCGAGAAAGTATTCGTCGAAGCCGGCGAGGTTCCGACCTTCCGTGGAAGCTGCAGCTTGTTCTATGGAACTAAAACGTAATAATCTGTAGAAGTGCTTTTGTGAAAGCTTTCGAATAAGTGGACGTTTTCGTGAAAAACTTTTGTGGAAGCTTTCCAGGAAGCTGCCGATGAATCTTTCGTCCGACATTCTCGAATGTTTTTGTCCGACCTTCCGTGGAAGCTGCCGCTTGCTTCCATGGATTTGAAACGTGAAAATCCGTGGAAATGCGTTCGTAGAATCTTTCCAATCTGTGAAAGCTTTCGTGAAAGCTCCTGTGGAAGTTACTTTCATGAAATCTTTCGTGGAAATTTCTTCTTTGGAAGCGTTGCCTCCATGTAAGTTACTTCCGTGAAAGCTTTAATGGAAGTTACTTCCATCGACGCTTTCGTAGAAGTTGCGTCTGTGGCATCCATGGAAGCTGATGTGGATGTTACTTCTACAAAAAGGTTTCGTGGAAATTGCTTTCGTGGAAGCTTTCGTGGAAGTTACTTCCATGGAAGCTTCCGTGGAAGCTGCACCCGTGGGTTCCATGGAAGCTTCCTTGAAAGTATTTTTCTTGAAAACTTTCGTGGATGTTACTTCCATGGAACCTTTCGTGGAAGTTGCTTCTGCGGAAGCGTTGGTGGGAGTCACTTGCGTGGAAGCTTTCGCACAAGAGCTTTTGTTGAAGTTACTCCAATGGAAGCTTTCGCAGAAGGTTTCGTGGGAGTTGCCGATGAACCTTTCGTCCGACTTCCACAAATATTTTTGTCTGAAATTCCGTGGAAGCTGCCGTTTGCTTCCATGAAACAACAATCTCAAAATCCGTGGAAATGGTTTTGTGGAAGCTTCCTAATCGGTGGAAGCTTTCGTGGAAGCTCCCGTGGAAGTTAACCCTATGAAAGCTTTTGCGAAATTACCTTCCGCAGGAGCTTTCGTAGAAGTTAAGTCTGTAGAAGCTTTCTTGGAAGATACTTTCGTGGAAGCTTTAGTGGAAGTTACTTCCATGGAAGCTTTTGTGGAAAATTCTTCTGTGGCTTCAATAGGAGCTTTTGTGGACGTTACTTCCATGAAAGCTTTCGAAAAATATACTTCCGTGTGAGTTTTCGTCGATGTTACTTCCAAGGAAGCCTTCGTGGAAGTTCCTCTCGTGAAAGCTTCCGTAGAAGCTTTAGTTGAAGCTACTCATGAATGATTTCGTGGAAGATTTCGTGGAAGCTTCCAAGAAAGCAATAGTGGAAGCCTTGTTGAAATTTACTTCCATGGAAGATTCAATGGAAACTTTCGAGGAAGCTTTCGTAAAAATTTGTTTCATGGAAGCTTGCGCGGAAGCTTTGCTGGAAGCTTTCCTGTGGGTTTATTTCATGGGGCTTTTTTCGGAGTTCTGGTGGAAATGACGTCATTGGAAGATCCTATCGAATTTTTCGAGAAAGTCACGAAAGGTTCCGTGGAAGTAACGTTCTAGCATACGTCCATGCAAGCTTGCGTGGAAGCGTTCGTGGGAGTTTCTTCAATGGAAGCTGTCGTGGAAGTTTTCGTGGAGATGGTTTCCATGGAATATTTCGTGGGGGCTGCGAAAGCTTACGTGGAAGTAACTACCACGGAAGCTTTCGTGGAAGCTTTTGTGGAAGCTTTTATGGAAGCTTTCGTGGAAGCACTCGTGGAAGTTACTTCCATGGAATCTTTCGTGGAAGAGTTCGTGGAAGTTACTTCCATGGAACCTTTTGTGTGGAATTTACTTCCGTGGAAGCGTTCGTGGAAGTCACTTTCGTGGAAGCTTTCGAACAAGCATTTGTGGGAGTTACTCCAGTGGAATCTTTCGCGGAAACTTTCTTGCGATCTGCCGATGAAGCTTTCGTATGACGTTTTCAAACTATTTTTGTCCGATCCTCCGTGGAAGCTGCTGCTTGCTTCTATCCAACCAAAACATTAAAGTGCGTGGAAATGCTTTCGCGGAAGCTTCCTAATCCGTGGAAGCTACTGTGGAACCTCCCGCGGAAGTCACCTCCATGAAAGCTTTTTTGAATTTTCCTCCCGAAGATACTTGCGTGGAAGTTACGTCCACTGAGGCTTTGGTCGAAAATACTTCCGTGTCAACTTTGGTGAAGGTTACTTCCCTGAACACTTTCGTGGAAGTTACTTCCGTGGGTTCAATGAAAGGTTTTGTGGACGTTACTTCCGTGGGTTCAATGAAAGGTTTCGTGGACGTTATTTCCATGAAAGCTTTCTTGAAAGTTACTTCTTTGTGAGCTTGCGTCGAAGATACTTCCATGGAAGCCTTCGTGAACTTTTCTGCCCTGGAAGCTTTCGTGGAAGCGTTTGTTGAAGTTACTAATGGAATATTTCGTGAGAGATATCGTGGAAGCTTCCAACAAGGCATTCGTGGATGCCTTCGTGAATTTTTCTTCCATGGAAGATTCCATGGAAGCTTTCGTAGAAGCTTTCGTGAAAATTATCTCTATGAAAGCTTGCGCGGAAGCTTTGGGGGAAGCTTTCATGGAAGGTTTTTCCATGAAGGCTTTTTTGGAAGCTTTGGTGGAAGTGACATCCATGGAAGGTCCCATGGAATCTTTCGAGGAAGTAACGAAAGGTTCCGTGGAAAGAACGATCACGCAAGCTTCCATTCAAGCTTTCGTGGAAGCTTTCGTGGAAGTTATGTCCGTGGAAGCTTCCGTAGAATCTTTCGTGGAAGTTGTTTCCATGCAATCGTTCGTGAAAGCTACGAAAGCTTCTGTTGAAGTAACTACTACGGAATATTTCGTGGAAGCATTGTTGGAAGCTTTTATGGAATCGTTCGTGGAAGCACTCGTGGAAGTTACTTCGATGGAACTTTTTGTGTGGAATTTACTTCCGTGGAATCTTTCGTGGAATCACATCCGTGGAAGCATTCGTACAAGCTTTTGTGGAATTTTCTCTAAGTAGAAGCTTTGGAGAAAGAGTCCGGAGGAGCTGCAGGTGAAGCTTTCGTGCGACTTTCGCAAAATTGTTTCCTGATGCTCCGTGGAGAATGCCGCTTGCTACAATGAAAGAAAAACGTTACAATTCGTGGAAATGCTTTCGTGGAAGCTTTCTAATCCGTGGAAGCTTACGTTGAAGCTCCCGCGGAAGTTACCTCTACGAAAGCTTTTGTAACTTTTCCTCTCGTAGAAGCTTGCGTGGAAGTTACGTCCATCGGGGCTTTGGTGGAAGATACTTCTGTGGAAGCTTTGGCGGTAGTGAATTCCATTGAAGCTCACGTGAACGTTTCTTCCGTGGCTTCAAAGCTTTCGTGACGTTACTTTCATGGAAGCTTTCGTGGAAGCTACTTCCGTCTGAGCTTTCGTCGAAGTTACTTCCATACAAGCCTTCGTGGACTTTTCTGCCGTGGAAGCTTTCGTGGAAGCTTTTGTGGAAGTTACTAATGGAATATTTCGTGAAAGATATCGTGGAAGCTTCCAAGAAAGCATTCGTGGATGCCTTCGTGAATTTTTATCCTATGGACGATTTCATGGAAGCGTTCGTGTAGAAGCTTTCGTGAAACAATTGTTGTTGAAAGCTTGCGCGGAATCTTTCGTGGAAGCGTTCATGGAAGCCTTTTCCATGGAGGCGTTTTTGGGAGCTTTGTTTGGAGGTGACATCCATGGAAGGTCTCATGGAATCCTTTGAGGAATCAACGAAAGGTTCCGTGGATGTAACGTTCACGCAAGCTTCCATGCGAGCTTTTGTGGAATCTTGCGAGAAAGTTTCTTCCGTGGAAGCTTTGGTGGAATCTTCCGTGGAAGTTGTTTCCATGAAATCGTCCGTGCAAGCTACTAAAGCTTCTGTGGAAGTAAGTACTACGAAACATTTCGTGGAAGCTTCCGTGCAAGTTGTTTTGGAAGCTTTCGTGGAAGCACTCGTGGGAGTTACTTCCATGAAACTTTTTGTGTGGAATTTACTTCCGTGGAAGCGTTCGTGGAAGTCACTTCCGCGAAAGCTTTCGTACAAGCTTTTGTGGCAGTTTCTCCAATTAGAAGCTTTGGCGGAAGCTTCCGTGGGAGCTGCCGATGAAGCTTTCGTCCGACGTTCGGAATGTTGTTGTCCGATCCTCCGTGGAGGATGCCCCTTGCTTCCATCAAACCAAAACGTTACAATTCGTGGAAATGCTTTCGTGGAAGCCTCCTAGTCCGTGGAAGCTTTCGTGGAAGCTCCCGCGGAATTTACCTCCAAGAAAGCTTTTGTAATTTTTCGTCCCGTAGAAGCTTGCGTGGAAGTTACGTCCATCGAGGCTTCGGTGGAAGATACTTCCGTGGAAGCTTTGGCGGTAGTGAATTCCATTGGAGCTCACGTGAAAGTTACTTCCGTGGGTTCAATGAAAGCTTTCGTGGACGTTACTTTCATGAAAGCTTTCTTGAAAGTTACTTCCGTGTGATCTTTCGTCAAAGTTACTTCCATACAAGCCTTCGTGGACTTTTCTGCCGTGGAAGCTTTCGTGGAAGCTTTTGTGGAAGTTACTTATGGAATATTTCGTGAAAGATATCGTGGAAGCTTCCAAGAAAGCATTCGTGGATGCCTCCGTAAAATATTTTCCTATGGACGATTTCATGGAAGCGTTCGTGTAGAAGCTTTCGTGAAACAATTGTTGTTGGAAGCTTGCGCGGAATCTTTCGTGGAAGCGTTCATGGTAGTCTTTTCCATAGAGGCTTTTTCGGGAGCTTTGCTGGAAGTGACATCCATGGAGGGTCCCATGGAATCTTTTGAGGAAGTAACGAAAGGTTCCGTGGATGTAACGTTCACGCAAGCTTCCATGCGAGCTTTTGTGGAAGCTTTCGTGGAAGTTACTTCCGTGGAAGCTTTCGTGGAATCTTTCGTGGAAGTTGTTTCCATGGAATCGTTCGTGCAAGCTACGAAATTATCTGTGGAAGTAACTACTACGAAATATTTCGTGGAAGCTTCCGTGCAAGTTTTTTTTTAAGCTTTCGTAGAAGCACTCGTGGGAGTTACTTCCATGACATCTTTTGTGTGGAATTTGTTTCCGTAGAAGCGTTCGTGAAAGTCACTTAAGTGAAAGCTTTCGTACAAGCTTTTGTGGCAGTTTCTCCAATTAGAAGCTTTGGCGGAAGCTTCCGTGGGAGCTGCCGATGAAGCTTTCGTCCGACGTTCGAAATATTGTTGTCCGATCCTCCGTGGAGAGTGCCGCTTGCTTCTATGAAATCAAAACGTTACAATTCGTGGAAATGCTTTCGTGGAAGCCTCCTAATCCGTGGAATATTTTCGTGGAAGCTCCGGCGGAAGTTACCTCTATGAAATCATTTTCAAATTTTCCTTCCGTAAAAGCTTTCGTGGAAGTTACGTCCATCGAGGCTTTGGTGGAAGATACTTCCGTGGAAGCTTTGGCGGTAGTGAATTCCATTGAAGCTTACGTGGAAGTTGCTTCCGTGGGTTCAATGAAAGCTTCTGTGGACGTTACTTTCATGGAAGCTTTCTTGAAAGTTAATGCCGTGTGAGCTTTCGTTGAAGTCACTTCCAAAGAAACTTTCGTGAATGTGCCTCCTGTGGAATTTTTCGTAGAAGCTTTTGTTGAAGTTACTAATGGAATATTTCTCGAAAGATATCGTGGAAGCTTTCAAGAAAGCATTGGTGGATGCCTTCGCGAAATCAACTTCCATGGAATCTTCCATGAAACATTTTGTGGAAGTTATGAAAGCTTTCGTCGAAGGAACTTCCATGGAAATTTTCGTGGAAGCTTTCGTGTTTTTTTTTTCCATGAAAGGTTGCGCGGGAGCTTTCGTGGAAGCTTTGATGAAAGTTAGTTCCATGCAGGATTTTATTGAAGCTGGATGGGAAATGACTTCCATGGAAGGTCCCATGCAAAATTTTCAGAAAGTCACGAAACGATCCGTGGAATTGCCGTTCATCCAAGCTTCCATGCAAGTTTTCGTGAAAGCTTCCGTAAAAGTTACTTTCATGGAAGCTTTCGTGGAATCTTTCGTGGTCGTTGTTTGCATGGAATCTTCTGTGAAAGATCCGAAAGCTTCCGTTGAAGTTACTACCAGAGAATCTTCCGTGAAAGCTTTCGTGGAGGCTTTAAGGAGTCTTTCGTGGAAGCACTCGTGCAAGCTACTTCCGTGGATTATTTCGTGGAAGATACTTCCGGGAAAGCTTCCGTAGAAGTTTTTGTTGTAGTTACTCATGAAATATTCGGAGGAAGATTTCGTGGAAAATTCCAAAAAAGCATTGATGGAATCCTTCGTGAAGTTAACTTCCAAGGAATTTTCCATGGAAACTTTCGTGGAAGTTGCGATAGCTTCCGTGAAAGGAACTTCTATGGAAGTTTTCGTGGAAAATTTTGTATAAATTGTTCCTTTGAAAACTTGCGCGGAAGCATTCGTGGAACTTCACTGGAAGTTTCTTCCACGGAGGCTTATTTGGAAGCTTTGGTGGAAATGACTCCCATGAAAGGTTCCATGGAATGTTTTAGGGAAGTTACGAAACGTTCGGTGGAAGTAACGTTCACGCAAGCTTTCAGGCAAGCTTTCGTGGAAACCCTCGCGGAAGTTACTTCCATGGAACATTTTGTGGAAGTTACTTCTGTGGGAGCGTTCGTGGAAGCTTCCTAGTCCGTAAAACGTTCGTGGAAGCTTCCGCGAAAGTTACCGAAACGGGAGATTTCATAAATTATATTTCTGTAGAAGTTTTCGTAGAAATTACGTCTACAGAAGCTTTGGTGGAAAATTCTTCCGTGGAAGCTTTGGTGAAATGTACTTCCATGGAAGCCTTCGTGGAAGTTACTTCCGTGGCTTTAATGGAAGCTTTCGTGGACGTTATTTTCATGGAAGCTTTCGTGAAGGTGTCGTCTGGGTATGATTTCGTCGAACTTACTTCCATGGAAGCCTTCGTGTAATTTTCTCCCGTGGAACATTTCGTGGAAGCTCCCAAGAAAGCATTGGTGGACGCCTTCGTAAAATTTATCTTCATGGAATCTTCCATGGAAGCTTGCGTGGAAGTTACAAAAGCGTCAGTGAAAGGAACATAATTGAAGTGTTCGTGGAAGCTTTCGTGGATATTATTTCCTTGAAAGCTTGTGCGGAAGCTTTCATGAAAACTTCGGTGGGAGGTTCTTCCAAAAGGCTTTTATGGAACCTTTGGTGGAAGTGACTTCCATGGAAGGTCCCATGGAATCTTTTGAGGAAGCTACGAAATAGTCCGTTGAAGTAACGTTCACGCAAGCTTTCATGCAAGCATTTGTGAAAGCTTTCGTGAGAGTTAGTTCCATGGAAGCTTTCGTGCAATCTTTCGTGGGAATGGTTTCCATGGGATCTTACGTGGAAGATCTTAAAGCTTCCGTGGAAAAAACTACCACGGGATATTTCGTGGAAGCTTCCGTGGAAGCTTTTATGGAATCGTTCGTGGAAGCACTCGCGGAAGTTAACTTGGTGGAAGCGCTTGTGAAAGCCACTTCCTTGGAAGCTCTCGTACAAGATTTTGTGGAAGTTACTCCATTGGAAGCTTTCGCGGAAGCTTTCGTGGGAGCTGCCGACGAAGCTTTAGTCCGACTTTCCAGAAATATTTTCCTCCGATCATCCGTGAAAGCTGCCGCTTTCTTCCATGAAGACAAAATGAACGAAATCGTGGAAATGCTTTCGTGGAAGCTTTCTAATCTGTGGAAGCTTTCGTGGAAGCTCCCGCGGAGGTTACCTCTATGGGAGTTTTTATGAATATTCCTTCTGTAGGAGCTTTCGTTGAAGTTACGCCTATGGAAGCGTTCGTGAAAGTTTCTTCCGTGTGAGCCTTCGTCCAAGCTACCTAAATGAAAGTCTTCGTGGTAGTTTTTTCCGTGGAAGCTTTCGTAGAAGTTTTGTTGAAGTTACTCATAAAATATTTCGTGGAAGATATTGTGGAAGCTTCCAAGAATGCATTCGTGGAAGTCTTCGTGAAATTGACTTCCATGGAATCTTCCATGTAAGCTTTCGTGGAATTTCAAAAGGTTCCGTGGAAGGAACTTCCATGGAAGCTTTCGTAAAAATGATCTCTATGAAAGCTTGCGCGGAAGCTTTCGTGGAAGCTTTCGTGGAAGCTTTCGTGGAAGTTTCTTTCTTGGAGGCTGGTATGGAACTTTTGGTGGAAGTGACATCCATGGAAGGTCCCATGGAATCGTTTGAGGAAGTTTCGAAAAAGACGTGGAAGTAACACTCACGCAAACGTCCATGCAAGCTTTCGTAGAAGCTTTCGTTGAAGTTACTTCCATGGAAGCATTTGTGGAATCTTTCGTGGAGGTTGTTTCCATGGAATCTTTCCTGGAAGGTACGAAAGCTTCCGTGGAAGAGACTACCACGGAAGCTAACGTCGAAGCTTCCGTGAAAGCTTTCATCGAAGCTTTTGTGGAAGCACTCGTGGAAGTTACTTTCATGGAAGCTTTCGTGGAAGTTATTTCCGTGGAAGCGTTCGTGGAAACCACTTCTGTGCGAGCTTTCGTACAAGCCTTTGTGGAAGTTACTCTTATGGAAGCTTTCGTGGAAGCTTTCGTGGGAGCTGCCGAAGAAGCTTTCGTCCGACTTTCCCAAATGATTTCGTCTGATCTTCCGTGGAGAATGCCGCTTGCTTCCATGAAACCAAAATTGTTGAATTCGTGGAAATCCTTTCGTGAAAGCTTCCTAATTTGTGGAAGCTTTCGTGGAAGCTACGGCAGAAGTTACCTCTATGAAAGCTGTTGTTAATTTTCCTTCCGCATAAGCTTACGTGGAAGTTACTTTCGTGGAAGCTTCGGTAGAAATTACTTCCATGGAAGCTTTCGTGCAAGTTACCTCCGTGCCTTCAAAGGAATATTTAGAGGACGTTGCTTCCATGGAAGCTTTCGTGAAAGTTTCTTCTGTGTAAGGTTTCGTCAAAATTACTTTCATGGAAGCCTTCGTGGAAGTTTTATGCGTGGGAGCTCTCGTAGAATCTTTTGTTGATGCTAATTGTGGGGATTTTATTAGAACATTTCGTGAAAGCTTTCAAGAAAGCATTAATGGAAGCCTTCGTGAAATTTACATCAATGGAATATTCCATGGAAGCTTTCGTGAAAGTTTCTTCTGTGTAAGGTTTCGTCAAAATTACTTTCATGGAAGCCTTCGTGGAAGTTTTATGCGTGGGAGCTCTTGTAGAATCTTTTGTTGATGCTAATTGTGGGAATTTTATTAGAATATTTCGTGAAAGCTTTCAAGAAAGCATTAATGGAAGCCTTCGTGAAATTTACATCAATGGAATATTCCATGGAAGCTTTCGTGGAGGTTACGAAAGTTTATGTGGAAGGAACGTCCATGCAAGATTTCGTGGAATCTTTCATGTGAAATATTCCTGGCGAAGGTTGCGCGGAAGCTTTCGTGGAAGCTTTCGTGGAAGTTTCTTCCTTGGAGGCTTTGCTGGAACCTTTGGTAGAAGTGACGTCCATAGAAGGTCCCGTGGAATATTTCGAGGAAGTTCCCAAAAATCCGTGGAAGTAACACTCACGCATAGGTCCATGCAAGCTTTCGTGGAAGCTTTCGTTAAAGTTACTTCCATGGAAGCATTTGTGGAATCTTTCGTGGAGGTTGTTTTCATGGAATCTTTCCTGGAAGGTACGAAAGCTTCCGTGGAAGAGACTACCACGGAAGCTTACGTCGAAGCTTTCGTGAAAGCTTTCATAGAAGCTTCCGTGGAAGCACTCGTGGAAGTTACTTTCATGGAAGCTTTCGTGGAAGTTATTTCCGTGGAAGCGTTCGTGGAAACCACTTCTGTGGGAGCTTTCGTACAAGCCTTTGTGGAAGTTACTCCAATGAAAGCTTTCGTGGAAGCTTTCGTGGGAGCTGCCGAAAAAGCTTTCGTCCGACTTTCATGAAATATTTCGTCTGATCTTCCGTGGAGAATGCCGCTTGCTTCCATGAAACCAAAACTTTTATATCCGTGGAAATGCTTTCGTAAAAGCTTTCTAATTCGTGGAATGTTTCGTGGAAGCTCCCGCGGAAGTTAACTCTAGGAAAGCTGCTGTGAATATTCCTCCCGTAAAAGCTTTCGTGCGAGTTACTTTTTGGAAGCTTTGGAGGAAATTTCTTTCGTAAAAGCTTTGGTGGAAGCGATTTCCGTGTCTGCAGTGGAATATTTGGAGGAAATTTCTCCCATGGAAGCTTTCGTAAAGTTTCTTCCGTGTAAGCTTTCGTCGAAATTACTTCTATGAAAGCCTTCGTGGACGTTTTATCCGTGGGAGCTCTCGTAGAATCTTTTGTTCAAGGTACTCATGGAAAATTTAGTGGAATATTTTGTGGAAGCTTCCAAGAAAGTATTAATGGAAGCCTTCGTAAAATTTACATCAATGGAGTATTCCATGGAAGATTTCGTGGAGGTTACGAAAGCTTCTGTGGAAGGGACGTCCATTTAAGATTTCGTGCAAGCTTTCGTGTGAACTATTTCTGTGGAAGGTTGCGCGGAATCTTTCGTGGAGCTTTTATAAACGTTTCTTCCTTGGAGTCTTTGTTGGAACCTTTGGGGGAAGTGATTTTCATTGAAGGTCCCATGGAATCGTTCGACGAAGTTACGAAAAATCTGTGAAAGTAACATTCACGCAAGCGTCCATGCAAGCTTTCGTGGAAGCTTTTGAGGAAGTTACGTCCATAGAAGCTTTATGAGAAATTTCTTCCGTGGAACCTTTGGTGAAAGTTACCTCCATGGAAGCTTTAATTCAAGTCACTTCCATGGAAGCCTTCGTGGAAGTTTCTTCTGTTGGAGCTTTCATAGAAGTTTTTGTTAAAGTAACTCATGAAATTTTTCGTGGAAGATTTCGCGGAAGCTTTCAAAAAATCATTGGTGGAATCCTTCGTGAAATTAACTGCCATGGAATCTTCCATATAAGCTTCCGTGGATAGTCCGAAAGCTTCCCTGGAAGGAACTTCGATGGAAGCTTTCCGGGAAATTACGAAAGCTTCCGTAGACGGAACTTCCATAGAAGCTTTCGTGGAAGCTTTCGTGCAAAATATGTCTTTGAAAGATTGCGCGGAAGCGTTTGTGGAAGGTGTCATGGAATTTCCTTCCGTGGAGGCTTTAATGGAACCTTTGGTGGAAGTGACGTCCATGGAAGGTCCCATGCAATCTTTTGAAGAAGTTACAAAAAATCCGTAGAAGTAACACCCGCGCAAGCTTCCGTGCAAGCTTTCGTGGAAACGTTGGTGGAAGTTGTTTTCGTGCAATCTTTCGCGGAAGCTTCCGTGGAAGCTTTTATAGAAGCGTTCGGGGAAGCACTCGTGAAAGTCACTTCCATGGAAGCTTTCGTGGAAGTTACTTTGGTGGAAGCGATCGCGGAAGCCACTTCCGTGGGAGCTCTCGTAGAATATTTCGTTGAATTTGCTCAGGAAATTTTTGATGGGACATTTTCATAAAGCTTTCAAGAAAGCATTAATGGAAGCCTTCGTGAAATTTACATCAATGGAATATTCCATGTAAGCTTTCGTGGAGGTAACGGAAGCTTCCGTGGAAGCAACTTCCATGGAAGCATTCGTTCAAGCCTTCCTGTGAAATATTTCTGTGAAAGGTTGCGCGGAAGCTTCCCTGGAAGCTCTCATGGAAGTTTCTTCCTTGGAGGTATTGTTGAAAGCTTTGCTGGAAGGGATTTTCATTGAAGGTCCCATGGGATCTTTGGAGAAACTTACGATAGGTTCCGTGGAAGTAACATTCCCGCAAGCTTCTACGCAAGCTTTCGTTGAAGCCTCCGTGGAAGCTACTTCCATGGAAGCTTTCGTGGAATATTTCGTGCAAGTTGTTTCCACGGAATTTTTTGTGGAAGCCACAAAAGCTTCCGTGGAAAAACCATCCACGGACGTTTTCGTGAAAGCTTCCGTGGAAGCTCTTATGGAAGCTTTCGTGAAAGCACTCGTGGAAGTTACTTCCATGGAAGCTTTTTCGGTAGATTTGGTGGAAGTGATTCCCATGGATCTTTCCATGGAATATTTCGAGAACGTTACGAAGAGTTCCGTGGAGGTAACGTTACCGCAATTTTTCAGGCAAGCTCTCCTTAAAACGATCGGGGAAGTTACTCCCGTGGAACCTTTTGTAGAAGTTACCTCCGTGGAGCCGTTCGTGGAAGTAACTCCCGTGTAAGCTTTCGTGCAAGCTTTTGTGGAAGGTACGCCAATGGAAGCTTTCGCGGAAGCCTTCGTGGAAGCTGCTGAATAAGCTTTCGTCCGACTTGCCCAAAATATTTTTATCTGATCTTCTGTTGAAGCTGCCACTTACTTCCATGACCCCAAAACTTTTAATTCGTGAAAATGCTCTTGTGGAAGCTTTCTAATCTGTGGAAGCTTCCGTGGAAGCTCCCGCTGATGTTACCTCTATGGAAGCTGTTATGAATTTTCCTTCCGTAAAAGCTTTCGTGAAAGTTACGTCCACAGAAGGTTTACTTGAAATTTCTTCCATGAAAGCTTTGGTGGAAGTTACTTCCGCGGAACCTTTCGCAGAAGTTACTTTCGTGGAAGCGTTCGTGGAAGTCCCTTCCGTGGAAGCTTTTGTACAAGCTTTTGTGGAAGTTACTCCAATGGAAGCTTTCGCGCAAGCCTTCGTGGGAGCTGCTGGTGAAGCTTTCGTCTGACTTGCTAAAAAACATTTTATCCGATCTTCCGTGGAAGCTGCCACTTACTCCCACGAAACCCAAACCTTTATAATTTGTGGAAATCCTTTCGTGGAAGCTTCCTAATGCTTGGAAGCTTTCGTGGCAGCTCCCGATGAAGCTACCTCTATGAAAGCTGTTATGAATTTCCCTTCCGTAGAAGCTTTCGTGGAATTTACGTCCATACAAGCTTTGGTAGAAGTTTCTTCGGTGGAAGCTTTCGCGGAAGTTACTTCCGTGGATGCTTTCGTGGAATCTACTTCCGTGGCTTCAATGGAAGCTTTCGTGGACGTTACCTTCATGGAAGCTTTCGTGAAAGTTACTTCCGTGTGAGCTTTCGTCGGAGTGACTTCCATGGAAGCTTTCGTGGAAGTTACGAAAACTCCCGTAGAAGGAACTCCCATGGAAGCTTTCGTCGAAGCTTTTGTGAAAACTATTTCCATGGAAGCTTGCGCGAAAGCTTTCGTGGGAGCTCTGATGGAGGTTTCTTTCATGAAGGCTTTAGTGGAAGCTTTGATGGAAGTGACTTCCATGGAAGGTCCCATGAAGTCTTTCGAAGAAGTTACTAAACGTTCCGTGAAAGAAACGTTCACGCAAGCTTTCATGCAAGCTTTCGTGGAAGCTTTCGTGGAAGTTTATTTTATGGAAGCTTTTTCGGTAGATTTGGTGGAAGTGATTCCTATGGATTTTTGCATGGAATATTTTGCGAAAGTTACGAAGAATTCCGTGGAGGCAACGTTACCGCAATTTTTCACGCAAGCTGTCGTGAAAACGTCGGCGAAGTTACTTCCACGGAACCTTCCGTAGAAGTTACTTTCGTCGAGCCGTTCGTGGAAGTCACTTCCGTGGAAGCTTTTGTAAAAGGTACTCCAATGGAAGCTTTCGCGGAAGCCTTCGTGGGAGCTGCTGAATAAGCTTTCGTCCGACTTGCCCAAAATTTGTTTGTGCGATCTTTCGTGGAAGCTGTCACTTACTTCCATGAAACCAAAACTTTGAAATTCGAGAAAAGCTTTCGCGGAAGCTTCCTAATCTGTGGAAGCTTCCGTTGAAGCTCTCGCTGAAGTTATCTCTATGGAAGCTGTTATGAATTTTCCTTCCGTAGAAGCTTTCGTGAAAGTTACGTCCACAGAAGCTTTGGTGGAAGTTACTTCCATGGAACCATTCTTAGACGTTACTTTTGTGGAAGCGTTCGTGAAAGTCACTTCCGTGAAAGCTTTCGTCAAGCGATTGTGGAAGTTACTCCAATGAAAGCTTTCGCGCAAGCCTTCGTGGGAGCTGCTGATGAAGCTTTCGCCCGACTTGCTTAAAGTATTTTTATCCGATGATCCGTGGAAGCTGCCAATTACTCCCATGAAACCCAAAATTTTTAAGTCGTGGAAATCCTTTCGTGGAAGCTTTCTAATGCTTGGAAGCTTTCGTGGAAGCTCCCGATGAAGTTATCTCTATGGAAGCTGGTTTGAATTTTCCTTCCGAAAAAGCTTTGGTGGAATTTACGTCCATACAAGCTTTGGTGGAAGTTACTTCCGTGGAAGCTTTCGTGGAATGTACTTCCGTGGAATCAATGGAAGCTTTCGTGGACGTTACCTTCATGGAAGCTTTCGTGAAAGTTACTTCCGTGTGAGCTTTCGTCGGAGTGACTTCCATGGAAGCTTTCGTGGAAGTTACAAAAACTCCCGTAGGAGGAACTCCCATGGAAGCTTTCGTCGAAGCTTTTGTGAAAACTATTTCCATGGAAGCTTGCGCGAAAGCTTTCGTGGGAGCTCTGATGGAGGTTTCTTTCATGAAGGCTTTAGTGGAAGCTTTGATGGAAGTGACTTCCATGGAAGGTCCCATGAAGTCTTTCGAAGAAGTTACTAAACGTTCCGTGAAAGTAACGTTCACGCAAGCTTTCATGCAAGCTTTCGTGGAAGCTTTCGTGGAAGTTTATTTTATGGAAGCTTTTTCGGTAGATTTGGTGGAAGTGATTCCTATGGATTTTTGCATGGAATATTTTGCGAAAGTTACGAAGAATTCCGTGGAGGCAACGTTACCGCAATTTTTCACGCAAGCTGTCGTGAAAACGTCGGCGAAGTTACTTCCACGGAACCTTCCGTAGAAGTTACTTTCGTCGAGCCGTTCGTGGAAGTCACTTCCGTGGAAGCTTTTGTAAAAGGTACTCCAATGGAAGCTTTCGCGGAAGCCTTCGTGGGAGCTGCTGAATAAGCTTTCGTCCGACTTGCCCAAAATTTGTTTGTGCGATCTTTCGTGGAAGCTGTCACTTACTTCCATGAAACCAAAACTTTGAAATTCGAGAAAAGCTTTCGCGGAAGCTTCCTAATCTGTGGAAGCTTCCGTTGAAGCTCTCGCTGAAGTTATCTCTATGGAAGCTGTTATGAATTTTCCTTCCGTAGAAGCTTTCGTGAAAGTTACGTCCACAGAAGCTTTGGTGGAAGTTACTTCCATGGAACCATTCTTAGACGTTACTTTTGTGGAAGCGTTCGTGAAAGTCACTTCCGTGAAAGCTTTCGTCAAGCGATTGTGGAAGTTACTCCAATGAAAGCTTTCGCGCAAGCCTTCGTGGGAGCTGCTGATGAAGCTTTCGCCCGACTTGCTTAAAGTATTTTTATCCGATGATCCGTGGAAGCTGCCAATTACTCCCATGAAACCCAAAATTTTTAAGTCGTGGAAATCCTTTCGTGGAAGCTTTCTAATGCTTGGAAGCTTTCGTGGAAGCTCCCGATGAAGTTATCTCTATGGAAGCTGGTTTGAATTTTCCTTCCGAAAAAGCTTTGGTGGAATTTACGTCCATACAAGCTTTGGTGGAAGTTACTTCCGTGGAAGCTTTCGTGGAATGTACTTCCGTGGAATCAATGGAAGCTTTCGTGGACGTTACCTTCATGGAAGCTTTCGTGAAAGTTACTTCCGTGTGAGCTTTCGTCGGAGTGACTTCCATGGAAGCTTTCGTGGAAGTTACAAAAACTCCCGTAGGAGGAACTCCCATGGAAGCTTTCGTCGAAGCTTTTGTGAAAACTATTTCCATGGAAGCTTGCGCGAAAGCTTTCGTGGGAGCTCTGATGGAGGTTTCTTTCATGAAGGCTTTAGTGGAAGCTTTGATGGAAGTGACTTCCATGGAAGGTCCCATGAAGTCTTTCGAAGAAGTTACTAAACGTTCCGTGAAAGTAACGTTCACGCAAGCTTTCATGCAAGCTTTCGTGGAAGCTTTCGTGGAAGTTTATTTTATGGAAGCTTTTTCGGCAGATTTGGTGGAAGTGATTCCTATGGATCTTTGCATGGAATATTTTGCGAAAGTTACGAAGAATTCCGTGGAGGCAACGTTACCGCAATTTTCCACGCAAGCTGTCGTGAAAACGTCGGCGAAGAGACTTCCACGGAACCTTCCGTAGAAGTTACTTTCGTCGAGCCGTTCGTGGAAGTCACTTCCGTGGAAGCTTTTGTAAAAGGTACTCCAATGGAAGCTTTCGCGGAAGCCTTCGTGGGAGCTGCTGAATAAGCTTTCGTCCGACTTGCCCAAAATTTGTTTGTGCGATCTTTCGTGGAAGCTGTCACTTACTTCCATGAAACCAAAACTTTGAAATTCGAGAAAAGCTTTCGCGGAAGCTTCCTAATCCGTGGAAGCTTCCGTTGAAGCTCTCGCTGAAGTTATCTCTATGGAAGCTGTTATGAATTTTCCTTCCGTAAAAGCTTTCGTGAAAGTTACGTCCACAGAAGCTTTGGTGGAAGTTACTTCCATGGAACCATTTTTAGACGTTACTTTTGTGGAAGCGTTCGTGAAAGTCACTTCCGTGAAAGCTTTCGTCAAGCGTTTGTGGAAGTTACTCCAATGAAAGCTTTCGCGCAAGCCTTCGTGGGAGCTGCTGATGAAGCTTTCGCCCGACTTGCTTAAAGTATTTTTATCCGATCTTCCGTGGAAGCTGACAATTACTCCCACGAAACCCAAAATTTTTAATTCGTGGAAATCCTTTCGTGGAAGCTTCCTAATGCTTGGAAGCTTTCGTGGAAGCTCCCGATGAAGTTATCTCTATGGAAGCTGGTTTGAATTTTCCTTCCGAAGAAGCTTTGGTGGAATTTACGTCCATACAAGCTTTGGTGGAAGTTACTTCCGTGGAAGCTTTCGTGGAATCTACTTCCGTGGCTTCAATGGAAGCTTTCGTGGACGTTACCTTCATGGAAGCTTTCGTGAAAGTTACTTCCGTGTGAGCTTTCGTCGAAGTGACTTCCATGGAAGCTTTCGTGGAAGTTACGAAAACTCCCGTAGAAGGAACTCCCATGGAAGCTTTCGTCGAAGCTTTTGTGAAAACTATTTCCATGGAAGCTTGCGCGAAAGCTTTCGTGGGAGCTCTGATGGAGGTTTCTTTCATGAAGGCTTTAGTGGATGCTTTGATGGAAGTGACTTCCATGGAAGGTCCCATGAAGTCTTTCGAAGAAGTTACTAAACGTTCCGTGAAAGTAACGTTCACGCAAGCTTTCATGCAAGCTTTCGTGGAAGCTTTCGTGGAAGTTTATTTTATGGAAGCTTTTTCGGTAGATTTGGTGGAAGTGATTCCTATGGATCTTTGCATGGAATATTTGGCGAAAGTTCCAAAGAATTCCGTGGAGGCAACGTTACCGCAATTTTTCACGCAAGCTGTCGTGAAAACGTCGGCGAAGTTACTTCCACGGAACCTTCCGTAGAAGTTACTTTCGTCGAGCCGTTCGTGGAAGTCACTTCCGTGGAAGCTTTTGTAAAAGGTACTCCAATGGAAGCTTTCGCGGAAGCCTTCGTGGGAGCTGCTGAATAAGCTTTCGTCCGACTTGCCCAAAATTTGTTTGTGCGATCTTTCGTGGAAGCTGTCACTTACTTCCATGAAACCAAAACTTTGAAATTCGAGAAAAGCTTTCGCGGAAGCTTCCTAATCCGTGGAAGCTTCCGTTGAAGCTCTCGCTGAAGTTATCTCTATGGAAGCTGTTATGAATTTTCCTTCCGTAAAAGCTTTCGTGAAAGTTACGTCCACAGAAGCTTTGGTGGAAGTTACTTCCATGGAACCATTCTTAGACGTTACTTTTGTTGAAGCGTTCGTGAAAGTCACTTCCGTGAAAGCTTTCGTCAAGCGTTTGTGGAAGTTACTCCAATGAAAGCTTTCGCGCAAGCCTTCGTGGGAGCTGCTGATGAAGCTTTCGCCCGACTTGCTTAAAGTATTTTTATCCGATCTTCCGTGGAAGCTGCCAAATACTCCCACGAAACCCGAAATTTTTAATTCGTGGAAATCCTTTCGTGGAAGCTTCCTAATGCTTGGAAGCTTTCGTGGAAACTCCCGATGAAGTTATCTCTATGAAAGCTGGTTTGAATTTTCCTTCCGAAGAAGCTTTGGTGGAATTTACGTCCATACAAGCTTTGGTGGAAGTTACTTCCGTGGAAGCTTTCGTGGAATCTACTTCCGTGGCTTCAATGGAAGCTTTCGTGGACGTTACCTTCATGGAAGCTTTCGTGAAAGTTACTTCCGTGTGAGCTTTCGTCGGAGTGACTTCCATGGAAGCTTTCGTGGAAGTTACGAAAACTCCCGTAGAAGGAACTCCCATGGAAGCTTTCGTCGAAGCTTTTGTGAAAACTATTTCCATGGAAGCTTGCGCGAAAGCTTTCGTGGGAGCTCTGATGGAGGTTTCTTTCATGAAGGCTTTAGTGGAAGCTTTGATGGAAGTGACTTCCATGGA
Organism: Undaria pinnatifida; assembly: GCA_012845835.1. NCBI lineage: Eukaryota > Phaeophyceae > Laminariales > Alariaceae > Undaria > Undaria pinnatifida. The sequence goes on along the minus strand of JABAKD010000002.1, from coordinate 1,486,022 downwards.
AGGTCCCATGAAGTCTTTCGAAGAAGTTACTAAACGTTCCGTGAAAGTAACGTTCACGCAAGCTTTCATGCAAGCTTTCGTGGAAGCTTTCGTGGAAGTTTATTTTATGGAAGCTTTCGAGGAATCTTTCGTGGACGTTGTTTCCATGAAATCTTTTGTGGAAACTACGAAAGCCTCCGTGGAAGTAACTTCCATGGAATCTTCAATGAATTCTTCGTGGAAGTTCCGAAAGCTTTAGTGGAAGATTTCGTTGACGTGACTTTAATGGAACTTTCGTGGAAGCTTTCGTGGAAGCCTTTGTAAAAGTTTCTCCCATGGAAATTTTCGTGGAAGATTTCGTAAAACCTACTTCTATGTAAGCTTCTATGGAAGCTTCCGTAGAAGCGTTCGCGGAAGTTGCTTCCAATGTAGCTTTCATGGAGGATTTTGTAGAAGCTACTTCCATGGAAGCTTCCTTGGAAATATTCGTGGTAATTCCGACGGCCTCTGTGAAAGAGACTTCCACAGAAGTATTCGTTGAAGATTTCGGACAAGCTTTCTTAGACGTTTCGTGAACGTTATTCCATGGAAGTTATCGTGCAAGCTTTGGTGGAATTTTGTTTCATGTAAGCTTTCATGAAAACGCTCGCGGAAGCGTTCGTGGAAGCTAATTTCATGAAAGCTAGCGTGGAAACTTTAGTAGAAATCACTTCCATGGAAGCTTCCATGGAAACGTCTGTGGAAATTTCGAGAGATTTTTTCGAAGTAACTTCCACGGAAGCTTTCGTGGAATCTTTCCTGTAACAGTGCATGCAATTAATTTCCGTGGAAGCCTTCGTGCAAGCTCTCGTGGAAGTTACTTCCATGGAAGCTTGCGTGGAGTTTTCACCCGTGGAAGCTCCCGTGAAATTTACTTCCGTGGAAGCTTTTATAGAAGTTACTTCCATGAAAGCTTTCGTGGAAGTTTCTTCCGTGGCTTCAATGGAGGCTTTAGTGAATGTTACCTACATGGAATCTTTGGTGAAAGTTAAGTCAGTGGAAATTTTCGTCGAAATTACTTCCATAAAATATGTTGTGGAAGTTTTTTACGTGAAGTATTCAGAGGGGCATTTGTTAAAATTAGTCATGGAATACTTCGCGGAAAATTCCGTGAAATCTTCCAAGACAGCGTTAGTGGAGGCATTCGTGAAAGCTCCTCCAATGGAAGCTTCCATGGAAGCTTTCGTGAAATTTCCCAAATCTTCCGTGGAAGGAACTTCCATGGAACTTTCGTGAAAGCTTTCGTGAAAAATAGTTCAATGGAAGCGTACGCGGAAGCTTTCTTGGAATCTTCGGTTGAAGTGACTTCCATGGAGGATTCCATGGAGTCTTTGGTAGAAGTTACGAAAGGTTCCGTGGAAGTAACTTTCACGAAAGGTTCCCTGCAATCTTTCGTGGTAACTTTCGAGGAAGTTACTTCCGTGGAAGTTTTCGTGGAATCTTTCGTGGAAGTTGCTTCCATGGAAGCTTATATGGAATCTTTCGTGGAAGTTACCAAATCTTCCGTGGACGCTTCAACCGAAGCTTTTGTGGAAGCGTTCGAGGAAGTTACGTCTACGCTTACTATCGTGAAAGCTTTTGTGGAAGTCGCTCCCATTAAAGCTTCGGTGGAAGCTTTTGTGAAAATTCCGAAATCTTTCGTGTAACATTTCGTTAAATTTAGTCTAATGGAATATTTCGTTGAAGATTTCGTGGAAGCTTCTTCCATGGAAGCTTCCACGAAAGTTTTCTTGAATATTCTGGCAGCATCCGTAAAAGTATTTTCTACCTCAGTACTCGTGAAAAATTTCGTAGAAGCTTTCTTGGAAGGCTCGTAAAGGTTACTTCAATGGAGGTATTCATGCAAGATTTCGCGGAAGTTACTCTCATGTAAGCTTCTATGGTATCTTTCGTGGAAGTTTCTTCCATGGAAGCTTGCGTTGAATTTTTCTTGGAATTTACTTCCTGGAAAGCTTTCGTAGAAGCTTCCGTCGAAGCGTTTGTTGAAGTCACTTCCATGGAAGCTTTCGTGGAAATTACGAAAGCGTACTTGGAAGTTATTTCCACAGAAGCTTTCGTGAAAACTTCCGTGAAATCGTTCGTGACGTTTCTTCCGGCGAAGCTTTCGTAGAAGCTATAGTGGAAGCTTTCGTGAAAATTATTTCCATGGATATATTTCGTGGATCATTTCGTGGGAGTTTACTTCAACGAAATATATCGTGGAGGTTTTCGTGTAAGCTCCGGTGAAAGTTACTTTCATGGAAACTTTCATGAAAATTACTTCCGTAGAAGCTTTGGTGTATTTGTTTTTCATGAAGACCTTCGTGAAAATTGCTTCCGTGGCTTCCATGGAACATTCTGTGGATGATAATTCCTTGAAAAGCTTTCGTGGAAGTTACTTTCGTGGAGGGTTTCGTGAAAGTTACTTCCATAGAGCTTTCGTGGAAGTTGATTCCGTGCCTTCCATGGAAGCTTCCGTAAAAATTGCTTCTATGAAAAGCTTTCGTGGAGACTCCCGCGGAAGTTACTCCAGTGGAAGATTTAGTGGAAGCTTTCGTGGAAGTTTCTCCCATGGAAGCTTTCGTGCAGTTTGCTCCTGTGGAAGCTTTCGCGGTTATTTCTTCCAGGTAACCTTTGGTGGAAGTTACTCCCGTGCAAGCGTTTGTGGAAGTTACTTCCGTGGAAGCTTTCGTAGAAGCTTTCGTTGAGAGTGCTTCTACGATAGCCCCCCCCCCAAGCGTTTAACGAACACGGGTGAAAAACCAAAGATCAGAGCGTTTCAAATCTGATTCTAGATCGACAACATTGGCCCCCAATCCTGCAGTCATGCGTCTCTAGCCACCCACACTTGATCATTTACTAGTTGGTAGCACCCGGCATCAACCTTTTTTCTGTAGTATTTTCATACATTGTCAACACAAAAAAAAGGCAACAAACACGTTGCAATGCTACCAACAATGTTCGAACGCATCACCTAGATATACCCATCGACGATGTGGGGACTGGGCGCAAGTTCCGAAGCAGTCGAAAATTCCTAGCAAAAGAGTCGTTTCACGGTGGCCCCCCCAACGTTTGTTTATCGAAATCGCTGGTTTTGACACTAGCTCCCGGCCGTAGCTACTGAAACACGGTGCCCCTTGCCACCCGGACGTCATCGTTGTAATCCTTTAAAAATGCAAGAAAAAATGTTATAACATTTTGTTCATGGCATCCTTCCTCGTGCCAAGCAGCCACTATTCGGTCGTGAAAATATATCGCTGGTTTTGGGGGGAGGCTATCGACGAATCCGTCATATATCTGCCGCGCAATTTCAAAGCGCACTCAGGAGCATACAAAAAACACGGGGCCGCTACTTCTGATCCATTGCAACTTCCGCCCGCCCCCGCTTTGAGTGGAGTCTGTCCCCTTTCGACACCAATGCTTCTCCGCTAGTCCCTCGCTGCGCTGTCGTTCCCACGGAACCCCCCCCCAACCCTCCCCTCGAACCATGGCCAAGAGGGATCCAGCCCCCTCCCCAGGGAAAGGTATAAACGAAGATGAGAGGGTGTCCTCAAACTAGCCCCTCGAAAGTTTTGAGGTAGCAGCCGTCCTTTGTGGCCTTGTCCACCGAAGGGCAGAACTTGTAGCCGTCCTTGCGCACACCCTCGTTAACACCGAGGTTTCGGGCGATAGGAAGAGAGTCACCGTCGTCATCATCATCGTCTTGTAGGTCGTGTGTTCCTAGCGCAATTTATGGTTTTGCTTCCAATGCTCGTCTTCGATGTTGGGTATGGCTTTCTCGTAATCCTTGACGCGCACCTTCCATAAAACGTCCCGGAGCTTGGTCATTACGCTGAAATGCGCGAACGATTCCAGAAAAATAGGAGGCATGCAGGTGCGCGTTTAGTAAATAGTTACAATAAACAACGCGATTTCAAAATATATCGCCGGCTTCGAAACCATACCATGTTGCCCCTACGTAATTTCGTCTACTACTACAGTAATAATTGGCCTAAAAACTGATGTCGATAAAAGCGACGGTTATGAGTCCTGGTTTCGTTTACAAGAGATAACATAAAGCTGGGCTCGAGGTCAGCGACTGTCGTCGGTACTGCTTTCGTCTATCCGCGCCCGCGACTAACCTTGGCCGGTTTCGAATCCAACGATATGCGAGCGTGCAATAACGAAGGTGGTACACGACTGGACATGGACCAAACACGCTTCGTTCAAGACACGGGCGTTCACGTTGTTATATTCCAGCGACAGGCACTCAAGTGTTTGATGACAAAAAGCCCATGGAAGATGGACACTCGACGAAGGACGATTGGATCCAAGGCCGGAGCATGGTGTTGGTTACAAAACCGGCCACACTCAGGCGTGTAAAATATTAGAGACTCGAACGTGTGGGTTGATTTCAAAACCGGCGATACTCAAGCTTACTAAAGCTGGTGCAGCATGGGGATTCGACGAAGACCGATTGGTTCAAAGACTATAGCGCGTGGGTCGGTTTCAAAACCGGCGATACTCAGGCATACACCTCCCATCAAAGCTGGCTCCTTAAATGATCAACAGCAACCAGGGGAGATAGGCAATATACGGATCACCCCACTGCTTTGCAGTAATGGGACGCGCGAGCGCGAACCGCGAACCCTTTTGGCCAAGGAACAAACGCCTCTTCATACAGGTAGGGCGCATTGAATGAGTTTCTGGAACAAAAACCAAGTTCGTATATGACATGTTTTGCAACTGCCAGTAATTCGTAACGGTCAGGTTTTTCTTTTTTAAAATACAATTTAACCGAGCGAGCGAAATGCGTCTGTCTACCTACATCACCGTTTGGGCCCGTGTCCCTGAGACACCTTGCAAGGCCTAACGTACGGATGGGGGGACGGAGAAGCTTTGCTGCAGATACCATGGAGGTGGCTGGCATGCGTACGTCCGATGTTAGATGTATTTCGATGGTCGAAGGTAGATGATACAGATTGAATTAAACCGAAATAACCAATACTTCTGCTGAACGAAGCAATTTTCAAGTGTTTGATCGACGAGATGCACGCAGAGCGACGCTGACCCGCAGCTCTGGTCTCGTGTGTCCTGATGCTGCTGTTAGCTACCGCTGCTACTGCTGCTTCTGCTCTTCTGCTGCTCTGCCGTTGTTGCGAGTGCAGCACCCTTACGCCTACCGATGTATTTTTCGAACGACATTTTTTTCCGAGGACGAGGAGCGTCGATGAGAGAGATTGTTGTGCAGATTAGTCTTTGATACTACCTATCGAGATTATTTGATTCTTGGACCAACACCACTATTACACCAACTTGTAGGGTTCCTAGTTCACCGCGCTTGTTGCGTGCGATGATACAGATATTTTTCCTCACAAAATAGCGACTGCAACAGCAGTAGCATAACCACCACAGCAACACCACAAAAGCACCACCCCAGCACCACAGCAGCAGGAAGAGCTGCAAAGGCAGCGGCGACGCACTGCCTTCATCGGCAACTGTGCGTGCAAGTGATTCAAAATGCAGATAAAACTCACGGGCCAAAAGCACCAACTGTTGTTTCTCGGCATTTGTTTTTCGGTACCAAAAATAACACAACGCGTCTGCTGTCTGCACCTTCGTCCAGGCTTTCCACAATAAATTCTAATATTATACAAAAAACGACGCTCCTACACCTCCTTCGAAGCGCCATGCCGACGTGGGATGGTCTTGCGCTGCGTGCAGGAATCTTTTTGCGAAACGCTCGGGGGTGCCGAAACGATCGCTGGCAGGGCTCAGAAAGAGCTTTTCACCTCCTTGGTTTTTACCTGGCCATCCCCAGCTGACGTGTATAACCTTTGACGTTGGCAAAGTATTCTCGACAAAGGCTTGAGCGACGAGTTGCCCACAGAAAAAATCACCCCGCGTATGGGCAACATCGGTCGCACGCCTGCCTTCGCCCTCGACGACAGTGGGTTGTCGTTGGCAATGCCACGGCGAGTACCGCCAACATGTCTTCAGGAATCTTTCGTCGTCTGCGCAAGTCCCAGCGGAGATTTTGAAGGAGAAGCGAGTGATGCAAGGAATCCAAGGAGGGCCCTAGCTATCTTACAGCAGTACGGCCACTCTTTTGATTGGTGTGTATAACCATTCGAACCCTTGGAACCTGGAACGACCAATAATTTTCCTTTTTTTTTCTGCCGTTTAGTGGGTATCAAATCAAATATTTTGGTGTGATTGTCGAGGCCATCCTTTTTTGTTGCTTAGACTAACAAAACGGCAGAAAAAAAAAAGGAAAAAATTATTGGTCGTTCCAGGTTCCAAGGGTTCGAATGGGCACACGCACACCAACGTAATGCCTGGTACTGCTGTAAGATAGCTAGGGCCCTCCTTGGATTCCTTGCATCACTCGCTTCTCCTTCAAAATCTCAGCTGGGACTTGCGCAGACGACGAAAGATTCCTGAAGACATGTTGGCGGTACTCGCCGTGGCGTCGCCAACGACGACCCACTGTCGTCGAGGGCGAAGGCAGGCGTGCGACCGACGTTGCCCATACGCGGGGTGATTTTTTCTGTGGGCGAAACGTCGCTCAAGCCTTCGTCGAGAATAATATGCCAAAGTCAAATGTATACACGTCAGCTGGAGATGGCCAGGTAAAAACCAAGGAGGGGAAAGGCTCTTTCTGAGCCCTGCAAGCGATCGTTTCGGCACCCCCGAGCGTTTCGCAAAAGGATTCCTGCACGCAGCGCAAGAACATCCCACGTCGGCATGGCGCTTCGAAGGAGGTTTAGAAGCGTCGTTTTTTGTATAATATTAGAATTTATTGTGGAAAGCCTGGACGAAGGTGCAGACAGCAAACGCGTTGTGCTCGTTTTGGTACCGAAAAACAAATGCCGAGAAACAACAGTTGGTGCTTTTGGCCCGTTAGTTTTATCTGCATTTTGAATCACTTGCACGCACAGTTGCCGATGAAGGCAGTGCGTCGCCGCTGCCTTTGCAGCTCTTCCTGCTGCTGTGGTGCTGGGGTGGTGCTTCTGTGGTGTTGCTGTGGTGGTCATGCTACTGCTGTTGCAGTCGCTATTTTGTGAGGAAAAATATCTGTATCATCGCACGCAACAAGCGCGGTGAACTAGGCACCCTACAAATTGGTGCAATAGTGGTGTTGGTCCAAAAATCAAATAATCTCGATAGGTAGTATCAAAGACTAATCTGCACAACAATCCCTCTCATCGACGCTCCTCGTCCTCGGAAAAAAATGTCGTTCGAAAAAACATCGGTAGGCGTAAGGGTGCTGCACTCGCATCAACGGCAGAGCAGTAGCAGAGCAGCAGCAGCAGTAGCAGCGGTAGCTAACAGCAGCATCAGGACACACGAGACCAGAGCTGCGGGTCAGCGTCGCTTTGCGTGCGTCTCGTCGATCAAACACTTGAAAATTGCTTCGTCCAGCAGAAGTATTGGTTATTTCGGTTTAATTCAATCTGTATCATCTACCTTCGACCATCGAATTACATAACATCGGACGTACGTACGCCAGCCACCTCCATGGTATCTGCAGCAAAGCTTCTCCGTCCCCCCATCCGTACGTTAGGCCTTGCAAGGTGTCTCAGGGACACGGGCCCAAACGGTGATGTAGGTAGACAGACGCATTTCGCTCGCTCGGTTAAATTGTATTTTAAAAAAGAAAAACCTGACCGTTACGAATTACTGGCAGTTGCAAAACATGTCATATACGAACTTGGTTTTTGTTCCAAAAACTCATTCAATGCGCCCTACCTGTATGAAGAGGCGTTTTTTCCTTGGCCAAAAGGGTTCGCGGTTCGCGCTCGCGCGTCCCATTACTGCAAAGCAGTGGGGTGATCCGTATATTGCCTATCTCCCCTGGTTGCTGTTGTTCATTTGAGGAGCCAGCTTTGACGGGAGGTGTATGCTTGAGTATCGCCGGTTTTGAAACCGACCCACGCGCTATAGTCTTTGAACCAATCGGTCTTCGTCGAATCCCCATGCTGCACCAGCTTTAGTAAGCTTGAGTATCGCCGGTTTTGAAATCAACCCACACGTTCGAGTCTCTAATATTTTACATGCGTGAGTGAGGCCGGTTTTGTAACCAACACCATGCTCCGGCCTTGGATCCAATCGTCCTTCGTCGAGTGTCCATCTTCCATGGGCTTTTTGTCATCAAACACTTGAGTGCCTGTCGCTGGAATATAACAACGTGAACGCCCGTGTCTTGAACGAAGCGTGTTTCATCCATGTCCAATCGTGTACCACCTTCGTTATTGCACGCTCGCATATCGTTGGATTCGAAACCGGCCAAGGTATATCGCGGGCGCGGATAGACGAAAGCAGTACCGATGACAGTCTGTAAGATGGAGACTCGACGCAGGACGAATGGAGACAGGGCAGTTTTTTCATCACACACTTGAGGACCTGTCGCTGGATGTTCAACTATCGTGAACGCCCGTGTCTTGAACGAAGCGTGTTTCGCCCATGTCCAATCGTGTACCACCTTTGTTATTGCACGCTCGCATATCGCTGGTTTCGAAACCGGCCAAGGTATATCCCGGGCGCGGGTAGACGAAAGCAGTACCGATGACAGTCTGTAAGATGGAGACTCGACGCAGGACGATTGGATCCATGGCAGCTTTGTCATCACACACTTGAGTGCCTGTCGCTGGAATTCAAACCAACGTGAACGCCCGTGTCTTGAACGAAGCGTGTTTCGCCCATGTCCAATCGTGTACCGCCTCGTTATTGCACACTCGCATATCGTTGGTTTCGAAACCGGCCAAGGTATATCCCGGGCGCGGGTAGACGAAAGCAGTACCGATGACAGTCTGTAAAATGGAGACTCGACGCAGGACGATTGGATCCCTGGCAGCTTTGTCATTACACACCTGAGTGCTTGTCACTGGATTTCAAACCAACGTGAACGGCCGTGTCTTGAACGAAGCGTGTTTGGTCCATGTCCAATCGTGTACCACCTTCGTTATTGCACGCTCGCATATCGTTGGTTTCGAAACCGGCCAAGGAAAATCGCGGGCGTGGGTAGACGAAAGCAGTACTGATGACAGTCGCTGACCTCGAGCCCAGCTTCTTGTTATCTCTTGTAAACGAAACCAGGACTCATAACCGTCGCTGGTATCGACATCAGTCTTAGGCCAATCTTTACTGTAGTAGTAGACGAAATTACGTAGGGGCAACATGGTATGGTTTCGAAGCCGGCGATATATTTTGATATTGCGTTGTTTATTGTAACTATTTACTCAACGCGCACCTGCATGCTTCCTTTTTTCCTGGTATCTTTCGCGCGTTTCAGCGTAATGACCAAGCTCCGGGGACGTTTTATGGAAGGTGCGCGTCAAGGATTACGAGAAAGCCATACCCTACATCGAAGACGAGCATTGGAAGCAAAACCATAAATTGCGCTAGGAACACACGACCTACAAAACGATGATGATGACGACGGTGACTCTCTTCCTATCGCCCGAAACCTCGGTGTTAACAAGGGTGTGCGCAAGGACGGCTACAAGTTCTGCCCTTCGGTGGACAAGCCCACAACGGACGGTTGTTATACCTCAAAACTTTCGAGGGGTGAGTTTGAGGACACCCTCTCATCTTCGTTTATACCTTTCCCTGGGGAGGGGGCTGGATCCCTCTTGGCCATGGGTTGAGGGGGGGGGGGGGGGAGGGGGGGTTCCGTGGGAACGACAGCGCAGCGAGTGACTAGCGGAGAAGCATTGGTGTCGAAAGGGGACAGACTCCACTCAAAGCGGGGGCGGGCGGAAGTTGCAATGGATCAGAAGTAGCGGCCCCGTGTTTTTTGTATGCTCCTGAGTGCGCTTTGAAATTGCGCGGCAGATATATGACGGATTCGTCGATAGCCTCCCCCCAAAACCAGCGATATATTTTCACGAACGAATAGTGGCTGCTTGGCACGAGGAGGGATGCTATGAACAAAAAGTGTTGACATTTTTTCTTGCTTTATCAAAGGATTAAAACGATGACGTCTTGTTGGCAAGGGGCACCGTGTTTCAGTAGCTACGGCCGGGAGCTAGTATCAATACCAGCGATTTTGATAAAAAAACGTTTGGGGGGCCACCGTGAAACGACTCGTTTGCTAGGAATTTTCGACTGCTTCGGAACTTGCGCCCAGTCCCCACATCGTCGATGGGTATATCTAGGTGATGCGTTTCAAACTTTGGTGGTAGCATTGCAACGTGTTTGTTGTCTTTTTTTCTGTGTTGACAATGTATGAAACGACTGCAGAAAAAAAGGTTGATGCCGGATGCTTTCGTTAAAGACGTACGCGGAAAATTGCCGGGCGCAAGTGGCACAGTTTGTGAAAATGCATTGATGTGTAGGCTCAAAAATCAATTTTCAGCTTGTTTTCCGTTAAAGAAATAAATTGGGGGGGCTATCGTAGAAGCACTCTTGAGACGTTCGTGGGAGCTTCCGATGTAGCTTTTGTCCGACTTTCCCGAATATTTTCGTCCGAGCTTCCGTGGAAGCTGTCGCTTGCTTTCATGGAACTAAAACGTGTAAATCCGTGGAAATGTTCTAGTAGAAGCTTTCTAATCCGTGAAAGCTTTCGTGGAAGCTCCCGTTGAAGTCACTTTTATGGAAGATTTCGCGCAATCTTTTCCGTGAAAGCTTTTGTACAAGCATTTGTTGAAGTTACTAATGAAAGATTTTGTGAAAATATTTGTTGAAGCTTCCAAGGAAGCTTACATGTGGAAGCCTTCGTGAAAGATAAGCTTGGGTAAACGTTACTTTCATGGAGGCTTCCATGGAAGCTGCCGTGGAAGTTGCGACATCTTACGTGGGAGTAACTTCCATGTATGCTTTCGTGGAAGTTTTTGTGAAAATTGCTTCAATGGAAGCTTTCGCGGACGCTTTCGTGGAAGTAACTTCCACGGAGCACTAGTGGAAGCTTCCATTGAAGTTTCTTTGGTAGAATCTTTCTTAGAAATATTCGTAAAAGTGAACTCCATGGAAGCTCCCATTAATTAGTTCGGGAAAGTTGCGAATAGTTCCGTAGAAGTAACTTTCACGGAAGCTTCATTGGAAGCTTTCGTTGACGATTTCGTGCAAGTAACTTCCACGGAAGCTTTTGTGGAAGCTTACCTCATACGGAAGCTTTCGCGGAAGCTTTCGTGGAAGCTCTTGTGGAACCGTTCGTGAAAAATGCCTCTATGGAGGTTTCTGTGGATGCTTTCGTGGAAGTTAGTTCTATTTAAGCTTTCGTTGATGTCTCTGTGGAAGCGTTCATGGAAGGTACTTCCATAAAAGCTTTCGTGGAAGCTTTCGTGGAAGTTGCTTCCATGAAAACTTTCACAGAAGCTTTCATGTAAATTAAGAAAGCTTCGGTAAAAGTACCTTCCATTGAACCTTTTTCAAAGCTTTCGTAGAAGCTTTCGTAGAAGCTTTCGTAGAAGATTTCGTGAAAATCACTTCCATGGAAGCTTTCGTGGACGATTTCAGGGACGTTACTTGCAGGTAAGCTTCCATGGAAGCGTTCGTGGATGCGTTCCTGAAAGGTTCTTCCATAATATCTTTCGTGGAGGCTTTCGTGGAAGCTATTGTGAAAGTTACCTCCATGAAAGCTTTCGTGGAAGCTTTCGTGGACGTTACTTCCATGTAAGCTTCTTTGGAAGTTTTCGTGAAAGCGTTCGTGGAATGCAAGCTTAGATGGAAACCTCCGTGAAAGTTCCGAGAATTTTCGTGGAAGCAACGTTCACGGAAGTATTCGGGGAAGCTTTCGTGAAAGTTTACTTCAACGGAATCATTTGTGGAAGCTTTCGTATAAGCTCTCGTGAAAGTTACTTCCATGGAAGCTTTCGCGAAATTTCTCCCGTCGAAGCAATAGTGGAAGTTACTTAAATAGAGACCTTCGTGGAAATTGCTTCCGTGGCGTGCATGGAACATTCCGTGGATGTTACTTCCATGAAAATCTTTCGTGGAAGTTACTTTTGTGGAGGCCTTCGTGAAAGTTACTTCCATGGAGGCTTTCGTGGAAGTTGCTTCCGTGCCTTCCATGGGAGCTTTCGTAAAAATTGCTTCTTTGAAAAGCTTTCGTGAAAGCTTCCGCGGAAGTTACTCCGATGGAAGATTTAGTGGAAGCTTTGCGGAAGTGAAAGTTACTTACATGGAAGCTTTCGTGCAAATTGCTCCTGTGGATTCTTTCGTGGAAGTTACTCCCATGGAACCTTTCGTGGAAGTTACTTTCGTGTAAGAATTTGGGGAATTTACTTCCGTGGAAGCTTTCGTAGAAGCTTTCGTCGAAGCTTTCGTGGGAGATCCCGATGTTGCTTTCATCCGACTTTCCTGAATATATTTTTGTCCGAACTTCCGTGGAAGCTGCCTCTTGATTTCATGGAACTAGAACGTTTATATCCGTGAAAAAGCTCTAGTGGAAGCTTTTCTTATCCGTGAAAGCTTTCGTGGAAGCTCCCGTGGAATTTACTTGTATGGAAGCTTTTGTGGAATTGTATTTCGTACAAGCTTTCGTGTAAGTTACTTTCATAGAAGCTTTCGGTGAAGTTTTGACCGTGAAAGCTTTGATGTAAGTCTTTCTATGGAGGCTTCCGTGGAAGTTACTTATGTGGTTTTCATGGAAGTATTCGTGGAGGTTATTTCCAAGTAAGCTTTCGTGAATGTTTCGTCCGTGTAAGTTTTCGAGGAAGGTAATTCAATGAAAGATCCGTGAAAGTTTTTTGTGGAAGCTTTTGTAGAACCTTTTGCTGAAGTCAGTCATGAAAGATTTTAAGAAAGATTTCGTGGAAGCTTCAAACAAGGCATTAGTGGAAGCCTTGGTGAAAGTCACTTCTATGGAAGCTTCCATGAAAACTTCCGTGGAAGTTACGAAAGCTTACGTGGGAGTAACTTTCATGTAAGCTTTTGTGAAAGCTTTCGTGAAAATGAATTCCATCGAAGGTTTCGCGGACGCTTTCGTGGAAGCTTACATGGAAGTTTCTTCGATGGAACTTTTGTTGGGAACGTTGGCGGAAGTGAATTCCATGGAAGCTCCCATAAAATAGTTCGTGGAAGTTACGGAACGTTCCGTGGAAGTAACTTTCATGAAAGCGTCATTGGGAGCCTTCGTGAACATTTTCGTTGAAGGAACTTCCACAGAAGCTTTCATGGAAGCTTTCGTGGAAGCTTACCCGAAAACTACCTCAAATGGAAGCTTTAGTGTAGGCTTTCGTGGAAGCTCTCGTGGACACTTTCGTGAAAGTTGCTTCCATGAAAGTTTTCGTGGAGGCTTTCGTGGAAATTAGTTTCATTTAAGCTTCCACTTGACGCTTCTGTGGAAGCATTCATGGTAGTTACTTCCACAGAAGCTTCCGCGGAAGCTTGCGTTGAAGTTACTTCCATAAAAGCTTCCACAGAAGATTTCGTGAAAATTCGGAAAGCTTCGGTGGATTTCTTTTATTGAGGCTTTTTTTTTAGCTTTCGTAGAAGCTTTCGTAGAGGACTTCGTGAAACTTGACTCCATGGAAGTTTTCGTGGAAGATTTCGTGGAAGTAACATCCATGGAAGCTTCCATGGGAGCGTTCGTGGAAGCGTTCGTGGAAGTTACTTGAATGGAGGCTTTCGTGGAAGATATTTCCATGAAAACTTCCATGGAAGCTTTCGTAAAAATTCTGAAAAACTCCGTTCCAATAACTTCCCCGGAGTCTTTTTTTGAGGCTTTCGTAGAAGCTTCTGGGGAGGATTTCGTGAAGGTTACCTCCATGAACGCTTTGACACCTTGTACAAATACAACTAACTATTACAAATAATAGTTGCGTGTATTTGTCCATGGCACGTATTTGCCACCAGACGAATACTTGCACAGGATTTCAAACGAGTATTTGCCTGCAGACAAGTAATTGCGCAGGATTTCAACAGAGTACTTTCCTGCAGACAAATAGTTGCGCAGCATTTCAACTGAATATTTTCCTGCAGAAAAATACTTGCGCAGGATTTCAAACGGGAATTTGCCTACAGACAAATACTTGCGCAAGATTTCAAAAGAGTGTTTGCCTGCAGACAAATATTTGCGCAGGACTTGAAAAGAGTATTTGCCTGCGGACAAGTATTTGCACAGGATTTGAAAAGAATATTTGCTCGCAGACAAATATTTGCGCAGGATTTGTAAAGAGTATTTGTCTGCAGGCAAATATTTGCGCAGGCTCTCCAAAGAACAGTTGTCCAGACTACTGCTTTAGTCAATCACAATTAGTTTAGTTGGAGAGCTGCGGAGACGCGGAGATTCTTGACCTCTTCGGCCTACGTCAGAACCTTGCGCTCGGTGTATTTGCCGCCGCTAGATTCAGTGGTCCTGCACACAACTAAAATAGCTTCACAACACGGCACGAGCAACAACGGTGGGCCGCATGTCAACATATCAGCTGTCAGTAACGAACAAGCAAACGACAGTGGTCTGCCACCTGGCGACGGAGCTGGCTCGTCGGCAGCAGCTGCATTGATTTTCGACGTCAACTCAGCCGCGCTGGAGGTGCGTTCAACACGAACACATACCACATCCGTATGTATGCGCGATAATCATATCTGTCACGGCTGTACATGACCTCTTGAGATCTTTATCTTTGGTCAACGCTGCTGCTGCTGTCCCGTGCTTGTGTGCTGTCGAGGCATGGAAACGTAAACTAAACATAACGTAAACACCACACACACGCACGTGCGTTGACACCGAGAAATGACCACGTCAACATTAACATTGACCTGCACGTTTACGTTTATTTGCCATCTCGCTGTCTTGTGTTGCCGATCATTACGCATCAGCCTTGTACACGCAACTATAATTTTAACCTGTCCGTGGCATGAACACGTTTGTCTGATCGACAACAAATATCTGTTTAAAGAAAAGATTGATCTGTTTCCTTCTAACTAACCAACGCACAGGAGGGCCAGAGAGTCGCAACCGCCATCAACGCCTTCGTGCCTCCAGACAGTCACGAGCTTATCCCCACGCCCGCGATATCTTCCCCAAAGATCCACAAGTACGGAGTAAATGCAAAACACAAGGAGACCAAGAAGTGGGGTTTCGCGTTCATGGGGAGTCTCTATTGCCGGGGACAATCGAGCAAGGGCATCTTCATCGCCATCGGTCCGAAAGCGGCATCAAACGCCATCGGCCACATCACTGCTAAGCACAACGCAGGCGAGTTGATGATCCCAAGCAGCCCTGAAACCAACACCGCCGATATCTCTATGCTAGAAACAAAAACAAAGAGTACTAATAGTATAGTTTCGCGTTTTCTGCGGCGGCACCACATCACCGCACATACTTTTCTTATTTAATTTCAGGCAACAAACCGCACATTCACATGTACGCACAGATTTGCACAATAATTAAAATTAATAATGTACTCCAGTATATTCTACGAAGGTATATATGTGTTGACAATTATAAAATATACTTGTACGAGCATTGGTCGTTTTGTAAGCGTAACCTTCTACGAAGTGCAAATTATTAGGTTGTTTTGTACATCTTTTGTCCGCACCCTTTCCGCTCACGCTCTGTGTTCTGCTGTGGACTAAACCAGCCGGGCTTCATGTTCAATAATATATTGTCTTATTCATATAACGCGAACACCTCATACCATATGCTGCAATGTATGCTGTGCAAAATTAAAACAAACACCTCGCTCTGTCTCATGAGCTGCTGTGTGTGGTGTTCTCCAGGGTATACTGCTTCTGTATTCATCGGGGTAAAACCATGGGTGGGATGTACTTTATTTGTTTGTTTCAGAACCCGATAACGCGTCTGTACGACACATAACCCCAAAAAATATAAACGCAACACACATACATATATACATAT
The DNA here is from genome assembly GCA_012845835.1 of Undaria pinnatifida. NCBI lineage: Eukaryota > Phaeophyceae > Laminariales > Alariaceae > Undaria > Undaria pinnatifida. The sequence goes on along the minus strand of JABAKD010000002.1, from coordinate 1,470,238 downwards.
ACAAAATGGAACAACCTATTCAGAGGCTGGAAGTAGACTGCTCAGTTTTGTAGATTATTGGTTTTAAACTGCAATGTTGAATATTTAACTCATGCTCATGCCAACGTGTTTCGACATGCTCAAAAACACAGAGCCGTCAGCGACGGATGTAGCCGCGAAGACCAAGACCGACCTGGACTTTCGGGTGTTGAAGGCCCAGTCGTCAGTCATGTACTCCGCAGACCAACCGCGGTTTATAGCGATGACCTCCGTCAAGACCCACGTCGTCGAGGGGTTCTGCCCGTTGTCACATGGCGAGAAGGAGTGGGTGAGAGCGAACTTGAGGCTGATTGCTCTCAAGAACTTCCGCGTCACTGGCATCCACAACAAAGCCGTCAAGCACATGATCACCGAGATGTACGCCGCAACGGCTTCCGAGTTCAATACAGAGATGGCTGCCGAAATCGGTGACATGCCGCTTCTGCACCTGAACCTTGACCTGTGGGTGGACAAGTTCTCGAGCATAAAGTACATCGGTAAGTACAACCCCGTGTCCAGCTTTTAAGATTGCCGCGAGTGTGCATGTTTTCTTTGTACTTCGTAATTTTTTGTAGCTGAGGTGCATATTGGATGCTGTGTATTGTTGCACCTGATACCCATTCCCCTTCCTCGCCATGTGGTTCGTCGATTTCAAAAAGACGGGAGAGTGAGGATGCTGCTCAATAGCTGTAACGAGTATGATTCACATGTGAAATTTTATCATGTTTTCTCGGCACTTCGTACATGACGTACACTCGTTTGGGTTCTCTCCCAACCCTCCTGCTCCACATTTTCGGTTGTTCTACATCGACCGAAAGTGGGTGCTGAGGTCTCGCCTCATCGCAGTTCGACAGTTCAACCCCACGAAGGAGCTGCTAGAGAGCAACCGCCTAGCGGAGTTTCTGGAGAAGTACCTCGAGAGCGTGTTTGAAGAGTACGTCCTAAACACGACACTGCTGTACTCCGCAACAAGCGACGCCGGCATCGACGCGAAGCGGCTGTGCAAGGTGTTATTACCGGGGCTGTGCGAGTGGTGCGTGTGCCACATGATCAACTGCGCTCTGGTCGAGGTGAGTTTGCGAAGGTGGTTTTCCGTCGTAAGTGTTGTTGCGATATGCATTGGTACGAGTACTGGGTTCTCGGGTGATTCGCTGTTGCGAGAGACAAAAGGGTAATGACACAACCAGCACCAGAATTCTCGGGAGATCGTTTGTTATGAGAGACGAAATGGTAATTATAAAAAAACTAGCAGTTGAGAATGCTCGCTCACGCGTCCACGCTTTCAACACGGGACGACAGGCATTCGTCACCCACGTGAATCCGACCAAGTCGCAATACGCCGCCGCGCGCCAAGTGATAATTATGGGGAAGAAGGCCGTGGAGCACATCCGCAAGTCTCCCAGAGAGAAGGTCAATTGCTACTCTGTTTTACGTTGGTCGCGGTGTGCCAGAAGAAGTCAAGTACATAATTTTGTGCGCAAGAATGTACATGTGCGCGCGAGAGAGAAAAATATACGGGACGGAGGAATAGAGGGAGGGTGGTAATCATCCAGACAGAACAACGCTTTTCACATGCTTTTACCGCTGGTTTGTACGGCATACACTAAGAAGGTACTCAGGTTCTCTGGCTTCTATTGTATTATGTGGGCTCCACCCCATTTTATTTTCTTATTCCTCGCGGTTCGAAACACGCCGTCCACCGCCCCCTCCCGACCCCCCGCCCCCCCCCCCGCCACCTGCTGCCCCCCGCCCCCTTGCCCCTCGCCCTCACGCAACAGGCCATCTTCGAGGACGAGCAGGTTCGGCAGTACGCCCTGTGCTCCCACCGCGAACCGGTGAACGCCGCACCGCAGCGGTGGTCAGGTGTAGCTGGCGTCTTCGAGGCCGTCGTCGTCAACCGTGCAGCCATTGACGGGGTCTACGTGGAGGAAGGCAAGAACAGTCCGTCCCGTGAGAAACGAGATCGACGAGTTGTACTCCATCATCAAGCCGGCGGCGCGAGCCATGGTGGCGTGCCAGCAGACGCACGTCCCCACCGGGCAAGCCGTGGTGCTTGCCTTGGCCACACTCAAGCTCACCACACTCAACTCCGACGCCCCGCTTGACATTTTGACCCCGGCGCGCAAGCTGGCTCAGGGTGCGACAGACGGCATTTATGGCGGGGAGCAGCCGGCCTCCCGCACGGCCAGAGAGCCTAGCTCGCTGACCGCCGTGGCCCGCGATACCCGAAAACACCTGCTTGAGGCAGTCTGCTGGCGTTGGTTCGACAAGCGCTACAAGGACGACATCAGCGAAGACACGAACTACTTGTTCGACATGCAAATGGCTTTGCACCCCCACTCGGCTGACCTGGCGTACGTGAACAAGCTAGCCCCGACGTCAAAGCGCACTACCGCTGTCATTCGTAGAAGCTTTTGTACAATATTACGTGAAAATTACTATGATGGAAGCTTTCGTGGAAGCTTAAATCAAAATTGCGGCCATTTAAGCCCCCATGGAAGCTTCCGTGGAAACATTCGTGGAATATACTTGAATTGAAGTTTTCCTGGAAGATTTTATAGAATTTACTCCCGTGGGAACTTCCATGGAAGATATCGTAAAAATTCCGAAAACTCTGTGACAGTAACTTCCACGGAGGCTCTCTTTGAGGCTTTCGTAGAAGCTTTCGTGGAAGATTTCGTGAAAGTTACCTTCATGGAAGGTTTTGTTGAAGATGTCGTGGAATATATTTCCATGTGAGATTCCATGGACGCGTTTGTGGGAGCGTTCGTGGAAGTCAACTCCATGGTAGCTTTGGTGGAAAATTATTGAACGTGACTTACATAGAAGTCTCCGTGGTAGCTTACGTGAAAGTTCCGATAAAATTTCGTGAAAGTAACTTCCGCGCAAGCATTTGAGGAAGATTTCGAGGATTAACTTGTCCATTCGAGCTTCCATAAAAGCTTCCGTAGTTCGTGGACGTTACTTACATGGAAGCTTTCGTGGAAGCTTTGGTGGAAGTTAATTCCATGGAAGCCTCCATGCAAGCTTTCGTGGAAATTACGAAAGCTTCTGTGAAAATAACGTTTACGGAAGTGTCTTTGAATCTTTCGTACAGGCTTTCGTGGAAGAGTTGGTGACAGTTAATTCCTTGGAATTTTTTGTGAACGATTTCGTAGAAGTTACTTTCTGTAAGCTTCCATGGAAGTTATGGTGGACGCGCTCGCGGAAGTTACTTCCATTGAATCTTTCGAGATAGACTTGATGAAAGTTACTTTATTGGAAGCTTTCATCGAATCTTTCGTGGAAATTCCGAACATTTCTGTTAAAGTAACTTCCATGTAGGATTTCGAGCAAGACTTGATGAAAGATTGCCAATATTAGTTTCCACGGAAGGTTTTGTGGAAGTTACTTCCAAGGAAGCTTTCGTGAAAGTTACTTCTATGGAAGCTTTTGCGAAATCTTTCGTGGAACTTAATTTTATGTAATTCTCCATGGAAGCTTGCGTGGAAGCATTGGTGGAAGGTGCTTCCATGAAAACTTTCGTGGAATTTTCGAAAGCTTCTGTATAAGTATTATTTACAGAAGCTTTCATTAAAGCTTCCGTGAAAGCATTCGTCAAAGTTACTTCCATGGAATCTTTCGTCAAAGCTTGCGTTGAAGCTTTTTTTTGTAAACTTCTTTTGAAGCTTTGGTGGGAGCTTTTGTGAAAAATACTTCAATGTGAGTTTTCGTAAAACCTTTCGTGAAAGTTACGTCCATACAATTGTTTTGGAAGCTTTTGTAGAGTATACTTCCATGAAAGCTTCCATGGAAACGTTCGTGGGAGTTACTTCCATGGAAGCTTTCGTTGAAGCTTTCTTGGAAGCCTTCGTGAAATGTTTCGTCCATGAAGGCTTTTGCAAACGCTTTCGTGGGAACTTCCGATAAAGTTTCTTCGATGGAAGCTTTCTTTAAACGTTCGTGAAAGTCACTCCCATGGATTCTCTCATGAGATCATTCGTGGAAATTACGAACGGCTCCGTGGAAGTAACTTTTACAGAAAGTTCATCGGAAACTTTCTTCGGACGTTTTGTAAGAAGACATTTCCACGAAAGCTTTTGTGTAAGCTTTCGTGAAAGAGTTGGTGGAAATTACGTGAAATGGATGCTCTAGTAGAAGCTTCCGTGGAAGCCCTCGTGTGAAGTTTCGAAAAAGTTACTTCCATGTAAGCTTTCGTAAAGTCTTTTGTGGAACTTACTTCCAGGTAATTTTTTTTCTCCATGGAAGCTTCCGTGAAAGCGTTCGTCGAAGTTACTTCCATGCATGCTTTCGTGGAAGGTTTCGTGTGAGTTACATTCATGAAACTTTCAAAAACGCTTTGGTGATAATTCCGAAAGCTTCGGTGAAAGTAACTTCCATTGAGGTTTTTTTTAGGCTTTCGTAGAAGCGTTCGTAAAACATATTGTGAAAATTACTTTGATGGAAGCTTTCGTCAAAGATTTCATGCTGGTCACTTCCATGTAAGCTTTCATTGAAGCGTTCATGGAAGCGTTCGTGGAAGTTATGTCCACGAAAGCTTCTGTGGAAGCTTTCGGCAAAGTTGCTTCCATGGAACCTTTCCTCGAAGCTTTCATGAAAGGTACTTCCGTGTAACTCTTCTGGAAGCTCTCGTGGGAGCTTTTAGGGAAATTAATCCGATGAAATCGTTCTGGAAGCTTTCGTGGAAGTTACGTTCATGAGATCTTCCATGGAAGATTGATTTTACGATAGCCTCCCCCAAAACCAGCGACTTTATATAACGAACGTCTCATGGCTGCTCGACATGAAGAAGGTTGTTACTAAGTAAAGGTCTCCAATTTTTTTCTTGTTCGCAATGGACTATCGAGAAATGACGTCGGGATGGCAAGGGGCGCCGTATTTCTCAGGTGTTACAGCCGAAAGATAGTTTCAAAGCCGGCGATTTCGTTGAAGAAAAGTTGGGGGGGCTATCGGAGAACAACTCGGAAACGTTTATGGAACGTTGGTGAGAGCTATTTTCATGGAAGCTTTCGTGGAAGCGATCTCGGAATTTACACTCATGGAAGTTTCCATGAAAGCTTTCGTGGAATTTCTGAAAGCTTCTGTTAAAGTAACTGCCACGGAAGCTTCCGTGAAAGCATTATATAGAACTTGCGTCCATGTAAACTCTCATGGAAGATTCCGTGGAAGCGTTCGTGGAATTCAATTTCATGGAAGCTTTCGTGGAAGCTTTTGTAGAAGTTAATGCCATGGAAGCCTTCATGCAAGCTTTCGTGGAAATTATGAAAGCTTCTGTGAAAAAAACGTTTACGGGAGCTTTATTTGAATCTTTCGTACAGGCTTTCGTGGGAGAATTGGTGACAGATTTTTCCATGGAATCTTTTGTGAATGATTTCGGAGAAGTTACTTTCTGTAAACTTCCATGGAAGTAATGGTGGACGCGCTCGCGGAAGTCACTTCCATTGAATCTTTCGAGATAGACTTGATGAAAGTTACTTTATTAGAAGCTTTCATCGAACCTTTCGTGGAAGTTCCGAAAAATTCTCCTAAAATAACTTCCATGCAGGGTTTCGTGCAAGATTTGGTGAAAGATTGCAAAAAAAATGTTTCCACGGAAAGTTTTGTGGAAATTACTTCCAAGGAAGCTTTCGTGAAAGTTACTTCCATGAAAGCTTTTGCGAAATCTTTCGTGGAACTTACTTTCATGTAATTCTCCATGAAAGCTTCCGTGGAAGCATTGTTGAAAGTTGCTTCCATGAAGCTTTCGCGGAATTTCCGAAAGCTTCTGTATAAGTATTTGTTACAGAAGCTTTCGTTGAAGCTTCCGTGAAAGCATTCGTCAAAGTCACTTCCATGGAATCTTTCGTCGAAGCTTTCGTTGAAGATTTTCCCTTGTGAACTTCTTTTGAAGCTTTCGTGGGAGCTTTTGTGGAAAATACTCCAATGTAAGTTTTCGTAAAACCTTTCGTGGAAGTTACTTCTATACAAATGTTTTGGAAGCTTTTGTAGAGTATACTTCCATGAAAGCTTCCATGGAAACGTTCGTGGGAGTTACTTCCATGGAAGCTTTCGTTGAAGCTTTCTCGGAAGCCTTCGTAAATGTTTCGTCCATGAAGGCTTTTGCAAACGCTTATGTGCGAGCTTCCAAGGAAGCCCTTCGATAGAAGCTTTCTTCCGACGTTTGTGAAAGTCACTCCCATGGATTCTCCCATGAGATCATTCGTGGAAATTACTAACGGTTCCGTGGAAGTAACTTTTACAGAAAGTTCATCGGAAACTTTCTTCGGACGTTTTGTAAGAAGAAATTTCCACGCAAGCTTTTGTGCAAGCTTTCGAGAAAGAGTTGGTGGAAATTACGGGAAATGGATGCTCTAGTAGAAGCTTCCGTGGAAGCCCTCGTGTAAAGTTTCGAAAAAGTTACTTCCATGAAAGCTTTCGTGAAGTCTTTCGTGGAACTTACTTCCAGGTAACTCTCCATGGAAGCTTCCGTGAAAGCGTTCGTCAAAGTTACTTTCATGGAATCTTTCGTCAAAGCTTGCGTTGAAGCTTTTTTTGTAAACTTCTTTTGAAGCTTTGGTGGGAGCTCTGTGGGAAATACTTCAATGTAAGTTTTCGTAAAATCTTTCGTGGAAGTTACTTCCATACAATTGTTTTGGTAGCTTTTGTAGAGTATACTTCCATGCAAGCTTCCATGGAAACGTTCGTGGGAGTTACTTCCATGGAAGCTTTCGTCGAAGCGTTCATGGAAGCCTTCGTGAAATTTTCGTCCATGGAGGTTTTTTCAAACGGATTCGTGGGAGCTTCCAAGAAAGTTCTTCGATGGAAGCTTTCTTTAAACGTTCGTGGAAGTCACTCCCATGGATTCTCCCATGAGATCATTCGTGGAAATTACGAACGGTTCCGTGGAAGTAACTTTCACAGAAAGTTCATCGGAAACTTTCTTCGGACGTTTTATAAGAAGAAATTTCCACCGAAGCTTTTGTGCAAGCTTTCGAGAAAGAGTTGGTGGAAATTACGTGAAATGGATGCTCTAGTAGAAGCTTCCGTGGAAGCCCTCGTGTGAAGTTTCGAAAAAGTTACTTCCATGTAAGCTTTCGTGAAGTCTTTCGTGGAACTTACTTCCAGGTAATTCTCCATGGAAGCTTCCGTGAAAGCGTTCGTCGAAGTTACTTCCATGGATGCTTTCGTGGAAGGTTTCGTGTAAGTTACATTCATGAAACTTTCAAAAACGCTTTGGTGATAATTCCGAAAGCTTCGGTGAAAGTAACTTCCATTGAGGTTTTTTAGGCTTTCGTAGAAGCGTTCGTAAAACATATTGTGAAAATTACTTCGACGGAAGCTTTCGTCAAAGATTTCATGCTGGTCACTTCCATGAAAGCTTTCATTGAAGCGTTCATGGAAGCGTTCGTGGAAGTTATGTGCACGAACGCTTCCGTGGAAGCTTTCGGCAAAGTTGCTTCCATGGGACCTTTCCTCAAAGCTTTCATGGAAGGTACTTCCGTGTGACTCTTCTGGAAGCTTTCGTGGGAGTTTTTGCCGAAATTAATTCGATGGAATGGTTCTGAAAGCTTTCGTGGAAGTTACTTTCATGTGATCTTTCATGGAAGCGATCATGGAACGTTCGTGGAAATTACTTTCATAGAAGTTTTCGTGGAAGCGTCGTCGGAATTTATGTTCATGGAAGCTTCCATGAAAGCGTTCGATGAATTTCCGAAAGCTTCTGTAAAAGTAACTGCCACGGAAGCTTCCGTGGAAGCATTATATAAACTTGCGTCCATGAAATCTCCCATGGACTCTTTCGTGGATCTGTTCGTGGAATTTACTTTCATTGAAGCTTTCGTGGATGGTGTGGTGTAGATAAATTTCATGAAAAATATCACAAAAGCTTTCGAGATATTTCCGAAAGCTTCAGTGAAAGTTAATACCTTTGTGGCTCTTTTTCAAGCGTTTGCAGAATCTTTCGTAGACGACTACGTGGAATTTACTTCGATGGAAGTTTTAGTGGTATATTTCATGCGAGTCACAAGGCGTTCGTGGAAGCGTGCGTGTTAGTCACTCGAACAGAAGCTTTCCTGGAAATTACATAAAGTATTTTCCACAGAAGCTTCCGTGGAAGCATTCGTGAAAGTTCCGAAAGCTTTCGTGGAAGAAACTTCCACGGAAGCTTTCTTGGAAGCTTTCGAGGAATATTTCTTCCATGCGAGCTTCCATGAAAAAAATTCCACGGTTCGTGGACGTTGCTTTCAGAAAGCCTTTCGTGGAAGATTGTGTGGAAAGTTATCCCTTTGAAGCCTTCATGGAAGCTTTCGTGGAAATCCCGAACGTTTCCGTGAAAATAACGTTCACGGAAGCTTCCTTTGCATCTTTTGTAGAGGCTTTAGTGGGAGATTTCCTCAAAGGTATTTCCATGGAATTTTTCGCGAAAGATTTCGTAGAAGTTACTTTCATGTAGGTTTCCATGGAAGCTTTTGTGGACGCGGTCGTGAAAGTTACATCCTTCAAAGCTTTTTTGGAAGCTTTTATTGAAGTTACTTTCGCGGAAGCTTCCAAAACGTTTTTCGTGGGAATTCCGAACGTTTCCGTTCAAGTAACTTCCATGGAAGTGTTCGTGGAAACTTTAGTGAACGATTGCGTGAACGATGTTTTCACGGAGGTTTTCGAGGAAGTTACTTCCAAGGAAGCTTTCGTGAAAGTGACTTCCATGGAAGCTTTCGCGAAATCTTTCGTGGAACTTACTTCCATGTAATTCTCCATGGGAGCTTCCGTGGAAGCGTTCGTAGAAGATACTTCCATGGAATCTTTCGTGGAAGGTTTCGTGTAAATTACATACATGAAAACTTTCACAAAAGCTCTGCGATAATTCCGAAAGTTTCGTCGAAAGCAACTTCTATTGAGGATGTTTTTCAAGCTTTCGTAGAAGCTTTTGTAGAATATTTCGTTTTAATTACTTCCATGAGAGCTTTCGTGGAAATCCCGAAAGCTTCCATGAAAAAATTTGTTCACGGAAGCTTTATGTATATCTTTCCTAGAGGCTTTTGTGGGAGATTTCCTCAAATATATTTCCATTAAATTTTCGGCAAAATGTTTTGTAGAAGTTACTTTCATGTGATCTTTCATGGAAACTATCATGGAACGTTCGTGGAAGTTACTTTCATGCAAGCATTCGTGGAAGCATCGTCGAAATTTGTTTTCATGGAAGCTTCCATGAAAGCTTTCGTGGAATTTCCGAAAGCTTCTGTAAAAGTAACTGCCACGGAAGCTTCCGTGGAAGCATTATATAAAACTTGCGTCCATGTAAGCTCCCATGGATTTTTTTGTGGAGCCGTTCGTGGAATTCACTTTCATGGAAGCTTTCGTGGAAGATGTCGTGTAGATAACTTTCATGAAAAATATCACAAAAGCTTTCGAGATATTTCCGAAAGCTTCACTGAAAGTTTTTCCTTTGTGGCTCTTTTTCAAGCGTTCGCAAAAGCTTTCGTAGACGATTACGTGGAATTTACTTCGATGGAAGTTTTAGTGGTATATTTCATGCGAGTCACAAAGCGTTCGTGGAAGCGTGCGTGTTAGTCACTCGAACAGAAGCTTTCCTGGAAAATATAAAAAAGTAATTTCCACAGAAGCTTCCGTGCAGGCATTCGTGGAAGTTCCGAAAGCTTTCGTGGATGTAACTTCCACGGAAGCTTTCGTGGAAGCTTTCGAGGAATATTTCGTCCATGCGAGCTTCCATGAAAAATTCCCCGGTTCGTGGACGTTGCTTTCATGAAACCTTTCGTGGAAGATTGTGTGGAAGGTTATCCCTTTGAAGCCTTCATGGAAGCTTTCGTGGAAATCCCGAACGTTTCCGTGAAAATAACGTTCACGGAAGCTTTCTTTGCATCTTTTGTAGAGGTTTAGTGGGAGATTCCCTCAAAGGTATTTCCATGGAATTTTTCGCGAAAGATTTCGTAGAAGTTACGTTCATGTAGGTTTCCATGGAAGCTTTTGTGGACGCGGTCGTGGAAGTTACAGCCTTCAAAGCTTTTTTGGAAGCTTTTATTGAAGTTACTTTCGTGAAAGCTTCCGTCGAATTTTTCGTGGGAATTCCGAACGTTTCCGTTCAAGTAACTTCCATGGAAGTGTTCGTGGAAACTTTAGTGAACGATTGCGTAAACGTTGTTTTCACGGAGGTTTTCGAGGAAGTTACTTCCAAGGAAGCTTTCGTGAAAGTGACTTCCATGGAAGCTTTCGCGAAATCTTTCGTGGAACTTATTTCCATGTAATTCTCCATGGAAGATTCCGTGGAAGCGTTCGTAGAAGATACTTCCATGGAATCTTTCGTGGAAGGTTTCGTGTAAGTTACATACATGAAAACTTTCACAAAAGCTCTGCGATAATTCCGAAAGTTTCGTCGAAAGTAACTTCTATTGAGGATGTTTTTCAAGCTTTCGTAGAAGCTTTTGTAGAATATTTCGTTATAATTACTTCCATGAGAGCTTTCGTGGAAATCCCGAAAGCTTCCATGAAAAAATTTGTTCACGGAAGCTTTATGTATATCTTTCCTAGAGGCTTTTGTGGGAGATTTCCTCAAATATATTTCCATTAAATTTTCGGCAAAATGTTTTGTAGAAGTTACTTTCATGTGATCTTTCATGGAAACTATCATGGAACGTTCGTGGAAGTTACTTTCATGCAAGCATTCGTGGAAGCATCGTCGAAATTTGTTTTCATAGAAGCTTCCATGAAAGCTTTCGTGGAATTTCCGAACGCTTCTGTAAAAGTAACTGCCACGGAAGCTTCCGTGGAAGCATTATATAAAACTTGCGTCCATGTAAGCTCCCATGGATTTTTTTGTGGAGCCGTTCGTGGAATTCACTTTCATGGAAGCTTTCGTGGAAGATGTCGTGTAGATAACTTTCATGAAAAATATCACAAAAGCTTTCGAGATATTTCCGAAAGCTTCGGTGAAAGTTTTTCCTTTGTGGCTCTTTTTCAAGCGTTCGCAGAAGCTTTCGTAGACAATTACGTGGAATTTACTTCGATGGAAGTTTTAGTGGTATATTTCATGCGAGTCACAAAGCGTTCGTGGAAGCGTGCGTGTTAGTCACTCGAACAGAAGCTTTCCTGGAAAATATATAAAAGTAACTTCCACAGAAGCTTCCGTGCAGGCATTCGTGGAAGTTCCGAAAGCTTTCGTGGATGTAACTTCCACGGAAGCTTTCGTGGAAGCTTTCGAGGAATATTTCGTCCATGCGAGCTTCCATGAAAAATTCCCCGGTTCGTGGACGTTGCTTTCATGAAACCTTTCGTGGAAGATTGTGTGGAAAGTTATCCCTTTGAAGCCTTCATGGAAGCTTTCGTGGAAATCCCGAACGTTTCCGTGTAAATAACGTTCACGGAAGCTTCCTTTGCATCTTTTGTAGAGGCTTTAGTGGGAGATTTCCTCAAAGGTATTTCCATGGAATTTTTCGCGAAAGATTTCGTAGAAGTTACTTTCATGTAGGTTTCCATGGAAGCTTTTGTGGACGCGGTCGTGGAAGTTACAGCCTTCAAAGCTTTTTTGGAAGCTTTTATTGAAGTTACGTTCGTGGAAGCTTCCATCGAATTTTTCGTGGGAATTCCGAACGTTTCCGTTCAAGTAACTTCCATGGAAGTGTTCGTGGAAACTTTAGTGAACGATTGCGTAAACGTTGTTTTCACGGAGGTTTTCAAGGAAGTTACTTCCAAGGAAGCTTTCGTGAAAGTGACTTTCATGGAAGCTTTCGCGAAATCTTTCGTGGAACTTACTTCCATGTAATTCTCCACGGGAGCTTCCGTGGAAGCGTTCGTAGAAGATACTTCCATGGAATCTTTCGTGGAAGGTTTCGTGTAAATTACATACATGAAAGCTTTTACAAAAGCTCTGCGATAATTCCGAAAGTTTCGTCGAAAGTAACTTCTATTGAGGATGTTTTTCAAGCTTTCGTAGAAGCTTTTGTAGAATATTTCGTTATAATTACTTCCATGAGAGCTTTCGTGGAAATCCCGAAAGCTTCCATGAAAAAATTTGTTCACGGAAGCTTTATGTATATCTTTCCTAGAGGCTTTTGTGGGAGATTTCCTCAAATATATATCCATGGAAGTTTCCGCAAAATGTTTCGTAGAAGTTACTTTCATGTGATATTTCATGGAAACTATCATGGATCGTTCGTGGAAGTTACTTTCATGCAAGCATTCGTGGAAGCATCGTCGAAATTTGTTTTCATGAAAGCTTCCATGAAAGCGTTCGTGGAATTTCCGAAAGCTTCTGTAGAAGTACCTGCCACGGAAGCTTCCGTGGAAGCATTATATAAAACTTGCGTCCATGTAAGCTCCCATGGATTCTTTCATGGAGCCGTTCGTGGAATTTACTTTCATGGAAGCTTTCGTGGAAGGTGTCGAGTAGGTAACTTTCATGAAAAATATCACAAAATTAACAGAGTTTTCAGAAAAATGGGAACGGAGCCTAAAATGAGAACCAAGCGTTATCTCCAGAACCATGTGGTGTATCAGAGAACCGAAATGATCCTGCGAAACCCCTTGGCCAGCCCTGTGCGAGGAGCTCGTCAGAACGGTCATGCTCCATCTCATGCCTTCGGGTGGGCGTAAAAAGCGATATACGCTGGTTCTATGGCGATTTCTCTAGATGCTGGCTACCGAGGCGATGCCGAGGACTTCCAGCCTCAGCGACAGCTCATTCGGAGGCTGCTGTACAGCCCCACAGGACTGTCATTTTTTTTTTTTGAGTTGTACATAATTAGTTTGCTTTCTAAAAAAAACCGTTCGTTCTCATTTTAGGCTCCGTTCCCATTTTTCAGAAAACTCTGTTAAAAGCTTTCGAGATATTTCCGAAAGCTTCGGTGAAAGTTTTTCCTTTGTGGCTCTTTTTCAAGCGTTCGCAGAGGCCTCCGTAGACGATTACGTGGATTTTACTTCGATGGAAGTTTTAGTGGTATATTTCATGCGAGTGACAAATCGTTCGTGGAATCGTGCGTGTTAGTTACTCGAATGGAAGCTTTCCTGGAATATTATTGAACGTAATTTCCACAGAAGCTTCCGTGCAAGCATTCGTGGAAGTTCCGAAAGCTTTCGTGGATGTAACTTCCACGGAAGCTTTCGTGGAAGCTTTCGAGGAATATTTCGTCCATGCGAGCTTCCATGAAAAGTTCCCCGGTTCGTGGACGTTGCTTTCATGGAACCTTTGACTAGTTCGACGACAGCCCCCCCACAAAGCCAGCGATTTTCTTCAAGAAACGTTTCGTTGCAGCTCGATACGAAGGAGGGTGCTATGAAAAAGACATCTTCACATATTGTCTTCTTTGCGAAGGACTATCGACTGATGACATCGGGGTGGCCAGGAGCACCGTATTTCAGGAGATACGGCCGTGGGCTGGTTTTAAAACCGGCGATTTTGTTGAAGAAAAGTTCGGGGGGCTACCGTAGAACGACTCCTTTTGTGGAAGATTTTGTGGAAGTTAATCCCATTTAAGCCTCCATGAAGCTTTCGTAGAAATCCCGAACGTTTCCGTGAAAATAACGTTCACGGAAGCTTTCTTTGAATCTTTTGTGGAGGCTTTTATGGGAGATTTCCTCAAAGGTATTTCATGGAATTTTTCGCGGAAGATTTCGTAGAAGTTACTTTCATGTAGGTTTCCATGGAAGCTTTCGTGGACGCGCTCGTGGAAGTTACTTCCATTAAAGCTTTTCTGAAAGCTTTTAATAAAGTTTCTTTCATTGAAGCTTCCATCGATTTTTTTGTGGAAGCTCCGAACGGTTCAGTTGAAGTAACTTCCATGGAAGCTTTTGTAGAAGCTTGAGTGAAAGATTACGTAAACGTTGTTTTCACGGAGGTTTTCGAGGAAGTTACATCCAAGGAAGGTTTCGTGATAGTGATATCCATGGAAGCTTTCGCGAAATCTTTCGTGGAACTTACTTCCATGTAACTCTTCATGGAAGCTTCCGTGGAAGCGTTCGTATAAGTTACTTGGATGGAAGCTTTCGTGGAAGGTTTCGTGTAAGTTACATTCATGAAAACTTTTACAAAAGCTTTCGTGATAATTCCGAAAGTTTCGTCGAACCATACTTCCATTGAGGCTTCTTTTAAGCTTTCGTAAATGCTTTTGTAGAATATTTCGTGTAAATTACTTTCATGAGAGCTTTCGTGGAAATCCCGAAAGCTTCGGTGAAAATAACGTTCACGGAAGTTTTTTTTGAATCTTTCGTAGAGTTTTTCGTAGAAGATTTACTCAAAGGTATTTCCATCGAATTTTTCGCCAAACATTTCGTAGAAGTTTTTTTATGTAAGTTTTCATAAAAGCTTTCGTGGACGCGCTCGTGGAAGTTACTTCCATGAAAGCTTTCGTGAAAAATTTTAAGAAAGTTACTTTCGTTGAAGCTTCCATCGAATTTTTCGTGCAAGTTCCGAACGTTTCCGTTGAAGTAACTTCCATGGAAGCTTTCGTGGAAGCTTTGGTGAACGATTGCGTAAACGTTGTTTTCAAGGAGGTTTTCGAGGAAGTTACTTCCAAGGAAGCTTTCGTGAAAGTGACTTCCATGGAAGTTTCCGCGAAATCTTTCGTGAAACTTACTTCCATGTAAATCTCCATGGGAGCTTCCGTGGAAGCGTTCGTAGAAGTTACTTGCATGGAATCTTTCGTGGAATGTTCCGTAGAGGTTACATTCATGAAAACTTTCACAAAAGCTTTCGTGATAATTCGGAACGTTTTGTTGAAAGTAACTTCCATTGAGGATTTTTTTAAAGTTTTTTTGAAGCTTTCGTAGAAGCTTTCGTGAAAATTACTACGATGGAAGCTTTCGTGAGAGATCTAATGCAACTTACCTCTATCTAAGCATTCGTGGAAGCGTTCGTGGGAGCGTTCGTAGGAGTTTCTTGAATGGAAGCCTTCCTGGAACAATATGTGGAATGTATTTCCGTGGGTTTTTTTTCGGAGCTTTTGTGAAAATTCCTAAAACTTCTGTGAAAGTATCTACCACGGAGGCTTTCTTTCAAGCTTTTGCAAAAAAATTCGTGAGAAATTTTGTGAAAGTTACCTTCATGGAAGCTTTCGTTGAAGATTTCGTGGAATATATTTCCATGTAAGATTCCATGGACACGTTCGTGGAAGCGTTTGTGGAAGTTACTTCCGTGGAAGCTTTGGTGGTAGATTATTGAAATTGACTTCCACAGAAGCATCCGTGGAAGCTTTCGAGTAAGGTCCGGAAACTTTCGTGAAAGTAACTTTAACGCAAGAATTCATGGAAGATTTCGAGGAATAAGTCGTCCATGCGAGCTTCCAAAAAAGCTTCCGTGGTTCGTGAAAGTTACTTGAATGGAAGATTTCCTGGAAATTTTTTGAGAGTAATTCCCACAGAAGCTTCCGTGGAAGTATTCGTGGAATTCCCGAAAGCTTCCTTGAAAAAAACGTTGACGGAAACTTTCTTTGAATCTTTCGTAGAGGCTTTCGTGGGAGATTTTTGCAAAGGTATTTTCATCGAATTTTCCGTGAAAGATTTGGAAGAAGTTAATTGTACGTAAATTTCCATGGAAGCTTTCGTGGACGCGCTCGTTGAAGGTAGTTCCCCTTCAGTATTCCTGGGAGCTTCTATTGAAGTTACTTTCGTGGAAGCTTCCATCGACTCTTATGTGGATGTTCGGAACGTTTCCATTAAAGTAACTTCCACGAAAGCTTTCGTAGAAGCTTTAGTGAAAGATTGTGTAAACGTTGTTTTCACGGAGGTTTCCGAGAAAGTTTCTTCCAAAGAAGCTTTCGTGAAAGTGACGCTTTCGCGAAATCTTTCGTGGAATTTACTTCCATGTAATTCTCCACGGAAGCTTCCGTGGAAGCGTTCGTAAAAGTTGTTTCCATGGAAGCTTTCGTGGAAGGTTTCGGTGTAAGTTAAATTCATGAAAACTTTTACAAAAGCTTTCGTGATAATTCTGAAAGCTTCGGTGAAAATAACTCCTATTGAGGTTTTTCTTTCAAGCTTTCGTGGAAGCTGTTTTAGAGTATTTCGTAAAAATTACTTCGATGGAAGCTTTCGTGGAAGCTTTTAACGGAAATTGCGGCCATTTAAGCTCCCATGGAAGCTTCCGTGGAAACGTTTGGGAAAGGTACTTCCATGAAAGTATTCGTGAAAGATATTTGAAAGTAACTTCAACAGAAGCGTGGAAGCTTTTGTGGAAGTTCCGATGAATTCCGTGAAAGCAAACTCCCACGTAATCTTTCGTGGAAGCTTTCGAGGAATTTTACGTCGATGCGAGCTTCCATTAAAGCTTCCGCGGTTCGTGGACGTTACTTCCATAGAAGCTTTAGTGGAAGCTTTTGTAGAAGTTAATTCCATGGAAGCCTGAATGGAAGATTTCGTGGAAATTCCGAAAGCTTCCAAAAAATATCGTTAACGGAAGCTTTCTTCAAATATTTCGTAGACGCTTTCGTGGGAGATTTTCTTAAAGGTATTTACATGGAATTTTGCGTGAAGAAATTGGTCGAAGCTAATTATATGTAAGCTTCCGTGGATACTTTCGTGGACGCGCTCGTCGAAGTTACCTATATATAAGATTTCCTGGAAGCTTTTATGGAAGTTACTTTCTTGAAAGCTTCGATTGAATGTTTCGTGGAAGTTCCGACCGGTTCTTTTAAGGTAACTTCCTTGAAAGCTTTCGTGAAAGCATTAGTGAAAGATTGCGTAAACGTTGTTTTCACGGAAGAGGAAGCTTTCGTGAAAGTTACTTCTATGGAAGCTTTCGCAAAATCTTTCGTGGACTTACTTGTATGTAATTCTCCATTGAAGCTTTCGTAGAAGCGTTCGTAGAAGTTACTTACATGGAAGCTTTCGTGAAAGCTTCCAAAGAAAATTGCGGCCATTTAAGCTAGCATGGAAGCTTCCGTGGAAGCGTTTGTGGAAGAGATTTCCATAGAAGCTTTCGTGAAAGATATTGGAAAGTAACGTTCACACAAGCGTGGAAGATTATGTTGATTTTCCTATAAATTCCGTTAAAGTAAACTCCCACTGAAGCTTTCTTGGAAGCTTTCGAGGAATATTTCGTCCTTGCGAGCTTCCATGAACAACTTCCTCGTTCGTGTACATCACTTCCATGGAAGCTTTCGTGGAAGATTTGTGGATGTGAATTCCATGGAAGCCTCCATGGAAGCTTTCTTGGAAATTCCGAAGGCTTCCGTGAAAATACCGTTCACGGAACCCTTCTTTAATTCTTTCGTAGAGGCTTTCGTGGGAGATTTCCTTAAAGGTATTTATGTGGAGTTTTTCGTGAAAGATTTCGTAGAAGTTACATTGATGTAAGTTTCCATGGAAGCGTTCGTGGACGCGCTCGTAGAGGTTATTTCCATTAAATGTTTCGTGGAAGCTTTCATCAAAGTTTTTCTTAGTGGAAGCTTCCAACGAATGTTTCGTGGAAGTTCCGAACGTTTCCGTTAAAGTAACTTCCTTGGAAGCTTTCGTGGAAGCTTCAGTGAAAGATTGCGTAAACGGTGTTTTTACGGAGATTTTCGTGGAAGTTACTCCCAAGCATTCTTTTGTGAAAGTAACTTCCATGGAATCGTTTTCGAAGCTTTCTTGGAAGTTACTTTCACGCAAGCTTCCATGGAAACGTTCGTGAAACGTTCGTGGAATATAGTTCCATGGAAGCTTTTGTGGACGCTTTCTTGAAATTTACTTTAATGGAAGCTTCCATGAGAGCTGTTGTGGATTTCCCGAAAGCTTCTGAAGAAGTAACATGCACGGAAGCTTTCGCTGAAGCTTCATATGAAAATTGCGTCCATGTATGCTCCCAGGGCAGCTTCCGAGGAAGCGTTCGTGGAAGGTTTTGTGTAAGTTACTTCCATGCAAACTTTCACAAAAGCGTTCATGATAATTCCGAAAGCTTTGCGTGAAAGTAACTTCCGTTGACGATTTTGAAGCTTTCGTAAAAGCCTTCGTAAACGATTACGTAAAAATTACTTTTATTGAAGCTTTCGCGAAAGATTTCATGCAAGTCATTTTCACGTAAGCTTCTATTGAAGCGTTCGTTGAAACGTTCTTGGAACTTACTTGAATGGAAACATTCCTGGAAGATTTCATGGATGTTATTTCCGACGGAACTTCCATGGAAACTTTCGTAAAATAAACGAAAAACTCTGTGTAAGTAGCTTCCACGGCGGCTTTTTTTGAAGCATTCGCACAAGCTTTGGTAAAAGATTTTGCGAAAGTTATCTGCGCAGAAGCTTTTTCTGATGATTTCGTGGAAGTTATTTCCATGTAAGATTCAATGGACGCGTTTATGGAAGCGTTCGTGGAATATACTTCCATGGAACCTTTGGTGGAAGATTAATGAAAATAACTTTCACAGAAGCGTGGAAGCTTTCGTGGAAGTTCCGGTAAGTTCCGTGAAGGTCAACTCCCACGGAAGCTTTCGTGGAAGCTATATATGAAAATTGCGTCCATGTAGACTCCCATGGCAGCTTCCGTGGAAACGTTCGTTGAAGTTATTTCCATGGAAGCTTCCGTGGAAGGTTTCGTGTAAGTTACTTCCATGAAAACTTTCACAAATACTTTCGTGATAATTCCGAAAGCTTCGGTGAAAGTAACTTCCATTGAGGCTTTTTTTGAAGCTTTCGTAGAAGCTTCCGTAGACGATGACGTGAAAATTACGTTTGTGGAAGCTTTCGTGGAAGATTTCATGCAAGTCACTTTCACGTAAGCTTCTATTGAAGCGTTCGTGAAAGCGTTCTTGGATGTTACTTGATTGGAAGCTTTCCTGGAAGATTTCATGGATGATATTTCTGTGGGAACTTCCATGGAAGCTTTCATTAAAATTCCGAAAAAGTCTGTAAGAGTAACTTCCACGGAGGCATTTTTTGAAGCTTTCGCATGAGCTTTCGTGGAAGATTTTGCAAAAGTTATTTCCATAGAAGCTTTCTCTAAAGATTTCGTGGAAGTTATTTCCATGTAAGATTTCATGGACGCTTTTGTGGAAGCGTTCGTGGAATTTACTTCCATGGAACCTTTGGTGGAAGATAAATGAATGTAACTTTCACAAAAGCGTGGAAGCTTTCGTGGAAGTTCCGACAAATTCCGTGAAAGTAACTCTCACTGAAGCTTTCGTGGAAGCTTTCGAGGAATAATCCGTCCATGCGAGCTTCCATGAAAGCTTCCGTGGTTCGTGGACGTTACTTCCATGGAAGCTTTCGTGGAAGCTTCTGTTGAAAATGCGAAAGTTGCCGTGAAAATAACGTTCACGAAACCTTTTTTTGAATATTTCGTAGAGGCTTTCGTGGGATATTCCGTGGAAGTCATTCCCATCAAATCTTTCGCGAAATCTTTCGTGCAAGTTTCTTCCATGTAATTCTCCATGGAAGTTTCCGTGGAAGCGTTCGTGGCAGTTATTTCCATGGAAGCTTTCGTGGAAGTTCCGAAAGCTCTTGTAGAATTAACTTCCACGAAAGCTTTCGTGGAAGCTTCCGTGGACGCGCTCGTGCAATTTACTTCCATGGAATCTTTCGTCGAAGCTTTCGTGGAAATTACCTCCGTGTAAACTTTTTTGAAAGCTTTCGTGAGAGCTTTTGTGGAAATTTCTTTAATGCAAGCTTCCGTGGAAGCGTTCGTAGAAGTTACATCCATGGAAGCTTTCGTAGAAGTTCCGGATACGTCTGTAGAATTACCTTCCACGAAAGCTTTCGTGAAAGCTTCTGTGAAAGCTTTCGTGAAATTTCCTTCCATGGAACCTTTGGTGCAAGATTTCGTAGAAGTTACTTCAATGTACGTTTCCATGGAAGCCTTCGTGGACGCGTTCAATGAAGTTTCTTTCATTGAAGCTTTCGTGGACGCTTTTTTGGAAGTAACTTTCATGAAATCTTCCATTAATTAATTTGTGGAAGTTCCAAAAGTTTTTGTGAAAGATACTTCCATAGAAGCTTTCGTGGAAGCTTAAGTGAAAAATTGCCTAAACGTTGCTTCCAAAGGAGCTTTCGTAGAAGTTACCCTTGAGGAAGCTTTCGTGAAAGTTACTACTATGGAAGCTTTCGCGAAATTTTTCATGGAAGTTGCTCCCGTGTGATTCTTCGTTTAATCTTCCATAGAAGCGTTCGTGAAAGTTACTCCCATGGAAGCTTTCAAGGAAGTTCCTAAAGTTTCTGTGGAATAATCTTCCACGGAAGCTTTCGTGAAAGCTTTCGTCAAAGTTACTTCCATGGAAGCTTTCGATTTCCATGTAAAATTTTATGTAAGATTATGTGGGGAATACTTCAATGGAAGTTTTTGTGGAAGCTTTTTTGGAAGTAAATTTCATGGAAGCTTCCATGAAAGCCTTCGTGGAAGTTTTGCATTTGTTTTTGGAAGTATCTTCCACGAAGGTTTTGGTGGAAGCTTTATTGAAAGATTTCGTCAAAGTTGCTTCCACCGAAGCTTTCGTGGAAGCTATTTTCATGGGAACTTTCTTGAAAGTTACTTCCATGCACTCTTTCGTGGAAACGTTTTTGGGAGTTACTTCCATGTAATCTTCCATGGAAGCTTCTGTGGAAGTGTTTGTGGAACTTACTTCTATGGAAGCTTCCTTTGAAGCTTTCGTGGAATATATTATGTAAGTTACTTCCATGAAAGCCCTTATGGAAGCTTTCCTAAAAAACTTCGAAAGCTTCTGTAAAAGTAACTTCTTTGGAAGCTTTCTTTATAGTTTTCGTAAAAGCTTTGGTGGACGATTTCGTGAACGTTACTTCCATGGAATCTTTCGTGGAAGATTTTGTGGAAGTTATGTCTGTGTAAGTTTCGAGAGAAGTTTTCGTGGAATTTGTTTCATGGAAGAGTTCGGGAAAGCTTTCATGGAAGCTTCCATGGAAGCTTTCGTTGAATTTCCGAAAGCTTCCTTAGAAGAAACTTTCACGCAATATTTCGTGGAAGCTTTGGTGGAAGATTTCGTCAAAGTTGATTCCACGGAAGCTTTAGTGGAAGTCTTCTTTCATGGAAGCTTTCGCGAAAGTTACTGACATGTAATCTTAACAAGGAATTGTAAAACTTCGGTTTGAAGTTTGGACTTCGGTTGGGAATTTTCTCCAATCGGCAAGAAAACCCCGCCTTCGATGTCGATTCTTGAATCAAAACGCACCTATGAGAGAGGCTTTTCCCAACTTCTGTCCTCAAGAGCGCGTGGTCGGGAGCAGCCCCAAACGGCCTCAGGCAAGCATCTGCGGTGGTGAGCACGTACCCTGGCATGTAGTAGAGGTGTAGCCGTGGCTTTGCGGTGGGTTTCGGTCCATCGAGAACGAGCAGCAACCAGGGTGATGAGGTTTTTGAGCCGAGTGATTTGTCTGTTTTCCTGTCCCTCCTCGTGACACACATTCATACCTACCTGCAGCAGTGTACACCTGTCCAACAGCCTAAACTACATACACACGCACACCCGTACCTGCAGTGTTCACCCTGTCACAGCCCAAATTACTCACACGCGATAAGGCTGAAAACGTGAGCGCTCCTCCGTTGCTCGGGGGTCGCGTTCCTTCGCAGTAGATAGAGCTGGATAAATGCGTCTGTGCGCACTTGGCGAGACGTTCCTGGCGCCCGCGATTTCTCAATAAAAAAAAACCATCTTGGGGGCGAGATGTGCAGCTCATCGCCGCCGTTCCGGGCAGTCAACGTTGTGCTTGCTACATACGTTGCCGCTGGCGTCTTTTGGGTGCGTCCTCCACGGTGACGTGAATGGTTAGGTGTGAGCACAGCGGACAGGCAACGGCAGCAGCAGCAGCAGCAGGCCAATTTCCAATTTCCGCTCTCCTCCCTCTGGCCCCACTCTGCCCTGCCGAACTGACTCTTTTTGTTGGACAGCAGTGACAACCTAAAAAAACACCGGAGGAGAGACATTTTTTGCAGGGCGAACACGACCGTCGTCGACCGGTCGGCGACCGTAGGCCAGCGGGCGAGTGAGCTGGGCGTTTGGAGCAACCTGGGAGCACACCCGTGATGTACTTCGCCCTTAATATACTGCGCCGGTGAGTAGAAAGAGGTGACGGCAGGTAGACGCGCAGCACAAGAGACACATGCGAGACTTGGTCGCTGCAACTCGGCGAAACACCCCATGCCGACGAGGCACACGAACGAACGTGTTGGAAATCACGACGATAAACAAGGCTGTGATGTGGTTTCTGGAGGCGTACCGTAAAAGGCTTTGAGTTCGCACCCCTGTGCGACCGTTTTTAAAATGTTTTCTAAGTTTGATTTTTATCGCACAGGTGTGCGAACTCAGCGCCCCTGTGCGAACTCAGCGACCCCTGTGCGAAATCGAATAAAACCAGTTCGTGCTACTTTCTTTCGCACACCCCTGTGCCATCTCAACGACATGGGCGATGCTGAGCAAATCATACCGATGCCACCAGGGTCAATTAACCCTCCTTTCTGTGCGATAAACCAGACATATGCAATACTGAGTAAATATTTTCCTGTGCAAATGTACAATGTACCGGTAGGTAATGCGCACTGCTTATGGAACTCTAACCCTAAATAATACTCCGGAGTATGATGGAAGAACATGCTCTTTTTTTTTTCGTGCCGACTGTTCCACTGCACCGCGCAGTTCACAGATTTCCCATGACAAGCGGGGGCACAAATACTGGTACGTTGCAACTCAAGCTCTCCGCCCCGAAGACCCATCCGCGCTCGCACGCGCCATCACGCGAGGCTCTCATTTTATCACTACTTCATTTTTCATTTCGCACCCCTGTGCGAACTCAACGAACCTTGTGCGAAAAATCAATGAAATAATTTCAAACTGTGTTTTTTATCGCACAGGTGTTTTTTCTTACCCTGCCTGTGCAAACTCAATAACCTGTGCGAACTCAACGCCTTTTACGGTAATTTGCACAATGGATATAGTCTAGACTCTATGATATTGTTATCTTTTGGTTTCTGGCCGCGTGTGTGTGCTGCCTTTCTTTAGATGTCATGATGACGTTATGAGGTGCGGTTGGTTACTGGATGACCGCAATGTACTTGTTTCGGTTCCGCGGGCGTTTCATGAGCTCCTTGCGTTGTCGACACCGCAGGGCGTGGGTTAAATAGTTTCGAAAAGAAAGACCAGCCGTGCTGGGTGTTGCCCCCTTTGCAGTGTTCGCCGTGTACAGTTTTGAAACTCACTTGTTGTCGCTTCGTCCCCGATCCGTACCCCCCCCTCTCGGTCAGGTACATCGCCATGCTCCGAGATAACAATGAGCGAGAAGATGTGTGCGCCGAAACACCTCACGAGATTTCTTTTTGGTGTCAAGCAGACTACGTGCAAGAAATATACTCCCCGGACGCTATAGGTCATGTTGGCAAAGTACATATATATGACAAGTTCGCTTATCGGCAACATGATGACGGAGGTGAACACGGTCGATGTTAGCTTTAAGCTACCTCGAAGACGTATGTAGGCACGCTTTCGGGGATCACTGACCATCCACAATGGGCGGGGAGGCGTTCAAGAAATGTTGTCATGGCGCACGGCAAGGGGTTGAGTGCAACGGACAGTACTAGTGTTCTCTTGCTTGTATTTATTGGAGGGTTGAACTTTGGCAAGGTCAAATGAAGGTCGCCTCCACGTACGTTCTGTACCGGCGTACAGGGTTGTAGTTTTTAGTGACTGGTACACGAGGGTGACGGTTATAATGTGGTGTTTTTGGGTGAATGGTTGCGACTCGTTTTTACGCAGTTTGTTTCACCGCCCGTGTGCTTGCGCTCGAGCAGCGAAGCAGCCGCCTTCTGGGGTTGACTGAGGTTTAGGTGGGGGTGCTCGTTTTTGTGTTGATTGGTGTTGTTCCCGCAGAAAGACTGCAACCAGCGCAGGCTATGCTGACAGCAGGGCGTTTATCATGGCTGTGCGTGTCTTTTCTGGCGTGGGGCATCTGAAATAGTGGTTGTTAAGCGTCAAACAATTTTTCCTTACTCAATGAAGTCTCCCTGAGTCGGCGCTTTATTCCTTGTTTCGAGGCTAGCTTTCTCCTTTCCCCTGTCCTTGTGTGTCAAACAAAAAAAAGGAAAGTCTACATCGAGGGAATACCGAACCGCTGATAATAATGCCCGCACACGACTTCGTGGCGATACCGTGCTCTCTTGTCCTTTGATAATGATGTTCTTCTTGGCTTGGACCACACCCTCACAACGAGGGGGCGAATAGGTTAGTGCCTAGTAGATACCTAAATCGCCATCCACCAAGCATTTCACGCGATGATATTCGGCGCAGAAATTACGAGGTATAAATGTAGCTGTACTTCCTCAAGCAAGCCGACAAAAATAACCCAGTCAGTCAGTGTCGTACCGTACCCCCCAACAACGACACCTGCCCACCACCGCGTCCATCTCCACCCAGTGGCATCCCTTAACCCAGAAGTACTACATATCGACAAATGCGACTGGTTTGTGTATGAGCGCACTCCACACAACATCTACTTTCTGAAAAAACGAAACTCGAAAACAAAAGCCTAAACTACAACAAGTAGCACAAGTAACTCCAACCTTCCTCCAGGATACCAATATTTTATACCAATGGAATACAAGCCCAACGTGTGTACCAAAGCGTAAAAAAAAACTCCACCGGCGATACGTACGACAGCTCTCCCCATGCAGCCTACCTACACTGTATACCAGACGAAAACATAACTCAAAAGGGGGAAAAAATTCAACCAGCACCGCCGT
Source organism: Undaria pinnatifida (assembly GCA_012845835.1). Taxonomy (NCBI): domain Eukaryota; class Phaeophyceae; order Laminariales; family Alariaceae; genus Undaria; species Undaria pinnatifida. The sequence continues at coordinate 1,445,593 of JABAKD010000002.1, read as the reverse complement.
CAACTAGTGTGTCAGTTGCTAGTACAGTCAACCACTAACACTACACACATACTAATGCTCACGCCTACAGAGAGTGAGCTTCTGCAGTGGGTACTAGGACCGCAGCAGCACCATACAAACGGGATGTGTGCCCCGTAGTGCCCCCCCCCCCCCCTCCCCCACCCTCAACCCCCCCTCGGCGGTGGTACCACTTACTCGGAACAAAGATGGCCGGGCCGACGACAGTGCACGAAGCCATCTATCAACTACGACACAATCCAAGCATGGCATCTGACCTCAAGCTGCGTCCTCCTCCACCTCCTGTGCGCAGCGTTCTCTGCGTCGGCGGTGTTTTCCGCATTGTCCTCCTCATCATCAACTCCTCCCGCCCACCGTCTGCAAGCAACACTTACACCTGGAACGACCTTGACCACTACACCCTTCCGACTGAAAGAAATTGCTGTGGTCAGGCGCAAGCCAATAGGGTTACCCTTACCGACAGATTACAACAGAACGTCCCTCGTCGACCTGCGGTCCAGAAAGTTCTGACCGTCATGAATAACGCTGTCGGACTCGTCGTCCTCCCAGGTGGCGTGAAACGCCGGGCACGAGGGGGAAACTTCAAGGTAGAGCCCACCAGTATCAGACGAGACGACCTCTTCACCATGTTCGCACATGGTACTAAGCAGAGTCGAATCTGCAACGCGCACGAGTCGCACGTATGTGGGTGGCTCGAGATAATCCGCGCTGAGCGATTCAGGCGCGTGCGCGGGGGAATCGTAAACTACGAATCTGCCCCAAATCGGGATGGCGTTCTCGTTCGCCTTGTAGCTTGTCCCAACCTGGGCGCAGAGGGCAGAGCCGCCCTCGTCCTCCGTTCGGTTCTACGCAAGTAACACCGTCGTAGGCGACAGACAACATACACACGAAGGAAAGTTGCGTGGAAGAGAAGGGTATGAACTAACTTCAAGGCGGCGAGAGACGACGGCAAGGCGTTGCACAACACGAAAATACGCCACTAAGCAAGTACTAATTGATCTTCATTGGACACTTGGGCGTGGACGAGACAAAGAAGCACCAAAGTGGCACAGGAGCTACACGGAAGCGTAGTTCATTTGGGCACGGGACGTCGCTGTCATCGCCCGCACAACATACACCGCCGTCTCACACTTGGGGGTTGAACATACGTCTATGATCCAGCCGAGATGCATAGCTATATCTTCGGCCGTGTGTGTGTACGCCTCCATCCGAGCGATGTCCTCGTCCCCACCTGCATTTTCAGCCTTCCTGAGCGCTAGAAAGGTATTAATCTTGTCGGACACAGCCTCGGGGGTGTTTTCTTCGTGAAGACCCATCGGTAGAGTGCCATTGGTCATCTGGCCGACCTCCCCTGCCTCCGATTCGTGCTTGAAAGAAGGAATACGGCCAGGCGAAAACGAATTGCGAGAACGATTGAGAGGCAACGCGGACACGGGGCAAGGGTTGGTAGGGCAAAAATTCATGTTCTCGAAGCCCGTCGGAGGAAACGTGTACCTTTCCACGGAGATACCTACGGTAAATTAGACACAAAAAAACGTACCACAGCACAGAGATACCTACGGTAAAGTGGTCACAAAAAACCGTACCACAGCACGGAGATACCTAGGGTAAAATAGACACAAACCAATATTTTCGGTTGAGGGTTGCATGAAAATTGTGATTGTTGGCCCACAGAGGACGACGATCAACGACATATACACTCACAGGAATAGTCCGCATTCTCCAGCTGTCTTGGAAGGTGTCTGCAAGGCGTTTGTTGACCTTCGACCGTGCATCCGCGTCCACGAGGAACGCTTCAACCATCCGCCCGTGCTTAAGCGCTGCCTCAAGGACCCCGTCCTTGTCAGCGGTGAGCGTCGCCACGGTGTCTCTCTGCCGTGAGAATCTGTGTGAATGGGGAGCGACAACCACGCAGTAGTGTATACGAGTACGTCGTGAAAAATCAGCCCTGGGACACCGTCCCCACCCCGATGCATGGAAGTCTCAAAAGCCCAAAACAAAAGCGAATAAAAAGGAAAAAGGACGCAGAAGATGAATATAACTTGCTGGTTCCCAAGTAGTAGTCTGGCGATGGCGTAAACGGTCGTCGCGGGGCTGGTAGGATACCGACATACCAGACGAAGGCAACTACTCGTCAAGGCAATTGGGGCCCCGAACGATACACGAGAAAAAATACATAAACCGACAGAGGGGATAGTCTCTCACGTACTTACCGCTGAACCGCAAATGTGGTGACGTTGTCGGGTAAGCGCTTTTGCTCTCCAAAATACGGAACCTCTGTCATGACCGAAGCAGCGCATGGGTTTGTCTCGCGCAGACCCTCGGATGTACGGATCCTGCCTGGGAAGTCTTGCGGCATCACCTCCCCGTCGCACATGAAGTCGTCTCCGGTGAGCGATCAGGATGTGATCCACACCGGTCGAAAGATGCAGAGCCTTCTTGAGAGACACCGGACCACCTCCCCTAGAGCCATACTCCACCACCAGGCCATGGTCATAGAGAGTAAGTTTCATCTCCACCTGCCTGAGGGAGTCTGGACGGGAGTGACAGGCAGAAAACAAAACAATAGCACGAAAGAGACGTAAGGCAACATTGGGGAGCATACATTCCAACACAACATAGGTCCAAGAAACAGATAGCATACCTGTAAAGGGCGGACTTGGTTGGGGGGTATTTCTCATGAACGAAGTAGCTGCCCATAACGTCGAACACACACGCGTCGCCTAAACAACACTACCACAAACACATGCCGGCGCACGTACACACAATCATCAAAAACACGGCACGGTAGCGGCAACTCGCTGTCTAAGGTACCACATCCGAACGAAAATTTAGCCACTAACCGGCTATTGCAGTGGCATGGTCGTAGAACGGCTGTGGAATGAGGGCGACGACGTGCCCTTCGGGTCGAGCTGGTCGCATGCGGCGTATACGATCTTGAACAGGCGCTCCCTCCATGTCTTCACATCTACGACCTTTAGGTCGATGGGGCCGGCCGCAATGAAGAACAAATTAACCTTCCGCTTTGTCGCGAGCGAGGCTAGATCGTCTAGACGAAAGTCATCGGCCAGCAGCGTCTGCTGGTGGACGCGTGTCCACTTGCCCCTGCAACCACCCGGTGTTCGAATAAGAGCGGGGGGCGGGAGGTGGGGGGGTGATATTGCCAAAGCCAAACCAGTCCAGAGGGAGATGAAGACGAAACGCGATTTATCCCCTCTAGGAAACGCGATCTGCTCTCTTCTAGACAAAACCACGTTCTTACTTGGAGTGCACGCTACTCGCCGGGGCATCGTTTGAGAGTTGGACAGCCTCACACAAAATTCAGCCCCCACCACAGGCGAGCACATGCAAGCAGGGTGTTCAGGAATAGTACATCTTCCCGGGCGAAGGAAAGTGCCACTTCAGCAGCGTCAAACAACAAAGCAAAATTTGCAAACCTTTAAACCTAAGGGTTACCCCTTTCGCTTCCACCTACCTGCACACGACCATGAGGTTATTATCTTTGGAGGCTGGCGAGGTCGGCCACTCCGGCGTAGACGTCGTGTCCTCTGGCGTCTCTTGCGCGCTTCCACCTCCCCTCCTGGGCCTGTTGCTGCCGCCGCCCGCCGCAGGCTCGCCGCCTCTCCGAGATGGGGTGGACGGACCACCCCCTTCGCCTGAATCTGTCGTACTCGGAGCATGGCGCTTGGCAGGTGCCGAGTTGTCCACCGTCGCGCTCGCGCTGAGCTCGCAGTCCACGCAGGGGCGTGAAGTGGAGCGTTCACCGTCTGGTGAGGTTGTGTCCGAACAATCGCCCGTATAGTGAACGTGGCATTTATTGCACTGGTATCTGCAAAATTGATACCGAAAACGCCGGAAAGGACGCGGGTCGCACGACATGAGAACCTGGCGGAACAGGAGTAAGTAAAATTCGACGCGACTTGTCTTCTCCTTTCTAACCGCTTGCGAGGTGGCACTACTCGAATTGGGTGAAAGGTCCTGGGAGAAACAAAATCTCGGCAACAAAATCTCAGCAGGGCAAGATTTTGTCAAGAGCGGTGCTTTTCGCACGGTGGCTTCACCACCGACATGCGCGACTCACCGGGAACTAACCGGTGCTGCGCACTGCGTGCACCCCTTAGGCGAAGACAGCGTGCCTGGGTCGCCCGCAAGGGGCGTACCGCCGGCGGGGCTGTTGCGCTGGTTCTGTGGCAGCTGGACCTGGAGTTTCAGCTGGTTCACCTTGTTCTTGACGTTAGTGACCTTATCGTCGTACTTGACGAGGAAGTCGCGCATGTGTGGGTCGCTCGATATGAGCTAATAATGACACACGGGGAGCAACAGAAAGAACAACGACGCCGAACGATACCGGGAAGAAAACAAAGCGAGAAGGGACGACGTGTGACACGGCGAGCGAATGCGAATTAAAACATGACACGCGTGAGTTGGCTCCTTCCTTCCCACGCATGCTGCTCACGTGCGATGAATCCGTGAATAGCAAAGAGACGTGCTGCTTGTGAATGCTGCCCCACTGCCCATACGTTGTTCTATGAGCTTGATCGAACGCCGTTGGCACCGAAAAAACTATCTGACCTTCCTTAACGTCACCCTGGCGTGTAAAGGAATACTCGGAGTATATTATATGCGACGAGGGGCAGGTAACTGACTCACATTTCTGAAGCCTTCGTTCTGCTCTGCACCAACGACCCGCAGGTCTTCCGCGTCCAGGCCCCTAGAGTTCGCTGGGACCTTGCTCTGAGTGCTCTTGACCTTCGCCGCGACTCGATGTATATCCGGTAACACGTACATGCTGTAGTGCCCAGGCTTGAGGTGTGTCCATTAGTCCACCTTTCTGTCTCGGTGTAAGAAGGATCAGAGTGGGGTCACGAAAATATGTATGTGGGGCGTCGTTATCGCTTCCATGGCAAAATGCTACAGCAACAGTTAGTCGTGACACCACAACGTCGTGCACAAAACACGGGCACAAAGAAGCATGTCTATCCGCAGCCACTTTGTTTGCACAGGAACTCACTTTCGAAGCTCAGCCGAACGCTGCTCGTCGGGAACGACGAATCGGATGTTCTCGACCTAATACATCGTCTGCTTCGCCTGGTCCAACACCACACTCGTGTCCTCGTTTATGTTCTTGCGCTCTTCGTTGGGCAGTCTGGTGGAACGCGCGCACGGAAGGCGATCGTTGTTATCCCATCCACGCATACGTTTCGATCGTGACGGCTGGACGGGAGGACGGGGCGTGTGTGCCAAGCTACGTACTTTGAAATGTGTTCAGCGACGGCGCCGCGACCTTGCCCGTCGCACGAACCTGCGCACAACCGTGCAAATACGTTACTTTCGATAAATTCCCTTCCACAACGCACGCGCTGTAATCGCGTCTTTTAAAGGGAGGGCATGTACTGAGTCACTTTGTTCGACGTCTACTGCTACCCGAGACACGTGAATCCTCTGCATTATTCGAGTGTTCATGATAATCTCTTACCGCGCGAAAATCTGCAGGGCGAGCACTTGCTGTTCTCGTTTGGTCTTCAGCTCAGCCACCACATTTTGTTCCAACCACGTTTTCGAGATGCGTTCGTAGGATTCGTCCGCCTCCCGCACGCCCCTTTCGGTCATTTCGCGTAGAGCTATCAGCGCCTCGGTGGAGGTATTTTGCACGACGTTTATCCATCCTTGCAGCGCCCCGGACTTTGGCGGGTTGCCCCCCACCTGTTCGGGTTTGAGCACGGAGGATGATATATGGGGCGGGCAAAAGCGCAATCATTACATGACAATCGAGCCTCGGAATGAATGATGCTCCTTCCTTACATTCGTGGCGCACGGCGCTGAAAATATGGCCGTAAACGGTATACACCAATCCACGCGCACGAGTGCGTGGGGGTGTTACTACGTTATGCTTTCAAAGTGTGTAGATCGCACGGCTTCTATACTAAATACTGTCGCTCGTTAAACAAAGGTGTGTCGGTGAAAAACAAAATAGCTATTCAATGCACTCAGCGTAGTATACTAACTTCCCCCGCCGATGAAACTGCAGCGCGTCTTCCCAACACGGAACACAAACGACCACATGTATTCGCAAATGCGTGTGCAGACATTGTGAAAGTTTCAGCTCACTCACCTCTTTCTAGCAGGAGGCCAACTCCGCAGAAGTTACCCTCACGACCGGTCTGGAGCGACGACCCTGCTGTCTGTCGCGCTTCGTATCCTGCACTCGTTTGATCAGCGTCGAGTAGAAGTAGATCTAGTCGATTGTAGAGCGTTGGACAAAACTCTGTGTCGCTGCGTTGCATTCTGGGGCACGATCGTGTCGCAAAGGCAAGAGGCGGGCGTTTGACGGTATTATGGGCATCAACAGGCAGGCGCGCGACCGAAGAAGAAGACAGCAGCTGCTACCACACCTACTTCATGAACGAGAAGAAACAAAACTTGGGACCGCAAAATAACCGCCGGCGCTGCGGGCAGTGAACATATGCACAAAACACACGAGCTAAAGATATGTCAAACTGGCAAACCAACAGGCATAGCCGGTCGCACCGTTGGTCTAATGGTAACCTGAGGCATCCAGCACGTATGCCGTGAGTTCGAATCCCCATGGGGTGAAACAATTGCTAAATTGCGGGGTGAAAGCGATAACAGGCTGAAAAGGTCCTGAGTACCACAATTCGATGTTAGCACCGTTGACGAGGGAATGGAACAGCTGAACCCGTTTCGCGACAAAAATTCAGGCAAGCACCGCAGAAGGAAGGTTGGGCAAAACACCCCGACTTTTTCACAGGATGGACGTAGACGGCAGACTGTTAAATTAATGAAAAAATATATAAAAAAGAATCAAAAAGCCCCAGTAGTGTTTTTCGCCTCCTGTGTGACCCCGGCTGGCTCTGGTTGTACCGAATAATATACTTGTACTCTAAATACACTGCAAGGTGTATGTATTAGTAGCACACGTCTCATCGTCATCGGGGGGGCTGATGCCAAAATAAGTAGGACGTAAACACGCACACATCCCAATGAGGATGCAAGCAAGTAACGAGATTGTATACGGAGTATAACACATCATATTTCTTGCACCGGCACGAAATTCCAGGTTACTCCGCGCACCCCCCGGTGTTGACGAAAGCACGCCCACCTCCGCAAATAACAAGACGATAATATCTACAGACCTACGATACACGCAGCAAAGGGCTCTAGACTACTGAATACGGACGTGCACAAGGCACTGCTGCATTGATCCACGTACATACGTACACACACGTACACACATAGTCTATGCCCGTCACCTGCTTACACCAAAATTGCACTTCGTGTTATTGTTGCTACAGGGGGCGAAACTAAAGACATGGCCCCTTGCTCCACGAAAAGTCTAACCCCCGACATTTTGCCATCGAACAGTGTGGTGCTACTGTACAAGCCAACAAATCGATTAACACATTCCATGTGTTCAGTTTGCAGGTATGACGAACGAAACGTTGAGAACGTAACCAATTAGACTATGAACTCGCCATAAAAGGCTTTGAGTTCGCCCACCCGTGCGACCGTTTTTTGAATAATTTTTTCAACTTTGATTTTTATCGTGCAGGTGTGCGAACTCAGCTCCCCCGCTCTCGGCGACCCCTGTCCGAAAATTAAATTAAATAATTTCATCCTGATTCTTTCGCACACCCCTGTGCCATCTCTTTTTTTTCCCCCATCCGCCGGAGGATTACAAGAAAAAAAAAGTTGCAACTGAAGCTCATCGTCCCAAAGACCCATCCGTGCTCGCACGCGCCATCACGCGAGGCTCATACTTCATCACGATTTCATTTTTGACTTTGCACCCCTGTGCGAACTCAATGACCCCTGGGCGAAAAATCAATTTATTAATCTCAAACCGTGTTTTTTTTCGCACAGGTAAGCCTTCTTACCGGCCCTGTGCGAACTCAAAGCCTTTTACAGCAGTACCACAATAAAAGAGACACCACAACTACGTCCGGCTGCACAACCCGGAGGGTTGTTACGTGCTGCTGCTGTGCTTGAAATAATCTTCGTATTGTCAACTACCAGTTCATCACATATATCCATCGCTCACCATCGGACACAACCTTCCGCATGGCTATGTCGGGGATGTTGCAGTAGCATACGCATTGGACCAGGTCCTTCCACCCTAATTTCTTCAGAGCTGCGAGCCTGTGTCGTGTACGGTAAAGTTGTGCGTAAGTACAACGCAGTGGTGTTTGATGAGGAAATATGTCTGATCCCTACGAAGCGTAGAGGGCTTACCCGTTGAGCTGACAATAGTGAGGTAGTGGAGTCACCGTTATGAAGACAAATATACGACGTGCATATATATTACGTTGCTCCTAGCCAAGGCACATCGTGGAGAGGAGGAGACTCACTCGGTAGAAGAAGCACAACGAGGAGCACAACGAGGAGCACACCAAGGAGCACAACGAGGAGCACAACGGGGAGCACAACGAAGAGTGGCGGCGAAATGCCCAAAATCATTCAACCATCCCGATATACCGCTACGATGTAGCCAACTCATCACTGGAACCCCCTACAATACTAAACCGTCATCACATCCGCATCATATCCAAGCATACAACCAACAGCTTCCTTGCCTCGTAAATGATACGGTATGATGCTATATTGTCATATTAACAGGGTAAAACGATTCAATGAAAATACGGTCAATCAATATCCTCCCAGTACCGCTGTGACAAGAAAGATTGCAGCACCATACTTCTTGAAAAGCACTCCATAAAATCTAGATATACAATTCAGGAACAATATCCAACACCAATCTTCACGAACCTTAGTCGTAACATCATAGGTCCAAAAACAAAAACTCAATCTGAAATGCAGACCGAAAACTCAAATATAAATCTAAAATCCAAATTCCAAAAATCCAAAAACTCAAACATCGGCCTTATAATCAATCAGCACTCAGCCTTCCTTATAAAACTGTGACCACGGACTTGATTATGCGAGTTAATGTGAGAACAACAACAACAATAAAACGGTTGTCCGCTGCAAAGATCAGGGCTGCTAACAAGTGTGATCGGACAGCAGTATCAAAACTCACTTTCGACTGAGACAAACGCTTCCCGGCTGGGTATATACTAAAAATCCATTCAGATTCCAAACGCTCAAATCCAGAGCAAAATAATGCCATACTAGACAACGCAATCGTGAAAACAGTATTACTCCAAAAGTCAAGAACAACTTCTTGCCTCCCAAACTACCATGCACTCTCAAAAGCACTAAAATTTAGCTAATATATGCAGAATAATCCGTCAAGAAACAATTCAAATCAGCTCGCGAAAACGTTAGTCGCCCCCGGGTTCAGACGTATCGAACTCGTCGAGTTTGAGAGCTTTTTTCTACTTAACGGGCCATAATCCTCTCAAGTAGTCAAGCAAATCCTTCCCCGCACAAGCGGTCACAAGTGGGCGTGACCCCTCCTTGCAGGATGAAAACTAAACAGTTTGGCTCAGCTGGGTCTCATTACGGGGCTATTTGAGAAAACCATAGACTGATTACGCAGGAATGACCCCGTGTAGTTTACCAAAAACCCATTGCCGTCCCCAAGTCCCAAAAAATACAAAGTAAATCATCTGGCTCGGCTGGGTCTCATTACATGGCTAGTTGAGAAAACCATGGACTGATTAGGCGGGGATGACCCCGGGTAGTTTACCAAAAATCGTCACCGTCCCCAAGTCCCAAAAAATCTCAAACTCCCTGCTCAAATATCATTGTCAAACAGTAGAAACAGCGAACCTAGCGTACTAAATCATGACATATTCTACCGTTCTCCTATCAGTGGCCTTGCTGGCGTAGTCTGCATCCGCATCCGCAACCAGCTCCAGTCCAATGTCTCTCTGAAAAGTAATGCCAAATCACTCGTGAAAAAGACATACTCCAAAAAACCAACCGTTGTCTTCCAGTGTATCTCCCTGGGCGAGTTGGTGTACCTGGCTACCGCTCTCACTGCGTTCGCAATGTCCGGACGTGTCTGGTTAGCAAGCCACATCAAGCGCCCTACAGTTCGCGGAAAGGCTAGTCTGTTTGAGACCTTCCTCGAGCGGGTATGTCCTGCCCGAACTAACGCATATACCACCATTAACCGCAAACCCCGCAAAAACATATCATATCCCGCAATAAGTCACTATATTTCAGAGTTGACTCGACAACTGTTTGATGCCGGTATAGCACGAACTCAACCACGTGTTTTCTTCTGTTTCAGAGTACCGATACATCAGAGCGCAAACGCCTCGCTACACGTGACGAGGTTGTCGTATCGAGGGTCAAGTTATTCCGCATGTTCCTTTCCAGAAGGGCGACACGTAGTACCACAGTGCTGCAAGAGTGTTAGTTCACGCTGTTACGTGATAAGCTACCGCGATAAAGAAATAACGATCCTTTAAACTGTTTGGCAACCTTGACTAAAACGCGTTTATAGGGTACGGTATCAGGTAAACTCCATAACAAACGCAGGGATGCTGACTATCTTCGTCTGCACTCTAAATGCTCGTATACTACGTACATGAGATGTTTGAGCACCTAACTGTGGACTATAAGAACCTTATAATCCACCCCATTCCCCCTGCTCAATTTCTTTTTTGGTCCGGCATACAGCGGATACCGCTTATCATAACACTCTGCACACGCGCACGATAAGGGCGGGGGGAGTTAAGGGGGCGATCAAACCAAAGGAGGCTTGAACATAATCAAAATTCTATCATCAATCATTGTCAAGCAAAGCATGTCAGACTAGAATATCATATTCATGATACAGTAGGCATAACCGAGACAAGATCAGGGTGGAATATTCACTTCAGCGAGGAAAACACATCCCGATGTTTCCACCACATATTATAAAAAATGAAAATACACTCCAGCTGTGAGATCGAAGATTTCGTCGATACTCATCTTTGTAAGCTGAGTGTGATGCTCCGATCGCGCGTATTACGAGTTGTGTGTCCTCATTAAGGATATAGGTCGGCGACTCCCCATACAGCTACAGTGTAGCTATCAGGGTCAACAGGGTGATGTTAGGGCGACTCCTTTTTGCACGACGATCGTGCAAAGAAAAAGTGCACGACTCCAAAACGCCTCCTGAAACACACATCCAGAAACCTGAACCACACACCCAGAAACCCTTTTTCAAATCAGAAACACAGCGTGAGTGCCAAGGCACGATTACCGCACGCATCACAGCCCCCACACCGCCACAAGGGTCATGTCTCTTCATGAACTGCTACACAATTGTGGAGCATATGACGAGGTTGACGATAGCCCCGATAGTGACATGTACGTGTGCGTAGGGGACGAGAACCCTCCCGCTCCCGCTCCCGCTCCCGCTTCTCCTGCGGGCAGTGCCTCTACTTCTGCTCTCTCTGCCGCGGTCCCTCCATACTTCTTGCTCCAAGAGGATCAATCACAAGGGTCCGGTGACAATGCCGATCACCCTGTGGATGTTGACCTAGACTGTGGCCACTGTAGCCCTCACAGCAGCAGCAGGAGTAGCAGTCAGAGCTTGGACGTTTGTGATGGGGATAGCGCAAGACCACTTCGTCAACCAGCAGACCCAGCAGAACGACCGACGCCGCGAACACCAACGAGCTCGGCGGGAGGCGCACGTGGCGAAGGTGGTCCTGAGGCCAGCGACCGCAGTCCAACGGTGAGTATCCTGTCGGTAGTTTCCCGTCCCGTCCGTGCGTCCGTCCGTGCTTACCCGTAGTCTGCCACCGACGCGGTGTGTACGCTGGCCTCTTTTTCATTTTGTGCAATCTGGCTCGTCTGTCCTGTGTCCGCTGGGGTTGTCACGATGGTCTGGGTAATGTCCGCCGAGCAGGGCACTGCTGTCGTCGAAACATACGCGACAGGTATAGACTGCGTGTGAAGTCCACACCTTTGTAGTGCTATCTCTGTGTTCTTGCCGGCTACTCGCCGGTTACTGCTTGTGCTGCTGAAGAGGACGTATGATATGTTGCTGTACTTGGCTGCTGTACTTGGCTTTACCTGCGACATGGACGAAAAAAAACGCGTGCCCGCCCGCCCAGCACGCGCTCACTACAACTACTTTGTGTTAATGTATTACTGCTGCTAAAATTGAATTTTTTATTTTGGATCTGCTCGCGATGTGAGAGGACGGCCACGATTCCTAAAAAATCTACTATGGTACACATACAGCACCAGCCGGGCTGCACTGGTTTGTCATGACAGACATACCAGACATACCGAACGCATAGCTGACCCACTTTCGATCGAGGCAGTCGCTACTGCTGCACGCGCCACATGCTTGTGTGTGGCACCTGGCAACAACACGGTTTCTGTGTTTTGCAAGTGATTTGTGTTGCATCTTCAGAAGAGGGTTTTGTCGTACAACGTAGTCGTGCGCGTGTGGTGTGTGGTCATGATCCTGTCCTCTCACTTCCCCGCGAGGAGATTGATTCCCCGTTTGGTAGTTGCATTGCCTTTTTTTCGGTGAGCCCGAAAAACAAGCGGCGCCCTGAAATATGAAAACCGAACAAATATTTATCATGATGAGTCATGTGACTGAAGGCACGGTACCACGTGGAAATACCGTACGTCTGACGGCCAGAAAAATGCGTTCGTTACCGCTGTCGATTGGCTCCGCTGCCTGCCATTCCACACTAGTAGTCCTGAATACAGTGCCAACATGATGTCCTCAAGGCTTGACTCCATTCCTCTCGAGGGGCGGAGCGTCGAGGATGTGGAGGCCGACGTGAAGAAAGCATTTTTGGAGTTCGGGATAGAGATGAAGCGGTTCGACTAAAAAAAAAGCAGCAAGGGGCCTAGGGCGCGTTTGAGGTTGATCGGACTAGCGTGCAAGCACGCCATGCCCAATCGCCAGAAGGAGTACAGAGGTAGTGCAGGTGAGGTACCGGAAACGTGGGCGCTGCCCTCAAGTATATATTGTGCTTTATAGGTTGGGAATGACAGTCGTGAATGATAGCCGCGAAGACTTCTCCCACGTGTGCTGCAGATACGGTTACGCTATCGTCTGCGGTACTCACGGAGCGCCGGTGACCACGCTAATGTAAGGTGGTGAACAGACAGTGGACTAACGTTCGCTGATATGAATGGCATGAGAGATGGGTTTTCGAAAGCGAAAGCCGAAAGGACCTCAACGAGATGGGATATCATGTTCTAATCCTGTTCTGCCTCGACGATATTGTTGTATTTTTTGCGCTGCGGGCACCACGTCGCGCGTGCATGCGTGCAACTTCAGGCAATGTGACGAAGAAGCGGAAGACAAGGAGCGCGAGAACAGGCTGCGAAGTGAAGGTGAGTAAAGTATAGTTGTACGGCATGCGTGTGTGGGTTATTGGCCTGTGTGGTGGCCGTGGATTGGTCCATGAGTACGGCCCCATGGGTACGCAACCTCTGTACCGCCAGATAGCGAGTGATAAGCAGGACACAAAATGTTGCCCATCGGCGTGTATATCGTTTGGGATCGATCGAGTGCATGGAAGGTTCATTCTCGTACGTTTTCGTGGTGCTGTTTTGCTGCCAATGCCAGGGTATAGTATATCACTTGGCCCGTTCACGGCGCGGCGGGAAAAGAGCACCCTGTTCTGAACTTCACTAAGTTGGACCACAACCACCCGGCGAACAAGCACGCTGTTGACGAAGTTTGTCGGCAGACAAAGCCTTTGGACACGCCAACGAAGGAGGCGTGTGTAAAGCTCACAGGCAAGTCTTGAGGAAGGATGTGTGTGAATGTGAACGCATCCTTGCTTTTGATACACATTGAAGTATGCTTAGTTGTGCATCGTTTTGTCTGGAGCACACCAAGCGCTTTTGCCCTCCTCACTGACCTGGAGCACACCCTGCACTTCTGACCTGATCACTGGTCACTGGTCGCGACTATGCGGTTGTTGGTTTGTGACAGACGCGGGATTCAAGCCGGCGGTTCAAGGCAAGGTGATCGAAGCTCTCACCGGTGCACTATGAACCCCCGAGCCATCCAGAACCACGCTGCTACTCATGGAAGAAAGAAGAAATCTCCTTACGACGCTAACGAGCTGCTGGAAACGGTAAGCGTTGCAGTAGATTTGAGCCTTGACTCGTAGGTTCGCATACGGTCATGACACAGCATTATCTCAGGTTGCATGCCTCGATTGAAGCCCCCCCAGTCAGACAGCAACAGGTCCCTGGCGCTTTAGGGAGAAGGGTAGGGATGCACACTGCACACTCCGCCGATAGAGGACGCATCGTTTGTGCCTCGGCCGTTTGCGAGGAGCGCGGCGTTGAGATACAAGCAGTGTTGTAGAACGTTCGCTTGTGAGAGGTGAAAGAGAAGCCGAACACTGGCCCCAGGGCACCCCGTGAGTAAAGATATCGTTGGTTCACGCGCCGCCGCTAAACCTGCAACCCTGCAAAGGTGAAGGCCGCCACTGGCGACGGAGGGAAGTACCTACTGAAGATGGACAACGAGGGACGCATGACGCACCTCTTTTGGATGATGGCATCGCAGCTTAGGGGACCCGTGGGATGGGAGGGAAGACTTGTCTCAGCGCAGTGCAAAAGATGGAAGTAGCTGTGGCAACGAGGGACAGGTGATAGATGTAGCCGTCGGCAGACGTGTTTACCCACGGACAGAAGATTCCCCCCCCCACGAGAGTTGCGAAGCTGCACTACACTAGGTGAACATCTGCTGATAGCAATGGCGTGCAGTAGACCTTCCATGATCATGCAATACTCCAGGGTCCGCCTCTCTTCCTTTCTACCATCCCTTTGGCGGCTGCAGGTGGCACTCTCCATAAAGTATGGCCACGTCTTTCTCTACGACGACACCGCGGTGAAAAACATGTACAGGCTGCCGGTGGGCATCGGCGTAGTGATTGACGGAGAGTACTTCACGCGCGTCGTTTTTCAGATGATTGCGTCGGACACCCAGACGACGACGTTCGAGTGGATGATGGATGCGTGGAAGGAAACGCGGGGCGGGCAGGGGCCGGACGTGTTCATCCAAGACGCCGACGCTGCATGTACCTTAGCAGCGCAGAGCCGGTTTCCTGGGGCGACGATTCTCAGGTGCCAATGGCACCTGTACAAGAACGTCAGGGAGAAGCTCGGCCCCATCTTGGGGCAAGCGTATCAAGTGAGTTCGCATTTCCCTGTGTGCAGATGCGACTCGGCTTGGGTTGTTGGGTTGTTGGGGCAGACGGGGAGGTGGCGTTCCGGTACAAAAGCTTTATCGTATGTTTGGCGCTTCGCGCTTCGCGTCGCAACGCATACCCTCGCCGAAAGCACCGGCGACGATATTTGCCGTTCGTACCAGTGCCTTAAAATGTCGAATAAGTCGTAACGGCTGGCCTCGGGGACTGTCATCCCCCACGAACTTCCGAACAAGCTATAACTATCCGGCCCACCGCGTGGTCACCACGGACAAGCTGCAACCGCCTCCGTTATACGCTCGCCGAACATCCTCGCGTACTTGCAGCGGCTATTGTTGTTTGAGTTCAGTGTTTTCACCCGCCTACACCCAACCTGTGACAACACGAAAGCGCTTGGAGAGAGACTGCTTTGGACTGAATATTCCCCCCCCACCACGCGCCCGCCGCTTCGGCCATCGTCGCTGTCTGTAACCCCACCCACTACACTCATAGGCTTTCTTCGGAGACTTCCTGAAGATGCGCGGCCGGCTGTCGGGGTCCGGGTTTGAGGAATCGTTCAAAGAGCTGGTCGAAAAATACCCGAAGGCGGAGGAGTACTTGCGGCACACTCTCTACAAGGACCGTCATCGCTGGGCAGCTGCTTTCTCTGTGCTGAAGTGCAGTATTTCGTCCTTCACCTCCAGCCGAGTCGAACGTGGGCCCTTGCGTGGTCAGCATGTATCGGAGTATGCTTTGTGCTTCGGTGTTCGTCGGGGCGACCACGGCCACGTGTCTACTGCTGCATGTTGCGTGCTTGTATACTTTTGCAGCGCCCACACTAGGAATAGCGCCGCTGGCGACCCATTTCCTCAACTCCTTTTTGCTCTGCCCTTCGGAAAGTGTGGTAGACGTCCATCGATGTCGGTCCAATGTACTTTTCTCCACTTCATGCAATATTGTGACAGCCCACCGAACCATGTTCGGCACGCCTGCCAACCGCGGCAGGTATCAACAAAATAATGAAGAAATTCTGCGGCGCGATGACTTCTTTGCAAGGGGTCTTTGAGTTCTTCGAGGGAACACTCGAGGCTTAAGAAGATCGGGCGAAATTCGCAGCGCTCGGCTCGCCCTTCCAGCTGTTGAGCTTCAGGACATTGCCGGGGTGTGGTTTGGGGAGAGGTTCATGGTCCCCATCCGTTACAGGCTTGGGCAGTGGCCGCTTAGGTTCATGACCCAAGAGATGGACGCCGCCGCCATTTTTTGTGGTGGTAACAAAGCTGCTTGAGGGGGCGGAACGTTTCTCAGCACTAGTGAAACTAGAGTTCCTGGGCGACTTGATGGTAAGCGTCGAGACGGTCGCCGTCGTCGTTGAGAGCCGGCAGGGCCGAGAGATGCAGTACATAGTGTGCAGTATGGAGGATGGCAGTCACGTCTGCTCGTGCCGTATACTGCAAGAGCTCGGTCTATGTTGTCGGCACTTTTGGCAGGCCATACGTTTGACCCCGAAGTTCAAATTCCATGTAGGCATACGCAAAAGGCATTGGCTAACAGAGAATGGCCTGAGGGAACTAGAGGCTTGGCCACCAGAGTGCAAACCGCAATGGATGGTAGCGCCGAACCACGCCGGCGCGTCCGACGAAAACCAAGTACGCGCTCCCACCGTAGCGATGGTTGACACTTGGAAAGCAATCCCAGCAATCCCGGAGAACGCCACCATAGAGTGTACTCTGCAGAGGAGGGATGCGCAGACAGGGCAAAGTAGCCAGGAACGCCGGCTCCTGTACGTTGAGATGTTGAAGAGGACCAGTGCGGCCGTGAGCTCTGGGGTGCAGCTGGTCCCCCCTGACACTCTGCGTGCCATCGTACAGACGTTCGAGAGTAGCCTCAACGCCGCGGCGAGGACTTCTTCGGGAGAGGGGGCTGTGGTGGGCAACCCACAAGCTGTGCACCAACCAGCCGCTAGAAGTCAAGGTAGTAGGCAGCGGTCTAGCATCGAATCCGGCGGGGCACTGCTTAGGGGACGCGCGCAAGGCCATTGAAAACGTTTATGAGGTTGCCGTGAGGTTGCCGGTTTCCTGTTCTTCCCTGTTCAGACGTGTTCGTGCACGACCACGAGGGAAGTTAAACGAAGTTGGAGGCCGATGGCATCGTGCTGCTCAGCGGATTTCGCGTTTGGTGTTGGTCGCCCCCCCCCCCCCTGTGGATCTACATCCAAGGTGATGGACTGCCACATAGCGTGTTTGGGTGGATGATTTCATGTCATCGACGTCCTCAAGCAGTGTGGGGGTCATTGGATGTGATTGGATGGTGGTTTTCCACCAGTGGTAAACGGGGAGTGTGATAAAGGGGGTACGAGTTGAAAGCCAGCAGACCGTTCAAAATTACCACGTTGATAAGGAGCGCCATTTAGCACTTCGGGTGATTGGTGTTGAGGTGTTGTGCTTGAGGGCACGTCTGCCGCACATCGCAAGCGCAACTAGAGGAGTCGAGAACCTCATCTCCTCGAGGAACCCAGCACCTTGACGGTCCCTCCCGCCGAACATCTAGCCTTACGCATGGATCGCCATGCACGCGTGCGTTTTCACGTCTCTTTTCACGTCTCTTGGGCCCCATCTTCCCTCAACGACGATCACAACGCAGCAGGTTTTCAATCTAAAAATATCAGTAGCCACGCGACCTTGAAACAGCAGCGCAAACCTTTGCGCGGCACGACAAGTACGGATTTATAATGCCACTCGCAAGGCAGAAGATCAGCAACATACCGTTCCATACCCTCGTCACACCTCGCTGCCTGTTCAACTTGCACCTGGCAGGCAAAACCCCTCCCCACCAACGCCGCAATGACATGCGAACGTCCCTCCTTTGCAGCGGCTTCCATCCACCTCTCGTCATATTCCCACCCGTTATCGAGGCACCACAAAACTAAATCGATATGCCCGGCGCCAGCGGCGTCGGCGGGTACACGCGACCAGCCGTCCACCGAAGCGCAATACAGGCAGAAGCCCCGGGAAACTAAGGGAAAGTTTGTTTTGCAACACCGCAACATTCCCAAATGTCCGAGTCTGGCTACCATGAGCAGGACGCCGTCCGGGACAGGTTGCTTGCCGCCCGTTTCAGCGCGCATGTGAGGAGGTACTCCTGACCACCACCAAGTCAACAGTTGGGCCACCGCGCTAAACCGGCCATGTTCGACCGCCGTCCAGAACGTGTCCAAGAACAACCCTTCATGTCGCCCACACATGATCATATCCTCCAGGCATAGCAGCATCTCCATGTCGCCATCTTCCGCAAACTCCAGAACTTGGTCGCGCATCCATCCCCCGCTTTCCGCGGCAGCCCCCACAAAACGCAAAAGAGGCCGCACCATTTCCAAATATCTGCTTGCTATCGCCTCTTTAAGAGGAGGGGTCACAATAGCCTCGGCCTCCACGCGCTGCGCGTCCAGAACAAATCCATTTTCGGAATGACGTAGGTCAGAGATGTCGCAGCAGTCTAGCATGGCCGCACTACCCGACTCAACGGCGACTTCTAAGGCCTTCAATCCCATCTGGTCCTTATAGCAGCCGGCAACGATCAAGAACTTCAGAACATGAATGTGCCCGGCCTCCGCAGCAGCTGCGAACACTCCATCGCCCCACTCGCCCACGTCACGTGCGTCTTTCAGTACTTCCGCTTCCAACAACAGATTCAGTACTTCGATATTCCCCTCTCCTGCGGCACATTTCAGTCCTCCGTTGCCCGGCTTCCAACCTAAGCCCAACGCCTCCATCGTGCGAGGAACCGACGTCACGATAGCGGAGCTCGCGGTTTCCCGTGGTATCCCTTCGAAAAATGTGTTTCGCCACCGCATTGAAACCCTCCCTACAAATATATACGCTTGCATCTGCCGCCCGCCCACGAAGGCAATGGTCTCCGCACGCAAGCACCTGAAAACAAAAATACAGTTCCAACATGGGCCAATATCATGGGTGGAAACACGGCGGGCGGGTCGTGTGGATGAATTTGCAATGGTGCCTCTATATCCAACAGGTTTTGCGAGAGGAAGGACTTAGCAGAGATTTAATATTTGCTACACAAAACGAACGTACCAGGCCTTCATCACTTTTGTACAATGTAGAGTCCATACACATGACAAGATCTGCTTTTCCAATTTTACATTTTCTTCAGCCCACATGATCCCACAGCAACAAGGCGTCATCCACATCGGCGACACAGCAGTCTCAGTTCACGGAGTGCACGTCGTCGAACGTGTTCTCACAGGACACACTTCTATCCTCACCTGTTCCTCTGCGGCCTCTCCTGCTGTCGCTCCTGCGGTTGCTCGTGCCGCCTCCCGATGATTCGGCCGTTGGTGCTTCTGCTGGTGCTCGGATCGCACGTCGGTGTCAGCGCTTGCACTACGAGCCACCCTCGCGATGGCAACATCCATCAGAGACATGCCTGCTGTGTTTCGTCTGATTTGAGCGTGCTGCCTGACCCTTGTGGCGGTGTGAAGGCTGTGATGCGTGGGGTAATCGTGCCTTGGTACTCACGCTGTGTTTCTGATTTGAAAAAGGGTTTCTGGATGTGTGGTTCAGGTTTCTGGATGTGTGGTTCAGGAGGCGTTTTGGAGTCGTGCACTTTTTCTTTGCACGATCGTCGTGCAAAAACGGGTTGCCGTGATGTTAGTCAGTCTGTGCGCGGAAATCATAAAACCCGTTGCATCATAAAACGAGAGTAGAGTGTTTGCGAAAGTACGTTTTTAGAAATTTACTTTTTCAAAAATTGTCCCGAAGGCAATATTTGCGGTAAATTCTTGAAAAAAAGGCAAAAATGTACTTTGTCGAAGGTAGGTTTTGATCAAAAGTTACGGTAAATTTTGTCTCTCTGTTTCATTGGCCTACAATACACCGAGCATTTGTCCGAGGCAGAACGCCTCTGCAAGGGTCTATAGCGCCCCAACCACGGGACAAACAGGACAAGCACCGCTGTTTGCACAGCAGCAGTACAAGCAACGAACGCACGGAGGATGGAGAGGGTAGTACCCTGAGCACGACGCACAGGCGTAACATCAGACATATGCAGCAGGCCGGTGATGAACCGTCTGTCTGTTGCTGCCCTCTGCGTCCGTGACCAAGGGTTCAGCGCTTGCTGCAAGCTGTGGTGAACTTCTCGCAGCTGGCGGAGTCGAACGCACGCACGCGGAGAGGAGCCTCAACGCAGAGAGCGACACCACGCGCCTTGATTGCGGCTATCGTGTGCCGCATCTGGCAAGATAGGACTCGTATCGGTCCATCTGTGCGACAGCAGCCACCGCGCTTCTCCAACATCACCGCGACTGAAGCGTGGCATGACTTTTGGTTTAGGGCAGAGAAGCGGAAACTCCTCTGCCCTAAACCGTTGCGTGCAGATTCTTCGCAGGGTGGTGCTTCGCAATAACAGGTCCACGTTCCATGGGAAAACTGCGCTTCCCCTTCCCTTCCGTCGCATGAGGAAGGCGTTGCTCTGCTTGTAGCACGTGTAATGAGGTAGTCCCTGCTCACAAGGTGTTTTTACGCGCGAGACAGACCGCCATACCTCTAATTTGTAGTCTGTTGGGTGCTTGCATGTACCGTGTTCCAGGTACTGCTGCACCTGAAACGAGAGGCTCGAGACTGGAGTACGTACAACGAGTACTCGTATCGTATAGTACTATAGAGCAGTAGCTCGCACTGCTGCTGCTGTACTCGTACGTATATTACAATCGCGCACATCCCCGTTTCCCTTCTAAATTTCGGAGGCGTCGCCTGCAGGATTTTGTTTACCGCTAGCGCAAACACACCAAAAACTCGGCGGGAAGGCAATTTACTTTTTTTAGCGGATGGCAAGTAAATTTTTAGAAACGTATTTTCGCAAACACTCTAGTAACAGTATATTTCCTCACTACCGGTTTCTTCATTTCGTGTACCGCACTATGCTAGGTCGCTGGTGAGGTTGACAACCAGCTATTCTGGAAGTAACCGGCATTGTGTAAGATAAATAATAAACCACGTCTGTTGTCATCGTCTCTCGTGCGTACCCGAAATATAATACTTTTGGTACTAACAATACCCGTCATCATCTCCCGGGCGTACCTTAAATATATACTCCAGTATTATCTTTCGGAGATGGCGAATTCGTTCTTAATTATATCCCTCTTTGGTGCGTGAGGAAAAATGGTTGATTGAAAATTATCTAAATTACTAAATTACCGAACTGCCTACATACGACAGACAGAAAATACGGCTGTCGCAAGCAAGCGCTATTAATAGCTACTGTTGAGGGATCAACGGAACACTCCCCCTTAGTTTTTGGAGTTGGGACCGCGCTGTGGCCCACTGCAGCAAAAAAGGTGGGCAAGTGGTACCGGGGGGTCCTCGAAGCAGCTGAACGGTTCATGGGCAGGTGGCACGAGGATGAGGCAAAGCTGAGTAGACAGCGCCGCGCATCCGCCGTGGGTGGTGTCGAAGGGAACGGGGGGAGGGGGGGCAGCAGGAGGGGTAGAAGGAACACCGCACAAGGGTATGGGGGC
The DNA here is from genome assembly GCA_012845835.1 of Undaria pinnatifida. Taxonomy (NCBI): domain Eukaryota; class Phaeophyceae; order Laminariales; family Alariaceae; genus Undaria; species Undaria pinnatifida. The sequence continues at coordinate 1,423,948 of JABAKD010000002.1, read as the reverse complement.
AGGGGGGGGGACAGGAGGAGTAGAAGGGAAACCGCGGTAGATGAAAGTAGGAAGGAGACCGCAGACAGGGTAGCAAGGTACCAGGCCGACTAGTAGGTGGAACCTTTCTATCTATGCCACTCGTACCGCCAACTGCTGCGGCTGCTCGGAATGTGATGTCTTGGTACTTTGATTTTTCCGTGAATTTATTTTTTTCTTTCTTTCCCCTTCTTATCCTTATGAAGGGAGTCTTGCATGGTGGGTAGGTGACGAGCCTGTTTTATTTGGCCCTCCCAGTCTTCCTTCTTTTACTTGTTTCTTTTTTCCGGGGTATTTTTTTTTTCCCTTTCTTTCCCCCTTGCATGTCCATTTTGGCTCATGCTCGGGGTATCTTTCTATCTCCCGTGCTTTGGTTCCCCTTTTTATTTATTTATTTATTTATTTTGTCTTGGTTTCTTTCGTTGTTTCTCTCTTTTACAAGGTATTTTGGTTTAATGAGAAGAACACAAAGGGGGGAGGGGGGGAAACAGGAAGAGTAGAAGGAAAGCCGTCCAAGGGAATGGGGGCAGGGGGGGCAACAGGAGGAATAGAAGGGAGACCGCGGTGGACGAAGGCAGGAAAGAGATGGCAGACAGGGTAGCAAGGTACCAGGCCGACTAGTAGGTACATAGCACCTTTCGTCTTTTTCTGGGGTATTTTTTTCCCCTTTGTTTCCTCCTTGCGTGTCCAGGTTTTTGGCTCGTGTTCGGATTATCTTATTTTGGTTTTACTTTACTTTATTTTATTTCATTTTATTATGTTTCTTTTCCGAGCTTTGGCTCTCCTTTCCGGTTGGGTTGTTTCTTCGATTTCCCCTTCATTTTGTTTGTTTCATTTTTGTTTTTATTTTTATCTTTGTTTTTATTTGTGTTTTTTGTTTTTGTTTTTTGTTTTTGTTTATTTCGTATTTCTCTCTTCCAATGTATTTCTGTTGCTGACGTATGTATGTTGTGCCTGTCGTACCCAGTACTAGGGCATGACATTGCGTTGTCGAATGCATTACGATGCATTATCTCTGTGTCGTGGCTTGTGACCACAGAGCTGATCTTTCTAGGGTGAAGAATCAGTACGGACACTGGGTGTGCTGGATGTCGACGAGTAGAAGAACGGTTTAATGTGAAGAACACACACACACACACACACTGCTGACATCATCTATTATCAACCCGTCAAGCATCCTGCATCCCGTGCCTAGTAACCTGTTGATGAGCAGAGCTACCATACCACACGCAATCACATTTGCCGGTGGTTGGGGCAATAGGGGCTGGGGGTCAGGCACAATCATTTATCCTGCCCGTCCCTCTGCCCATGCTACTCTGTCCTTTGCTATGATTTAACGCGAAAACAAAGTCTTAACAACAAATAATGCAAAATAAAATGGACGCCTCAGCCGCAAAGAGTAACATGTCATCGCTACGTCAGTCACATACGTACTGCTGTTGTATAGTTAGCAGCATTTCATATTACTCCGTGCGTATTTTCACAAAGGAAACGTCTACTACTTGCTGCATTACTCTATAAACAAGCCAAAGCCCAGATGAAAAAACAGTTTTTCATAACATGACCTGTGGTTGTTGCCTCAGTCTGGTGCAAACGGTGGGAAGAATTCTCCACCTGGGTGTCCTTGCCTCCCACACCCAGCGTCCTCCACCGCAACCAGCCACCTTGTGCCGACCCCAACTCGGCCCCACATATCAACGGGCTTAGCAGCCGCCGCTCCCACGGAGCACGGCAAATACTGCTCGTAATTTGGTTTTACAACTAAATCTGCGAGCCATCCCTTCTCCCGCGCCATAAACTGCTGCTGCTGCCCCTGCGGCTGCTGCTGTGCAGTGCGCAACCCGCAGTCTCAAGCATTAGTTATACGAGCTGTGACGTCCAAACAGGGGATGGTGCCTCCGGAGGCTGCAGCTGCTGCTGCTGCTTGAATGGCAGCTGCAAGAGCTGCAAGAGCTCCTCCTGCTCTTTCCTCCTCGTCTCTTATTCCACCATAAACCTTTTCTCCGTGTTGAACTGCTGCTGCTGCTGCGGCTGCTGCTGAGCAGTGCTCTCACTCCCAGTCTCAAGTACTGGAATTACGAGCTGTGACTCACATCTGGCCACGCCCGCTCCCCTCTCTGGTACCTGAGACGGTTGAGAAATGCCTCGCATTCTCTCCAGTCGTAGGGAGAAGCTTGAGAGCTCGAGGAGAAGTTGCGAGTACTCGCGAATGATGACTTCGCTTTCCTCAATGCGACCTTCGATTCCGTAGAACTCGCGCCATCCTGCCGAAATCTGGTCGATATTTTGGAAACCATAACGGAAACCACCCTCGATTTATTTCTCAAGTTGGTCCTGTATTGCGAGCAGCTCTTCCAGCTCCCGCATCTTGGCCAGCTAGCTGAGAGCTCCTCGCCCTCTCTGCCAACGCCTTCACGCCCACAGCGCCCATTTTTACCTCGCCCTCAGGCATGGTTCAAAAGACACCCAGCTCGCTCCCTTTCTCAGGGAGGGCTGTTTTTGTTATATCTCCAGCTAGCTCTCTTCCGCAAAAGAGCCCACGTCACTCAACACCCTTTGCTTCTAACAGGGATAGTACCACGTACGCGATAATTATCGTGTTTGTTGATCCCTACGACGCGTAGAGGGCTTACTGTTCGTGATAGCGGCATGTATGTATCAACTGTACTGCGGTGAAACTCTGATTGGTTGGTTTGGATAGCAGAACTGTTGATTGTATGTTGTTGTACCAGAATACTCTTCTTGTGGTACGTTGGTATGTCGGAACGTTGGACATATTGACGAGTAGGAACATTCCTGTAGTATTGCTAACACGATATAGCTTGTCTCAACGAACAGCCTAACAATAAGTTACAGTTACATACGTTGTGTCACGGAGGTAAGTTACAGGGATCGTCTCGTGGTATCACCCACGAGCAGTCCCACGGGTATGTACGAGTAGGCACTATGCGAGGAGGTTTAGGTATTCGACTACGAGCGGTTGTTACTGGGCTGTGGAGAGTTGGCCCACATGACCCACTCCACTTTCTGACCTGTCTCTCCAGACTTGGTCTCTCTTATATAGTACCTTTCTCCAGAAGCCACTGATTTACCAACACTTACCCGTTGGGCTGACAAAAGTGGGGTAGTGGAGTCACCGGTATGAAGACAAATATAAAACGTAGTTGCAAGGGGAGTCGCCGACCTATATCCTTAGTCTAATGAGGACACACAACCCGTAATACGCGCGATCGGAGTATCACACACAGCTTGCAAAAGATGAGCTCGACAAAATATTCGATCTCACAGCTGGAGTGTATTGTAGTTTTTATAATATACTAGTGGTACTCCCGAAATATGCCAGTTGCCGGCCGGTATGGCGGACAAAAACAAATTGGTGCTGTATCCTCTGTATTAAGTACTAAAACAACAAACTAATAACAGGGCAGTACGACAATGCCGCCGTACGTATGGTAGTACTTTAAAAGGTATCATCCTCTGTAGATTATGTAAATTTTGCAAAACAAAAATGATAACACGGCAGCAGTAGCACGTACGGTAGTAAAGGACAGAGGAGTGCAGCAGTGGGGACGGTGGTACTCCCAAGCACCAGTGGGAGGCCGGTATTAAATTGTAGAAACAAAAAAAAGGGTTCATCTCCCACAGGACGCAAAAAGACTCCCACGTACAGAACGGCCCACCCACCCACCACGGACGACGCAGTGCACCCTCCACCCACCCACGGACCAAACCTTTACTACATACAGCAGAACAGCAGTGCAGCAGTCCGTACATCAGAACAGCCGTGCAGCAGTACGTACAGCAGTATACACCTGGTACGCGGGGCGCAGTTAGTTGGTTGGTTCTCATGAATTAGGAAACAGCAAAAAAAAGACTCCCACGCACAGAACGGTCCACCCACCCACCACGGACGACGCAGCGCACCCTCCACCCACCCACCGACCAAACCTTTACTACATACACCAGAACGGCAGTGCAGCAGTTCGTACATCAGAACAGCAGTGCAGCAGTACGTACAGCACAGCAGAACAGCAGTGCAGCAGTACGTACATCAGAACAGCCGTGCAGCAGTACGTACAGCAGGATACACCTGGTACGCGGGGCGCAGTTAGTTGGTTGGTTCTTATGAAACAGGAAACAGCGAAAAAAAAACTCCCACGTACAGAACGGCCCACCCACCCACCACGGACGACGCAGTGCACCCTCCACCCACCCACCGACCAAACCTTTACTACATACAGCAGAACAGCAGTGCAGCAGTACGTACATCAGAACAGCAGTGCAGCAGTAGGTACAGCACAGCAGAACACCACCCACCATGCACCCACGAACCTACCCAGTACAGCAGTACAGCAATGCAGCAGTACCTAGAAAAGCAATACACCTGACAGGCGAGCAGCAGCCGATTTGTTGGTTACAATGCTCTCGGGCTGGTTAGGCCAAGCCAAAAGCGCTCGCTTTGCCAATTCTGCGCACGGCGAGCGGTGACGGCTGGACGCTGCTGTGTTTGGTCCTGGTGTTGTGTGATTGCTGCTTTGCGCTCGCTTTGCCAATTCTGCGCACGGCGAGCGGCGACGGCTGGACGCTGCTGTGTTTGGTCCTGGTGTTGTGTGATTGCTGTTGACACAGACGCGCTTGTGGTCTCGTGTCCATGGCTGTGTCCATGGCCCAAGTGAAAATAATTAGCAGGCAGAAGGAAATAACTCGAGTAGCATTTGTTGTTCAACATTTATTTTTAGTCTTCCTCACAATATAGTTGGGAGTTCGAAAAAAAACAATTAGCAGGCAGCGACGAAGAAAAAGCGGGGGGGGGGCAAGCGAGCCGTCCCCGGGAGGGCGATTTCCACGCTCCCCCCTCGCCGAGGCGGGGCACCGACGGCCGTTCTTTCGCCGGCATGTCGTAGTGCTGCTGTGCGGATGGGACGTGGCGGCACCGCGAGGCCGCCTGAGGCCGAGTGGAGCTCGGGAGTCGCCGCTTTTTTGGGGGGGGTGTTTTAACCAAGATATTTTTCAAAGATCCAAAACGTCACGACCACCTTCACGACCATCCTTAGCGTATTAATTAATAAGGATATTACGTTGCTCCTAGCCAAGGCCCGTCGTGGAGAGGGGGAGACTCACTCGGTAAAAGAGGCACAACGAGGAGCACAACGAGGAGTGGCTGCGAGTTGCCCAAAATCATTCCACCATCTCGATATACCGCTACGATGTAGCCAACCCATCACTGGAAACCCCTACAATACTTGTGGTGAGATTGGGCTTCAGCACAATTGCGAGGCAGTGGGGAGTTCGGGACTGGGGGATGGGTCAGTCTCCAGTAAGCAGACCATGGCCACCGGGGGCCATATGGAGACTGACGCTGGCCCGATGCGGTAAGAGAAGCTAAAGTGTACTGCCGTAGAATTACTGCTGCTGTAGGACCAGACACAGGAGTAGAGACGACTTCGTAGCGTAGCGTAAAAGACTACTACGAGAGACATACTGGTAGGCAATTATAGCAGTCATCGCACAGGAACATACTGCTGTAGTTGAGTGATTATTGAGTGCAGAGGTAGGCAGATATTTGCTCGAGCCCCATTGCTTGAGTGCTTGCAAAGCATATGAAAAGTGCTAGCAATAGCTGACAGCGGGAGATCATCCTGTCAATCATCGTACGAGAACATAGTAGTAGATCGTCCCGAGCAGACGGACGTAGATAGTGGGGAGCGACACGAGCCCCACCACTTCCGTGCTCGGTTTCCGCCTTGTTTCCCACCAGGCTGAGAATAATAAAACACCTTTTCCACTTCTTTCATCTCCTTGAACCGGACCACTGCCTACGTCTTTCCGAACCAACAAAACATCTGAAGTCATCCCCATCAGTCTCAAGGGCGAAGGAGACCACCAAGGTCTCTTATCCCAAGAGTGGCGTCGTCGGCAAGACAATACTAGCTCGCGTCCACCAGGAAGCTTGAGAGAACAGCAGGAAGAAGATGGGTCCGAAAAAGTCAGGTGAACAAGAGGGAGTGAGGCGGGAGGGTTCGGTGGGCGCGAGCTCACAGGCGAACCCCGTACGGTGCTCGCAGCATGTAGGCCAGGATCAAACGAGGGCGCACGTGCGACGGGTGCTGGTGCGACCGATGCACTCACCGGTGGGGGGGCTAGTAGCTCTTCCACCACCGTGGTGAAGGAGGAGGACCCCGCTCTAAGCAACAGAGGGCGGCGGGCAGGTCACGGTAGCCCCGCACTCCCTAGGAGTGGTCCGCGGGAGGACGAGCATCAGGTTCCGAGTGTAGGCGGCCCGGTGGTGCCTCCGAAGGTAGCCGTGGCGTTTCCGTGCCCCGCGTTCTCTACGAGCGGGCCGAGGGTTGAGCGGATCGCTTCGAGGGAGCAAGAGGGTAGAGCGGAGACGTCCACGGTATCGGAGGCAGGGTCGTATCACCAAATCGACGGGTATGATGAGACTGATATGAGGGAAGTTTCGGCGAAATCGCGAGCCGACGATGTTCCTTTCTGTTTCCCCCCGCCCATGCCTTTCCGTCCCTCCTCATCCTTGTCTATCGCTGTTGCCAATCCCGGCCTCACGTATGCAGCCGCCGTTCGCAAAGCCGCCGAGACCTTCCCCGCCTCTGCTGTCAAGGGAGGGTGTGTGACGGGGAAAAGGAGCAGCGACGACCAGAAGCCGTCCCCCGAGCTCCCCAACATCCCGTCATTCCACGAAGACCAGGAAGCCAAGGTACGAATGGAAGTGATTGCTTCTGTGACGACGTTGGGAGAGCGCTTAACTTTCGAGGAAAAATGTACGGCGCTTGGTATTGCACCCCTTTCGTCGGGCCTGTGTGTAGCAACTGCCGCGGGACCCGGGGGGGCGATCGTTCCTATCGGAGCCCGGCCACCGGTAGAGGCGTATGCGCGCGCTGTCCCCTTCCGCTCGCCTATGTACCATGAGGACGTAAAACTGGCAAAAAAACTGCAGGAAGAAGAGTACGAGCAGGTCGCACAGGCGGCTGCCCGGACGCACCAAGACGTAGAACGTGACGCCGAATTTGCTGCATCCATCGATAACGAATTAATCAACGAGGTCACCCCGCTTGCGCCTGCTCGTCCCTCTGCTGACACCCAAGCTGAACTCGCGTACCATCCAGGAATTTGGAGCAACCGGTTTGCGGCACTCGCTGACCCATCTCCCGCCGACTATGCCCCCTTAAAATCGTTCCCGCAGAAACCACGAGCAGGGATGATCCCCAAGAAGCCCACCCTGGCGGAGAGGGAATATAAGCAGAGTAAGGAGGAGACGGACACGCTCCGTAACCAAAGGGACGAGTCTGCAAGAAAGGGGGGCGAGCACCTCCGACTCGTCGAGCAGCAACGGGTGGTGCGCCAAGCTGCTCAAGAACGCCTCGACGCCATCCGAGTGAAACGGAGGAAAAGAGATTCGGAGTACAACTCCGCGATTGCCGCAATCGAGAAGGAAATTCTGGCCAGCGACGAAACCTCAGCAGAAGCGGAGCGGAGTGTCAAGCTCGAGAGGCAGAAGACCCGTGAGACCGAAGACCTGCTAACAAGGCGACGGGTGGAACGAGAGCAGTCTTGCTCTTCCCTCTTACTGGAAGATGATAGCCGCCTCCCCAAGGCGACACCCGAACCGTATGACTCCGAGAACCCGACCCTCACAGTTACCCTAAGCCGGGGGCCGCGTGCGCCCACGGTTGGAGCCGTCATGGGCGAGAGCGGGGTAAATCTCTCAAAGTCCGAAGCCTTCCAAGAACTGCGGCGGCTGTACCCAGGTTCGTCGCTTCGTCATCGAAGAGTTCTTGGGTCTTGAGTGCACCCCCGACACGGTGGGCGAGGAAAGCGGGACCAACCGAGGGGGCGTCGGTAGCCCTGGCGGTGGCGACCCGAGTATCGGTCCTGGAGGCGGTCGCAGCGGGTATAGCGCCGAGGGCGGGGACGCTAGGCAGTACCACGGACGCAGAGGAGGCGACCCTGGGGACGTCGCTGGCACGGGTGGCGGAGGCATCGGGGGGAACGAGGGGGACTGTTGCCATCCCGACGAGGGACACCATGGTCACACCAAAGACCAGCAGCAGGACGGGGGTCGCGGTGACAGTGGTTGGGGCGGACGCGGGAATAATGGGGGCGGCGGCGGCTTTCACGGCCAGAGGGGCGGACACCGTCACAACAGCAACCACCGGAGTCGTAACAGGGACGAGGTAGAGTTAAGTCTGAGTGACGAGGAGGGTCAGCGCGATAGACACGCAACCACCACGACTACTGACGGGCGCGCGACACTTAGAAACGGCGGGAGGGGGGGTGACAGCGCGACTAACACTCAAAGCATCAAATGTGCATATGCCCGTTTCGACACCAATGTCCTGATCGCTATACCCTGCATCCCTTTTTCTTCTGACCACAACGTACCAGAGATCGTACACTTCACGTCCCCCATGCGAAATGCCATTGAGAGTGTGCGGGTAGGGTGCGATGATACAGAATCGGTCGCCTGGACCAGAGGCTGGGGGAAAGTTTTAGAGCGACATGTCCTCCGTTCCATGCGCTCGTCTCCTGCGCAGGCGGCCCCGATGAAGACTCTGGTCGCGGACGCGTTTGCACAGGGTAACAAGCTACTGGATGCGGGTCAGAACGGTCAGCAAGTGTTTCATCACATATTGCGTGTGTTGTGTCGGAGTTTGACCCAGGCCTCTCCGGCCATCGTAATGCAGGCCCCACAAAATCTAGTAGTTCCGCATGGAACGCCCTTCTCGGTGTACCAGGGAGAGCTACGACTGTTAGTGTCCAATGTCAGGTGTTCGGGCCAAGTCGCAACCGATGACGGAACCATGCAGCTTGCTATTAAGACTAGTATAGATGACCAGTTCGCGTCCCTGAGCGCACAGATCTTTTCGGGTCGAAACATGCGCACGGTACCATTCTTAGATATAGACGAACATCTGGCCGCGCTGGATGACCTGTCACTAAACCAGACGGTAGCGAGCCACTCGACTCATATCCGGGGGGGGGGATAGTCAGATGGTAATGAGAAGCAGGACATACCCGAATGACACGGTGGCGCAGGTGGCAGCAGCGGTTGTGCCAATGGCACGAGAACCGTAGGACGCGAAGAAACAACTGAGGAGGCGGCGGCAAGTGGGCCGACATGCCGGTAGCACCACGCCCCCCGTTGTTGCGCTCGCATTCGAATACAGGTAAAGCCGGATCAAAGGAGACCGGAAACGGAGGGGTGGCCCTCCAACAGTCGTAGGATGCACGGAGGAGTTCGACGGGAATCGTGGTGCACAACACGATTCCAGGCCAGGCGGCAGGATACGATCTGCTTACGAGTACAAGCGGAAAGAGTGGGGGTGTAGTCGGTAGTCGTCTCTCCGGAGCGAGCGGAAGAAATTACCCCGCCGACCGATTGCGCGCAGCCAACATGGTACCATCACTTTGCACAAGCTCCGCCGCTTGTGGTAGAGAAGCGAGAGGGCTAGGCCGTCCGGACAGTGTACGGACTCGGGATAAGTTACCGAGAAAATCACTAGTTCGTAGAAACGAGAAATCGTTGAGTGTGTTGGAGAGTGGTCAAACCATATATGGGTCATTGCACCACGCCAACGGGGTCATGAGCGGGCCCGCTTCGATTGATCACTTGAAGTCAGAGATACCCCCCACATGTAATAATTTTAGAGCTCGGGGAGGTTGGAATCGGAGAGCGACATCTGGCCCACCTAGCAAAGATCGCGTGTTTTCCCCGCCGACAGTGGGAAATCATACACTAAACGGTAACGGTGAAGGTGGCAACACCCGGAAGGTACAGCACTCACGAGTGAAACAATGTACAAACGTAGATTTTATGCCGACCATATTTGAGCGAGATGGATGTTTTGATGTATCCAACACGACCTCAAATGCACTGAGCCTTAGTAGTAGTAGTCGTGTTCAGAGCTGAGATTTTTCGAACACGCCAAGTATGGCGGACAGCATACATGCATTCGAGCCCTCGCACGACCAGCGTGATGACGAGCATCCCGGTGTCTTTCTACGGTGCCAGGTGGACATCGAAACCGGAGAGCGGGCGGACTACCTGCCGGAGTTCACGCGAGCGGTTGGGGGAAGAGTAAAGCTGAACAGGCGGTGACACACGGCTCGAGCGCACATCTTTGGGGGATCCAAGGCCACGCCGACGCATGCCTGCACGGTACCACTAGACACCGGGAGCCCGTCCATCTTCATTCAAAGCAAGGTATGGGGGCGCATGCTGGCGTGTGAGTCTGCGTCACAGAATGGGTGGTCAAAGACACCAGAAAGGAAATGGGGGGGCTTCCATGATATCCCACTGATCACATCCGGCAGAGAACAGCTAAACATACAGATGAGAGGAGAAGGGGGAATCGTCTCGGGGGGGGGGCGCGTCCCGACGGTTTGCTTGGCGGTGCATGCGCACGTAGTGCCCGACGACGCCATGACGCACGACATATATTTATCGGACGTGATGGATGGGCGGATTTCCCGACACGAAAGTACGTGGACATCAATGAAAACGAAACAGTGTTAACATTTACCGCGCGCGAACAGAGGAATGCCGAAAATGCCCAGCGTTATTCAGATTGGGTCAACAATGCAGTCGGGCTAGTAGAACCCAGCAGTAGCACGGCCGTTGTTGCTCGATTTGCGGGAAAGCGGAGTATAATTCAAAACGCTGTGTCAGGGGTTAAAATCGATATCACTAATACAGACGGCACGAAGGCGGCCGACGGGATGTATTACATACGATTCAACAAAGATTGGTTACCCCGGGAAGCAGTAGTTGAGGCCGGCACCTCAGAAATTCTTTTCAGCCATACGGGAGATCAACCCTGTTAAATACAGCCGGGCATGAAACTGGGCACAGGGGGCGCGCCCCTGATGAAAAGTGACCTAGCCAAAGCGCAGTTCATTACCACACCTCTAGAATCGGTTAATGCGGTGGACGCGGCAAATAAGGCACCTGAAGCACCTCGCGAGCCCCTTGAAGCAGTTCTAGAGGCCTTAGACGAGAAGCAACGCGCAGCTTTCATACGTCTGTGGAAACGGGTGCCGCCACGCTTGCACGACATTCAATTCGATTTTGACAAGGCGTTATGGACGGAGGCCGATATCGATACTCTCGGAGACCTGCTGTGTAAATACGAACATCGTTTCTCGCGTCACAGTACAGGCCTAGGTCACGTCGCCGTAGATCCATTCCGTATCCTACTGACGAACGATGCACGGCCCATTAAGCAGCGACCATACCGCCACTCTCCGGTACTGGCGGCAAAGGTGCAAACTAAAATCGACAAACTAGTCTTAGCCGGAATCCTACGCTGGTCGTTTTCGAACTGGAGCTCCCCATCGGTCGAAATCGCGGAACCGGACGGTAGAATTAGGATAACGTGCAACTACAAGCGGCTCAACAAACAATCAGTTATACCGGTTTTGCCGTTGCCAACGGTAGATGACCTACTAGCTGATCTCGGTGGTGCCCAGGTTTTTAGTACGTATTGACCTGGTCAGCGGGTTTTTTCAGTGCCCCATACACGAAGACTCCATCCCCCTCACTGCGGTATGCACTCAATCCGGAAACTGGGAGTGGACAGTTATGCCGATGGGACTTGCGTCTAGCCGAGGGTGTTTTCAGTTTATCATGCTCCGCGTGTGCGAGGGTTTGGAGCGGGTACGTTTATTTATTGACGACATCGTCTGCTTTTCCAAAAATGGGGGGGAACGTGTCAACGATTTCCGAAAGTTTTTGGAACGACTCACTAATTTTAACTTGAAACTAGCACCGAAGAAGGCGCACCTCGGGGTCAAAGTAGTGAAGTTTTTGGGCCACCGGATAACAGCCGAAGGCATCGCGCAAGACCCCGGAAAGTAGAAAAATTACTGAAATGCCGATGCCTACTAACGTCAGTCAGCTGCGCTCACTAATGGGAGCAGTGAGTTACTACAAGAAAGTTTAGCCACAAATGGCCGCGGAAACAAAAACGACGAATGCACTACTGAAGATGGGGGCCCGTTTTAAGTTCACAGCGGAACACACTCAGATCGTGCAGACCTTGCTAGAACAACTATCGAGCCCCTGGGTATTGGATTTTCCAGATTTTCTCGCGGCAATATCGGGGGACCGGCCGTTCCAATTAATCACGAACGCGTCAGTGGACGGGCTGGGCGCCGTGGTCGAGCAGGAGCAGCGTGATATCACGACACGCCCGATCTGTTTCCTAAGCCGAGCAACGCTTCCCAACGAAAAAAATTGGAGCGCGTCAGAACTTGAGTGTGCCGCCATAGTATGGGCCGCGAAGAAAATCCGGCAACTGTTCTACGGTATACCATTCGTCGGTATAAGCGACCAACAACCGCTAAAGAATCTTGAGAGCCTCGCAACGCAAGTTAACCGCGTACAACGGTGGTATGACTCCTTGAGTGCATATACGTACAAGCTGGTGTACCGACCATTGAAATTGAACGGGAACGCGGACCTCATGACTAGACTGCCGTTTCCGGCAACAGAAGACGCCTGACTGACCCCACGGACATTGACGTTTACTCTATAGGTGCCAGCGGAGTGCAGCCTCGATTACGGAGACGGGCGGGAACATTCTTGGGTGGGCTGGCAATGCAGACGGGCGACCATTCTGAGGGGGGGGAGAAGGAACATCGACCGGCGCCACCAACCACGGATGAGCAGGTGCGACTGTCGTGGCAGCGGCTCCAGAGGGACCGACAAAGTAAGCAAAACCAGACGAGGCCACCGGAGGGTCCGCGAGTGTATGCGGTACCTGACGACGGTTCATTGACGTATCCCGACGAGAGTTCCGTAGTCCGCGGCCAACTAGAACCCGGCTTAATGTTACACGCATGCCTAATGACCGAGGAAGGAAGGGAGCTTCTAGGCTCAAGGTCAAGGAAGGATGTGGCAGTAATAAATCCAGAAGAAGGAGGCGATAGCGCCGGGGCAGGGGCCGAGGCGGGTCAAATCGATGCCGGGCTACTCGAAATCCCAGAGGAGGAATTCAACAGTGAAGCGGCATGCGACATTGGAGAACATTTGTGCCAGAAAACGGTTAAAGATTGGGCGGCGGCACAGGGTAAGGATGACACTGCGCGGGTAGTAATGACGTGTTTAGCAAATGGCACACCGAGCAGCGACATAACCGGGGACGGATTAAACCCAACAGTGGACGTGCAGGAAGTGGAACGGTTAGTAGCCCAAGGTGAACTAATGTAAATTCCCAACTCCGAGAAATTGCTCGTCCGACGTCCGTCGCATGTCCCGGCGGATCGTCCGAACAGACACCCTGGACAATACGAGAGGTTGCTGGGAGACGAGCCGGTGCGGGCCTACGTGCCGTTGCTGCTGAGATCATGGGTGATGGACTGTGCGCACAAGGAGGCAGTACATCTGGGCGAAACGGTGACTCTGGGACTGTTACAGCGATTTTATTGGTGGATTGGCATGGCTGACAGCGTAAAGTGGTGGATTCGAAGATGCCATACTTGCCAGACCCGAAAAAGCAAGAGGCAAACCGTTCGGTGGCCTCTGATATCCCTTCCCTTGCTGAACAGACCAGGACAGATGGTAGCTTTCGACCTGTTGGGATCCTTGCCGACCACGGCTAAAGGTAATGCATACGTATTCCTAGTGCTGGATTTAATTAGCGGACACGCGGAGGCATACGCGATGAAGAAAGAGGGGAAAACTACGGAAGGTTGTGCTGCACGGTTAGTAAACAATTATATTCCAAGGTGGGGGTGCCCACATACCTTTTTATCTGACCGCGGAACGGAATTTGTGTCAGTAGTGTGCCGGGTTTTTTTTCAAAATGCTGGGGTCCGTAAAAAATACACGAGCTCATACCATCGACAAACTAATGGCGTGGTGGAGAGGTTGAACCACACCCTGTGCCAAATGTTGGCCTATCTCATCGCAGACGACCAACAGAAGTGGGACTAGATGTTATTGCACGCCATTGCAGCCCAAAACAACGTGAGCAGGGGGACATGCTTAGCACCCAATGAAGTACACATCGGGCGATCTCCACGGTTGCCGATGACGAGCTTAGAAGGTAGTGGCGTGAAAGGCCACCAGATCGAGAAAAGAGACCACCTCGACTACTAGGGGTTGATGCGGGATAGGCAGGTGCGTGCGTACAACTTAGTAAGGGAGGAGAACCGGCTCACAAAGGCGAAGCATCAAGCCGCAAACGATGAGATCGAGCAAGTTATGAACAACAAAACGAGGTTCGAAACGGGAGACTGGGTATGGGTGTACAACGACCACAGCACTATCACGGGAGGAGAGAAACACGTAATAAAACCGGCCGAAGGCAGCTCGAACGTGAAGGCGTTCGCGCTGGTCAGTAAACTAGCCAACTGTTGGACAGGACCGTACAAGGTGTTATTGATCGGGCCCGATAAAATGACCGATGGACGTGAAGTGGGACTGAAGTTACTACTATTGGACATTAAAGCTGATGAGCCCGGTCATCGCGGGATAAATGCGCGCGTGTCGGTACACCGGTGTAAGAAATGCTTTGACCCCCACGGAGAAGAAACTGCGCCGAGGTTTTTGCCGTGGGCCATGAGCAACTACGTTCTAAACAAATACTCGGAGATCTCACCCCCGTTCCACCTGACGACTGACGACGTGACCGCAGAGCTAGACCCACACCACGTCACGCCCCGAAGACTAAGCAAACACCGACCAACGAGAGGGCTGGGCGGCGAAATTCCGGTGCAATATTATACGTACTGGGATGAGCTAGAGCACTCCACATGGGAACAGGAAGAGGATTTAACGCGGTACGGGAACTTGGTAATGAGGAACTGCGCGGGAGAACCTGTGCAAGTCAGAATGAATAACACGAAATATCGCCGGTACAGAGTCCAAGTAGCTAATCGAGCAATTGCCCGAGAAAAAGGCAGGAGACATGTACCGACCGGATATATCGTGTGCTGTGTCGTCCGAGCACGGCCGAGTTTGTATTCACCTGACATCGTCGGTTCGTACATCTATTTCAAAACGACCCACGCAGGATGGGAGCTGGCGCGAGTGGTGGGACTAGCGGAGGACGTGGAGAGCAAAAGTCTACCGCATACCATAAAGATGCTAGACCTGGGGAAGCAATACAACGTACATTTATCGAAGGAGACACTAACAACCGTTAGCGAGGAGCGAGGATCTTGATGCTGGCATGTGCATCAGCGAACGCGGAGTCCGAAAAACTACACACCATCGTTGGAGTAGAGGTGTCGTGGGGGGAGTCGGTGATTGCAGACAGCGGGACATGTCCAGGCTGCAGGTTAACTTCGGGGGGGGGGGCGGGGTTGCAATACCAGCAGAAATAGGGGCAGAGTTGGAATTACGCAATCAGGGTACGCCGAGGGCGGCATTTTGGCTATACGAGAATTGTAGTATTTCCAGCGAAACTTGGTGGTGCCTGGGGCAGGAGGGAGGGGGTTTGAGCCCACGCAAGTCAATGCCTAACAGGAAGGGTGCACGGGTTTCGCGTCGCCGGTGCAAATGGGCGGATATTGATAGTGGGTCGAAAGGGAGAAGGAACTAGCCCACCCAAAACGATACCCGGGATGGGATGCTGACATCTTTCGACGTGGGCAGCGAAGAAACCGTGGAAGGGCCCGTTATCTGGCTGAAAAGGTCCCATACGTATCAGGCTCGGGAGGTTCATGAGCTCAAGGCAAGGAAAAATATCAAACTCGGAAAAGAGGGCGGTGGAATGGTAGACGTGGGTCGCAGAAGAGAGGTAGCGAGCCCACCCAAAACGATAGTCGGTTCGAAACGCTCATACCCGGAAAAACAAATTATCTCCAACTCAGAAATTGGGAGCGGCGGGATGTGGTGGTGGGTTGGGAGGGACGGGGGAACGAGCCCACCCACGCCGATGCTCGGCTCGGAGAGATCATAACCGGAAAGGAACAAACCCACAGGTTCAGATGGTAAACCTATAGGAATGTTAGGGTAGGGGGTGGTGGCGACAGTGGCATCACAGAGATGCCTTCAGGAACAGGTAGGGGTTGTAGGTTCAGGTGGTGAACCCACAGGGTTGTTGAGGCAAAAGGGGGGTGGCGGTATTGGTGTCGGATGGGAATTCGCGACAGTTGGGTTTGTTGTGGTCGGGGGAAACCAGGGCACGCTAGTGGGTAAACGGAGAAGTTGGCCGGGAGGTACCGTTGGTGGCCTGGTATAGGCGGGATGGTTTGGGCCAGGGTAGCCGTGAAAAAGGGGCGGTAGGGGGTCCATCGTTGGTCGAAATGAGAACAAACCAGACCTTGAGCGGGAGGGCGGTTGCTTCCTCCAGAGGGTCGGCGGAGACCGGAGCAAGGCGGCTCTGTGGTACACGTCAGGGTGGAGAACGGCTTGGGGGATTCGGCAAGTGCGCCTCGGTGGCAATGGAGGGGACCGGGACAAAGGTGTTCCATGAAAACCGGTCGCGTTCAAGGGGGGGGCGCGCCTGAGTTGTTCTGTCGCGTTGGAAAGGGTCGGATCGAGGTCGGTAGTAGGAGGGTTCGGTGAGAAATGCCGAGACCGAAAGAGGATGACTCGTTTGCAACGCGGCGGGTTAGGAGGAAAAGGCGGCTGCCAACCGAATGAAGCGGTTATTGCTTCTGCCTATGGATGGGATAGCCAGTCTCGGGTGTACCGTTACCGAAGCTAGAGATACGAACTGGGAGGGCGGTTGTAGATGTCGAGGGTCGTTGCGTGGTGGTACGGGAGTAGTTTCCGGCGTTCGTCAGCCTCGTAACCATTGTCCCAGGTAGGTAATGAAGGAGCTCCGGCATTTGTTGGCGACCCAGGCTACGGTAGGGGGGTCCCCTTTTGGGGCTTTAATTTCAGTGGTTAGGGGTCACTCGCGCGAGTAACTCCTTTGTTCCTATGCAATCTTATGTTTTCTTCATATTTTACATTGACGAAATCAATCCGCAATGAAAAGGTGATCTAAGCTGCGCCAAAACAAGTGCCTACACCATCTTCATCCGTGAGGTACAGAGCCACTCGTGCGAGCGGCTCAAAACACACCAGTGAAAATGGGGGCACCCCCCCTACCGTAGCCTTGGTCTGGCCTCGGAACCAATGTCCATGGCTGGTCGTAGGAACGGTTCCGATACTTGGTCGAAGCCCGGAGAACTGAGGGATCGTGGTGTCGATCAAAATGTCGGTATCGGGCGATGTCGGAAACTACTCCACAGGGTGATAAGAAAGATCCGTAGAAGAAGAATCTAGAAGGGTGGCACTGCTAAAGGTTGAACATCCCAGAAGAGGTAGATCGGTGTAGGCTGGCTGCGGTGAGCCGCCAAGCAGTGGTCAGTTGCGGCTGTCTGTAAGAATGTAGCGTGGCGATGGCGAGGGTGCAGCTGGTTGGTCTAGAGAACAGGGGCGGCAGGGTCCACGTGATCGCAAAGGGAGTTTTGGTATTGAATCATCGAGGCTCTGGGAGGGTCTCCGTGGGTGGCGTTTAAAGGACCGGGGCAAAGATACCCTGGGAGTCCTGTCTCCAAGCGGCGTTGGATGAGCAGGATAGAACTCGCTAGGAAATGCCGTACCTGTGGTCCGTGTCGACGCAATCCACGAGGGTTGCGGGAAGACGGGGCAGGGGGCTCAGGGCATGTCCTGGTCAACTATGATCGCGAGTCTTTCATCATGACGGGACTGTCCCTTGGGCCCAGGGGCAGTGGTGCTGTCAACACTGTGGCAGCGAGTGGGAACCCGTCGCTCGCGGGCCCACCGCTGGCATTTGAAAAACGCGCACGTCCTAGGACGAGCGCGGGTGGAGCCGCCGATAAATAGGCGAGGCGGGCGCAGGATGCGATGACCCAGAATTGGAAGCACAAGTTTCGTGCTGTAGTCCGGAACCGCTGGTAGCCGTGGTCTTCGGCAAGTAGCATTGCTCATCGGTGGAAGGCGTCGAGTGGAGCATCTCAGTAGGACTGGACGTCTTGGCTTCCTCGCACCCACATCTCAAGACCATGGCAAGAACAAGGGGATCAGGCTTGGACAAGCGATATAGCATGTATGGGGCTGGGCGGGGAAGGTAAATTGTTAGGGAGCGAGGGCGTCGGTGGAGCTCGTTCTTTTAAATTTGAAGCTGGAGCCTCGTCCCGCAATTAGATGGCCTGGTGCTGGTAGTGCTGTATCGGCTGATCAGCGTGTAGCGTCCAGGGATTTTTGCCGCAATGGTTATCGGCCGGCCACGCTGTTGCTGCCGATTTTGTCGTCGTTGTCGCAGCAGTTGCCCGAGGAAGAAAGGCGATCATGGCGGTTTCAACCCAAAAAATAGTTTCCGCGCCTTTACAACGAGCGGCACTGGTTGTCGCGGGTCATTGCCGGGTGATGGCACCGGGTGTATGGTCCGCACATTTCCGTAAATACCTAAAGTAAAAACCAACATCCTGAAGTATGCCCATACCAGGGTTGAGCGCACCAGAGGCGTAGCGGTGTTGCTATAATGGGAGAGTGCCTCCGGCACGATGCAGACGCCAGCGAGAACGCCCGAAAGCCAGCGGAGTGGTACTCGATGGCCAGGTAGTCGACAACGATGCTCGTCGCAGGTTGTGTCCCGTATCGCAATATGTGGTGGTTGCGAGCCACCACTTTTCACCACTTTCTGCGGTTCGTGAGACTGGCGCAGGCATCGTGGGCGTCACGATTCGGGTGGTCGCGACCGCCGTCGCGGCCACTTCGGATAGGATGGCGTCTGCGTCGTTAGGCGACTTTGCTGTCGCTGTTGCTGCGGTCAATATCGATGATTTAGGTGGTAGGCGGAGAAGAATGGTGGTGTAGGTGGTAGTCAGAGAAGAACGGTGGTCTTGACCCGAGCGGTAGGTGATGCGGGGGGGTGCGTGCGGCGTTTGTTTGGGGGCTTGTGCTTGGGGCGTGTAGGGCAATACGGCAATAAAGTTGGTTTGGCGGCTCTGTGGCCGTTTGGACAACTGTAGTAGCGGCGGGAGGGGGTAAGAATTCCAAGGAAATAGACCGAACCGGCAGATTACCGCAGACGGAGCGTTGAACGATGCCGACATGAGTCGTAGTTGGGTAGGTACGACGTGGCCAATAACCGATTTTTTTTTTTACCGCAGACAGGGGTGTCTTAGGGTGCCGCCCAGTCGAGACCGTGGGCGCGCCGGAGGCAGTTGTGAGCAAGTACCAGCAAACAGAAGCAGGGGCGATTGGGCGCAGGGGGTTAAGCGCGGTGATGGGCGGGCGGTTTTGAACCGTTGTGGTGATAGACGCGGCCGCGTGGGGTGGGCAGCTATGGGAGCCGGGGTTGGGATGTGAGCAGCAACGTCTCGGTTGGGACGGTAGTCGTGGCTCAGATGGGGGGATGGGGCACAAAGGGCTGTAGTCGCGGTGGAATTATATTCAGTAACACCGCGGCAATGACCTGATGAGTGTTGTTGCGGCGACACACTTTTTTCGTAGTCGTCGCTGTACTTGCGGCGTTGTTGCGATCCCCCACGGAAAAAAAAATATTTCTTGCCCTCGGGCGCTAAACAAAAATCGCAGTCGCATCAGGTGGGCGTCTCTCGTAGAGGGATCCGTCCTCCTAGTCTCGGCGTGTAAGGTGGCTGTATCAAACGTCGAGGGATCAGGTTTGACCGAAATAGGTCGGGGTCAGTGGCGGTGGCGGAAATGCCGTCAACGACCCTGGCCGCAAAAATGCGCTCCGGGCATTATTTTGATTTTATCGGACAGAATGACAAGGTCCTTCACTGGGACTGTACCACCCATGGCTACAGTAGGAGAACGCGAAGCACATTGTTCATTGTGAGGGTTGAGGGGTTGGGTTCTGGTTGGTGCGGGATTTACCGCGAGGGTTGGGGGTGGGGTCCATGTTGGTCCGGAATGGATAGGGAAGGTATCGCGCGCACCGGAGTAGAGAAGTAGGATGTAGTACAAGTAGTTGTTAAACGTCACCAAGAAGACCGGAGGGTAATGGATGATTGTTGATATTCCCGGGGGAAGTGCGTGGTGCTCGGGAGACGGTTAGAACCACCGAGTTGTCCAGTCGAAAACAACACCAAATCAGACCTCACAACACGGAAAATATGTTTACCTCTTATACCCGTCGATAACCTAAGCTATGTTTGAGGTTTTCCGAAGCAAACGATCCGGACCTAAAAATGACGGTGTACTTCTGGGGTGCACTGTTTTAAAAAATACCGGGGGGGGTTCCGTGTAACACACGTAGTATACTCGTGAAAAAGGGAGAGAGATGGCACTCGGAGCGCGATGCACTCGGAGTGCAGTTTTACTCAACTGTATTTGTGCTCAAACACGATTCTAATACAGTTCGGGTCATTCCAACGCTGCATCAGGTCGGGAGGGCGTAACAGCAAAAACGGAAGCCTCATAAAAAAATAGCTTAAACACGCGTGGGGTATAAAGCGTATTGGCGAGGCTCGTGGCACGTTGAGTCTTCACCCTCACAGAGGTTTTCAAAATAGAACACAGTGCACCGTTAGAGGATTTTATAAAATACTACCGATATGATGTTGTGGGATGCTCGACGTTGTAATACCGTCTTTCGCGCATTCGGGGTTTGAAATCCCTCAAAACAAATATGGCATCGTGACAAAGCACAATCATTATCAATTGCGTAAGTCAGCATTATTTGCAGCGCGTGTTGATGCTCGTGACAAGACGATCATGGTTGCACGACCATTTTTGCAAGACGAGATGCGCGTGATGAAAGCAACACGTGCAGCATAGAAACGGAGGAGGGGGCATTTCCCGTGGTTGCTCGCAAAATTATTGTTAAGCAAGTAACATAAGAAATAAATGCCTTCAAATAAAAAAAAAAAAGTAAAAAAAAGCAACAGTTGTTGACTTTCAAGCTTGCGCAGCAACGTTACAATTTTGAGCAGCATAGACCCTGCTTTATCGTAATATTGAAGCGGAAAACGCGTTGAAATTTGT
This sequence comes from Undaria pinnatifida, assembly GCA_012845835.1. Classification (NCBI taxonomy): domain Eukaryota; class Phaeophyceae; order Laminariales; family Alariaceae; genus Undaria; species Undaria pinnatifida. Next base: position 1,402,995 of record JABAKD010000002.1, on the reverse strand, counting down.
GCATCATCCACCCTATATCACCAGAAACGGGGAAACGTAGACTCGGTCGGGTGACAAAAGTTGGGCAAACCTGAGCAGCGTCTATTCCACTTCATCATACGAGATTGGGCAGATGCGAGGTAACTTTGATGCTTTTTTTTTTTTTTTTTTTCGAAACAAATTGGTAGCGTAGAACCTGCGTTTGTTATGGTGTAAACGCTGGCCGAACGCGGGGGGGGGGGGGGGAAATCCAATATTAGGCAGCGCAGAGCTCGGGCACGACAAATAAACTGGCAAAAATACGTGGAAGTGTGGTGAGCTAAAGCTTTTTTTTTCCCCATCCGCCGGAGGATTCTGATGGTATCGTCATCACGTACGTGTCATATCGATATGTACCGTAGGACCAAAACCTGCCAACAAGAAAAAGGCACTAAGGACAAGTATTGTGCCGTATTCGATACCAGTGTATGATACGCATCTACAATACATAAAGCAAAAGAGTGCATGAGGAAAAACAAAACAGAGACCGGGTGGTACTGGCGTCTAGGAGAGCGCGTATGTTATAGAAATGTGAGATAACAACTGCAGCACACCACAAAGACGCTTGGTGCTTGGTACTAGGTTCCATCCCACCCTTACTAGTCTCCATCTCACACACACGATGCTTCAAAACTTCCAAAAAACGAAATGTTTCGAAAGTTTTATCAAAGCAAGATAGAAGATTACCAGAACGAACACTAGTAAAAGTAATCGCGACCTGCACTACTGCTCGCTGAAAGAGCCAACACAGCAGTAGTACAGCTACAGCAGTACTACGAACGACTCCCGATACACCCACCGAAGGACGGACTGCCGGCCAATTACGTGATAGACAGCTGGTCGTGGTTGTCACGTGTCTCTGTGTTGGGGGCCTCCGTGCCCTGCCTCTTGTTGGCTCTTGTTTGGGGAAAATATGCGGTGTGCTCGATGGTCTTACGGCAGCAGCACACCAGAACGTCCGCTCGTACGACGTATCATTCTTACAGGAAATGTAATATATTTTTCTCCAGTAATATGGAGATAAAACGGTTGTTATATATTGGACAGAGTGATGCGTGTACGACTAAACTTGCCAACGGCACTCGTACTGCACTTTGAGCCACCTGCTGTGGTTCTGGTTGCTACTAGTTGCTTCAGTATGTGCTAGAAATTTTGCCCTTCGGCTACTGCTGCTACACCTGCTGTTGTGCGTTGGCCAATGTCGTCAGTTGGCGTTCATGATCGTCGTACATACTGTTCTCACCCAGTACGTACGGGTTTCCTCGTACCTCAACCGTACGACGACGAGCTCAAAACAGAAGGAAGGTGACATGAAATGGCATGGACAATGGCCACATAGAAGCGAACACAGCGGGGTAGTTCGCTGCGAATCAACCGCACTCGTTCATACCTTCAGCGGAGGCTTCCTGGAGTGTCAGCGGCCGTGCTAAAGCCAGGGCCAAAGGCCAAAGAGATGCCTCTGCCTGATTCTTTTGGCTCCAGATTCTGTTTCGTGAAAAAAATCATGGTTTGGAAGATATTTTGTCACGAAACGTCTTGCCGTCGGTAATTTGTGTCAGTAAGTTGTTGGATATCGTCGGTAATTTGTGTCACGTTTTAGGTGAACCCACCTTTAAAAAAATGGATTTCCAGCTGGCAAAACGAGCAGATACAAAAGCAATATAAAGGCCGAGCAAGAAACCAAACGAACTCGTAAAATAGTACAGCAAAGAAACTAACGCTCGAGAGTATGCCACGGCAAAATTCCAAACATTATCAAGTACCGCGTGGAAATGATGCCAATTTTGTAAATCATCCAGGCGTTGCAGTCATTAAGATTCAACCGAAATCTCCGAAATTCCTCCTCGACATGAGGTATTTTTGCAGCTTCTCGCTTGTCTCGGTCGGCATCCGTCGGCGTTCACGTCGATGCGCGGAACGGACACGGCAGGGCGAGGGGCGTTGGAGCCGCCGCCCCGAAGGCGGCGCTCGAACGAAGCTATATTCGACCGAGAACTCAAGTTCCGCGAATCGCATACTTCAGCCGAGACAAAAAAAAAAATCCTGACGAAATCCCTGACACCAACGAAGGATTTTATATAGATTTATATATATTACACTGAAAAATGAAAATACACTCCAACTGTGAGATCGAATATTTTGTCGAGACTCACCTTTGCAAGCTGTGGGTGATAATCCGATCGCGCGTATTACGGGTTGTGTGTCCTCATTAACCATATAGGTCGGCGACTCCCCTTGCAACTACAGTGTAGCTATCAGGGTCAACAGGGTGATGTTAGTCAGTCTGTGCTCGGAAACTATAAAACCCATTTCTGAGGGGGACAAAATCTGACAGCTGTGGAAGGAAATGCATCCATATATCAAATGAATCATGTGAGTCGAATCACCGGTGAGGGGAGGGCGGAGTTTTGAACATAAAGCAGGTGCGGGTATCGCAACAGCAGGTCAGGTGCTGCTGCTGCTGCTGGTGTGGGCGTCACAGTAACCGAAGGAGCTGGTGGTCCACCAGTCGGGGTATTGTCCACCGGAACAGACATGACATTGTATTTTCGAGCTGGTTGATGGATCAAGACGGAGTGGGCAGTGGATATGTGTGTCTCATGGGCCGGAAGCAGATACAGGTAGTGTGATGATAAAGTATTGATAATCAATACGAATATATTTGATAAATCAACGCCAGTTTGCGCTTTTTAGTACGGGGTAACACATGGGCCAGCCTGTGGGCCGGCTCATGTACCGGCTCTTCAAATCCACAAGCCGCCCCATCTGGAGCCCATGTCTCTCGAGTCTCGCTGCGAATGTCATCCTGCGCCGGGCCGACAAAATTGGAAAAAAAGTTGATGGGCCGGGCCGAGTCTTAAGACTTGCTGATAAATAAATATGAATTCGATGGGCCGGGCCGGGTCGCAGTTTATCTTCTGAAACAATTGACGGACCGGGCTGGACCACGGCCCGACCTCTGAAAAAATGATTGGACAGGCCGGAACACGGCCCATCCCATGAAAGAATGTGGTGGGCCTGGCAGGGCCGCGGCCGACCAAATATAAACATGAAAGGCCGGGCCCGGCCGCGGCCCACAATATGATATATTATCGGCCAGGCCGGGCCCGGCCCGGCCAAACTCACGGTCGCCCCGACAGTGCCGGCCCGCGACAAGCCCTGACAATACAAACGTTGACAAAGTCCACCCTGCCCGTGAGATGGCCCACGACGTTTTGCTGGCAGGCCCAGACCGCGGCCCATCTATGCTATTTGTGGTAAGTGCTACTATGTATGACGACTTTGTCGTCCACCCTGCCGATAAGAGGCAACCAACCAACAGTTACCGGCCGAGACACGGGCCGGTTCGCGGGCAACCTGTACAAAGAAGCCGCAGAAGAGCTGTTTGTTACTACATGTTTTCCAGTAAAAAACAAAAAATAACAGGCGAAGAAAACAAATGGATTCGATACTCGCGATATGCATATACTGAACGAAAACTGAAGATGGTTGATGAAGCAGGCGTATTTCTGCATACCAAGTAAGTGTTGTTGCTGCTGCTAGCACTAGACAGAGCAGACTACACACCTGAGATGACGCAAGCAGAACCGAACAACAAACTGCCCTAAGAAACAAGAACTGCTGCTGTGTACATGTATGCTGCCCCAGAAACAGCATTGACGAGAGTGCAGCTGCCCATATGACATCCATGTGATTTTGGCCTATCACGTTTCAGGAACACCACACTCTAGACTACATATCCATACATCCCCTTCCCAACGAAAGCCGGCACCTTTGCAACAAGGCTTCGTTGCGCATTGGCGCGTACGTTTTTCATCTCTGTCTGGCTGTTTGTCGAAGAGGAAGGCTAAGTGGCTCAAGGCCCCCAGGAGAAAAACACCCTTCCCAACCAGCGTCTTGCAGAGTGGGGATGGGGACTCTGACGAAGCGCCCGCTAAGCCCAAGCCCACATGATGATTGCGCTGTCGACTCGTTGTCTACGGCACCGTGACCTGTGCCAGAGGAATGTAGAGAAACGTTATCATGATCGGGTATTAGAAGGAAATATTAGATGGTGTCAGCTGTTTTTTTTCTACCACTAGTACGAAGCACCAAGCAGATGATTGAAGTTATTATTTTTTTTGTATCCTATTACTCCTAAATACTTGCAATGCACAGCAGTTTTACCAGGAAGTCAACAATTTAGACCCCCTTCAACCGTCTGACGTCGTTTAACATCTCTTACGAACGTCAGTATATTTTCTAGTGTCCCATGCCCTCTCCGCTATTCTTTAGCCGTGTGCTGTTTACAGTATTATTAGACATTACAGGTAATGTGCCTGGTATATGATATTATGATGAAATAATATATTCATTTTTTTGTCAACACGTTTTTTTACCCAACATAATCAGTACGTACACTATTGTCCGTGGTGATTCTTCATCCTAGAGAGATGCAAATGCGGTGTGTGTGATCACAGACTTAGGAGAGAGTCGGAGTAAACCAATGTATTAACAGTTTCGGTGCATGCCTTCGTTTCCAATCGCGGCGTTTAGCCATCCGAGCCCAACCCATCCCAATCCCGATGTTTTCGTCCTCGCTGTCGTGGTGTTTGCTTACCCACGCGATTCTCAGCCTCTCCTCTCCCCACGCTGCACCAATTACGCTCTCCGCCGTGCCGATGCTGCTCCTTTGCTTAGAAAGCACAAGGAAAAAGAAATAAAAATAAAGAAAGGAGAAATAAAGGTATCATAATTCATCAATGTAAACTAAATAACAACAAATATAACATATAAATCATACTCTCATTTCTCATACATACCTGGTAGCACAACATGACGCAAGTTTAGTCGGCTTTATGTCGGAACGGAATATACACTTTACGCGTAAGATGTTGGAAATTCCCCTCCTCCGCCCCCTTCCCATTTGAACACTCCGTTGTACGACTGACAGGATATACATTATAAACTGATGCATGCATTCCTTCCACAACCGTCTGATTTGTCCCCTTAAATGACTTAGAGTTAGTTGCACGCGCATATTGAGTTGTGGCCCCCCCCCCCCCGCTCCCCCCCACTCCCTCTTGTTCAAACGCCCAATCTAAAACCGAAGTCTGCCAGAGTAATAATCACTACTAGGCAGTTGGTATCACCTAATTACCTATCTAGCAATCCATGCCGTGGCTCCAATTCATATCCTCCCCTCCACAACGTTTCCGCCTTCCCCACCACCCGCACCATCACCTAGACGTAGCACCACACCTATAGCAAGGTCATAAATATAAGCGACCTAATAGAGCGGTTGGTAATCTCCCTCTCCCACCCCCCTCACCCCTTCGAACATTCCGCCCTCTCCTCACTGGTTGTACGACTTACAGAATATACATGATAAACTGATGCATTTCTTCCACAACCGTCAGATTTGTCCCTTTAAAATGATTTTTTTTTGCGGGCATCGATTGAGCACCGTTCCTCGGCCGTTGGAACGTCGGGTGCTCTACCTGTTTCAGGTGAACCACACCGTTAAAACTTCGACCTAACCAGTGTTGGCACTGAATCTTGATGCACCAGGTTCGGTGCAATTTCGATAGGTTTCCTCCGTAACGGTGTTCGGCGCGAAGTTCGAAAGGTCGTGCATACTACTGATGACTGCCCGGTTCGCAGCGGTTTTCAGATATTGGAAATCCTTCGATGCTGTTCGGTGCTGTTATATATCCTACGCACACTTCTTGAAAATGTGACTTTCGACAAAATATTTGACCTCACAGCTAGCTGTACTTTCATGTTTTTAGTCATCATGTCCGACGGTGAGGCTCTATGCGGTATTCACGAAAGCAAGAACCTTACGTAGCGCGCTGGTGGAGTGAACCGCACCGAACTGCACCATTATGAGGGGACATACCACTCCATGGAAAATTCAGGGAAACAGTATGAGGCGCGTGGGAGGATCAGCCGGAGAGCACTGCTTAGGTTGGTTGTTGATTGGACGAAATATCTCATGAATTAATAGTGTGAAGTTCAACAAGCACCCATGCTAGCCTTTGGATCGTCAGAACTTGTACTCATTTTCTGGTGCGTCAGGCGACATTCCCGTTGTTGCCTACCTGGTGCGTACGAACAAACGCGATGTTGCGTCTTCTACCATTCTTCACATCTCTATCACCGACGCCCAAAACCTATCCAAGAGCCAAGACACCCAAGAAGCTGTGGTAAGCCCCTTGTTGTGCGTGATGATACCAAGCAGGAGCAGTGAGGGGTATACCGTACCGATCGTAAAGCTACTAACATTCTTCACATCTCTATCACCGACGCCCAAAACCTATCCAAGAGCCAAGACACCCAAGAAGCTGTGGTAAGCCCCTTGTTGTGCGTGATGATACCAAGCAGGAGCAGTGAGGGGTATACCGTACCGATCGTAAAGCATTCGCATGTTCGTCTATATTAGCGGTGATCACATAAATATGGTCTCATCGCCGAAGGGATTGCTCTGTTTGTCGGCCTTGTCGGTGGCCCACTGTTCGTTTGAAGAATTTTTCCATTTATTTTCTGTGATCTCTGTCGGATTCGTTTCCGGGGCGTATCGCGTAGCTGAATCTGGACTTCTATTACGAACGACTGCCGCGGATAATGCACAACCTGCACGATGCCTCGGACCGGTTGAACTACTGTTACGTGTACTAAATCAACCACAAGGGTCACTGACTGGTTCTCGACATGTAGACAAGACATTCACGCTTTTTTGTTCTAATGTGTTTCCATCCGATCGATTGCGCGTTGAATGTACGAGAATTTATTATTACTATGCATCGCGTCACATGGGATCGACGACATAAAGCAGTTTCTTGTCGGGGGGCTCCCAACTTTTGTATTTGGAGCATCATATACGTCTTTGCACTCTTGTTGCTTCAATTTTCTTTCCTCTCTTAATAGCCGTAGACACGCGCTCATGCCGCATCCCCACGACGGCACGCCTTCCTTTTTATCAGTGCTGACTTCGGTAATTTCGCCGCGGTACGTTGTAACGCGGCAAAACCAAGGTGGCAGTTGGTAAACGGTACGTCAGCTTCATAAGTCGCAGTTACCATTCCCATTCTAACCATTACCACGAAAGTCACGTTCTCCCATTCCCATCCAAGTCGTCACCGAGAAGATCATGTTATCTCAATCCCATCGAAATAATGTATGTGTACACATCGCCCTTTCTTCGGCTTCTCCTAACCACCCAACCGAATACCGTGCAAATGTGCAGTTCCCAATTACGTACAAGCTGGGAAGGCCAAAAATCATACGCCTCTTCAGGAAGCTTTACCGTCAACGTTTTTGTCACAAGGACTTGGAAAGTGGAGGCGCTGATCCTCATACAACATTGCGGATGCCAAAAAATAAAGGATAAATCCGAGGTTTTGATTTTCCCGACTCGATGTCGCCGAGATATCTGCAAATAAAAACTCAAAAGCATGAACTTTTCCACACAAATTCGTACGAAAATATTCGTTGATGATCATGATTAAATCTGATGGAGACAATGCTAAAGATCCTCTTAGATATAAAGATCGACATATAGCCTAGACTGTATGTTTCATTGCCAATTTCACCACCCATCAAGATATATTACGACGATTCTATTCCATAGGTTAGGCTCCGCACGTTTTCCTCGCAGAAACGGGGCTTTCAAACTCTGGCCACGAGCCACGCAATATTTTTTGGAGTTTGAACCTGAAATCCAGATACGTGGTTTAGAAAGAACTTCTCAAAACAGCCTAACGAACTTCTCAAAACAGCCAAAAAATACTTTTTTCGGTTGTGATTTTTCTTTTTACAGAGATGAAACCACGGAAAAGATCCCCGCGGGTCGGCAATTGAAGGGGGAGTCGACGAAAATAATAATAATAAAAAAATGAGTTGCTTTGGTTGTGCGGGCGAGCGGCATCCAAATAAATAGTCTAGTGTCTCAACATTCCATGTCCTAACTTCAAACATTGCGTGGCGCACGGGGAATTTAATGATGTACAGCTTCCTTGGCCGGCCCAGCTTGTACAGCAGTTAGGTGAAATGCATTAACGCAAACACATCAATCTATTCGATATAACCATCTAGGCCACCAGTGAGTGGTTGAGACGGTCAAGTTGATGGACCTGCCTGAGGTTTCAGTTTTCTCTAGGCGACTGCGCATTGCTTTTGGCCTTTTTATACTTGTTTGTTTTGTTTTGTTTTGTTGTGAATGTTTTCTTGTTTATGGACTAGGAACAAATCTGTTGCTTTGTCTGTTTGAGCGGACAAACACATGCGCGCGCTCAAAGCGCACATGTACGAAAGCAGGAAAACGCCAAGCAAAATACGCGCGACCGAGGGCAAGCAGTCATGAGGGAAGTCGAATATCTTTGTTGTTCGTGATGCCTCCGGCAGTGGTGGCGTGGTTTCGTCTGACACAGTTGTTCCTTCCGCTTGAGGTGGCGGTGGTGCTGCAGCCACAACCTGCTTTTGACGGGCGCGTTGCGCCGCAGCTTCGTGGTTACGGAGCTACCACGCTCCGCTCGGGCATCTGCACACCGGTCACAGTAGTCACCATATAGTCTAGTCCCACAGAGTTATTATGGCAAAAGTGCCAAGAGGTCGTGGGTTTGGCGGGTGGTTACGGAGCTACCACGCTCCGCTCGGGCATCTGCACACCGGTCACAGTAGTCACCATATAGTCTAGTCCCACAGAGTTATTATGGCAAAAGTGCCAAGAGGTCGTGGGTTTGGCAGGTGTTTCACGAGTTTGCGCCTGGCGTCAGCGAGAAAACCATGTTCTGCCCAGCTTACAAGGGCTTGCTCAATCAAGTGGAAAGCGCAAGCCGGATCATCCTATTTTACCTTTTGGCTGAGAAGATCGGCCCGCCCGCCTGTATTACGTACGAATAGGCTTGTACTTAAGACTTGCAAGCAATGGATCCACGCACGATATTCCCTGATGTTCGGATGTTTAGGCATACGTTGTGACGTGGGCATGTCACGCGCTGTAGAAATACAAATGAGTATCACGGTGGCCGGGTGCCATCCAGCGATTACCGTGGATTACCGTGGTAGCCGGTTCCTGTGCCGATGAGTACCAAGGCGACCAGCTAATACCCAAAAATGACTGTGGATTACCGTGGTGGCCGGTTCCTGTACCACTGGGTACCAAGGTGGCCAGTTACCATCCGTAATTGCCGTGAATTATCGTGGTGGCTGGATACCGCGGTAAACGATACCAACTTAAAAAAGACATACCGACGTGAACCCTGATCTTTGTGGGAATACTCCATCAGGTACTTCTTCCCTGGTCGACCTGCACCAAAATGACACCTACGCACACTGCTAGGCGCTGTCAGCAGTTTAATATTTAAAAAAGCGAAGAAAGATGCACATCAGCTGTGAGATCGACGAAAAATGATTTTTTTGAACAAAAAGCATCTTTTTGCAAGCTAGCTGCGTGTGATAATTCGACCGCGGGTGCGACGGGGTGTGTACCCTGGTGAAGGATACAGGTCGGTGACCCCCCTGCTGATGCCAGGGTCAATAGTGCTAAGACGTTCAGCCACGTCCTCCGCACGGAAACTGTATAACCCGATGAGAGAGACGAAACCAGGCACCTGAAAAATTCAAAGTGCAAGAAACAATATGTGTTACAGTGCGAGATAGCTTTTGCAATGGGCTACTTGGGTCTACCGCGTTTGTACGCAAGTCCCTGTGTACTGCCTGTATATGTCGTAGGCCCCGGCGGAGGTCTAGGCCAGGCATGATGCTCCGTGTTTTCGCTGTCGAATCATGACAGAACATGCTGTGGACGTCAATCCCTACTGCTCCGATGTGATCTCTTCTGCTCTTCTTGAGGTATTGCAAAGTTACGCTCACAAACCTGTATTGATCGATTGAAGACCAACGAGCGAGATATGGCGTCAGGCGTCGGGCGGTGCACACTTGCTCCTAAACCTCTTCTAGCGCCCATACCACGCACAATCAGGTAATACACAAACTAAAGCTTCGGGAATATCTTTATATGAGACATCCTGCACTAAGGTCGTTTTTCCGTCGGCGGTCTGTTAGCCGCGACTGTGTTCTCAACCCTTTGGGCTTACAAATCCCAATCAATGATGTTTTCGGAATTCCTCCATGTTTAATAACATAGCAAATTACTACTCCACATCGAAACACTTTCCTCCACCGTGTGAGCGCTAGTAAGGCGCGGAGCGAGATGGCACCGCATCACCATCGTGGGTTGTGCCCACGCAACCACGCAACTTGCTAGCGAAAAAAGAGGCTGAATCGGTGGCTGTCTGCCCAGTGACGAGGCTTTTAAAGACTCTATGTAGACATTTTTGCGACCCATACGAACATGAGTGCTTTGGTTGTCGTGCCTTTGTTAGTATTCATATGTGGAAAGGATTGTAAATTTCGCGGACAAACCGTTTGTTGCAAAAACACACCCCAAGAACAAAACTCTTTCCATTCTCCGCGCGTGCTCTAGAGGGCGCACCGCGATTCGGCGCCCGCACCACGATCGAGGTTTGCGCCCATCCCACGGTGAAGGCCGAATAATGAACTAAATCGGTGGCCATCTGCCCAGTAACGAGGCTGTTACAGACTCGAGACATTTTAGCGAGTCGTACAAACCGCAGTAGTAGTAGTGTTTTTGTTGTCGTGCGCCACCATCAGTCAACATAAACTCCAGTATGTGTCATGAATTCCGAATCAGGCGGACAAATAGTTACTACATGCAAAATCTCTCTCAAGATCGAGACTATTCCCACCCCCCCGCGCGCACTAGAGGGTACGCTGCTGTTCGGCACCGTATCACCGTCGTGGTCTGTGCCGACCCTGTGGTGCTAGCTAAAAAAAGGGCCTTGCTGGTGGCTGCCTGTTCACTATCGAGGCTGTTGAACACTCGAGACAATGAAAGAGTCGCTCAATCGGGTGCTTTTGTCGTCGGGCCTCCAATTGTGTCGTAAACATTTCAAATTCCGTGGACAAACCGTTTGTTCTGAAAACACACGCGAGATTGAAACACTTGCCACCCCCACACTATCGCGAGAGAGCGTATCGCGGGCGGGCACCGCACCACTAGCGTGATCCGTGCCCACCTCACGCTTTTAGCGCTAACGTGGGATGATTCGATGGCTGTCTGCCCAGTAACAAGGCGGTTAAAAATCCTCGAGACATGTTTATGACGCGATGCCTGTTATTTGAACGCCCTCCTCAGCACGCGGGGGTGTGGAAAGAGTACGACGTATCGATATCGAGTGCTGATTTGCAAACAAACGGTTGGCCGCCGAATTCAGAGTTCACCCCACATATACTTACTAATAGAGGCGCGACAACAAAAGCACTAATTTAATCCTACTGTTTGTAGGGCTCGCGAAAAGGTATAGAGTTTTTATCAGCTTTGTTAGTGGGAAGACAGCCACAGATTCAGACCATTACCTGGCCAGCAGCGTAGCGTGGGCACAGCCCACGATGGTGGCGCATCTCCGACCGGGGCCGCACCCTCCATAGGGTGATCTGGAGTGATACTTTGCAAGTAACCGGTTTGTGCGACGAAGTCAGAATTTATTACATATACGTGTACTTGCTACTAAAGGCCCGGCAACTAAAACACTACTAATACTCACTACTGTTTGGACGACTCGCGAAAACGTCTGGAGTTTTAACAGCCTTGTTACAGGGCAGACCACCACTGATTCAGCCCATCTCTCTTTATAGCAGCGTGGGGTGGGCACACACCCCCCTGGTGGTGCGGTGCCCGCACGCGGCGCGCTCTCCCGCGATCCCGTGTGGGTGGCAAGTGTTTCAATCTCGAGTGTTTTTTTTCAACAAACGGTTTGTCCGCGGAATTTGGATTTCATCCCACCTGCACGTACTATAGACGCACGACAACCAAAACACTACTACTATTGTTTGTACACGGCTCGCGAAAACGTCTACTGCAGTCTTCAACAGCCTCGTTACTCGGTAGACAGCAACTGATTCAACCCATTTTTTCACTAGCAAGCTGGGGAGGCACAACCACCGCTGGCGATGTGGTGACAGCCCGCTGCGCGCCCTCTACCTCGCGCGATAACTCGATCTGGAGTCTAAAGCCCAAATGGCTGAGAAAACAGCCGCGACCAACAGCCCGCCAACTGGAAAACGACCTTGTATTAATGAAAAAAAAAACTGAAAAGCCCGACCCATGTGGGATTATATCCCCAAACCAACGATAAACTCATTGTGAATATCCTTCAAGGGCCCAACCACGTTTAACCACCGGAGCGACAGCTTAGTTGAATGTTTGCTTTTGTTTCTTGTTTTTTGTTTTTCTTTTTGTGTTTTTCTTGTTTTTTTTTTTTGTTTTTTTTTTCCCCAGCGCCACCAGCTACCAATTAATTTTCGATTTTAAGCGTTCTTTGCACTAAGTTTATCTTCAATCCAATTATCAGCGTCCATACCAATTCCTCCTGGAGAGACGAGCTCTGTGGTCACAAAACACGACTCAGGGAGACACATTGCAAATGCAGCAAGGTGAATTATCTGCTATTTGGACATGAAATGCACCGTGCAACAGTTACGTATTCACTCCTCTGTATGTAGCACCTACCTGAGAAACGCTTGCTGCAGTCTTCTCCGTCCTAAACAGCTGATAAATGCACCGTTCTTTTTGCAGCCTTTTTGACCTTTTTGCATCACAATATCAGAACTCTTCTTGTCGTTCGTTTCCGTTCAATTATCATTTTTCTATGGCCTGGCTTTCTATGCTCTGTTCTCGATTGCGATACGATAGCATTTCCCTTGCTCTACCCATTATTGATTGCGATTTTTGGCTTTTTTCTCTGCCTCACAGCAGTCTGTGACCACAGGAGAAATTGTATACCTCTAAGATGAAGTATAAGCACGTCAGCACGGACACTAGATTTACTGATGTCGTTGCGTAGAAAGAAACCGGTTTGATGTAAAGACAACACATACGCCATCGAGAGTCGTAATGAATGCGCGGCCAAACCAAGAAGCAAGCCAGATCACCGGACAATTTGCGATAATGGAGAAAAGATGGAAACAAGGAGAAATGGTAGTTAGTACCAGAGGTAAGAAAAATGCAACTGCAGAAAATACAACAGAAAACAAAGACGGAAACAGCACTGCACGAGAAAAACGAAACAAACAGCCATTCAGGAAATATTTGTAGCGACAAAGCACATGAATCCATGAAACCAACGACGCACAACAGAGAGCCAGCAAATAGCAAGAAGGCAGATGAAGTTATCCAACTAACGTCGGGGGCAGCAACCATGTTGGGTAATGAATAACCCTACGCCGGGAGCAGGAGGGGCATTATGGCGTATCACCTGCACCCTCGATTTGACAGCATTTGCTGCAGTAGTTGTGCCAATACGGTCTTCATTAACGTTGTACAGAACACGAACAACACGAAGCTGAATAATACATGTCAAGCAAAGAACAAGCAGGTAATACCACTTAACCCGCGTCAGGGCGGCACTTAGACGGACTGGGTCCTGAGTGCAACTACTACTGCTGTACTACCAGGTAGAAGAGGGTTGGGAGGATCGCTCCTTGGTATATTCTGTACTTTCTATGTCTTCGACGGCGGTGTCCACAGTGACATCACCGCCTTCATACCACCATGCCAGATCACCATATGCCATCCGCTTACCAACGAATTGTCCACTTGTCGATTATTTCTCATCCCGAGAGGGGCTTGAAGTGCTTGTAAATACCCCGATGGTCGTCTTCGGCGAGTAATTTCTCTACTTCAGCAGTGCACCCTTCGAAATTAGTGCTGTGTACCCCTGGGTCTATTACCTTCCGCACGTTCGCACGCACCGTCCGCAACGTCTTCTGCGCGGCCTGTTCGCGAGGGGCGGCGCGTATGCGTTAAGAATGCCCCAACGGAAATACTACTACTTTAGACCACCTCTGGCGTGTTATTGTCTGAGTCCGGTTTATGTCGATATAGTCTATATATTATATAAAAAATACACTCTCCAGCTGTGAGATCGAACATTTTGTCGGAACTTATCTTTGCAAGCTGCGTGTGATACTCCGATCGCACGTATTGCGGGTTGGGTGTTCTCATTAAGGATATAGGTCGAGGCGACTCCCCTTGTAACTGCATTGTAGCTACCAGGGTCAACAGAGTGATGCTTGTCCGGCGGTGTGCGGAAACTATAAACCCGTTTCTAAGGAGGACCAAATCCGACAGCTGTGGGGGGAAATGCATCAGTTCATCAAGTAAATCCTGGATGTCGAAAACCCGGTGGGGGGAGGGCGGAGGTTTTATGGACGTGGGGGCCTGGTTTTGATCGAAAGGGGCAAGGCGCGAGGGGGGGGGGTGGGGGGGGGGACGGGTGGGGCAGGGCAAATTGTGCGTGGAAACTATAAATCCTTTGAGGGGATAAATATGACGGGTTAGAAAGAATGCACCAATTTATCATGGGCGGGGGGGGTGGGGCGGGCGGGGCAGCTCAGTCTGTGCGTGGAAACTATAAATCCTTAAAGAGGATAATTGTGACGGTTTTGGAAAGAATGCACCTGTTTATAATGTACATCCTGTAAGTCGTACAACCAGTGAGTAGAGGGCGGAGTGTTCGGTGGGGGGAGGTGGGGGGCCGGGAGGGGGAGGAGGGAAGGGGGGGGGGGGGGGAGGGGGCAGAGGAGCTTTAGGTCACATAGATACATAAATGTAGTGGTTTGCTATACGCGTGGTGCGAGGTCTAGGCGATGGTGCGGGTGGTGGGGAAGGAGGGAGTGTTGGGGGCAGAGAGGGGGGGAGAATTGCAGCAGCGGCATGGATGGCTCTAGAAAGATGATGAAGTGATATCCAGTGCGTGGAATCGTAAATTACTATGGCGGGTTACGATACTAGGTGGGGCATTTGAGCAAGAGGGAGCGGGGGGAAAAAGGGAGGAGGGGGGGGGGGGGGAGGGGGGAAGGGTTTTCAAGAGGTTTAGGTCGCATCATATTAAAATTCACTCCAGCTGTGAGATCAAAGATTTAGTGTGATGCTCCGGTCGGGCGTATTTATCATATATGTAGCTGCTTGCTATACACGTGGTGCCAGGTCTGGGCGATCGTGCGGGTGGTGGGGAAGTAGGAGGCGTTGGAGGAGGGGGGGGGGTTAAACTACGTCATGGGTGGCTAGAAAGATAATGACGTGATATCAACGCGTAGAAGCGTTTATTACTCTGGCCGATTTTGATTATAAGTGGGGCGTTTAAACAAACTGGGCGGGGAAAAAAAAATGAAAGTGGGAGGGGGGAGGAGGGCGGGAACGAGTTGGAGCTACGGCATGGATGGCTATAAAGATAATGAGGTGATATCATCAGCTGGCTGGTAATGTTTACTTTTCTGATAAATTTTGATTGTAGGTGGGGCGTTTAAACAAGAGAGATCGGAGGGAAGGGGGGGGGGGGGGGGGGGGTCGGGCGGGACATTTCAGAATGATGTGCGCCGAAACTATATATCCTCAAAGGGGATAAATCTGACGGTCGTAGCAAGAATACATTCCTTTATATCACCTGCCTGGTATATTGTTCATTATTCTAGAAGGTTTGATGTTAGATGTGGTATGCAACCCAATCTTTAGGTGTAGTAAACAATGTGTTCCAGCTAAATAATTTGTTTTTGTACATTTGATCGAAAGTTGCAATATTTCAATCGACAGGTACAATCATGAGGTTGCCATTATTTCCGACATAACCAATTGTAAGGAAGAGAAACATACTGCCAAATACAACAGGCGAGGTGACTTCGTCATGCAATGTCACCGCCATTGAGCACGAGAGGGGGAAATGCGAATCGTCAGTGTTTTTAAAGGAACGCTTGGTTGTACCCGCGCTCAATTACGTTACTTCGTTAGTCATACTTCGCGTGGCATAAGTTGCGAGGCGATCATATGCTATGTTAATAGCTCCCGTCGAAAGCTGAATCAGCGGCATCACTTGGACTATTTTTTTGTTAACTCAAATAGAATTATCACTACTCTGTGCGACATTCGACGCGTGTCGACGAGGGAGGAGGTTGTGTCTTGTCGCGATAAAAAAGAAGGCACGCACCGTAGTGCGGAGGGGGCAGAAGCATAACCACTCTCGATCTGAGTTACGTCTACTAGGCTATTTTTGTTTTCTTATACAGTCGGATTTGTCAGGCGAAAACGGCCGTTTTCGACTGAAGCTCAAATAAATCGAGCTTTCTTACACAGGTCGGAAAAGGGTTTTTTCTTCTCAACTCTTTCCGACTGAGGTTTCCGACTGGGGGATCCAGCCGAAAATCTAGTCGAAAAACATTACGTTTTCGACTGGATCCGTCAGTCGAAAAACTCAGTGGAAAAAGTTTTACACCTGTTATTTGTATTCATCGCATCGCTGATCCCACCACAAAACACACACACACGCCGACACACCCATTCCAGGTACCACACACCCATACCAGGTACCACACAGCAGTATCATACAACAGCGCCGACGCTGTCTTGGCTATCACTGCTCT
This sequence comes from Undaria pinnatifida, assembly GCA_012845835.1. Lineage (NCBI taxonomy): Eukaryota > Phaeophyceae > Laminariales > Alariaceae > Undaria > Undaria pinnatifida. Next base: position 1,386,498 of record JABAKD010000002.1, on the reverse strand, counting down.
TGCTTCACGCCGCAAGTCAACGTGGCGCACTCCTAGCTCCGCTCGCCAGCAGCGTGTATCACACGGCAGCAGTAGCGCGCGTTCTCGATGCCATTTTGCTAACAACAGCTACATGCCATTTTGCTAACAACAGCTACGTCTGCTGTAGCTTTGGCGGCTCTCGGCTGAGTGCAACGCCACGAACGTAGCTTTGGCGGCTTTCGGATAAGCCCAACGCCACCAACCCGCTTGGACGAAGGTTCGTCGCGCGTGAAGCACGAGTTGCTCGTGAAGAACGCACAAAGCACAGAGTTGCCAACCGATTTCCCAGTGCCATACAGCAGTACTCCCTCACACCAGCCGCCTATAAGACTAGTAAGAGCAGAAAAACTTTAACATCGATTCGACTAACGATAAGAAGAAAGACCAGAGGGATCCAGTAAAAGAAAAGTCTACTCGTAGTCGGAAAGGGCCGTTTTCGACTGGCGGAATCCGACTGTGCCTTTAGAATGGGGAGATAGAAGGCGCATGAAGAAATGCGAAGACAAAAATAGAAGGATGAGCCGATAAATGAAAAAATAATGGTGCTCTGTAAAGTGCCGGTATACTTTTTCATTTTTCATTTATTTTTTCCTCACACTTTTACTTTCCAGCTCCTGGACAAGCCGTGGTCACAGGTGTCGTCCCTTCTTCCCCCAGGTTTCTTTCTGCCTTCAATTTTATCGCGCATAGAGTTCAGCAATCCCACTGCTCGTCGACATTTCATCGAGTGTTGCTAACTCACGCTCTCGCGCTTTCTGCAAGTCAATTTGTGCACAAGAAAAAGTCCTAACGAATTTATAAGAGTATGTACTCGGCGGGGCTTGAACTCACGAAACTGACCTATTCCAAGCTCGAAGATAACCTGATACGCCACCGGGACGACCGGTTAAGGTTACAAACCTATACCAGGTACGATACACCTGTCGAAGTGCCCCCTGATGCCATCACTGATGTAAAACGGTTAGAAATGCCAATCAAATTCTGCTTGAAATAATGTATGGTATATTTCATTTTTTTTTTACTTATTTATTCATATATTCTTCCCAAAACCATTTGTCCCCTTACAGGATTTATAGCATCCACGCTCAAATTGCCCGCCGGGTCCCCCCCCCCCCCCCCCTCCCCCCCCTCCAACCCTGCTCCCGTTTGATCAAAACCGGGCCCCCACGTCCTTCAAAACTCCGCCCTCCCTTCATTGGATATTCGACTTACATGATTCACTAGATAAACGGATGCATTTCCTTCCACAGCTAGCTGTCAGATTTCGTCCCCCTCAGAAACGAGTTTTAGAGTTTCCGCGCACAGACTGACTAACATCACCTTGTTGACCCTGATAGCTACACTGTAGTTGCAAGGGGAGTCGCCCACCTATATCCCTAATGAGGACACACAACCCATAATACGCGCGATCGGAGTATCACACACAGCTTGCAAAGATGAGTTTCGACAAAATGTTCGATCTCACATCCGGAGTGTATTTTCATGTTATATAATATTTCTGCGATACGATGTTGTTGTTCTCACATTAACTCGCATAATCAAGTCCGTGGTCACAGGACAGGCTCCAATCACTCTGGAGCTGAGAAATACCCCAGGGAATACACACAACCCAAGGTGGTACACGCATACATCACAGCTGACGCAATTCACGACTCCACCAGAAACATTTAAATATGAAAGCGGGAGTCAGTCTACGATGTGCCAGGTCCATGCCGGTGCATACGTCTCATTACTCACGCCTGGAGAAACCGACTATTCCGATTGCCACCGAACAATGAAGAATACCACGTATATATTCCACGTAGTACCTATCACTACGCATACGCACGACAGGCGTAAGTCAATTAGAGACAAGAAACAAAGAAATGAAAAGAAGATGAAGGAAAGGAAAGAAAAGAGAAGAAAACGAAAACGAAACAAAACGATAAAGGCAAGAAAAGGGGAGAAAAAGACAAGAAAAGCAAGAAGAAACAAGACAAGAAGAGGAAGCAAGGCATGGAAAAAAAGAAGAGAAAAAGAAGAAAAAAAAAAAAAGAAAAAAAAGAAAAAGAAAAAGAAAAAGAAAAAGAAAAAGAAAAAGAAAAAGAAAAAGAAAAAGAAAAAGAAAAAGAAAAAGAAAAAGAAAATGCCATACTAGCAGACCCTAGGAACTGGCTAAGGATGGCATTGGGCTAACAGAGGGTATCACGTCCATCATCCAATGGCACCTGGGAGAGAACGCAACATGGCGAAGAAGTCAGGACGTTCTTACGCTATCTTGTGACGTCGATTAGAAGGCCCACAACTTTCATTACGATGATGGCCAAACCCAGACTCCAGTCTCTTGGGCATGACGCTCCCCCTTTCCCCCGTCCCCCCTTCCTCCCTTTTCCCCCTCCCCCCTTCCCCCAGTGCCCTCCCCGCCCCCCCCCCCGTCCCCCTCCCCCCGGCCGCTTAGAGATGCCAACGGTGGATGGCGCTGCCGCAGTCTTTGCGCGTCGCTCTGCAGCTTTGCGTCTCTCCGTTTCATGCCAATTCCGCATGAACAACTCGGCTCCCTCCTCTACTTTCGAAACCATCTGCGAGCCTTCTGAGCAGCCTTCCGTCATCCTTCGAATTACAATCCAAAGACCGCACTCCTTCAGATGATCCATCCAGTGTTTCTCTTGCCCCCCTGAGTAGCCCTTACCCCCAACAAACTCCCCAAACATCACCCTCTGTGGCAAACGCTCCTCCCCCATTCGCCGATGCGCGTGCCTGTACCACTCACTGGTGTTGGTTTGTGATTTTTTCCTCGGGTATTCCTCAGCTCCTCCAGAGCGACCGGGGCCTGTCCCGTGACCAACGATTTGATTATACGATTTGATGTGAGAACAACAACATCAACATCAACAACAACAACAACAACAACAGCAACAACAACAACAACAACAACTACAACAACGACAACAACAACAAAAGCAACAACAACAACGACAACAACAACAATGGTGGCGCATGCCAGTAGTAGCGGAAGCCCCCTACTGCCAGTACAGGATCACACATCCCAGGCCTCGTCTCAGGGGACCATTACGCTTTTCTACGAGCAATAACCCGTGGGGGGCTGACGAGGAAATGTGTGATTCTTTCTCTGCAGAGTCAAGCGGACGAAATGTGTAGTCTACTGGACTACCCTCGGGCGACCGTGTGTGTCGAGAAGAAGCCCACAGCCTACGTTTATTGAAAACATGAAAATACACTCCAGCTGTAAGATCGAAGATTTTGTCGAAACTCATATTTGCAAGCTGTGTGTGATACTCCGATCGCGCGTATTACGGGTTGTGTGTCCTCATTAAGGATATAGGTCGGCGACTCCCCTTGCAACTACAGAGTGGCTATCAGGGTCAACAGGGTGTTGTTAGGCAGTCTGTGCGCGGAAACTATAAAACCCGTTCCTGAGAGGGACAAAATCTGACAGCTGTGGAAGGAAATGCACCAGTGTATCAAGGTAATCCTGTATGTCGAATACCCGGTGAGGGGAGGGCGGAGTTTTGAAGGACGTTTATGCCACGAAGGATAGTTACGACTCGCAGCCTGTTTGCTTTCGTTACTCGTTTTGTCGTCATTCCCTTCTGTTTCCCTCTTTCTTCCGAAGGCCTGCTTTCGTTTTATTAGACTTTCTTTGTGATCTAACAATAATTCCGTTAGCAAGCGGTTCTACGTTTCGGATTTGCTTGCCCAGGATATGGCGTGCTGGGGCGCAATGTTCTTGTTGATTTTGCTTTTAGTGCGCGGTTGGCGTTCCATGACCAGGCGTTGAAAGGCCTGTAATTAGCCGAACTAAGTTTATTTGGATGGGTTTCGTATAATAAGGTTTACCTTTTATATTCGGGACAATAGTCAGGATATAGATCGGAGGCACATGCCTCCGATCTCGGAAGCCATCCGGGGCTCTGGTGGAAACTAATAAAGCTATGTCCCTCGTAAAGGCTAAGAAAGTGAGTACTCTCCGAGGACAACTGGCAGACCTGCAAACGACATTCTTTGTCCCGGACCTATGTCGTTGGACTCACTGGTACCTTTTGTGTTGTAGATATAGTCTACACAAGTATTAATATAGTGTCCACACCAACGTCATTACCGTTGTTCTCGTGCATGCAACACTAAGACAATCGCGGCGCTGGGTGCGTGGCTTTGTTATATACCTAGACGACGAAGACCAGACCGGGCAAAGAGTGGAAGATACAGGATTTACATTGCACATGAGTGGAAAGAACAGTTGCACATGGGAGAGGCCACACACTCGCCTGGCACGTTAGAGCAAATATTTGGTAAATAGCAGATTCACAATAGAGTCATTGGCTTTCAGCGGCGACAGCACAACTGCACCGACAAACGCATGCATCTCGTACACCAAGGCTCTCAAGAAGACTCACTGCTGTGAGAGCGTTGAGATGGCTATCCGCAAACGACGCCTCCTCTTTCCAGGAGCCGGACAACCGACGACCAACCAGCGATTGACCCATCACGTAAGGTTCCGGACGATGGACGGTGGGGTGAACCTGGGATGAGGCCGCGACCAGAAAGTAACTTGGTCCAGTGTCTGGCGGACGACATCAGGGTACTCGCAGCAACCGAGGGGTCCACGGTTAGCTCCCCTTTGCTGTTGGGAGTAGAGACCGTGCTATGGCTGAGGCCGGATAAGTAGCGTGGGAGTTGGCACCGGTGATCGTTGACGCGGCGGATCGCTGCAATACGAGATGGCACAGGGGCGAGGCGACGAAGAAGTCGCAACCCCCCACAACAGAGTGCGTCAAGAGCAGCTAGCAAAGGAAACTGGGGGGACGGGGGGGAGGGACCAGAGCCGTATTGATACACCTGTTGTTTTAGAGCATGCAGAAACGAAGTAGTAGATCGTGTTGCAAGGTACCAGTTTGACTTATATTTGGAGCGTGTTGTACCACAATAGCCCTGAACCCTCTACGGCGAGTGCACTGCTGTGCTGGTTTCTGCTTTGTTTGTTTTCGCTGAGTTCAATGGAGGGAGCGCGAACGCGACAGTCAGTGGGTAGTGGGTGGTAATTGATTGCGTTCTGTCGTTCTCCATATTTTTTTTTCGTTTTTGTTTTATTGTTTGCTCCCTGTTTCCGGTGCTTGTTTCCCTCCCCACTGACGTCTGGCCTTATTCCGGTATTTTCTTCCCCTTCTTCATGTTTTTGTCCGTGAAACAGAAGTCTTATGTTTGAGATATTGGGCATCTGCATCCTACACCCGGGCAGATCATTTTCCTCCTTCACCCCTCCTCACCTCTCATCCACAACCACGCATACACCCCTCCCCCGCCGCCCCACCAAAAATCACCTACCTCCGTTGGCCTCCCATACACACACTGACAAAACGCACTGACAAAAAAAGAGAGATATACATTATTCATGTATTTTCAACCAATCATTATGAAAAACACAACAAAAAGTGTAGGATACCCCGTCTGCAGCCACCATCTGTCTCCTAGGATAGCGATCGCCTTACCGCCACTCTCCAGTCGTAGATATCAAACTATTCTGTGTCACATACGTCTAATCTCTTCATCCCGCCCTCTAAGCCATCCAGTTCCTTATTTTAGATGTTTAACAATATCCTACTATGTATGTGAGTCCTACTCTTTACTGTATAGCCACACCGTCACATATTTGTAGCCATGTCTTCCTCCTCCCCACTACCTGCATATCTCCTTCTTCTTTCAGGTAGATCCAGGTCCCCTACACAAAATCACAGGATCAGCATATTGGCGAAGTATTGGGCGGTGCAGATACGTTTGACTTCATCATAATATCTTCCCTCGGCAATCTCCCGTATCTCTCTAACTGCTTCTCGTCTCTCACCTTGTTTCTTAGCGCTAGCCTTTCCTTTCTATTTTTATTTTTCTTTTTCAGTCTTTTACCCCCCAAACTTCTCTAAAGAAAGACAGCAGCACGTACCTCTTCTGAACTTCCTCTGAATACTTTCGTAGATTTTCGAATTCGTTATCCCATCGTATCCCGGCTCGCCCGTCTTTGTGTTTTTTCTCCCCACAGCCCTATCAACTATTATTATTTTCGCTGGCAACCTATCTTCTGGAACAGTTTTTCTTTATGTTGCCATTTCGACTTTCTCGCGTGACTACTTGTTTCAAGTGGGTATGTTCCAACTTCTTGTTCTTCTGCTGGTGATACTGCTGTAGTAATACTCGCCGTGCTTGAGCAGGCTAGTATCTTCTACGAGTAGGCTTCTGTAACCTGCACTGCTTCTAGTTGATATACATTTGTGAACTTCGCGTTCTCTTCCATGCTTCTTCTGCATACTCTTCTTACTTTGGTTACGTCACTTTCAGCAGGATACTTTTCTAAATTAATGCCAACAATAATCATAGTGCCAAGGTGCGGGTGTGTTAGGATCGCATCCATCTTCCCGACTTGTGATTAGCGGGGGGGGGGGGGCGTCCTTAAGAAATACAGTAGTGTGCATCTGCGCAGACGACGAAATAGGACAGGGATAGGATAAGCAAACCGTTTCTATGAAATATATAGAAGTGTAATGAGCGCCCAAAGGTTGGAGGTGTTTCTATTAAGAGTAACAACAGTGCTCCGTCTCGGAAGGGATGCGTGAGCAATGAATGGTCAAATCACTAAGGCAAGCAACAAATGAGTACCCCCCCCCCCCTCCCCTCCTCCTCCCCCGCCGCCCCAGGCACAGTGATAAACACTTTCGGACAGGTGACATTGCCTCTTTAAATTTCGACTCATCTATACGGCAGCACTAATTTATTTACATGGTCTTCAAATTCAAACTGATTCTTCCCCCCTCTCCCTCCTTCCCAGACACCCCCACCATCGCTTAGACTTGGCATACCACCACGCGTATAGTAATCACCTAAATGTTTAACCGACTTGAAACTGTTGAAATGCCCCCCCCCCCTCAGTTTCAACCACCGACCCCTGGGACAAAATTCCCGGCCTCCCCTTACCGGTTATGCGACTTACCAGATACCACGGTATGCATGATAAAATACAGGCGATCGGAGTATCACACACAGCTTGCAAAGACGAGTTTCGACAAAATATTCGATCTCACAGCTGGAGTGTATTAATTTTTTTGTAAATAAACTGATCCATCCCTTCCACAGTAGTCAGATTTTCTCCCCCTCAAAAACACTGGTTTCACGGTTTCCGCGCACATATTTATTTGCCCCCACGAAAACCCCGCCCTCCCCTTAACGGTTACGAGTTCGACTTACAGTTAGTACTTCATAACCTTATGCATCCCTTCCACAGCCATCATATCTTGTACCCCGCAAAAACGGGTTTTATTGTTTCCGTGAACAGATTCTTTACATCACTTCGATGATCCCCGTGCAAGCTACATTGTAGCTCCAACAGGAGTCGCCGACCTATGTCCTTGAAGAGGACACACACCCAGTAATAAGCGCGATCGGAGCATCACGCACAGCTTCCAAGTAGTATCAGTTTCGACGAAATCTTCTATCAAACAACTGGAGAGTCGATCTTCATTTATTGTACGCTGTAGTAGTGGTATAACCGGTGAGGGATGGGTGGGGGGATTAGTTTGGGGGGGCCGAAATAAAATGGGGAGAGGGGGGGATTTCCAACGTTTAAATTCGCGTAAAGGTATAGGACGTTAGTGTACTCGTGATTTCTAGGCGATCATGGGGGTGGCGGAAAAGGGGGGGCGGGGAGGAGGATATTTCTAGTGTGGGAAAAATGGGAATGAGTCAGAGATACACTACATGGATGGCTCGAAAAGAAGATGGTTTACATCACGTATCGGGTAGTGTATTCATAACTCTGACGGGTTATGATTTTGGGTGGGGCGGCGGGGGAGGGGTGTGAGTTGTGGGGGCGGGAAGGAAACAGCGGTGTGGACGCGATGAAAACAAAATTGTACGTTGCGTGCTAGTCAGATGCCCAATATTTCAAAGATTAACAATAAGGTGGATGTAGCCAATTTATCTTCGCACTTTCCTTTCTCGTTCTCCCTCTTCATACGTAACTCAGATTCTGGGTCCTTAAACAGGATACTATCCCCCCCCTCGGCACAACCTACGACGGTACGCGCGTTCGATCTGATCTCGACAAGACTCATGTCCCCTCTTCCCTCGTTGACTCGCGGCAAACTGCGGCTACCCCACCACGCTGCTATTAATCAGCGCTCTCAACAATTGAACCTTTCACTTCTCGTTTTTGTAAATAGAGTGTTTGCAAGGATTGTTCTTCGCATAAACTCATTAAAAAAATTCTCGCGAAGGTAGGATATACAGTACTAATACAATAAAACGGCAGAAACTTACTCCATCAATGTAGGATTTTGAATGAAATCTGCGGTACTTTCATACTCTGTTTCACTGGCCTAAACGAACCAAGCATATATCCGACGCAGCTTCAATAACTAGCTCTGGAACATATTTCTTACCTTCCTGCCACGCACCATCATTTGCCCGCTACTTTTGCTGGATCGACAGAGCATAATAACCGCTGAGAGCTCACAGACTCGAGGCGGGTAGCTAGAGCACTACGCAGATAAGCGGTGGTGAGGTGTCCCGGTGAGCCGCCCGGCGCCGCGCTGCTGCGGCGGTGTTTTCTCGCGTAATTTGTATCGTGGAGAATGCGTCGTTACGAAATAGCTGCTCGCACTCGTGCTCGTACCGCAATGCTGATGTCATGGGCCGTGACAACAGGACAGCTTGTGTATCATTTCAATTCCACCACACCGCGAAACGAGCACCAGCACCAGCAACATCAAGATTGCAGCCTCCGCGGCGCGGTGTGAGGCCGCCACGGTGTAAGTGTCGAGCGCCGGTTGTGCTCGGAGCGGTGCTCGCTGATTCAGTGGTGTGCGTCCGCTGAGTTAAGCAGCAAGCAGCAGCTCCGTCGGCAGCCGCAGCAGCTACAGCACACGACGAGAAGAAGGCTCGTACAAAGATTATTCCAATATTGCGGGGCGAAAAAAAATAGAACCCGTTGCTAATCTTGGTGCTGGTGGTGCTGGTGTTACTTGTGTTTGTTGCTGAAGCGGATTGTGCCGCGACCTGCCACTAGCTGTGCTGGTGCTTGCTGTGGTGGGATAGCAGCGGCGGCCTTACGATTTGCCCTGCCGCCGCCGTTGCATGACTGCGGTCGATACATGCACGCTGTCATTCTGTTTTTTTTTGTGTGGTCGATACATGCACGCTGTCATTCTGTTTTTTTTTGTGTGCTTCATCGTTCATGTTATGTTTTGTCTTGCTGCCGCGCATCCCCACTTTCCCCCACAATTATCGAGGCGTCGCCTGCAGGATTTGTTTTACTTCCAACGCAAACAAACCAAAACAATGATGGGAAGGGAACTCGCGTTGTTTATCGGAGAGAAAGTATATTCCAACGTGTTTCGCAAAACTCAAATAAACTGAAAACTATGACCCACGTGAGATTCTAGCTTCAGAACCAACTTTGTAAATAAATACGAATATAGTTGAATTCGAGGCTAAGCACTCGTGCCGTCCTGTTTCCTCCCTTGTTTCGACTAGCTTGCTACGTCTTGTATTTTTCCTTATTCTACGGTTTTCCATGTGTCCCTTTTTTCATTCCCCATGCTGCAAATAGTCCGGTGTGCTGGAATGCATCTTTCGATATGCCCGCGTGTTCAGTACGGTTCATTGCATGGCCAATGGCTAATGGCCAGATCACCTTGCGGTAATGGCACGTTGCTGTAATTGAAAAGCATATCAATATGATGTTCATTTTTTTGGCTAGCTCATCTCCGGCGGCCGAGCGATTCTTCTCGCACTTTTGGACGCGGGGCGAATTTCGCCTGCCATGGGAGCCTTATGAAGAAATGTCTGCATTTCGGCCGAGCTCCGGGGAGGAGTTCAACGCATTAGACATCGTTTAGCTGGCTCTGTTTGGTAAGGGATTGCGTTCCGCCCCCCTGAGACGAGCAGGTCACTTGGAACACCCCAATTTATTTGTAATTTTTTTTGTTTTTCAAACTTCTACCAATTTTGTTTCTTTGCTGTATTGTTCGTATAAATATGGCCGGCTAACCAACTACCCTCAGCAGCAGCACGGCAGCAGTAGCAGGAGTGCGGCGTAATCGACAATCTGTATGCCCGGCGTAGGGTGGCTCACGGGGAGATTGCTCTCGGTACCCGACGAGGGACCATGATGCGGAGAAGATAAGAAGATAGAAGATAAATCACCGGAGTCCCGGAGGCCACGCTAAACATGCACACCCGAAGAGAACGAAAATAGTGAACTGAGCAACAGCAGTAGTACTAGTACACTGCGTCAGAGGGTGCTCACTCGAACATATATCGAAGATTAGGACCGCCAATCATATCAGTAGTTCTACTATTAGACTACCATCTCTCTCTGTATATTCTTTGCAGTCATACACATCATACATCAGACTTGCGTGCAGGCATAAACCATCATTCCCCCGGCCTGTGTGCACGTCATGATAACGTTGAAACAAAGCCTATCATACGGAACCTTGATTATTGAAACAAAGTACATGACTCAAATATCCAATGTCAATTCCAAACCAATTCTGTCTCTGCTCCAAAAACCTGAATGTTGATATCCAACGCCGTAGCTAGCGGAATTGAACGGCAGTAGTCGTAACGGAAATCGCTGATAAGAGTATGGGCGATCAAGAGTGAAGTATGACTACAAGTAGTCCGTGTAAGACCAGAAAGAAAAACTCTCGATTGTGGTTCAATAAATCAAGCCTAAGATTACCACGAAAACACCAATATTTTACCTCAAATTGTCATATTCCCAAGCCTTCGACCAACCCACTTTTACGCTGAAATAAAAAAAAAATACCGGGTATCAAATGTCGTCTTCCACTACCCGAAAACAACCTAGTCTATACTCTGCTACCCAAATTAATATGCTTCCAATCCTTCGATCAAGCAACTTTCCGGTGGGAATGTATAAAAAATATATAATAATCCTGTTTTCAGCATGCCCCAGGCAAAATTAAAAGTAGTATAACTAATAGTATCAACGCAGACCCGAGTTTGATTCTCGGACATTAATACGAGCAAATAGTCAATTCTACATCCCGCCTGCTCGTGACAAACTGTGACGATAATGCTCACGGCATCCTACATTCGTGCAAACCCCAAAGTACCATCCTCATACTCAAACAAAAAAATTAGAGCATCGCCTTCAACTACTATTTCATGACCCAAAATATTAGCTAAGATACAACTCTCCTGCTTCGGAGTCAAAACACATTTTGTCCATCCAGTTCCGCTCCGGTTTTTTAGTCCATATCCAGCTGTCAACACGTGTTGGTATCACAAGACACTTTGATTAGGACATGTGCTCCTTCAACTATGGAAGCCAGCATTCATCATACCTACCTACTCTCCCTGTTAAAATAAATAAAGCATCCTGCCAACTAGACCTCCAATTCATATCACCAGGAGTTCATCGCAAGACTGCGGCGGTGGTGAGGTCTCCGCGAGCTGAAATGAATATGTCCCGTGGACGACCGATATATCTTTCCGCCTCACCAGCTCAAAGATAGAAATATTGAGTTTCTTTGTCAAACGCTACCCAAGAACAACAAATATTTGCTCGTATACTACTGCTGTGCGTTCGTTCGCACATGACGTGTGATCACCGGTTGATAGTATAAGCCTCATATCTACCTACCGTCCCCCCCTGACCACTCGGTCATGTGTGGCATTGGGGGGGGGAGGAGGGTGAACACAATCCTATCATCCACTACTGCCCAGAAAAAACGTCAATTTTTTATTTTATTTTATTTTTTTATCCTCCGATGGATGGGGAAAAATAAAGCCTTAGCTCACCACACTTCCACGTATTTTCATACGCGCCGTGTGTCGATTCAACTCAGTAAACTATGATTATTCTCGTACCTGGTACTACAATGTATTAATGGAGGCACAACACCAGGCTGGGTTAAAGATTCAGTTGTGTGTTAAAAACGAAAACACACTATTTATCACCTCTCGTTGTTGCAACAAAAAAAATGAAGCACGGATGCATACGTATACGATCACATGTGTACATGTCCCGGCCAACCAAAACAAATGTACAACCACGACCACGTACCAGGTAGTAGTATAGACCGCTAATACACCAAACAATACCGTGATCTTTTTCAACGACCAGGATGAAAAGTTATGCTTTCGGCAGTAACCCTTTTTTCTCATCTCTTTAGAACTGAGGGGAAATGGTTGAATACAAATACACCAAATACACGAAAGTGCCAACTCATATCATATACAACAGAAAACTTGGCTATCAGAGGCAATATCCTTTCCTTTTTCTTTTTCTTTTTTCTCTTTTCTTCTTCTTTCCTTGCTTTCTTGTCTTGTCTTTTCTTTCTTTTTTTGTCTTTTTCTTCTCTTTGCTTGCCTTTTTCGTTTTGTTTCGTTTTTCTTATCTTTCCTTTCCTTTCCTAACATCTTCTTTTCTTTTCTTTGTTTCTTTTTCTCCAATTGAATTATGCCTGTCGTGCGCATGCGTAGTGATAGATACTACGTGTAATATATACGTGGTAGTCTTGGGTGGCAATCGGAATATTTCGTGTCTCCAGGCGTAAGTAGTGAGTGGGTAGGTGACGAGCCTGTTTTATTTGGCCCTCCCAGTCTCCCTTCTTTTACTTGTTTCCTTTTCCCGGGGTATTTTTTTTCCCTTTCTTTCCCCCTTGCATGTCCATTTTGGCTCATGCTCGGGGTATGTTTCTATCTCCCGAGCTTTGGCTCCCCTTTTTATTTATTTATTTATTTATTTATTTGTTTTGTCTTGGTTTCTTTCGTTGTTTCTCTCTTCTACAAGGTATTTTGGTTTAATGAGAAGAACACAAAGGGGGGTGGGGGGGAAACAGGAGGAGTAGAAGGAAAGCCGTCCAAGGGAGCGGGGGCAGGGGGGGCAACAGGAGGAATAGAAGGGAGACCGCGGTGGACAAAGGCAGGAAGGAGATGGCAGACAGGGTAGCAAGGTACCAGGCCGACTAGTAGGTACGTAGCACTTTTCTTCTTTTTCTGGGGTATTTTTTTCCTCTTTGTTCCCTCCTTGCGTGTCCAGGTTTTTGGCTCGTGTTCGGATTATCTTATTTTGGTTTTACTTTTTTTATTTTATTTTATTATGTTTCTTTTCCGAGCTTTGGCTCTCCTTTCCGGTTGGGTTGTTTCTTCGATTTCCCCTTCATTTTGTTTGTTTCATTTTTGTTTTTATTTTTATCTTTGTTTTATTTGTTTTCTTATTATTATTTTGTTTTTGTTTTTGTTTTTGTTTATTTCGTATTCTCTCTTCCAATGTATTTCTGTTGCTGACGTATGTATGTTGTGCCTGTCGTACCCAGTACTAGGGCATGACATTGCGTTGTCGAATGCATTACGATGCATTATCTCTGTGTCGTAGCTTGTGACCACAGAGCTGATCTTTCTAGGGTGAAGAATCAGTACGGACACTGGGTGTGCTGGATGTCGACGAGTTGAAGAACGGTTTAATGTGAAGAACACACACACAGTGAGACGTATGCACCGGCCTGGACCTGGCACATCGTCGACTGACTCCCGATTTCACTTTTATTTGTTTCTGTTGGAGGCATGAATTGCGTCAGCTGTGATATATGCGTGTACCAACTTGGGTTGTGTGTGTTTTCCCTGAGGTATTCCTCAGCTCCAGAGTGACTGGAGCCTGCTGTCCTGTGACCACAGACTTGATTATGCGAGTCAATGTGAGAACAACAACAACAACAACGACAACATAGCCCCGACAAAATATCTGTACTATAAGAAGAAATCGCTCATGCGTGCAATAATCCAGCATTTCAGTTCGTCGTTGTGCTCGATAAGCAGAGTATCAACCGCTAAGTATACCGGTTGTAGTGTAGCATCATTCGACTGACAATACCTCGGGTAAGCGCTAGTTGTATGCCACGCGAAAAAATCGTAATCGCTATGAACCGCTAATCATACCAGTTGCAGTTTTGTTTTTTTTTGTTTCCACACTTTTACTCTCCAGCTTCTGGACAAGCCGTGGCCACAGGTGTCGTCCCTTTTCCCCCCCGGTGCTTGCCTTCAATTTTCATCGCGCATAGGATTCAGCAATCCCACTGCTCGTCGATTTTTCATCGAATGTTGCTAACTGACGCTCTCGCGCTTTTCGCAAGTCAACTTGTGCACAAGAAAAAGTCCCAACGAAATATTTTATACGAGTAAGCACTCGGCGGGGCTCGAACTCACGAAACTGACCTATACCAGGCTCGAGGATAACCTGATACGCCACCGGGGCGACCGGTCTACTAGTATATTATCATTCGACGAACAAGCATGTTAAGATACTACTATTGCTGTGGTACTTGAAAACCACACATGCCTTTCGGTCTCGACACCCGATAGTTAGGTCACCTCTTTCCACGTACACGTGTTCGCCGCGGACGGGTTAGGCGCCGACCAGGCGTCTCGTGCCCCCAACCCCCGAAGATGCTGAAGGACCAACCAGTGCCAATGCCTTCTCGTTTCCAATCGCTCTCCTGCTCGCGATCGCTGTGGCCTCCCTTCGGTTCGCATTTACCAAGCTCAAACGACCCTGCTGTTGCTCTTCCCCCTAAAACAAAAACCAGAAAAAAATTGCTCCCGATCTCCCACTCGCTGTTGCTCTCATCAAGACCTGCTAACGTTGGGGGCGGCCACGGGTCAGGGTCGGCAGCACCAGGTAGCTGTGGCTGCTGCTGTTTCGGCTGCTGCTGAAGCAGCTCTTCCTCCTTGTCCATCTGCATAGACTCCATCATCCCTTTTCCCCCATCACACGCCATAACTCCTCCAACCTCAACCACCACGTTCTTAGATACCATCAACCCTTCGTGCTTATCTCCGCCAACTTCTTCCGGTGGCGACAGGAGAGCCAGCGGCTGCGCTGCCATCGACTGCTGTGGCGGTAGCGGCTCGGGCGGTTGCGGTGGTATTTCTTGCTCTGCCGCTTCAGCTTCCTCTCCCAACCTTCCCGACTCGGGTTGGTTTGCGTTAGTTTCCTCTCATCCATTGCTTTTTCTCCAAGTGTCCACGCCATTACATTAATTTGAATAGCTCTTACTGCTGCTCAAGGAATCCTTGCCTTCGTTGCCATTCCAACTGGCCGACTATCTCTAAGAGAATTCCGTCTAGGAATTCTTGAGGCGTCGGGAATGCAGCGTTCCCTTGGGCGTATGTCTGTCCATTCCTCGACTGGCTCCTCTCAAAGGTGGATTGTATTGGCAAGATCCTGTACTTGAAATGCAGCAAACCCAGACATTTGCTTGTCATTAAGCGTTGGGTCTCAACCTTGTGGTCCTCGGAGACTGAGTAACCTTCCCAACAAATTGGTTCTCCTCCGTATCGACTGTAGCCTCCGCAAAAGCCGCTGAAGTCAACAATCATGCTCCTCCCGAGCTCCTCAGAGCACCCTGCACAAGTTAGCTTGTCGTACGATCATGCTAGCAATATCGGCAATCGGTATGCCCTGCGTAGGGTGACTCACGGGGAGATTGCTCTCGGTACCCGACTTGGAACCATCAGGCGGAGGAGAGATATCAAGATAGTCTTCAAAAGAATATTATAAAAAATGAAAATATATTCCTCCAGCTGTGAGATCGAATATTTTGTCGATCCTCATCATAGTGCAAGTAGTATGTGACACTCCGATCGCGCGTATTACGGATTGTGTGTCCTCATTAAGGATATAGTATTAAAGCACCCAAGTCCCGGAGGCCACTCTGAACATGCACACCCGAAGAGAACAAAAACAGTAAACTGAGTGTAACATCAGCCAGTAGTACTTGTACACGAAGCCAAAGGGGGCTCAACTTGAACATTTATTTCGAAGATTGGGACCACTAGTCATATCAATAGTTCTACTCTACCATCTCCGTAGATTCTTTGCTGTCATACACATCATGCATCAGAGGCTTGTGCACAGGCATCAACCAACGGCGGACCAAATATATATGGCGAAAAAACACGGAAGTCCGGGGTCGTCTAAAACTCTCCAGACTCATATAATAAGTCGTCTCTATCTAGACGACCGATGTATTTGCGATATTTCTGAGTTATAGATATGTGTAGTGTATAGTAAATGGTTAGCGCTGTGTGCTGTGATGGGCTCGTTGCTAATATGTCAAGCAGCGAAATGCGGCAATCTCTTCTTGTTGTATTAGCGTATCCGAAACTGAAAACGAACGTTTTCGCATCGCGAATCCTGTTTGCTTAAACTATAGTGTAGGTCTAGACCAGAAAATGGTGTTTTTGCAGGCTTCTTCTGCGGATATCGTTTTCGGGGTGTCGGCCTCTAACTGAGAAAGGGTGTCCATTTTCGGCATGAAATCCCCATATTAAAATGGCATCAGGGTTAAGTTTCATATAATATGAATCGAAGGTAACAAACTTGGTAACAAGTCGAAAAGCGTATTATTAATGGTACTCTAGTAGTACAATACGAAAGACGCACGCATCAGATAGATACATCTATCTGTCCGTTGCGAGCACGCAACAGGTATTAGACTACAAGGTTCCCCTTCGGGAGGTGGACACGTGCCTCCCGGGGGCGACGCAAGTCGAATGACTACAACTGATGATGAAGTATTTGTGCAGAAGGTGTATATCGGAGGGATGCGTAGTGGAAAGGATGTGGATAATATAAGATATCACAGACATTTGGAGGAAGAGGGTTGGGATATTGCTGAGGCTCGGTGTGATAAGTTATTCGAAAGTCCACTCCGTATAACTGCGTGGCAGCAATTAATTCTACGTTTGTACTGCTGTCGCTGCTGTTAGAGGAATCATTGGTGTCAATTTGTTGTTTGTTTTCAGTGTCCAGTATTTTTCCCCGCGCGCTTCAACAGTTAAACAGTTTATACCGATGTTTGTTGCCGATATGGTCTGTTGTGTGCACATCGTTACTTTTGCTTGAGTTGTGTTGCTACTTTATATCTCTTTATACAGGTTTCGCTACAGCTGTATGGTAACCACCGTGTCACTTGTGAGGGAGAACTCACAGTAATGACATAGTTCACGTCGTTGCAGCGGGTACATATATACACCGCGCCCCCGTCTAGCAGTGCGGGAAAATTCTCTCGCAAATACATTTTGATGCCACCCAGATGTACGTGCGAGGACTAAAGTTCCACCGTGTGTGTAGTAGACGTATTTAAGCCTGACGATATGCCTATATTTTTGGCTCTAAACCAAATTAAGCCCTATCGTGTTTTAAATATCTAAAGAATAGGTCTATTTTATCGACCTAACGACCACGGCAGACCACGGTGAGATGTGGATTTTCCCAAAATATGCACTTGGGCACATTTTGGCCCAAGTGCATATTTGAAGCAATTTTCCGAGTATTTTCCAGCAAACAACAGCATTTCAGACGACAAAAGCTCGAGGAAGACACTCTGCAGCAGCAGCACAGCACAACCCCCACGCAGTAATTGCAACGCTCAACCTAGCAAGCCGCTTGGTGTATCCCCAACCCGGGTTAATCAACCTGCGTGTACAACACCAGCAGAAACGTTGGCGGTGGTCAGAGGCGACCCACTCTCCTGGAGCGGCATGCCTCTGCGTACTGTTACTTGAAAAGGAGTCCTTGTTCATTCACGAGGATCGAGCGCACACACAACACAACACACCACAAAACAAAACAACACAGCACAACACACAGACAACCAGCACCCCAACAGCCAACCCAACTACAGCACAACTAGCCGGTGGGAAACGCCCGCGAGACTCCTCCTACCCTGGCGTTCTCTGCGGTCAGAGAACTGGGACTCTGACATAGTTCGTCGCGCGCTCGTGCTCCTGCTCTCTCGTCCTGAGAGGCTGTCATTTTTCGATGACACATTTTTTTTGTTTGGTTTTTGTGCCCGACGTAGCGCATGGCCGGAGCTGCTGCTGCAGTTTACAACCCTGTTGCCTCTTTCCCGCGGATGCCTACATTTCGAGGGTGGAAATTAAACCGGGTTGAGGGCCAGTCCTGCTGTGCTGCTGTACTGACTGCCACACTGAGGCACACCGAAGGCGGCAAACGCCTGCGAGGTATCCCACATATGAAGCGAGTATGGAGTACGAAGCACTCAATGTTTTTGCCAGGCACCAGTTATTTGTTTTGGCCGTTTGTTCAAGCTCGCACAGCATGGGCAGGGGAGGGTCTTTCTCGAAGTTTCCACCCACTCATGTGCTGACTCATGACATAAATCCTCGTCTTGCCATCTGCGTCTGGAGTAGTGCAGAAATATCATATTCTATTTTCAAGTAGTTTGATCTTTCCTCGGCTTTTCTTTTTATGCGTACTGAAAGAGACCACTATTTTCGAGTTTTAGACATAAGGTTTTTTTTTTATGCGTTTAAGGTCGAAGTATCGAATGGCCTAGCTCTTCCAGTTGGAAGTACTTAAGACCTAACCTCGAGGCTTAAATACGTCTAGTGTGTGGTTGCCCGGGGACAGAAGCGTCTCATACCCCGCAAAATAGAGCCAGTCTCGGCGGCTTTCCGCGGCCATAGCTCGCGCCACGGACGTCCCATGAGCCCGGCACACGGCTGATAATATACCGACGGGTAGTCTGATCGCATTGCAGAAGAAAGCACACAAAAAAACTCTGCGCCGGCGGAGAAAAAGGGACGGACTAGGCAAAAAAATCAAAATGGTACATATGCATATAGGCGTACTCGTGATGCTGCTGCTGTGTCTCGTTATTCGCAAGTACACATCTCAGGCATCACCTCGTGCCGATTGGATCGGATAGGAATGGTGACGTCAACATGAGAGCCTTGCCACTCTCGTCGCAGTTGCGATTGCAGCATTCATCAAACACAGATACATACACACACCAATACCACACGTACTCGGACAGCCGCCGTCTGCGACATGTGTCGCCGTCGTCGATGCACGAAACCAACTGGACGGAGGGGGCAGACAACCCTTTTCGCGTGAAGTGCACACGACATGTTTTCCCTCGCCAAACCTACAACGCTTCATCTGCGTGGCAACCGAGATGCTCGCTGACATGCTCTGGCGCATCCAACTCGTGCGAGTATGAACGCGGTCGGGCTGTAGCCAATCAATGCTGAGTTTTTCGCGATAACTTTGTTCGACAAGATATTCTGAAAATTTTAAATTCTGGTTTTATTGTAAGTGTCGTCGATCCGATTCCGCCCGTCTGATTCCGCCGCTTCCGTAAATCAGGCTCCTTTTCTGTTTTGGATACGCTATTTATGATAAATGAGTTAGGCCATTTCTTTTAATCGGACGCACACGGAACGCGGAAAACATGACCCACCTAACGCTGCGACCATCGGTATTATACACGAAAGGCTTAGGGGCATTTCTAACGACTTTTTTTCAGCAAGTTATATGCTAATTTGGTTATTTGCCAATTTGGCAAGGTGCTTGCCAAATAGGAAAGTGTCTTGCCAAGTTCCTTGCCAATTTGGAAAGTTTCTTGCCAATTTGGAAAGTTTCTTGACTGATTGGCAAGTTCCTTGCCAATTTGGAAAGTTTATTGACCATTTATTTGGCAAGTTCTTTGCTAATTTGGAAAGTGTTTGGAAATTTGGACTTACTTTCCAAAGAAGCATAACCTTTCCAAACGTTTCTTGTATATATTATATAGACTAGACTAATATAGTAACATGTTCATGTATAATTGTGATATTTTTTTCCTTCGGACACATCTCTTCGTGCTCGCACCTTTGTCCTAAACGTTGGGGTGGGTGGGCACAATTCGACCGTCGGGCTCACGTTGCCGGAGGTTTGGGCGCGATCCGTTCAGTATGTTGCCCGTGGCAAGTCTTTTAAACTTCTTTGGCCTTGGGCACACTTAAGGAACATCCCCGGGTTTCCGCAACATCCCCGGAGTTTGGGTTCCTGCATCCCCTATCCCCATGTATGTACGGTTTTGATGCAAACCGCGTATTTCTGCTCGTAGAGGGTACACGTCGGCGCATTTCCCTCTTTTTGCACAGAGCACCGCACTTCGATCCTGCCGCCCAGCACCAGTCCAGCCCCCTAGCAGCGGCAGCCCGCAACTCTCTGGGCGTGTGGCTGCTGTTGTAGTAGCTGATTGCTTTGCTCGGAGCCGGCGCTACCCGCCTTACGCCGCTACTTCTCACTGTTGCTGCTGGTACCGCTGCTTCTGTCGAATGCTAAGTAACATGGCGGCGAAAATTGTAAGAATCGTTAAAACACCATATTAGTCCGCATACGGTCCTCATTTTTATGTCCAGATTGGCGTCCTTCGTACACGTACATTTCCCTATTTTGGCAGAGCACCACGCTACGATCCTGCCGCCCAGCAGCAGTCCAGCCCCCTAGCAGTATCAACCTGCAACTATCTGCGCGTGTGGCTGCTGTTGCAGTAGCTGATTGCTTTGATCGGAGCCTGCGATGCTCTACCCGCCAATACGCGCTACCTCTTCTCGCTGCTGCTGCTACTGCTGCTCCCGTCCAGAGTCGAGTGGGGGGGGGGGCTGGGGGGGGGGGGGCTGGGGGGGGGGCTGGGGGGGGGGGCGCGGATAAGCGGGCAATTTGTGCGTGGAAGCTATAAATCCTTTGAGGGGATAAATCTGACGGTTTTTGGGGAAAAAAATTAAATGTAATGCGCGCGATCGGGGTATCACACACAGCTTGCAAATACGAGTTTCGACAAAATGTTCGATCTCACAGCTGGAGTGTATCTTAATTTTAATAATATCTTGTTTTTGTTTCCATTCCGCTCGGTTGGCATGGTTTTGTAAAGTAAGATTTGCCCTTTCACTTGATATTTTATGTAAGTCCAAGGGTCATATTTTATTCGTGCTGTGTGGTTTGCGTAATGATGGAAAACCAGTAAGAAGTTTCTCGAGAGTACAAGGGCTCCGCATGGGCGCCGGCGATGATTTGCGTAGGGCAGGGCGGCACTCGGACGAAGAAAAGGGGAAAAAGTTGTACTGTTCGATTCGGCATTATTTGAAGTTTAAAGTAATGCGGAGAGTTTAGTACGAATATAAGATTCTAAAGATTTACTCTGATGGAAGGAAAACATATAAACGTAGGAACCAAGCGTAGGCGAAACACTGTTTTTATTCAATACCGTTGCCAAGGAAAAGTAGGCCAGAAAAATGCGTAAGGAGAATTTGAGAAGCTGCTTGGCTTCGAGGCTTTGAGGCGAAAAGAGAGAGGAGGTGTCATCAATAAAAATGATATCGGACGGTGAATGATTAAAAATGTTTAATTTACGGAAGAGAAAAAGGAAGGCGCCGTTGATTGTGCCTTCGAAAACCCCTCGGTGTTTACTCCCACAGTAGACGAAGAACTTACCATGTTTTTTTACAAAATACGAGAACTCACTCACGGAAAATAACTAAAAAAGACGACACTGCATGCCCTCAATTAGCAACTTCAATGTACGCGGCACTTACACTGGTGAAGATATGCACAAATTAACAACAAATTATGCAGACTTAGAGAGGGGCGCTAAAGGGGACAAAGAATGCCCTCGATCCAATAAATAAAGGAGATATAGAAATGCGCTCGATCCAATTGGCACATTCAACGCAGAGAAGTTACACCAGAGTAAATGGCAAGCTAAGCGGAAGAAGGGGAATAATCAAGCCTCACACAAGACAAACAAAATAATCATAGACCGCTATGAAAACGTACCACTATCACTAACAGCCCCCGACTCTGTGGAAGGTAGGCCTCAAAAACAACATAATCCGTATGACAGATCAGTATTTGATTGTACCATAGTCACAAAACAGCTCTCCGACTCGGCGTGAGATACACAATGGGTCCTCCGGGCATACTTGCACAATGTACGAAGAACTCACTTAGAGAGGAGCCCTAAAGGGGATGTAGAAAAATAATCCTAGACCGTACCAATATCACTAACAGCCGCCGACTCTGTGGAAGGTAGGCCCCAAAACAACTTAATCCGTATGACAGATCAGGTTTGAGTCTATTGTAGACCAAGCACGCTCAAAATGATGAACACTCCAACAGCACCAAACGCAAGAATATAAAAAGCCGAATTATTAGAGCGATCTACTACTACTGGTATCGCATCTTATGGACGTATCATGTATGTGTCGTCTTGCAGCCACACCTTCAGCCACATGGCCAGCACGCAAACAGCACATACATGACAGCCCAACAGCACACACGCAACCAACCGCTGCACGTATGAAGCCTGCAGCGCGGCACCATGAATAACAAATGACCGCGACGGCTGGATTAGCCCTTTGACACACCGGCGCCCCTGCTCTCGAGCCCGGGCAAGATGTGTGTCTGTCTTGGCCTATTGGGTCGAAGCTTACTAACTCTAAGATCGCAATTATTTGCGCGGTCGCAATTCGGCTGGTCATTTGCGTCATGTACGTTGTCTAGGGATTTTGTATTTCTTTGGAAAGGGTGTCCGTCTGATTTTGCTTCGTAATAAAGTTGTATTCCCGCTTTCGTTGCTGGCCGAAGGAAACCTTTCGCAGATGTAGTATGCACATTCGTCTACGAAAAGCACGCAATCGCTCACGCGTTATTCGTTTACCTGGTATTTCTTTTTGTAGGTTGTCCATCGTTGCTGTACTAATATCTTCTTGCACTGTAGCAGATGTAATTTTTTCATGTGCGTAGACTGTTCAACCGACGAAGTTATAGTCTACACATTCCTCATACAGTAACTCCTCCTTCATAATGTTTTTGCGTAACGTCGCGCAAAGTAACAGTTTGAGCCGATCTGTATCGGCAGACCAAGCACGCTCAAAATGATGAACACTCCAACAGCACCAAACGCGATAATATAAAAAGACGAATTGTTAGAGCGATCTACTACTGGTATAACACGCATTCTTCTGGACGTATCATGTATGTGTCGTCTTGCAGTCACACCTGCCACATCGTAGACTGACTCCCGACTTCACGTTTATATTTTGTTCCTGGCGGAGGCATAAATTGCGTCAGCTGCGATGTATGCGTGTACCACCTTGGGTTGTGTGTGTGTTTTCACTGGGGCATTCCTCAGCTTCAGAGTGACTGGAGCCTGTCCTGTGACCACGGACTTGTCAATTGATTATGCGAGTGAAAGTGAGAACAACAACAACAACATGCAGCAACATGGCCAGCGCGCACACAGCACGTGACAGCCCAACAGCACACACGCAATCAACCGCTGCACGTATGAAGCCTACAGCGCGGCACCACCAATAACGAACGACCGCGACGGCTGGATGAGCCCTTTGACAGACCGGCGCCTCTGCTCTCGAGCCCGGGCAAGATGTGTGTCTGTTTGTTGATTGGTTTCAGTTGATGAGGGCACTCATACTGTGGCAGATGCAATTTTTTCACGTGCGTATTCACTCGACGAAGTTATACACATTCCTCATACGATAACGCCCCCTCCTGCTGAATGTTTTTGCGTAAGGTCGCGCAAAGGAACGGTTTTGAGCCTATCTGTATCTGCAGACCAAGCACGCTCAACATGATGAACACTCCAACAGCACCAAACGCCATAATATAGAAAGCGGAATAATTTGAGCGATCTACTACTACCGGTATAATTACCACGCGTTCTTCTGGACGCATCATGTGTCGTCTTGCAGCCACACCTTCAGCCACATGGCCAGCACGCACACAGCACATGACAGCGCAACAGCACACACGCAACCAACAGCTGCACGTATGAAGGCTACAGCGCGGCACCATCAATAACGAATCACCGCGACGGCTGGAATAGCCCTTTGACAGACCGGCGCCCCTGCTCTCGAGCCCGGGCAAGATGTGTGTTTATTGCTTGGTTTCAGTTGATTAGGGTACTCCACAGCAGTAGCTAGCTGGAGCACAGCAGTCAGTTATTCCTTTGTTATGTCCACCCCCCTTGCCTGCGTTTGT
This sequence comes from Undaria pinnatifida, assembly GCA_012845835.1. Lineage (NCBI taxonomy): Eukaryota > Phaeophyceae > Laminariales > Alariaceae > Undaria > Undaria pinnatifida. Next base: position 1,362,611 of record JABAKD010000002.1, on the reverse strand, counting down.
TCAAGCTACCCTCACAGCAGTAACCACGTAAAGCAAAACTCAAATCATGACCCATGGCGGCTTCCGCGCGTTAAACTACTGTGGCGGGCAGTTGATGCAGGCAACGTTTTCCAGCCCATGCCGTGCATGCCTCGTCTCACACCCCTGGCAGCTGGTACATGGGTCTCGGACGGGACGGGGCTAATAACCTTGCTTCGTTTCGTCTCGAGTACCTGGTGCACAATCTGTGACCAAACAATAATTAGTTGCCACCGAAAATTTCCAAACGTTATCACGTACCGTTTAGAAATGATGCCAATTTTGTAAATCATCTAGGCGTTGCAGACATCAAGATGCAACCAAAATACCCGAAATGCCTCCTCGACGTGCGTTTTTATGCACCTTCTCGCTTGTCTCGCTCGGCATCCGTCGGCCTTCACGTAGATGTGCGGAACGGACACGGAAGGGCGAGGGGCGTTGGAGCCGCCCCCCGAAGGCGGCGCTCGAACGAAGCTATATTCGACCGGGGGTTCCAGTTCCGCGAATCGCATACTTCGGCCGAGACACAAAACTTCTGACCAAATACCTGACACAAAAGAAGGATTATATATATATGTATGTATAATCACAATAGACATGGCCTGACAACGATTTTTTGTTGTTGTCATTTTTGTCTTTGGGCGAGCATGAGCATAGGCTGTCCCGCCAACGAGTAGCAAATGACCGTCCAGTTTTAGACACCGAGCACCCACCCCTGACCACATCACCACTCACCGTCTCCATTTTCTTTCTACATCCACAACCAACCCGATCATCACGTCTTCAGCCGAATACAATGAAGGAAGCAGCAACACCCAGCTTATGTCGGACGCGTTGAAACGATCGCCGGCGAGAAAAATCCGACCTACACCGGAGCCTGCTCACATCAGCCGCCCGTACCAAGTTTCCTCAAACCCCTTGGCAGTACGTTACTCCATGTTTTTCCTTCTCCTACACCCTTTGGAACTATTCAATGCCTTTTTTTTCCCTCTTTGCGTTTCACATCCCCGACCATGCTGGGCATGCGGTGGGCGTCCGCCCGCCGCGGCAGAGCCCCCCTTATATGTTATACAGTCAGCAGCAGTCGTTTGAGATCACTACGAGTGTATTGTCCAAAAACCAAGCAACGTGTTATTGGATATCAGGCACTACTTACAGCTGCAGCACCGGTATCATACAAAATACGACATGTACTGCACTGCACTGCCATCACACGATTGGCACACCACCCACACATGTAGGCATTAACCTAAAACATCACATCTAGCCGAATAAACCTTAAGTTAGGGGCGGACTATATATTATATTATAGCTGATAATACGTAAACTACCAGCTACGGTGTAAGTCGAAAATACGTCGTTGAAGAACAACCCAGCACCTATTTAGGTGTATTGAAATAATCTTTTCAAGGGGTTTTCTTTCCTCCCGTGGAAAAGAGGATAACACGAAGCACCGCCAGGAGGCAAGATATGTGTTGAAGACCAGCTACCGATCTAGTGATGGAGAACAACACCAGAGGACCAGAAAAATGAGCGAGAGGGGGTACCAACATCACTCTGCTCCGTGGTAGATATGGTACGACTGCCTTGACCAAGGATGACCCGACTCACCCCCTCCCTTGCCCCTCACATATGCAGTTGATCGTTAACCCTTTTTCTTCAAACTTGTGTGGATGTTTGACATTTTTAGGTGTCGCCTGAGCGTACTGCTTCACACAACCTGGTGACGCCATGCAGATCGTCATGGCCGCTCCTGTGGCAGCCTTCATAGCCCTCCTCTCTGGAGCGGGAAGCGTGTTTGCGGAATTGGATGTCGTCGCGGCGTCAATGGAGGTCGGCGAATCATCATGTAACTCGACCATCTTCTTCTCCTTGAGGTACCATGACCAAACTCCATATATATTTTATGAAGAATTCAAAAATCTTTGTGAACTCTTTGCACGTGGAAAGTCCGGCGTCGGCAATATCGAGGTTGTGGTACACCTCGATGATCACCAGACACGCGCTTTAACAATTGCGATTGACGGTGGACTAGCTCATACAGGCCTCTGTGAAGAGTGCCGGACGGTTAACCCATGGCCAATGCTGTTATAAGGCGTAGTTTGGGTAATCTATTGGTTAACCTTGTTTAAGTGGTCGAACGGACTAATACCCCAGTATAACCTATCAAGTGGCGTCGTCGACAGGTACCATGAATATTTTGGTTACGGGTTCGAGTCCCACAACCCACACTAATATTTTTTCGCCACTTTCCGCGTGTCGAACTTGAGAAAATACTCTCCACGGTATACCCGGCGAATGAAACCGCTTCGATATATGACACGTCCGCCCGTATATCCGGCGGACCTGCTGTCCAGCCGTTTCAGATGAGGAGAGCGTTATATGGCTTGCTGTAGGTTGGGTAAGCAAACGGTTGACCTTTTGCAAGTGCTCCAACAGACTAATACCCTACTAAATCCTTAACAGCGTGTCGACGCTGTTGCAAAATAAATAACGAAGAAGAGGTGTTGTCCACGTGGCGGCGAGACCTGGCTGGCCAGCTCGAAAATGACGTGTTTCCGAAAAAATGACTGGCTCTGTGACATGAGACTGAGCAATGATCTACACAATTAACCAACGTACCTCATCAGAAGTTACACACTGGAAGTAATGATACTGGCTACAGTGTATCGGTCGTCCCGGTGACGTATCAGGTTATCCTCGAGCCTGGTATAGGTCAGTTTCGTGAGTTCGAGCCCCGCCGAGTGCATATTCGTATAAATGTTTTTGTTGGGACTTTTTTTGTGAACCAATTGACTTGCGGAAAGCGCGAGAGCGTGAGTTTGCGACACTCGATGAAAACTCGACGAGCAGTGGAAATGCTGAACCCTATGCGTGATAAAAATTGAAGGCAAGAACCAGGGGGGGGAAGGGACGACACCTGTGACCACTGCTTGTCCAGAAGCTGGAAATTAGAAGTGTGATAAAAGAGAAAACAAATGGTATCGGATCAACCACTCCACACCAGGGCACCATGTATGTGTCAACGACCGCCTTAGCAAGCTCATATAGCTTAGGTTAAGCGACAATGATGTTTGTAGAAGACGCGCCTGCTCAAGAGTACCAATTTTGTTGGGTTGTCGACACCTCGATACTGTCAAAATATCCTGTGGTGAGGCTTTGTTGGTGTAAGGTTTGGCTTTCAGAAGTTCACCGCTCGTCATATAATAATAAACGTGACCCCGCCGGTTGTCTATTCTCATTAAATTTTTAATACCATATCGGACTTTTCGATTGATATTACCCGCTAAGGGCAGAAAAGACGCTCCCCGCGGGCTTTCCGATAGTTTCGATTGTCCGTGTTAGGCAACCTGCAGAAAGTATGCACCGTACAGAGAAACATTTTTGTGTATGTGCGTACACACAGTTTTTGAGTCATCCCACTATACGGGTTGCATTACTTGTGTGTCCTCTACAGTGGGCTTGACCTTTTTAAGAGCGGAGAACTACCGGTTGTTACCATTTTTTTTTCCAGTATAGTCTAGTCCAATGCTACGGTACGATAAGGGTGGGCCTTTTTGTTGGAGTGCCTCGGGGACACTTGCGCGAGTGACATACCCCCTGTTCCATGTGGTCGTAGGCTTTGGCTCTGATTATTAAGTATTACGATGTGAATCCTCAATGAGATGGTTAGCCACGCCCCGCGAAACAAAATCGCCTGACTTGTTTTTGTCATTGAGGCACATAGTCATTCTTGCAACTGGCTCAGACTCGGTGGTGAAAATCGGGAGTACCCCTTTACCCGAAGCCTTGATCTGTACTTTGAAGTATTTGGTTTGTTTGATAGGACCACCTCCTAGAAATGTTTGTCGGGTGCGCGAACGATTACATACGTCTTCAAGTTCATTGGTCGGGTGAAAGTGATGTTGACATTTTCAGCTCATCGTGGTGTATGAGCTCAGAAACATTTTAGAATATGCACTTACAGCGTAGGATGACTCATTTAACACTAATTCAAGATAATCGCTTTTAATAGTTTAAGATATACGCGCACGTGTGCTAACAAAGCTTACATGGATGACGTCGTGCGTACGAGCAGATCCGCCTGGGCATCCGAAGAAGAGCCCTGTCACCAAAAGCTTTCAATGGATATGTGGACCTTCATGAAAGCTGGTGCATCACCCCCAGACGCTGATGCCCAACATGTGTATGACGAGTGCATGCGACAGCCAGACATGAGGCTGGTAGAGCTCATCACTCCCGAGGTATTTGTACACAATGAAGCTGCACGGGGAACTCGAATGCATCCCAAGCACGCGAGTGTCGCCTTATCATCTGTGAACACGCTGTTAGGATATACTGTTGAGCCGTTCCTATCTGACCACACTGTGTTTAACTTCTCCCACCAGAAAATGCGTACGCAAGAATTGTCTCCAATAGGCGCCAGGAGGGGTGGGGGGATATGACTTCATGGTTTCTGAATTTGGTGCGACATGTTAAATTTAATGCGAATTTAGAAACAAGAAGCCTCCGAAGTTCAGCGCAAGTTCCCAAAATCGATTGTCATAATTGATTAATATCGAATTTGTCATATAGACTAAGGCGGGTTCTGCACAAACAGGTTTCCAAAGACTGCTGGCAAAATGTCAAAACTTCAAAACATACGTAAGGATAACTAACAAATCAATGCCATACATATTGATGAAGTATAGCTGTAAGATCTCCGTCTGTTGTGAATCTGTTCAAGTTCCCATTTAACAACGGAACACCTCCGAATTTCTATATAAGTTCCAAAACGTATTTTTAATTATATATAGAATGTTCTTGCAAGAAACGCCCTTGATTAGTGTGCAATTTAAAGAAGGATGCACGTGGCATCTTCAGTAGAAACGGGTGGCACACGCATTAACCGATGCGTTACGCATGTGCGTATTGCCAATAAAATATCCTTGTCTTCTTGTCAGTATCATCCAGTTAATGGGTTCAATGCAGATTACGGCGCTGGGCACAGAGACGCCATCCAAGCCTTTCCATAAGCTTCGCCGGCGAGCAGGACGTCATTGTCAAGTACAACTCAACACAACATGTTTAAAGTTAATAACGGTCGTACCTCGCGGCTTTTTGTGTCTTCTTTCACCGCCGCTCCGCGTCGGGACGGCACGAAGGACTGGGACTCGACCATTGTTGACGCTGGTCCCGGGGAAATCGTGGGCGAGACCGAGCACGCGGCGACGCTTCTGTGCAAGGGCGCCGAAGATTTCGAAGGCAAGGAGAATGAATATCCTAACACTGGCTTTCGGTCCGGCGGTTAAGGGATTTCAACTACAGTACTAGCACTACGGCAGTAGTACGTTGGCGTTGTATAGCACATCTTGTGCTATAGCTTTGAGAAGCACCGCAAGCAACAGAGCGAACCGCGTAGGCTTAGAGCTGTCGACGTATAGGTCCGCCGGAGTTTTTTTAAACAACGAAGGCTCGCATCGGCGACGGTAGCACATCCATTGTTTATAGCTTCTGGATTTTCCCGTTGATTACAGGGTTCAGGAGATGTATAGATATTGTCAACTCCAAGGGTTTGGTTGTCCGTCTGCCAAGAAGAAACCCCGACGTTTCTGTTCTTTCCAGCAAACACCCGTCTGGAAACTGTCGTATTCGAGTGTGACGGACACGCCAGCCGGGAGATGTATTGCGGACGTTAGATGTGCCGTATGTATGAAGTGCCAGGTAAACGCAGTCGTGCAGCAACATAGCGGCGGTAGCCTGGCCCACGCAAAAACAATTTGTTGATCTAATGGCCACATGCTAGATGTTTCCTTCTGGGTGGCATTCTCAAACAGGCTTGGAGAAGATATCCCATGCTACCTTTGTTCTTCGCTGCGTGTTGTACCGAGCGGTGTATTTAATACAAAGCTCACTGCCCGGGCCTGGTGTAGTATGGGGAATGGAGTACAGAGCCCACGGCCTGCAGCATAGCGGTACGTATCGCCAACGCGCCGCCGAAGGTCTGACCGGAAATAAATCGTTGGAGTCTAGAAAGAAAAGCGCTGACAAAACGTCAGGTCGTCGGTCGTACGCAATAAATCACGTTTGAAACTATGCGCGCGTTCCTAGTAACGTAATAACTGCTGCATCTTCTGTTGTTCATTAAATAATTACGACTGCTTGGTCCAAAAGCGACCAACGCGCTTGTGAATGCCGGGAAATGCCGGTGACGGCAAGGATGCATACACACAGTAGACCAGGTGCAGTACCATAGCGATACGTAACCGCACACCAAGAAGCCGTTATCCAACGGATGTGTGCACAGATTAGAACATGAAATTTGGTCTGTGATCTACTCAAAATAAGTGCAGCACGAAGGTGGTAGTGTGTGATCTCCCACGCGCGTGGCATATATTTATTTCGAATATGTTATCCTCTAGACAGCCACAGCAGCGGCAGGGCGTCTGTAAATTAGGTTTTGTGCGAGAAGGATTACACTATTCGCAAAAAAATACAGGAAGCAGACATACCGACTGCGGCAATTATGCGTAAGCGCCGGTGTAGTTTCTGACTCCAAGTACGTTGCCCCCTCCGCCATCGCCGCGAACGGGACGGCCCTTTTCCTTTGTTTATGTCAGGTTTCCTACTTGCCGTTGGCATGGGCACTGAACACAGTATGATTTGCGCACCTGCTCACGTCCACGTCGAGACACAAAACTAAAATCGGCTTTCTTCGGTAATATTCAGCGCGTCCGCCGTCAAACTCGAAACAACTCCCCCTAAGTCGCGCGTTTGTGTCGCAAGCAAATACTGTTGCTGCGTTAGAATATCTTGTTCATGCAAGAGCGTTTCCGTTGATTTCTACCTTTTGCTCGCGCGTCGCTTTCGCAGCAATATGCAACGACGACGAGGTCCAGAAGGCACGGCGGGTTGGGGCAGCTACTTCTTCTACCATCCCGCTCCAAAGAACGCCGAGGCGCCTGCAGACTACTACGAGCGAAGCTGGTGCTGCTCACCAGGTGAAACAGCCGCCTATTTTTTTTGGTGGATTCGCATCGAACGCAACAATGCTCATTTGCTACAGCTGAGAAGCGCTGTACGTAAACAAAGTTGCCGACTTTGAGAAGATCGACACAGTATAGTACGATGGACACTACCAACGAGGGTCGGTTATATAACGAGTCACCCCGTGAAGCGCAATTAATGTTGGACTATCCTTCCGTTGAATAGCCCCGTCCGTCCGGGTAATTAGTGCTCGCCGTGCTCTTCCAATCTTAGACACGCGCCGAAAGTCTCCAAAATTTGTTCGTTGAAGTTGACCACAAGAGGCGTGATCAGACAGAGTTGGTAGCACTTTTTAACTTCCTGGGTGTGTTTGTTTTTCCAGGTGATGGCAGCCCCCCTAAATCCACAACCGTCGGAATGACCTTCAAATTTTTCATTGTGTTTCACGTTTTTATCTAGGGGCCTTGCCATGGGTTTGTTCATCTCAAGAAGTGGTTGCACTTTCAGAGCTGACCCCAAATCAGTTTTCGGGTGAGGCGTAGAGATTAAGTGTGGAGCTTTAAGAAAACGGGTGCACCTCTACTGTACCATTAGCACTGTTACTACTATTAGTACTATTAGTACGATTAGTACTGTTAGGACGATTAGAATAATAATGTCTCCACGATGGGCGGACAGTATATATAGGCGGTACGCCCTTGGTCGACCACCAAGTAGACATGCGACACCACTTTCCAGCCGTTTCGTGCTGTGTGCTGTGTGGCGGGTCGGTCTCCTCAACGAGGAATCTACAGGCTTTCGACCGAATTGACTCCGAATGGTGGTTTACGATAGTATCCTGGATGTCCTTAATCGGATTACTGGCACAGGGTCTATCGAACATTGCTCTGGGTGAGGTTGTTGAGTAGAGGGCCTACTTAATTATTTGTCTCAGCCAGACGCGGTAGCAGGCGTCCCTCGTGCTACACTGTTGCCTCATCTCGGTGCCTCAAGTGTAGGCTTTAAACGTCTATTCACGTAGAAAGGTGAACTCGGATGTGCATACCTCTTGCCGCGAAAAGCCATTGTCCTCATTGAATCCCCCATTCCAGGTGCAAGAGTTGATCGACGGCCTGCAAGAGCTTGGTTGCCTTAGGACAAAGGGCGAAGACCAGACGCTATGCGTTCTGAGTGACAGTTTCGACAACAACGGAGGAGCTGCAGCATTGCAACAATCGGGAGACCTGCCCCCCGTTGATGTCGTCAAGGTGATTCCATACAGACGCGCTTGCTCAAACGGAGGTGCAACAATACGTCGGTTGTATTTTGGACTTTCGGAAATGTTCAACTCTCAGGAAACATCCAATGTCGTCATTTCGGTTTCATAGTGTTTTCGTGTTATACCTATGCAATGGCGTTGTTTGTGGTGTTGTCCTTCAAATTTTGTTACGTGTCAGTGCTCAGGGTGGGGAATACAGCCCTTCTCGCAAGAATCTTCTGAAAAATGGGTTTGCCTCTCTCTACTATGCGTTATCGGTTTGATCAAACTCAATGCACGGGCAGAACCGCTAGAGCACACCTGAGTGGGATTGTCACCCATTTAAGGACTGTTCAGCCCAGTACAGAGGCAACGAACAGACTGAGAAGAACTGATCTGCAGCCGTGAGGAAACCACTCGAGTATACAGACAGCTCCGCAGCCTCGGGGATACATCATCACCCGACAGACCATAGACAGACTGCTGACACCGATGTTCTAAGGGCAAGCAGCAGTATATGTTTTGCCATCAGTATGGGCAGATCCGAATGATAAGAAACACGGGAATGCATCCGTGATATGTTCTCCCCAAACGAGCACATACAAGTAGAAAAACGACATTACACTTTCAAGTGATGTTGCCCTTTCTATACGTTCCCGCCTGTGGGTTATTTTTATATGTTAGTACCCTTCGGGGTCCAGGGCAATGGACGTCCGCGCGTTGATTCTGCATCCGGGGGAGATGCAAGCTCCGCGGGCACAAGATCATACAGAGACAATAATTTGAAATGCAGCGAGAACGTTACGTAATGCAAGGGTTCGGTTCGAAAATAAAAATACACACGTCATCAACCCAGTTACATTGGACGAAAGGACACGACCGAAAATTCCTTGTCTCCGTCCATGCAATGATAAGTGCGTTTTTCAGATTGTCTTTTATAACGCGTGCTCCGAGAGTGGTACTCTTTCCTTGCTGAAGGACGGTGCACCTCAACCCAAAGTCGTCGTCGGAATCTCATTCTTGTTTCGCAATCCAATTTTTTTGCATACCCAGCCCACCGTGGATTTGGTCGTCCGGTTGCATTGTTTTTTTTCTTCAAAATCGTTTTTATTTTGTTAGGTATAGAGCTCCCTAAGTGCATAAGAGCGTCATAAATATCATCGTGCACCAATAGCCCGTGTCTCAACGTTTCACCGCCAGTAAGGAAAAGCTGAAAAACCGGTGGGAATGTCCACACCACCAAACCGTTTAACGTACACCAAACCAAGTCGTACGACGATGGCATATAGATTATCGCAACAATAACACCGGAGACAATTCGAGTGTCGTGCTTGAAATGTGCTTTTCGGTGCTTGCGGGAATTATGAATATTGAACATGGCACATTTGGCTCTTCTTGCCGAAACTGGTATGTGTCAAGGCACCAACATCCCGAAATGATGTACAGTCGATATCTTCGGAGAAGCGAGTTTTCATTATATCTCGGGGAAGCGAGTTTTGATTTGATGTTATCTCGGAGAGGCGTTGGAAACAAATGGCGGGTGAAGCGCGGTCTTGTTGCTTATGTTTAAACAACTGGAAGAAACGGCCTCCCCACATGAATACCAGGTACCTCTGTGACACTACTGGTTGGCGTGTTGAACTGCGAGTTTTTTATCCTCTTGATGTGGCGCTTGAGGTGGCAATCAAGAGCGCGTGCGGATACACACCGATCTGGGTGTGAATAGCAGAGAAACACGATTCTTTGGGTATTTTGAGCGTTTAAAATTTCGAGCTGGTTTACCTGAGTTCGATTCCTATTTTAATCGTGTTCAGGCCTTTATTTTTCGCTTGCCATTTTTTGTCGAAGCTACATCCATGAGCTTTGCATGAATCCCCTTCAACCAGTACTCGTATTTGCACTATCGTGTGCTTCGGTTGGAGAGCGACAAAAAATATTGCGTTATTTCAACGAAAACGTTTGAAGATGGCTCAAGGGACCAGCATTTACCGCATATATTCGAAACGAAAAACAGTCGACGTTTTGGCCTGTCAGAGCCGCATTAAAAAAACAAATGCAATTGTTTGGGACACTCGGCCCAAACCACCAGGAATCCGCGACAGATTCTATGCTCGTTAAACGTTCGCGGCTTACATACATAATTGTACAGGTTTAGACAAGATATATGCTACGAATAATAGTACGGCGGAGGTGCACCATGTCTTCTCTAAATACCGTAAATTGGCGAGGTCTACACCTCTCCTCCAGTAAACTGTGATTTGCAAGAAATAAACATTCTGCCCGATGAACAAATCCCCCTCTTTAAGTACACAGCAATCGATGCCAAAACAAAATTAATCCCCGACGTTTTAGGTTAAGGAAGCCCCTCAATGAGATAATCTTCCAGCCGGAACCGCTAGCTCTACCGTGACAAACGTCTCAAAAAGAGCAACAGGTTTACCGAAACAGCAGCGCTGCACGGCTTTACTTCAAAATTGTGTCTCCAGGACAGCATACACGAGTACTAAATATTACATTGCAGTCCTGGTGAAAACATGTCAGTGCTCCACGCCTATAACTTCGAAGATTCTCCATCATCAGACTTCTCCTCTATGCTGTCCTAAAATCAGGCATATGTCTAGATGCAGGGGTCTTCACCTCGGTAGTATACAACCGACGCCAATGGAAACCGCATCCTAACTTTTGCCGACATCTTTGCTTGCGCTATTTCGGCCTCGGCATCTCGCGGGGTACTGCAGAATATAATACATCTAGCATCAAACCTTCTAGAATGGTAAACATTACCAGGCAAGTGATATACAGAGATGTCTTCTTATTACAACCGTCAGATTTGTCCCCTTTAAGGGCTTATAGTTTCCGCGCAAATATTGAAATCCCCCCCCCCCCCCCCCCCCTCGATCCCTCTTGTTCAAACACCCCACCAAAAATCAAAGTCTACAATAGTAGTAGTAAGCACTACCAGCCAGCTGATGTCAACTCATTATCTTTCTAGCCATTCACGCCATAGCTCCAATTCATTCCCCCCCCCTCCCCCTTTATTTTATTTTATTTTCTTCCCCGCCTAGTTCGTTCAAACGCCCCACTTACAATCGAAATGATCCAGAGCAAAAACCCCTTCTACGAGATTGACACCACGCCATAATCTTTCTAACCACCATCCCCCCCTCCTCCAACGCCCTTCCTCTCCCCACCACCCGCACGATCGCCTAGACCTAGTACCACGCGTATAGCAAGACCCCACATACATGATTAGTACGCGCGATCGGAGTATTACACAAAACCTTGCAAAGGTGAGTTTCGACCGAATCTTTGATCTCACAGCTGGAGTGAATTTTAATATTATATGTGACCCAAACCTATTGAAACCCCTCCCCCCCCCCCCATCCCCCCCCCCCTCCCCTAATCCCCCCCCCCTCCCTTATTGATTTATTTATTTTTCTTCCCCGCTCGCTGTTCTTGCTCAGACGCCCCACATAATATCAAAATCCGCCAGAGTAATAAACACTTCCACGCACTGGATACCACCTCATTATCACTCTAGGGCCATCCATGCCGCTACTCCCCCCCCCCCCGCCCCCAACGCCTCCTCCTTCCCCACCACCCGCACCATCGCCTAGACCTGGCACCACGAGTGTAGCAAACCCCTGCATCTATGCGACGTAAAGTCCCTTGCCCCCCCCCCCCCCCCTCGCACCTTTGTCTCCCCCTTCCCCCCTCCCCCACCCCCCACCCCCCAATTCTCCACCCCCAACCCCTCGAATAATCCGCCCTCTACTCACTGGTTGTACGACTTACAGAATATACATGATAATCTGGTGCATTCTTTACATAACCGTCACATTTATCCCCTTAAAGGATGTATAGTTTCCACGCACAGATTGAGCTGCCACGCCCGCCCCCCCCCTCATGATAAACTGGTGCATTCTTCCCCCCCCCCCCCCTCGCATTCTGTCCCCCCCCCACCCTCTCCCCCCCCCCCCACCCCGGCTCCCTTTTGATCAAAGCCAGGCCCCCACGTCCTCAAAACCTCCGCCCTCCCCTCACCGGTTATTCGACTTACAGGATTCACTTGATAAACGGATGCATTCCCTTCCACAGCTGTCAGATTTGGTCTCCCTCAAAAACGGGTTTCGTATTTTCCGCGCACGGACTGACTAACATCAATCACCATGTTGACCCTGATAGATACAATGTAGTTGCAAGGGCAGTCGCCGACCTATATCCTTAATGAGGGCACATAACCCGTAATACGCGCGATCGGAGTATCACACACATCTTGCAAAGATGAGTCTCGACAAAATATTCGATCTCATATCTGGAGTGTATATATATTTATTTATTATCTAAATATAATATTTTTGTGTTTACAAGAGTAATTCATGAGCTTTGCAAGATATTTCCGTTGCAGTTCGCGCTTTCCACGGGTTCTTGGTTTGACGTTTTTATCAAGGGGGGCGATGTTGAAAATGTTTTTAATAATGGTTCAGTATACGATGAGGTGAGATGTAAGCCGGCGATGGGCAAATCTCTGAATATGGCCAAACCGTGCCATTCCTTAATGCCACGGGGGGGCCCAAGCGTCCCCTGGTGGCCCCCTGTTTTCGGTAACTCTAATATCTCGGTTTTTTGCGGAACTCTAATAAAACACATGGCTAGATAGAGTAATACGGCTCCGGCTTGATCGTGGAACACAGACCCGGAAACCAAAAAAGAAAAGGCTTAATGCGTAGAGATGCTGCAAGTCTTTTTAGATCGGTGTCCCTCCGGTTGTAAGCAGAGGTCCACAGCTACCTCCGAGCGACTTTCAGGCACCGCAGTGGTCAAACGTGTGGGGTACAAAAACCGAGACGAAAAAAGACCCCCAATAGAACGTATGCACTTCGCTGCTAGCAAGCAATTCCAGCTTTCCACAAGCAACCACGGCACGCGAAATTGGTGGACGCCCCTAGTAGGGTGTGTGACCGCGTCGGGTGCATCTCTCAGAAGTCGAAAGCAGCCAGAAGCGACACACGAGAAGTCTTCGTGAGTTCGAACTTCCGAGCAGCAACGCCAAAAAAAGCTGCCGAAATCGCTAAAGTATTTTTATTCACGCGCGGGAGCCTAATACAACGGGTACATCACCAATGAAGAAAAACAAACCACCAAAAGCTTGCTGCTTGAACCAGGCGGATGATATAACACCGAAATATGTGGTGTTTAAGGGCTTAGGAAAAAAAATAGAGGGACACTAAAAAAAGGGGTGGTTAGTTATGGACTCCAAAGAAGATCTAAAAGCACCTGAAACATCTGTATTATTATCGGATCTTTGTTGCATTTCTTCTAAAATTTCGAACTAAGGATCATATTTGCATAGTCTATGCCATACAAATACCCTATTTTCAAGTGGTTTTATATGTATGCGAAATGCCTCCATACGAGCTCCTACTCAGAATATTCCTGTGCAACTCCCCGTGGCTTTAAACGCTTCGCGCACAAAGGCCGTGCAGCACCTACCAACTGCGAACGGATGGTCTGACAAAAGATAACACAATATCTTGCTGTTTGTACCCCAGGAGATCCAGCCGCAAAGACGGTGCTAGAACTTTTTTTCGGGGATTCTGATGTCGTTGGAGTAGTTCCCACTTGGCCCAGGCTACTGTAAGGGGGTCAGTCACGTTTGGGGCATATCGTTGGAGTGGCTCGGTGTCACTTCGTGAGAGTAACCCTCCTGCCGCTTTACGGTCTAAAGATCTCGTCCAATGAAATTCGCGAAATAAATACACAATGGAATGGCAGGCTGCGCTGCGCGGAAATAACAGCCCAAAGTATTTTTTCGTCCGTGAGGTATAGACTCACTCGTGCGAGTAGTTCAAAGTTGGTCGTAGAAATGTGGGTACCCCCGCTTCCGCAGCCTTTGTTAGTTATATCGGCTGTATCGTGTATCGAACTGAGCGCTGAAATGCACACGACTTCATAAGCTATTAAATCGTGATATACATTCAAAACGTTTATATTACCAAAATGGAACACCCGCACGGCTTCATTTTACCACTTCACGCCTGACGCCATCTATCATCATCTATCATCATCTATCATCATCTATCATCATCTATCATCATCTATCATCATCTATCATCATCTATCATCATCTATCATCATCTATCATCATCTATCATCATCTATGATCATCTATCATCATCTATCATCATCTATCATCATCTATCATCATCTATCATCATCTATCATCATCTATCATCATCTATCATCATCTATCAACATCTATCATCATCTATCATCATCTATCATCATCTATCATCATCTATCATCATCTATCATCATCTATCATCATCTATCATCATCTATCATCATCTATCATCATCATTCATCATCTATCATCATCTATCATCATCTATCATCATCTATCATCATCTATCATCATCTATCATCATCTATCATCATCTATCATCATCTATCATCATCTACCATCATCTATCATCATCTATCATCATCTATCATCATCTTTCATCATCTATCATCATCTATCATCATCTATCATCATCTATCATCATCTATCTATCATCATCTCCGGGATTGACGGATGTCTCGACTGCAGGGGTGACTTTCGACGACGGCAAACATGCAAATCGAAACTGACGAAGGCAAAAACATCCAGATCGAAACTGACGAAGGCACACACATGCAAATCGAAACTCACCAAGGCAAACATCTACATCGATACTGACCAAAAACGATACCGACCTCAGTACAGAGTGGTATGACTCATATGATATGTTGTGCCTTGTTCCCGATTTCCGAAACTGTTGTACATTGTAACAGGATTATACAACGGGTACCAGCAGCGACGAAGGTACGTTGAAAAGCCAATGGGCAAGCTGAAGCAACAGTCGGCTCGAAACAATATTTTGGGGTGCGTTGAAGTGGTCTTTTTGCGGACAAAAGGTTAAAGTATTGTCCTCCAAAACCGTTGCCTCAACCTTGGGGGAAGAATCCGTCATGCCGTTCTTGACTGCTGATCCCCTGCTGCGGGGTAGGATTTTGGGGGGGGCGATTCAGGAATAAATACAGTAGTTTAAGAAATGTAAATCACGCGGTTAAGGCGTAGCCTGCTGTGCCGTGCGCAACTTATCAAATGCCGAGTTCGCGTGGCTCTGGCCCATATCTATATTGATATTGCAGAGGTCCGGCCGATGTGGACATTTACTTTACAAAGGGAGTTTGTGTGCATGCCGTAATTTAAGTTTTGCAACGGTTTCCTATAAGATTGTTGGTGGTTTGTGACTTGATCAATAAGGGAAGACCACATTAGCTTCTTTGGGGATTCCAATAAATTATTGCATGCTTGCCTGTTCAGAGTTGCCATTTTGCAGCATGTTCCGGGGCGACGTAAATCATATGCTTGTGCTACAGCAGTCCGTATGCAAAACCTTGTTTGATTCGGACTTCAAACCGAAGGCCAAATAAACCTACGCGCCTGTCTGGAACACGTTGGCAGTGACGACGTTAAAATGGTGAGTCCATGTCGGAAGCCAACTTGCTCGTGTCGTTTGAGAACGCATACATTATACCGCGTATAGTGTATAGGCTGCTCGGAGCAGGCTACCACGGTGGTGGCGGTACAACACCGCAATCAGGAAAAATGCTATTGCGAAGCGACATGGTATGCGAAGTCGCGTTGAGAAGTTGCTGTGGCTCACAGCTGCTCGCGCGAGCAGCAATAGTGATGCCGCGAATGATTTTTTCAGTTGCGCAATCTGCACCGCCGTCATAGAGTTGTTGGTTTTTTCGCCATCACAACACAATTGATAAATTCATTTGTGAGGGGCCTAAATAAATGGGACATTAAAAGTGCGAATGGAGGACTCACCTACTGATTCCTTTTGTCAGTGACCATTCCAACCCACCCTGTGGAGCAACGGGCAGATGTGAGACAACTGCGACCACACGATGGCCAGACAGGCATACCGAGTAACTTAATGCTGGACTGACTGGTAGGTGAATATCCCACGAAATATGGTGCTGGTCACACGCCTACTCTCTGAATCCACACGTCCACCAATGCGAATTTGATTGAATTTGCGTAAGCCTTAGCTTCAACTGTGTGAATCTCGTTTCGTGTGGTGCATTTCTGAAGGATCCGCCATGATTGAGCTGGCATTCGACATCGCCAGCGGCGCCACTTACAAGTTTAACTCCGCCTTTTTAGGCCAACAGGCAAGTGAGGGGGGCGCAATAGTGTACTAGTATGGTAAACGACCGCCGTGGTGTTACTTTTTTTGCGGACGTAAACCGACGTGTCACGGGGTGTACAAGAGTGTACATATATTGATGTTTTGTTTACTTTTTAGAGGACAGGGATTGGCAAGGACTTGGTTTTCGTCTAGGCCTCAGTATGGAATTGTCCAGGCTGGCTATTCTCGGCCAAGTCACTTCGTTCGCGCGTTGTCTTCGGGGGACGGGCCCATCGCCCCTCGCTTGCGTCATCCGTTCCGTACTCCTCTTTGAACGCGGATGGGGGCTGAGGGACACAAGCGAGAAGTGGCCAACAGTTTGGGTTTTGGGCGGTATAAGCTCGAGCTATTGTTTGGATCTTGACCTATCTATGTATGCAGATCTTAAACGGATAAAACGTAGGAAAACATTTCCTAGTTGGCATAATTTCCAAGTTGACGTCTTATTTCGTCGCAGCAACACTTTTTCCATGGTCACTTTGGAGCTCTTGGCCTATTTTCGGACTGCTGCTGTGTCGTTGATTTTCGACATCGTATTTCTCGGTGAAATCCCTTTGTTCGAGCATTATCTGCAAGGGGCCTCTCGCCCTACCTTATCCGCTCTCTACCTGCCCGTTAACGCGGGGATACTGTTTCGAGTGAAAATCATGTTTTCGATTTCCCCGCTCTTCTCGAGACCTTTGTTGCATCTTGTGTTACGGGTGGTCGCAGGTAAAATACGACGGAGTGTGTGCAGTAGTGTGTAACAAAGTAGGGACCTTCTTGACAAACCAGTATCATGTCGTGGTCGCCAGCAATCGACGATACAGCGGCAGCAAAATGTTAGGGATGTTCCTGTGTTAGGGCGTAATGAGCCACCGACAACCGCTCACCCCCGTTAGCACCAGCACTCGATGATAGAGCAGTAGTGGTAGTGAAAGTAATTGGGATCTTCTCGTGTTACGGCGTATTGGGCCTCCTGCGACCGATGATGACCCTGGCATGTACATAGTGGGGAGCTCCTCTTCATAGCCAACTCTTCTTGATGTATGCGGACTTTCCGCGGGGTGCCGCACCACGCTTATTATGCGGTTGGACGTGTTGTGTGTATCACTGCTGTCCTCTCTGTAGTGCCGGTGCGAGTATGTAAATCGTGTGACACTTGCGGTTCTCTTCATCAGGAAAATGTGGGTATTCCGATCCAAGATCACCCTGTGACAAGCTGAAGCTGGCACCCATTGCTCTTCTTATCTGTTGTGGGCAATATATGGCTGTAAGTATGCCGGGACATGTTTTTTTGCCGTCTAGTATGTCCCGATTTTTTTAATCTTTGACGTCTTTGACGCTTTTAAGTCGGGTATTGATTGTATAGATTCATCCCAGGGCTTAGTGTAATAATGTAAGAATTGCTGTCGCATTGCGAAGGTTTACTCTTTGCGAGCAGTGTGCCAGATACGACGTAAAAATCATTGATCGCTTAGGCCAATACGAGAAGAAAATCGAGATTTTCAGCAACTAAATTCGGAGTGGCATAAGCGACCATGTATGTATGCGTGCAAGTATTTCATGATTTTTGGACAATTATTGCGCGAGCCAAACACGCACTGTTGTGGACTCATTTCAGTCTTTAGCCACGGTTATTGAGATTGAGAGTTATGCCAGTCTTGGTTCCATTCATTATTATTTATTCTGTGGTTTTCTTTCAACATCCCATTTTTGCCTGATTTTTATTGTTTTCCATCTTTCTTTCTTTCTTTCTTTCTTTCTTTCTTTCTTTCTTTCTTTCCACTTTAAAAAAATATTTGTTTCGTTTTCATTTCTTTTATTAATGTATCCATCCATCCCTTTAGTTATCCTGACACTGCCCTAGCGCTATTTCCTTGTAGTACCTCGAATCCGGGGTCACATAACGGACCCTCCTTCACCTTGCTACTTCGGTGTGTGCGTTCACCATTTTTTGCTTAAATATGGGGTCATATTGCAGGCCCTCCTCCCCCCTCTTCACCACGGCACGTGCCATCAGCATTTTTCGCGATAAATATTCAGCATTCGCCCCCCCCCGTAGACTCGTGTCGAATGGTACCTACCCACTCTGTGCGGGGCATTCTCAACATTTGGAGTTGGTCATTTGTTTATTTTTTTTCAAAAAATCAATTCTCATCACGGTGGGAATCGACTTCAAGGACCAACGCTTAAAACTATTCGAGAGTAAGCACTATTAATACAAGACAACTTTACGTTCGTACGTGCACAGGGTACACGTTTATGCATTCGTCAATCTGCTTCTGCTCTAAGCTCACAACAAGAACACCCAACTCCGGCGAGCTACCATGTTTTGTCGTCGATCATACACCGTAGGCACGGCACAGCACAGCTCAATCAGCTCAGCACAAGAGAGCAAAACACGAGGTATGTGCCGATCATAGAGCGAGGCTGGACGAAAAAGGTAGAGAGAGCTGCAGTGAGACACTTTTTTTCGTGAAGTATCTCCGACAGCTCGAAGTGACTTCGAATATAACGAATACATCGACGTCCGCACTGCCATGAAAACGTAAGAAACATCAAAAGGCAGCAGCTAGGAGATGATGCGTGAAGGACTTGATTATATTCCCACCCATTCAGATGCAACCCTACTATCGGTCTCTCCCAATTAAGGACGATGCATCCTTCTTCTTTCGTACGGATAAAGAGGGCCAGAGGTAAATGCGAAGTTCGGGTTATTCTCCTGGAACGTTGAGCTCTTGACGTTCGCAAGTCGTTAGTTAAAACGATTCGCGCATCTCTGTTTAGTTCACGTTTTTTTCGTTTTTATTAGGCAGCATAGCAGGCAGATACCAACGGCGGAGCGAAAGTTCTTGGCTCTGCCGATGACTGCTTTGACGCCATTGTTTTGCCGTGTTACGGCGGGACGTGGTGTGTATACCCCTTTTTTTCTGGGCGGGGCGGACTGAAGTTTCCGCTTTCCGATCCCCTCAGTGCCCTAGGAGCACCGCCTCAAAATCACGGAATTTATACAGTACTAGGGTTATCAATTAAGCCAATGGCGCACAAGGGAAGTGATCCCGCACACCACATTAGCCCCCAGTACGGCCGGTTTATTTTCCTGAGCATTTCTTGGCTTTTCCTCTCTCAGTTGGTCTCAATGCCAATGCTTGGGGGCTTGTATTTACTGCACGTAGACATTTTACATACCAACAGATAGGTCGAGAAAAATACAAATCAACAAGAACGGCACCGACGGGCGAGTCGAGCGACGGCGGGAGGGCGTCAAAAAGGCGGCCAAAGGCCACCTGACGGCGGCGGCGGCGGTCGGGCGATAACATCAATAGATAGGTTATAGCACATACCAATAGAGTTGATGAGATATTACTCACCAACAGATAGGCTGAGATACATACGAGAAAAAAACTATGATGGGCTGGTGACGCCTGTTGAAGTATGATGCTTGGAGACAACTACCCTTCACGCCCCCTCAAAACGAAATGAGCATTATCTTGCTCGTCGAATGCTTGCTTCTATGTTTTTTCTTGATGCTTCCGTGACAGGTATACAACAACATCGGGCTAAATGAAAAGCGAAGGACACCACTCATAGACACTTAGGACAAAGTTTTGCCTCAAAAATATTTTATCGTAATCCAAGCTACGCGGAAATGCCGAAATACCGGAGGGGCTCGCGATGACCCCACGTCGGTGGTTTTATGAAAAGTATTTGGAACAAAGGCATCGCCTTTGTCACGTAGATCAGCTCTTAACCACCGGTATTTACTTGTCCTTGTACATACCAGGTAGTATACCCTTTCCCAATCCCTTCTGTAAACAATAAATAAAGTTCCCCTTCTTCGTGCGAGGACGCCTTCTCCAGCTGAATGTCCTGCTTAGCTCCTCCCTGTACCCCCCCCCCCTCTCCCTCTTCCTCCTCCTCATCCTCTTCCTCCTCCTCCTGCTGCTGCTCCTCATCCTCCTTCTCCTCCTCCTCCTCCTCCTCGTCCTCGTCCTCTTCCTCCTCCTCCTCCTTCCCCTCCGCCTTCTCCTCCTTCTCCTCCTCCTCCGCCTTCTCCTCCTTCTCCCGCTCTCCCTCCTTTCCCTCCTCCCCCTCCTCCTCCTCCTCCTCCTCCCCCTCCTCCTCCTCCTCCTCCTCCTCCTCCTCCTCCTCCTCCTCCTCCTCCTCTCCTCCTCGGAGTCCGCTCCTTCATCTCCGTGTTCGGAGTCCTCCTCCTCAACCGTGTCCTAATGGAGATTAACTTGTGCATTACTCAGCGTATATAATTCCTCTGATCCTACCGTGGCTGTGTGTTTGCTGTGTGTGTCGGTGGTGTTCATGGTTTTTGACGAAAGGGATGATGCTACCAACCAGCGATCTTGTTTAACGAACGTACTATAGTCTACGAACGTAACTTCTGTAATTTAACTCGTGTATATCAAATGTATGCGCACGTGCGTATTCATCCAGGAACGGTGTTTGTACGCATACAATACAGAAACTTGACACCAACTATAGTCTATTCACCGACCAAATAGGAAATATAGTCCTGAAATATATATGGGAAATGACACCACGGTAAATGTAGGAAAATACAACGTGGAAAAACCATCGGCAGAAAAACTAAAAAATGATTTTCGGAACCCGAATCGGAATTCGAAAAGCAGTCTACAACCAACCATAGGAGCGATTTAAAGGGAAACACGAAATAAATTGGTTAGTAACAAAACTCGTCTAGAGAGACTGAATACGTTCATCCCAGAAAAACTTTGAACGATTTTTCGAAACTCAAACAAAGATCGAAAAGCAGCCAAAGCTGGAGGAACCTATGGAGACAGCGGAATACAACGACGGCAGGTCGAAGGAACAGCCAACAAGGAAAAAATGGAATACGAAGAGAAAATGTAAGAAGCAAAACCTGCAATAGAAAGCCAGGAAGGTCACCTAAGGAAAAAACTCGGGTACGCATGTTCGTGGCGGGAGTGCTTGGAGCGTAGCAGGTCCTTCTCATCATGTGGGCCAGTGTCAAAGTTGGTTTAGAGGTACATGTATTACAGTGAACCTGGCACATATGTGTTACATAACTATCAATCGACACGACATAACGACATTTGTTCGTGGAGTGTGCTTCTTTTTTGTGTCGAAATTCCGTTTCCCGCAATCTAGTGATCACGTCAATTGAGGGGGTTCATCTGCTCTAGATTCAGCCCCGCTGTCTCCGATGTCTGCGCACGCGGTTCTCTAAATTCTCTCCGCCGTTGCCAGGGAGTGGTTGCGCATTTTTTCGCTCGTCGTACCTCCAATCTGAGGCTATAACCAGCAATTTAACGCACACAGCAAGGCTACGCGAGGGAAGGTTTTCGCGTTTTCACGGTTCCGATTTTTGACAAATGGACGTGTGCCTGAGTACCCCACTCAATCATGAACTCGAGAACGTTTGGTTGGCGCAGCAATTCATCTGAATTATTATATGGCGGGTGAATATCGTGAACGTGACAGATAAATAGCTAACGCCGCGCGAGAGCGGCGTTAAGTTTTTGACAAAAGACCGCTTAAACGAAACCCCTTACCCAACGTCTAGACTGCCAACGACATGCAAAGCTGCAACCATTGCTTCTGACTTCGCAACGCGTTTACGTACCGTTTTTCTCTTCTCGTGACTTTCGTCAGACATTCGCCGACGACATCGGTGTCTTGGCAGATGCGGAGGGATGCGACGTGATCGTGGATGATGTTGGATATTTCGCCTCGTAAGCATTTGGTTTTACGACGTTTACGACCTTGCGCGTGTAACCGCACAAATTTACAATCGCTGTGCAATTTTTGTTTATGCGTGATCTGCGCAACCTTCCATTATCGAGCCTACTGCCGTAGCGTGTAGATGTCGTAAATTGCCAACGTTAGAACCGGCGACGCGAAGGTATTGTTTTTGTCGGCGGCCCGATGAGAACTGGAGTCGAACAAGTGCAAGGAGTCCGAGACGTGTGCTTACCAAGGGTAGCATGGATTGAATTTCTGCTCAGCGTCTGGCTGGCAAGCCTGCGGAGCACAGCATCTCGTCAATAGCGGTGGAAAAATGTGTTTTTTTCCACATGATTTTCCGCCCTAAATAAGGAGATGTGGGATCGCCGATCACGAAGAACATTCCTAGTACCGGTACGTTATTTTTCTCTTTTACCACGCTTATGGTCGGGCATAGAGTATCGTTCGTGACTGTTCTGCAGAAAAGCGTTTCGAAGCACAACACCTGTTGCAGCATGCGTCCTCATTGTTGTTCATTTGATGTTGCATCAGGCCAAGCTTCCGTGACGGAGTAATCGCCAATGCAGTGGACGCAGCCACCCAAGATAACGATGTCTTGTACTTCACCAGCGCGGGGAACGATGGATTAGCGCATCGCTTTGTATCGGTAAGATATGCTTACATAAGGAGGGTTTGCGATGGCGGTAGCGTATTTTAGCTATATTTTTTCTGGTGTTTGGTACTAATTGACTGGAGGATCGACTCACCAACATCGCTGCTTTAACAAAACAAAATGCTATTCGAAGTGTTCTAAATTGTCCAACCCCCGGTACAGTAGGCCACAGGAGTGCCCATCAGGTCAAGTTGGAATGTTCGTCGAGCAAAACACGTTATTCGCGTGTGTTAATAGATCCTTGATTATGACACCACGTGAGTCTTGTGTTCATCCTAACCGTATCAAACGTCGGAGTCTAGAATTGCGTCACTCCTGTTGAGTCATCTCACAGCAGGGGTTCCACGCCTTGTGACCAACCCTATCTGATCGGTTGGACTCATCAAGTGCGTAGAAACATTGACATTGTGATACTTATGGTAGGATGTTAACTTGTTCAAGGCCTAGAGCATAGAAACTTTGGTCGGGTTGCGTGAACCAATGTTTTTCGAAGTCATGCTTCGGGTGGGACGTTGAGCTCCCTAGAAAACTCAGAAACGTCTGACTGCACATTTTGGGTGGGATGGCTCGATTCTTCGTTGCAAACCACGGCACCACACGTCGTCACCATCACTTCCGTGTTCCATGGGTCGGTGCTCGTCCGGGTTACGCCATTCTCAGTTTGGATTAACTATTGCAAGGAGGCACACCACATATGCGTGCGCTTGATTTTCCATGGGCCCCGCCTACGATGAGCTCTTTGCCTCGCCCAACAAGCGAAGAAAATATCGCACCACCCGACGGAAATCTCTGTGACCTAGGTACCATTCCACACACCAACGGAGTTCGAGCCATGAGTATTTTGGCCAACGTACGATTTCTCTACCGTGCAGGGCGTCTATAAGATGGACACCTGTTGGTGTGGACATCCTCATATCTGGTGATCCGAAACAACATTCTCCATCGCTACCCCTTTCGCGTGTTGCGTGGCTTTACTCTGCCGCGCAGGACTGGGACTGTCAGACGATTCTTTTTACCTTCGATAATGTCCCTTGCCCGAGCGGGGTCAGCGCGCACGTTTTCGACTCGTCAACCGCCGGTGTCGGCAGGTGCGGAGGTTGACCTGCGTTACGCTCGAGTACGGTTACACGTCCTACTGCGCACTATCGCACTATGCATGGCAGCGACGTCGCCTAGCAGACGTTCGCTGCGGCAACGGTACACCTCGCTGGGTGCTTGGACTCGTCGTTGGGGGAATTCCATGTACCACCAATAATCCCGTGTACGGATCACCTGATGAGACACCTAACGTAGTTTATATCCCATTGTAGATTGTCTAGTTCCTCGTCTGACAGACCACATCAGGCAGACCTAGTTAGGCCCAGCCGTGCCACCAACATGCAAGCTGAATAGTTTGGTATGTTGAGCACCTTCAGCTCTGCATATGACCCATCGTCATCATCCTAAACGTTTCCGCACACGCCCAACACGTGCTTACCACCTACTACCGTCGGAAGGGTGAGGGGGGGTCGCGGTGTGAATCATTGCTGCTTGCCGTAGTTACTTGGCCACTGAACTCAAATGTCTTTTGAAACAAAGGGGGGTGTACTCTTGAAAGTTGTGCATGGACGTAGTCGTAAGACATCAGACCCTGGCATCGCTACAATGCGGGGACCGAGCACATCGGCTTTTCACCAACCAGGGAGACGTTGCTTGCATCAAGCGCAAAGCGCCGTGAGGTGTTCGGCGAGTCGCATGAAGGACGAACTGCATCCTCCCAGCAACCGCTCGCAAGACAGATTTCGGCAGCTTGTGCCTACTTTCTTGGTTAAAGACGACAACGACCAATGCGGTACACGTTTTCTGCAGTGGCCACTCCAGAAACAGCATTGATTACTACGTTGCAGCTGCCTCATGGGTGCCTTGCCATGTTCACACTACGTGATTGCGATCATTCGTCCTTGTGCGGAGTCAGGGTTTTCCACCCCGTACAATATGGTCTAGCTCGAAAACCATCAAGGTGACCGCCTAAACCAACAACAAACGCTACCTTAGTTGTCTAGTTCACGCAGCGATTGCGATGTTTTACGGCATCGTCGCCAACCAAAGCCAACCCCAATATACAAAATGTGTGATACCCCCGGTGCCACCCGAGGCCAATCACTATACATACGACGGGGGAGGCAGAGGGGGAAGACGAACATGCGACGAATGCAAACGGTGCAAAATGCGTATACTCCTAGGTCGCATCATGCAGGTACGTCGGATCGGCAGCGGGCTGTTATCACGCATTCTTGGATCTTCGTTAGGCTTGGAACATAACATGCGTTGCTTTGTCGTTCTTCCTTCTCTTTCTTGGCAGGTATTTGCTTCCTTTTGAATCGACAAGCACCGCACCAGTCCATCTAAAATGGGACGACGACGAGGGTTCAGCTCGACCCATGGCCATGATAATTTGGGAACTTTCCGACGGAGTTCTGAGTATTTGGAACGCCGCAGTGTCCGTGGGTATTGGCTCTCTTCCAGCAAGGGGCGGATCGGGAGCACCTGTACTAGCTGGAGCTCTTCGGTTGGGGAGCGTTATACCTCCCACGAAAACGGCTCGTAGTAATATGTTAATCGGATACCGTATGGACAACCCAATTGCTTACAAAATGTACCTGGTGTAGAATGCATTTTACGGTGAATAGTAATCGCTAGGTTAACGACTTGGGGCGGAGGAGACCCTTCAATCATACATACCTGGTATATTTTATCTACAAAATGCCACCCTCTATCGTTGCACGCGTCATTGGCATGAAACGCATCTCGGGCGTGCAATAGTAGCGCACGGTACGGCATGGACAAAGAAGGCTATCGAGGTTTCTACCAGGGCGGTTCTTGTCGAAGCGACCTTTGCCCAAACGTGACAATGGTACCAAGAGCATCAAGCTTCATTGCAAACCAAACCCCACAATAGTTGAAAAATTTGCAGTTTCAGCTTCTTTTTTTTGCCGCTCGTTCGTAACTCTCTAGACTAAGTATTTTGTTGCGGAACGCCACGGTTTTTCTATTCATCAAATTTCCAATCGCATGTGAATATGTTTGGCGCATACGGCTTAGATTCCAATGATCCTCATAAACAATTGCTTCTACCGCAACTTTTTAGAAGTTTCCGCGCACAATTTTGGGCTCATCTCGTCGCTTCTCCGTGAAACGATCGACTGTCTTGGGCGCCCGTCCACCGTTTGTTTTTTTTCCTTTTGACAACAGGCTGTGGAGAGTGCGACGATATCTATAGACGCACCCGGGGATTTTCAGGTGTGACGACTATAAATATTACATAATCGTCGAGCGAAACATATGTGTTTGGCACGTGCTGCGATAGAGTTGCACCTTTCTTTTGTCCTGCAAGTAAGTTTGTTGTCTTGTAGAGCTCCATTCCTCACCCAAAGATTGATTTTGACAAAACATTAAAGTGGTTTTGTGGTGAACAATCGATCCCATGGCCTGGGTATTCAACAACAATATTCATAATGTTGCAAACGAACAAAACGGATTTTCTGACGATTTTATCTTAAAAACCCGGGTAATGTTTTTCCAGAAATATCCCACCCCACGAACCTAAAGCGTGTCACCCATCGATGAGACCAAAAGGCGTTGAAAAATTCATGAAAAAAGTGTCTTTGCTTAGGAATACGAAACATATGAATTTTGCAAAAAACAAGAATGATATCCGGACGAAACAAACCGTGAGGGAGGGTTAAGGGGCCCCGTCATTCACACGAAACAATGGCCGATATGTTCTACAGTAGTACGTAGATCGTAAAACGCGTCGTTTGTGGTTCTGGTAAAGCTTTGCTTTCGGCAGAGGTTAGCCCGCCAAGATTGCACAAAAAGGTTTTGGGTTTGGGTTTCGGAAATCAACAGGCATGAACATTACTGATGGAACGGGGGATAGGCGGACAAACTCGGTGTAGGCGTCAGTTTGAACATCATATTGTACTTCTCCGCCTTATGCTTGCTCGACCGGGGGACCATCCAGGAAACCCCGATGATTCGTGCGGGTGTCCCACGGATAGCCCGGGTCATTGAAGGTCACCATCATTAATCGGAGATGTAGTTGGAGAAGGGTATAGTACAGATAGCCATATAGTAAGAAGCCGAAGTGTTTGATGGGTACACCCTGTCAATAATGGTCACAGCTGTGGAACGCACTGAACGAAACACCAGCAGCATACATACATCACAGGTATTGGCTTTCGGGGTGCTTTGTTGTCACTGTGGACTCTGGCCGGAGAACAATGTTTCCGAGGTATTGCCACGGACGGGCAGAGGCAGGCGACGGTGGTGCAATTCAAAACCCACACACCTCAGTTTAGCAGCGAACGGCCTAGCTACCAAGGCTTCCGGCATTTTTGCCGGCATCTATGCTCCAGATATAGAATAATCTCTGGATGAAATGTATTGGTCTCATCCTGTTTTGATATTTGTTGATTCACGCCCAAGATCGGGTATATACCGAACACATATTACATGGAACCGGGCCGTAAGAATTTCGCATACCAAAGTTTGTAGTAAGAGCGTAGGCTGAACACAACCAATTTCTGTAGAAAACACGATGGGGGCAGCGTCAGGTGCTTTAAAATATCCACACTCGTGAGCATTTTTCAGTTTGTCGATTGTTTCGAATGTTGCTAACTCACGCACTCACATTTTCTTCTGGTCAACCTTACGCAAGAATATAATCAGTAGGCCCCCGTACGCGGACAAGTATGCACTCTGAGGCTTGTACCGACGAGCTTGACGTTGGGATGGACCATATTCACCTACTGCACCATCGGGGGCGCCGATAGTGTCCGTATCGATGCTCTGCTGCTGCCGAGGCAACCATTTATTCTTGCGCCACCTTACCATGACCACTCCGAAAAAAAAAAGGTTTAAAGATCATGCTCCCGGGCCTCATATAGTGTACGCCATAATTCAGCCAGGACTACGGCCAACTGCGTATGTTGCATGAGCTGCGATAATCCGGCGACTCCACGGTCGGCCTCGATCCCTGGTATGCAACAACGTAGGCGCGCGGGAATCCGATATATGTTACTACAGTACCGGTAGGCCGGTTCATCCGTGCCATGCATATTTAGATACATATAACCAGCAGCGTTGGACTGCGCATAATATGTAAGATATCTACGACACAACAGCGTGACCTTCCAAGGACGACATGGTCCGTGCGATATGATCATCTCATGCCCACTGTCATCCGGTGACTCCATTGTTTAAACGACGCTGTTAACTGACGTTCGCAGCCTCTCAATGAGTATTCAAACTGCGCCTTTCCATTAATTCCTCGCAGTAGTGCTTTCTCTAGGTCCCAATCTACCGAAACCATGCCAGGGCACATGCTTTTATACGTTAACGGCCGTCCACGTGCGTGCCGTTGCATACTATTATAGTGTGTGTAATGCGCGACCTTGGGGTGAAGTGATTGACACTAAAATATATTTTCCCCGCTTGTCGATAATTCTTGCGCTGTCGTATTCAGACGTACTATATTTCCGTTCACCGGGATGGTACTGATCCTCTCGAGGCCATTAGCATGCACTTGGTTGCGTCGGGCGACCAATTCAGCTCTACTGGTGCTATGTCGGGCTCCATCTACGGACAACCTTGCGCCACGAACGCCTTCAGTGTGGCTGCCATACCTTTCGTGAGTATGACAACCCCAGTGGGATTTTCATGGAATCCGATGTCGATGGGGGCGCTGTATTTGTCATTTTGTGTTCGTTGTTGCTGTGAGGTGATGACATCGACAAACTGACGCGTGGGGAAGCTTTCGGTGGTCTAGGTACAGAGGATAATAAGTGAACTTTCCGAGGGAATATAAATATTCGCCTTAAGGTTGACTCCAGTCAGGACTAAAGCTTGCGGGACACAGAGGGAATACTTTGAACATTGGTGACGTATTGTCGGCTATGCTGGTAATATCCATAGGTGGGTATCCGAGAACGGATTTCATCTAACAAATACCACGCATAGCGGTGCACCTGACCATTTATAAAGATCCTCGTTTAAGCAACTCGAACTATCATCAAATCCAGCCTAGCCCTAGACTCGAGGGAAATGCTTGCTGAATCAGATCACCAACACCACGTACTAAATGAACAAGCTAGTTTTAGGGGAGCCTCCAATATATATACTTACTGAGGACACACAACCAGAAATTCGAGATGTCGGAGTATCAAACACAGCTTTTAAGTGTGAGTCTCGTCGAAATCTTCGATCACATAGTTGGAGCATTTCTTTTTTTTGCGAAATATGGCACACTCTCAATTTGAGGAGCACTCTCAGCCAGTACAGTATTTAATCTGCATGTCTATCACTGTATCAGCTGGATTTACTCTCCCGCTTTGGGTAGGTATGTCTCATTGTCGAGTTGTGTCTTACACCTGATCTCCACGCCTGCAGACAAGCGCAAGTGGCGACTTAGGAGCTTTTGCCGACCCTGAGCCCTCATCGGTGGAAGACTTCTCTTCTCGCGGGCCGTGTATAGTAGACGCCGGGCAGGGTCTGACCACGCGAAACCACCCTGTGACAACGGCCGCTGATGGTCTCCAAACTTCGACATCAGCAGGTTCGTTCGTCGCTCGTGAAGATAGCTTTGAGTGTTTGCCAGAGCCACTAAGAGCTTCAACTAAAAATTCGAATGAGCTCTGCAGGAGCGTTGATATTTTGTCCAGAAAAAACGCTTGATGCCTGGCACCAAGGACGATGTCGAGGAAGCACATTCTAAGATGTTCTGCAGTTGATATAATTGCGCTTGACGACCTAAGTTCGACAACAACACGCAGCAGTACATCGGCAAAGAGGGTTTCAAGTATGGCCTCATTCAAGTGATTCAGGTTGTTTAAGTTTTATGCTCTGAAAATAGTGTTTGGATCGCTTTTGGATTTGATGTTGCTATTTTCGACATGTAGTACCGGAGAAACCACGCTTCTACCAGAGACCCCGGAATCGTAGAGACCTTCGTTGACACGAACTAAAATACATGCGCCGTCGTTGGCTTCATAACATATGCGGCGTTCCTTCCCCCTACGTTTCACTGCTGTCTCGCATGCATTCGAACACAGATTTCAATCCCTTCTTCGGCACCTCTGCGGCAGCGCCAGTGGCCGCAGCCATCGCCGCGATCATCAGAGCTGCTTGCTTCCCGCGGGTAACGCGAACATCCCGTTAAATTCTGGAGCAGTGACATAACGAACGATTCTCACCGGGGTATGCTCCATATTTTTTAACCTGCTCGCGTGTATTCTTCTTTCTATCTATGTAGACGAAACACCGAGATTGACCCGCTGACGCACGGTAGGACATGAATACATCTCTGAGGTTTGTTAGCCCCTTCCCACGGGAACCTCTCTAGATGGATCAATCAAGCACGGAATGCTAACATTGCTGGATGTGCAACACGATCAGCAATCTTGCCGCCCAGATTCTAAAAGAACCAGCTGAGTATCACGAACGATTTTGGGTCGATGTATAGTTGGGGATCCCCATTCGTCAGACATACTGTGTCCGAGTTGTGATGCCTTTGAGGTAGTGTTCGTCTCCTAAAAGCTGAGGGTTATCAAATCCACGGCACGAGGGCCGTTTCATCGACATGCGCAGTTGTGTTTCCCTCATCATCCAAGCGTTTGACCCAGACCCGTACATGCCGCTCGATATTTGTTTTTCATACCAAGTATTGCGAACGGCTGGTGTCATCAACCGTTTCAGGTGGTAACCTTCAACGACATGATGGAAATGCTGACAGATTACGACTACACCATCGATGTTACGTCCGACGCCGCGGGTGCAGCCGATACGTACGGGGTGGAGGCTGGGTACGGTATCATATCTGCACAGCAGATGTGTCTTTGGGTTGCCCAAAACTGTCCGCAAGCATGCCCGAGTGAGTATGCCACCCTGGACACACCTTTTGAATATGTATTCAAGTGAGCTGCTGAAACGTATAGACCTGTCGATCCAGGGTGTGCGGCGATATAGATGAGATGCCTTTTTCCAGCGCGGATCTTGCTCTACACCGCCATACGAAATACAAACAGAGAAGCGAATCGGTCGTCGCAAGCTCGCTCGATGTCGTGACGATAGCGTCGAAACGTACTAGAAACAAGATGTGTTTGTGCATTTTGAAACACGTCAATCACAGCACATTTTTCCAACCGTTGAGTCAATGAATCTAGGCGGTCATAAACATACGCGATACGCAAGACAGGCATCAAACGCGACCACCAGAAATGTTGCCGTGACTGAAAATTTCTCCGTATGCCAGTTGTGTTCTGAAGAACAACTCACACCATACAGTTCCGGTTTCCTTGTCTCCGTCTGTCTCAGACACCATCGGCGCCCACGGAGACCCCCATCTCGTTGGACTAGAGGGCCAGAAATTCGACTTCACCGGGCAATCGAACAACTGGTACGCACTGCTCTCGGCGTGGGACACGGACCACGTCAACATGAGGGTCACCGCACCTATAGCCGATCTCCCCATAGTGACGTACATCACCGGTATTACCGTTCAGACAGAGGATGACGACGGCGTCGTCCACACCATCGCCATTTTCGTCACGAACCCCAACGTGTTGGAAACCAGCTGCACTGATAATGCTCAGCCGTGCATCGGTGACGGTGCCCTGACGGTGCTGCTAGACGGCGTGAGCATGGCAAGTCCGGGAGAGATTGAGCTTGGACCCGGCGTCTCGGTCATGGCAGCCAATATACCGGGAGAGTGCCGACCCTTTGGTTTCGAGAAATACTGGCAGCGGAAAATACGAGAGGCCGAGTTTGTTGACCCGCCTTCGGGGCGCCGTCGTCTCTCTCACGTTCCGTCAGCGGATCGCTGGATTGCAGAAGACCCGGCCGCGACTAACCCGGCCGAATGCACGCAGTATGTGTCCAGCGCCATCCAACACGAAAGCCTATTCGCCCATCAGTCTGACCACGTTTCGTTTCAGCTAGTTACCCCTCGCCTCACCATGCGCCTCAACCATGGTAAGCTGCACCAGCTGCCGGAGAGGGACCCAACCGATACCTTCGACATCCCTGACCACACCACCTTCCAGATGAACCTGGGGTTCATGGGCATGAAAGGGGATGACAAGATGCAAGGGATCATTGGCGAGACCGCCGTGCCGACCATTGACGAGCACGGGGCCGAGATCATGTCTGGCCTCAAAGCTATTCGCGGGGAAGAACAGGACTACAAGGTGGATGGTCCACTCGGCAAAACATTCAATCAGATCATGACAGGCGTCTAATGAAGGTAATTTGATCGATGCATGTCTAGAACCAAAACCAGCAACGTAGCCGTCTGGCACTCCAAGATCCTCACACGGCACGTACTGCCGAACACGTGAACCGTGTGTGCGAACATACATACCACGCCCTCGCCTGCGCTTCGGAAGGAACAAGGCTCGACCGAACCATCACCGTGGATATATGCGTTCCCGAACCGTTTCAAACAAGGTGCTTAAAAAGCGATGGTCAAAATTCGGCATATTGAAGACGAATGGTCGGCATAATCGGGTGTCACAGCTTCAACGTTTTAGATACCCGTTCGTCGTGTTGATCAACGGTGGTCCAGTTGCCGTTGTGAGAAACCGAATTGTCGAGTTCATCTGCATCGCCACATACATCCTGGATTTCACCCATTCGTGCACCAGAGTACTGTCCCCGAAGAGGGTATACCTCACACATCATGGTTACGTAATATTCCATGGGGAGGACATTTGATACAAGAAGGGTAGTATTGTCTGGCACAGAGGCATCCCACGGCAGGCGATGCACTCTTTGAGCAAAAAGGGTTCTCGTAATCTTGAATTTAAGGTTAATGCTAACTTTAATGTTAATGCTAAAGTTAATGTTAACGTTAAAGTTAATGCTAATGGTAACGTGAATGTTAGTTTTAATTTTAATGTTAGTGTTGTGCTCCTCAAGTGGGGTCTACCGACCAATTGACGCTTGCTACGATAGAGGTATCACTTTTTCGCTGTTTTCTTTTTCTGGATACCAGTGCACGTTGACCCAAACTCGTGGGGGAAAAAACCATTTTCTTTGCATTATTCTTGGTTGTTGAATGCCTAGGCCATGCGATTTTTCATCCGGTCAGCGGTTGTATTATTCTTCAAATCGCTTATTTGGGGTGTCTAAGCTCCTACATTATCATTGAGGAGTAGTTTCAGAATAAAAAACTGGTGCACCTCTATCGTAGCCCGCGGCGGTTATTAATTTAATTATTGAATAAACCTTTGTCAGTGAAAATTGAAATAGAGCCACAGGGCAATCACGGTCGGGATGCGCGAACGTGTGCCTTTCAAGTCACATGTTTCGTGTGATGACGGATGATGTTGAATGTTGACCTCTTCTTCCCGACAGGATCTCAGAAAATTCTTAGAATCTTCTGCTGCACCCCTAACGTGACATGACTCGATCCCAACACTATTTCAGCCTGCCACGGCTCCTTCAAGTCACGAGTTACCCAACCTCGCAAAAATAGCACCTTTTGTATTTGAGGCACTCAGCTCTAATATCCTTCTCACTTAGACCATCGGAGACACTGTGACGAACATCAGT
This sequence comes from Undaria pinnatifida, assembly GCA_012845835.1. NCBI lineage: Eukaryota > Phaeophyceae > Laminariales > Alariaceae > Undaria > Undaria pinnatifida. The sequence goes on along the minus strand of JABAKD010000002.1, from coordinate 1,329,196 downwards.
ATTCCCGCAGGCGAGCGTCTGCATGTAATTAATTGGGTGTATAAGAAGCGCCTGAAAGAAACAGCCTGAGAAACAAATATTGCGCTGTTATGACAGCGTGAACAGGATACGCGCCGATGCCTACGCCACCGAGATAAATGACTTCTCGCTCGGTGCTTCTTGCGTTATCCTGGCTTTCATAGGTATCTCCGCACTATGGACTTGAATAAAAACAAAATCGGCCCACCGTTCGTCCAATCCCCGCCCGAGGAGATGATGCAACCAAAAAAAACGACAAGGACAAAAATATTCTCCCCTCACTGAATACTCACTACTGACTAACGAAAATGGATACGCGCGTGGTACAGGTGGCGTGCTCGAGAGCAGACAAGACCGACCAAGCAGGCTGCGGGTAGTGTGCAAGCGTGCTAGTCGAACCCAAGACGACCAATCAGCCAGACAGCAGCCACGTTGATACTTCGCGTGTAGGTTCCTCCAGCCCCTGACTTGCATCGAACGCTCGTCGAGCGCTGCCACACGTTTTCCGACATAAGTTCATTTAAACTACATTACCGGCGCGATAGAAGGGGCGAAGTTGAGGCGTCTCCACTGACTGGGCGGATTGGTGAGCAGAGGCTGCGTTCTGCTATTCACACACAGCGCAGTTTGCATGTTGACTATACACACATGAATATATACATATTGAAATTGGTGTATCACGTAAAATACCCACGTGCATATTCGCAGAAGAGCCATTTTTCCAGCGGTGGGTCTTGTATCATTTGGGGGAGGGGATTGACACGCATACATACGTGGAATTGCCGTTAACGGCGATTCGTGGTAGAAAGCAGTGGACATGGTATGCAGAAGAAATAACCTGAATTATGTTTGGATACCTATGTCCCGTGTGCATAATGCGCCAACAATGTACCAGATATATTTTACCGCCAACTGACGTTTTGTAACAGTTGTGCGGTCGGGGTGACGGCGAGCGAAACAACTCCCGCATTCCCGTTTGAGTATTCCTCTGGGCGAGTATTTGCTGAGGGGTGGCATTTCAACTTAGCCGGCATCTTCATAGGAGTAGTCTTCGTACCATTAGTGCAGGACGAGGTGGGACAACCAGGCAATGCGAACCTTTCGCGTGATTACTTACAGTAGCGTGCGGTGCGGAACGGGTTGCAGGCCGACAGGACATACCTCACGAGTCGATTTTGTGCAGGCTCATGTCTGCGTAGTAGTTGTCAGCATGTTTCGTCAGGAATGCTACCTATTCTCACGGCCCACAATTACGTCAGCCCTCCACTTGGATATTGGTATATCGGGTGTACTGTACGGCTAAGTCTTCCACAGGTATGGGAAATGAGGTGTAATGTACAGTGACTCCTCCGGTGCACGTGGCGCGGGGGTTAAGTTCAATAAAAAGATGTGTACACATATTTTGCCGTACAACCGGTACATTGTTCAAGCTCCAAGTGATTGTTTCCAAGGACCTTATATATATGCATACGTGCCTGTAATGTAGACTGTAGGTCTATACCTGTAGGTCTATACTACCTTAGTGTGGACCCAGGCTACGGCAGGGGGGTCTCTTTTTGGGCCTTGAGTTTTAGTGGCTAGGGGTCACTCGCGCGAGTAACCCCTTCGTTCTTTTGCGATCTTACGTTTTCTTCATGTTTTATTTTGACATAATCAATCCGCAATGCAAAGGTGATCTAAGCTGCTCCAGAACAAGTGCTTAAACCATTTTCATCCGTTAGGTACAGAGTCACTCGTACGAGTGGCTCAAACACACCAGTGAAAACGGGGGTACCCCCCCTACCGTAGCCTTTGGTTGTGGCATGGTGGAGTTTCTGCGAGGCTTGTGTATGCACACGCTTATAAATGAAATACCTACAGATTATATAACTTCGATCGATTCTCTTATGGTTTTACCTTCGATTTCTCGTTTGCCTCAGCGCACCCGGCTGGACAGTAAAGATGATGTCGCGAGCAACACGGTAAACTTCCTCATACGTTGCGATTTGTCGTTCTCATCTGTCACGGTCTTTGTGTGGACACAACCGAAATATATCTGACTGAGATTGTCGATCGTGACTTTCGTTACCTCGGCACTTAGTCTACTAATCGGCATAAAAACCGAAGGTGCATATTTCCGTACACATCTGTCTGGCATCTGGAATAGGAACAGCTGTGCTGGGATTCTGGCCTCTGCTTTTTTATACTCTACCTGAAACGCGTTGGCTTCGACAGCACTTTCGTTTCGATCGTCTCTACGCCCAATGCACTAGGCGTACATGTTGGTCACACCCAGGTATGTCGCGAGCGCACGACCCATGTGTCTTTGCCACAACGGCACGGGACTGCCTCGAAGGCCAACAAAGGGTTGCAGTCAATAAAACACACAAGTTTCATGTACAAGCTCTGGTTGTGATGTACGGGTGGGATTATATATTGTCTACGTGCAACGGTCGAATCTTCCAATCTGCGGGGAGAAAAGCTGTGTCTACCTCATGTACATGGCACGATATATATGCCGGGCAATGTGTAACCCGCGTAAAGTAGGCCAAACCCACGTACGTTCACTACGTGCGTTCAGGACGTACGTCCAACACTCAAATATCTCAACACTCCACCCCACGTACACTCTCGAAGTAGTAAAAGTCCTTTGAGAGTTTAGTGTCTGTTTTCCCCGCTCGTCGGATGTTTATTTTTTTCCAAGTGATAATTGACCGCGCCTGATGATCTCCGCCCCAGGGCCCCGACCGTCACACGCTAGCGGCGGTATTTTCTCACGTGGCCCTCGCCTGCATCTGAGACGTGTCTGGATCCTGCTAGCTGAGGTCGGCGAGCAATCCCGGGGAAAGTCCCCCAAATTTGTCGCTGCTTGTGCCTCAAGTCTGACGTTAATTTTTTGCAATCAAGACAACATCGCCTCCAGTATACTGATGCAGTTCAGCTTATAGATTACATAGTCTATACCCTAGTCTATATAAATATTTATAATATATATATACCGGTGGTTGTTGCCTACTCTCAATACATGATTGCGGATCGAACCATTGTACAGACCGCTTGATCAAGTCGATATTTTTCAGTCGAAAATTCTACAAATACAGGCCGCCATACACCGTTGTGTTGAAGGCAAACAACACACATGTGTTCAGGGTACAAATTGATCGGCATACGCATAACTTTGGTAAGGTTAGCGAGGTCAGGGTCTTTTCAGATTAAATGATTACGCAACTAATCACGATTAATCAATGCCTACTCGATGACACAATCAAATAACGTTTCCCTAATCACGGAAATACCATGGTTGTCGATATACAGCAGGTGGGCCCAGGAGTGCATTCATCTCAGTAGGTTTTTCCGTCAAAGTGACAATATAATAGCGACTGGAGTGCCCTGAAGTTCCCACTTATCGAGAATACAAGGCGTCGGGTTCCGAAAGCCCCTTATGTAGAGAAGTACGTTATCTTTTTCCGGACCTCGTTGACGCCCTAATTTACCCGTCGCTTTATACTTGAAATTAGCGTGCACCTGTTAATATAGAAATAACCCACACACGGTAAGTTTTCCCCTTCAAGTGACAATAACGTCTTGTGCCCCGAGGTTCCCTCTTATCGAGAATACAGGGCGTCGGGTTCCGAAGGCAGTTTCTTTAGAGGAGCACCCTATCCTTTCCGGACTTCTTGAACGCTCTAAATTACCCCACGCTTTTTTTACTTAAAGTTACTTGATACAAGAATAACCAAACTGCAACTACGGCAACATCTCGCCGCCGTGGGTATGGATGGTGAATACAACCTCTTCGAGACTGTTATCGGAAGTCATGCGGCCTTGTCCGGAGCCATTCACGGCCCAGGCTAAGGTAGCGGCATCGCTTTTGGGGCCGTTTTGTTTTCAGTGGTTCGGGGCCACTCGCGTCCCTCGCGCGAGTGACTCTCCTCGTTTGTTTGTGATCCGAAGCTTTGTGCTTTTCTAATGGCGAGCTAAGCTGGGCCAAAAACTCACTCTACGTGGGTTTTCTTCACGAAATATGCAGACTTGCTCGGGCCGGGGTTTAAACCCGATGGTGAAAATGGGAATAACACGATGTATTAATATCCCCTCCTACAACTACCGTGTCCTTTGTTGACAGGTTACCCTTACATTCCTTACATCCCTTACATCCCTTACATCCCTTACATTTCACTTACCTCGGTGCAGAACGTCAACCGCGACAGAGCTTTAAACGCAGCGCGGCAATGATCTTCAGACCTGTGGGCTCTCTCGGTCTGTGATCTTGACATCACACATATTATACAGCTGACACTTTCACCTACACCTATCTAAATGCAGCACATCCAGTGTTCGCTCCGTTTTTTTACCTAAGCAGGCCATTAGAGTGTCCATCGCGGAGCAATGTGAACTTCATCAGATTAAGAATATGAGTGAGGTATGCATAGAAGGGATTGTCAATCCACCACCCTCAGACGGCGAAGAAAAGGTTGATATCACCTCTACCCTGTACTGCCTCAGAATCGAAAAATGCTGGTTACTAACTGTTGGAAGCTTCCATGGATGTTGACCCCCAAACACCAACAGTGTGGCAGCACGGTGGGCGGTACCACCGTTACGTTCGTCGGGGTTTCATCGTTAAGTACTAGTGACGATGTCTTCCCCTGTTCCCCCCCTGCTGTGTCATTACCTTTGTCAATCACGCTCGGGGACGCGTGCTACGATAACGGTGCACCACTTTTTTTCTGAGGTCCCTCACATTTGCAGCTTGAAACATGTCCCTCCCCATTAAAAAATGATTTATGGAGAAATAAAACCGCTACCGGCTGAATACAAATCCTATGGCCTAGGTATACAACGAGTATATCATGCAAAAAAAGTAACTTATTCGGAACCGACGAGATATTGGGCTAAGGAACCCCGCCATCCAGAAACCGCTTCAGACGAAAAGTACTTACTACCGCTACCGTAGCTCGAGTCTGGGGCGTTTTGCATTAAAGCTTCACTTGCATGCCATGTCCCCCGCCCGCCGCCTATCACCCACGGTTCCGGTGATGTGATTATACGCACGAGTCACAAGTGACTGTTGTTCTTGAAGATTATACGTTGTCCACAGCGTGAAGTATTTGAACTGACCGACGGCCAACGACCATTGTGCGGCATTTGAGCTTCAACGCCAATAAAAACTACAGGCCTTCAGAAACTTTTCGAGAACATTTAAAAATGCACGCAGTGGAACAGAAATACATCTAAACCTCTACGGACGAAGGTCACTAATCTCTTCTGTATCCACTACCAGCGTCGCATCAATGTGCCCCACGACTATTTCTGTTTCCATGTATCCTCTTGCTTCCCGTCATATGCCCATCGACGGTCTAAAGGGCTGTTGGACACCTTTCCCCCATGTGATTTTTCCCGGGTACCGTATGCGTGGTTAAGCTCTTTTGAGGTCCGTTTAAGGACCAAAACACAATACGTTAGCGATAGGTTTGCAATGTTATTATCAACCTATCGATGAAGATAGGAAGAGCCTGTAACAGCAATATTTAGATCTGTAATTTATCAGCCTATCGATATTGATAGATAAACTGTAACAGTGGTTGGGAAAGCAATGCGTGTGTCGTGCAGCTCCGGCCGTTGCGCTTTGAACAGTCTAGTGAACACACCGGTGAGCACACTGTTAACACACCATCGCCGCCGCGTCTCGGGCTGCCTCGTGTGACCTATGCGATTGTCGTCGAATGTTTTTGTCGAAAGAATGCCCTCCCAACTATCAGACACAACTATCAGACAAAAGAGCTTAACTCCACACTTCTTAGAACCGCCCGTACGCTGTTGCAAGTACAGTACATGGAATTTGCGTGGGACCGTTTAACGACCCCAACATCTCACCCCCACTGATTACTATTATAACCTAATTCCAAGTTTTTTTAACGTTGGTTGGAAGAAAGTATTGCCACGAATGTTAAGTTATAGAAAAAAGGGACCCACAGAGAAGTAAGAGATATGTACCGTATGATATGTGTGTGACCCATCCATTTTGCTTCGTCTCAATAGTAAATTTTATGGTTCATAATAGGTCTTCCAAACAATCTACAGAGATGTGTATGCTTTACCGCGGTGAAGACGTGCAGGAGGTACAGCTAAATTTCTCGAGTAGCACCAGATGGTTGAAACGGTGTACAGTAAGTGTTCTGGCGCCAACCACGTACGGGGTATCATGCAGTGCTGTGGTATCTGCTGGAAGGGACAGTGGCTTCGATTCGCGACGAAAGTCGTCCCTGGTATCGGGTGCTTTTTTTTAAGTCCACATGTGCCAGGTCATAATGCAAGACGCGGTCGGCCTTGTTTTGGGATGTTGGTACGTAGGACTGGCGGATCTAACATTTCCAGAGTTGTTGGTGGGACCTTTGTCGCAGTGATGTGCCGGGAATCGTGTGGTTGTCGCCTTCCTTCTGCTGGACCATCGCTTGGGGGAGTTGAGAGGGAACCTCTTCGCGGCTAGATCTGCTGTTGGTTATATGAATACCACGGAGTATGTTCGTTAGCTCCAAGCGAGGAAGGTTTCGAGTCATTGAATTACGTGTCCCACACACAGGGTACGGGTAAGCTTAGAGGACAACTCATGCGTGAGACTTCCGGGAAGAGTGAGATCCCGAGCGAGAGCGCACAGTAGCCCAAAATCAAGAACGCCAGCCGTGTACTACTAGGTACACAATAACAGCCCCATGGCCGGACCCGGCACGAAACTGATGAGTAACTGTCATACTGAAAATCCAAAATCAACACCCTCCCGGATTCTTCAAAAGGCAGTGGCAAATAAAAAATTGACTCGATGTCGCATCACCTATAATAACAAAAATTGCAAGAGGAACTCATCCTCATGAGCGGAAACCTCTTCCATACTCCAACTGACAACAATTGTAATAGCAAGCATAAATTACAACAGCCGGGCCTTCAGGGTGTAACTAATAATTAATAATGCGACAGACAAAATGCCCGATATTGCGAGTTCACCCTGACAAACAGAATGTATCCGACGCGAACAATTGTCTATGTCTTCTCGGATACCAAACGTTTTAACCATTCTCAAGCCACCCCGTTTTTCATTGCGAAACAATTACAAACTAACTTAATTTTGAAATATATCAAGTTATCAAAATACCTCCTCCTTCGAATTGCGGAACAAGATTGCAACCACCCATCGAGTTCCGAAAAATAACATCGGGAATCCAATGACAAATTATGAGTATGCATACCTCGTCTAATTGAGAGACCAGTATGTTCTTTACAAGTCTGAACGGTAACAAGGATGCCCTATCCCATTTCATCAACACACGACGGCAAGCACGCACATTATATTCCAGCAAAACGTATAAGCCAGAGTAATCAATCCTGGCCCACATGCTTAATTACCCGAAATATTGGTATTTACCACTTTGACCAGACACGTTCCTTCCACCCGCCCGGCGATGTTGCCGAACCATAAAGCTCCGGCTGTTGAAAAAATGGACCGATCTGCTGTCTCCATGACCTCTTCCGCTGCTGCTGTTGCTGCTGGGTATCTTGGACTGCGTGCGGCCATGCCACTAGATTGTTTTGCCAGGACTAAACCCCATCGTCATTTGGTATTGCTGCACACAGCCCACGATTACACCACGTCATTTCCTACAACTGTGGCCAGCAGCAGGAAGCAGGCGGCGATTTTGCCGCACGCGACGTCATGCCCTAGTATATCACATATTAAATCACGCCCCACGGTAGGGTGCACACGTCTGGCTGGCATACGACGTCTCGCGGAAAATGCAGATAACTGCATACCTGCTGCCTCCACAACCAACGTCTGACGTAGAGGGCCACAAAAAAAATATTAACAAAGTGAATGCCGTGCGACTAAAAGTCCTCGGCTCGCGACACACGCCGAGGGTGCCTTCGGCTGTACTTCCGCCATAGGGATTTTAGCTGCAGCTGTAAACCCCCCTGCCCGCTTTGTACGGTTGGGGTGTCCGTGGGACGCTTCTGCCATGAATATTATAAGCTACTGCTACTCCCCGACTACGGTCATGCCCCACAGTATAGCTTTTAACCGCCACGTACTACAGCAGTACCCAGGATCAAACTATAATAACAAATTCACAATGTCCCCCGCCCGCACGCTCGCAACGACGGAATATGAAGTCGGCGAAATTCCAATCTACGACCCAGCCTTTCTTTGTCAGTTACATAGCACATACTCGACAACGTAGTCACGCTAATCTAGAGAATGTTTGACCAGGCCCAAAATGCCGGCACCCGTCATAAATCAACCCGCCTATCAAGCTGCCCCGACTGCTTCCTCTTCCACCATCGAAGAATTCCAAGCAACTGAGTTAAATCGACACTCGACGCGTATGAAAAATACGTGGAAGTGTGGTGAGCTAAAGCTGTATTTTTCCCCATCCGCCGGGGAATACAAAAAGAAGAAAAAATAAATCCAACGATGGCAGTACAGCATCTCTCTCTGCCATACCAGCGATGGCTCTCTCCTTCTGCCCTCTGGACTCTTCCTTGGGCGTCTCCGTTGATCTTCATAGGTTTGGCTCCACAATCGTGGCTCTTCCTTCCCCACCAAGCTTCGACGAGTGCATGGCCCTGTTCCAATGCTGCTGACCCAAAGAATCCCCGTGAGGCTGAACGGAATCGGTTCCCCTCTACAGTGTTCGTTGGCCCCAAGCCGAGTAGGGTTTCAAGCCATTGTACGACGTGTCTCACACACAGGGTAGAAGCAAGTCGAGAAGATAACTCATGCGGGAGACCTCTGAGAACAGTGAGTTCCCGAGCGAGAGCTCACAGCAGTCTGACATCAAGAACGTCGGCCAGGTACTACTGGTTACCCAATAACAATCCAATAGCCCGAACTTATAAGTAACTGTCAGACTAAGAGTCCAAAACTGAACAGCGTACCAATCCCATGTGACGAAATCAAGAGAGCAGGGTAAAGAACGACGCGGATGGCTGCATGCGTTAGTGAGTAGTCATACAACCAGAAATTACCTCGGCGGAGTCAGGGTTGTAACTCAATCGGGCGCTAACAGCTTTTACGTCTGTAGGTTTACCGGCTTATTGTGTGTATGTGTGTCAACTGTTGACGATCAATCTAGGTCATGGGTTCTGAAATCTTGATTGGGAATACCACTCGCGAAATATTAAGCGTAGGGGGGAGATGTACCTACATTGATCACCTAACGATAAGTCAATCTTGATGGTCTTTACTGTGGAGTTCCCACTGCCGGAACAAACAACAAAACAGGTATAAATTAATCGCAATCAGTGTTTTCTCCGTGGCAAACAAACTGAGATGGTGTTAGCAAATGATATATACCGGATGATATCACAATGGGTACACCACTGTAAGAATGTTTTGATGGCACGCGCGTGTGAAGCGTTGAATACGGCGGGCAGGCAATACTTCAATCCATTAGTCGAGAAAAGCCCTTGCGACTGCGCCCATGGGACAAAAAACAGTCACTATGCCTGCAAAACCGAGACACAGCCGTTAGCGCTTTCGACTTAAAGCAGGATACGTTCGTTATGGTGGCCCTTGTGTGCACTGGGTAGTCTATGCCGAGGTCCGGTTGAACGGCTATCTAAACCAATCTCGAGCGGAAATTGATCTCCAGTTGGTTCTCGATCGATGCGCTACGATATACTCGAAGTATGTTGTATCCACGGAACTGCGTTCCAAAGGCACGGGTAATTCACGGATTGGCGGTACACCCCAATTCACCGCCGACTGCAGGCCATGCCCAAATGATGACTCCGTACCTCGCTGCTGAAGAAGGGGGGAAAATAGTTTGAAGGAAAGCCAGCCTTGTTCAAATTTTCCGAGAAGTACGGCCGTTACTCACAAGCCCCGGCACTGACCCCCCTGCATGAGAAGGCCTGGTCTATTCCACCAAATGTTGCGGCATGTAACGTTCCGAGCTAGAGCGAGACGTTTATGGTGTCATGACGCTTCTGCCACATGTCGAACGATCGCCATTGACTGTCCGGGACGGATTCGAGGCATTTTACATCAATTCAACTACGCAACAGATCATGGTTGAAATATTCGACTAGTATTGCTCATATCACGGGTTGAACGGCCGGGTATGGGTAAAAAAAGAAACAAGCGGAAAAGCACCCCCCCGGGTACTCCCAACATTCTTAATACAGACAACCAGATGTGGTCAAACAACAATGAAATGACACATTTTTTCGGATTCGTTATCAACATTCCCCACCGCAGTGTAACGACCAATGCAATGTTGTGTAAAAAACACCCCCCGGAATTTCCCGAGTATACGTCAATCTCACGAAATCAAAATGGCTTACATCACGTTTTCAGCGCAACGCGTAACGAAACGGGTATTCCGCTGTGCATATCGCTCAAAACTGAATCCCTGCAGGCACTCCTCTTACCGTAAATCTAGCCAAACGTTATTTGAACCATTTCGTCGGCCATCAACCGACTACTCCGTTGAACATACTACGGACCATAGACGAGTGCGCACCTATTGAAATATAGCCCGATCCTGGCACCCAAGTACTGTGCCGATGTGTGTTCAAATGAGTTGACAGTAGACGAACTACTTGCAGTCGACATCTCTACACAGACGCCACAACTAGCACAGTTGTGATTTTTAGGAACACGCAACAGCACGGTGGAAGAAGTACATGCAACCGACTTGTTGACAGACCAGTGAAATACCATCGCGCGCATAAATAACCCAATAAACACTGTACATTGTTTCCAAACGCAGTGACCGATAAGAGAAGACGTACAAAGTATTAACCCAACCGTACTGTTTTGCGGTCGAAATATTCCTTTTACAGTTCTAACAAGCGAAACAACCTCCGTCGACCCCGATCATCTTACGTAAGCTCTAGTGAAACGCGCGTCTGTATCGTAAATGGTCCCTACTGCCCGGTACACTCTAGCGTTATAGCGTCTACAGTAGCGACACACGCGAGCGCGACGGTAACGATAACATGCTGTCCCTATACTTTACACATGGGCCCTCGTCTCTGCTTTAATGCAACGTTCTAGCCTCTGTCGGAGGGATCGCTGGTGGCGAGAGCAAGGCAGAACGTCAGCTCTAGGTTTACACTTTGGCGTCAGAATACTCCTCTATTCTCACACATCAAAAACAATGACAACTTCATCCATACTAAAGAGAACAGTAACCCTGTTTGCGTTATTATCGAGTTTAAACCTTCTTTCTAGTGGATGGGGAACTGAGACAAGACCGGACTTCAACAAAGCCTTGTTTCTACTCTACACCAGTGGTACTTAGTGGCCGTGCATATAGGCGTACGCAGACACTCGCGCTAGAATCTCTCGTCAGTCAAAGCCAAAGTCTGTAGACGGAAAACCTAACGTGTCGTGGATCCCTGGTCTCGGGATTAGTCTCTGTCCCGACCGCAATGACATGACCCAAGAGTTAACGATGAAACGGTTGATTTTGGGCATCCGTCCTGATAAGCCCTCATAATCCTGTGGAGTACACGCTGAGGGAGTCGAATCCACCACATACGTCATCGGCATCGCCTGCGCAGGGGTAAGAGCAGCTCTCCTCGGAAACCTCGCCGTAATAGTCGTAGGTGTTCCCGCACCAGCACTGTAAAGGAGGAAGTGAACAGCCGAGTGGCAACGTTCGAAAGGACGATTAACCGACAAGGGGTTTCCAAAAATGTCACTTATGCAAAACCTGGAGTACTTCCTGAGTGCTATTGACGTTAGGTACACGATCTCACCAGGAAATCAAGGCGAATAAGAACACCATTTCCACATTTTTCGTTGTCCTAAACACTTCGCGATGTGAGAAGCATTTCATACATAGAAGTCCGGGTAAAAACCAAAAATCTCTCTTCGACGCGTTCTCACATCGCCAGATAAGTGCCGGTCGGCCTATACGTCGAGGCATTTCCAGCCCGCGGGGGATCAAGGCCGATGCTACATCGTGACCGCTAGGGATGCCACAAAGACAACGATATGTTTGGTGATCCTGAGAGACCGTCGCTTCACCTCTTTGGAGTACTCAGTTCCGGCGTAGGTGTGTCCTTTGTCCGTGCAGTGCGAAATGCATACCTTCAAAGCAGGAACAAGCACAGAAGAGGCCTCATCAGGGTACCGCCGATCACACCGCACGTTTACATGAGATTAACTAGCCTGTTTTTTAGAGTGTTGTGTAGCGAGACTGTATGCTACCCCTCGGTGACCACCTGTCGTAGTACGTGTCTCGCCGGAAGATAGCGGCCCGGAGATGTTACAGAAATTGTCGAATGAAAGATTGTTGGCCGGCCTGTGCTTGAGAATGGGTGTGCACCGAAGCCGGTGCAGAGAGAGAAGACATACAATCAGTAGTGCGACCAATCCTATACCGCTGGAGTACATGATAGACACGAACAAACCGTCTGCAGACACATTCTCGCGACGTCGACAATACCGTGGAAAGAGCGGCCTCAACGTGAAGGCTTGAGATGCCGCTGCTCTTGTATTATCGCGAACATTCAGTGTGCCGACATGTGATCACGACGTTGTTTGCATCGAGACAGTGCCAGAAAGTGGCGACATTATAAGAATGCGTTGCTTACTCGACATACTTCCAATGTCACATAACACCTATGTTGAAAAAATATTACCGGCAGAACCCCCCCCATGGCGTACAGTTGACACACATGCAACATGAAAAAAGTGGAGTGGTAGATACGTGTTCGGTAAAGACGCGTGCTACGATAGAGGTGCACCACTTTTTTTCTGAGGTTTCGTCGACTTGGGAACTTAAGACGTGTCTTGACCCAAAAAACGATTTGGAGAAAACTAAACTGCATAGGACGAAAATTCGCATGGCCTAGGTATACAACGAGGATCATGAAACAAAAATATCGTGTTTCCGACGTTTTAGGGTTAAGGAGTGCCGTCATTAAGAAATCATTTCAGACGAAAAATGGATACCTCCATCGTTGCATTGGTCCTTTTCGATACACCCGCTATGCCTGCCCTCGTCTGTAGACACAAACACTGACCTCATTGGTCATATCCACGGAGGCGTATTTCAACTCTCCTTGCATAGCTCGGTATGAACTATCCCCGTAGCACCCGACATATTCCGGAGTGGTGGTGGAGTTTTCGAACTTGTAGGCTGTAATAGTGTCGTACCCGCCGCAGTGCTCGTGGCCCGAGCTACCCGCGCACATCATGTCGCACGCCATCATTTCGAGCACTTCGCCATTCTTGTTCAGGTCAGCTTCTACAGCACACCAGCACTGGTGTCGGGAATTCGAACAAAACGTTTGCAGAGCGAAAAGGTAGACGTCGTTAGGTTAAACTTCACATGCCGGAGATCATTCTTGTCCCTTGGACCTTCATTGGACTTTGTTCTCAGAGAGGTTGCGTCGTCATACCCTCAAACATCTGATATCTGGAGAAACCTGTGGGTGGCTTCTAAAAGATCAACAAGTAGTGCGTCTACAGGCGTGACGGGGCAGCGTGCGTTCGTTTTCGTTCGACGATTCGTCTAGCGGTAAAAAAATGACTTTGCTAGCAGCACCATATCCCAGTATCTAACACTGTTGATTTACGTACGTAATACAGGAAAACACGTTGCACATAAATGTACATGCTAAACAACTAATACCACCCGATAATTGTGCAACACGTTTAGTTAGAATGCACCCACGATGCATGTTTAAGCGATTCGAAAGGCTGAACATTGTACGTATCTTTGCGAGGAGACCTGTATCAAGCATGATGTACTGGTGGACGATATTCTACTGTCAAACGCGAAGCTGTCTTCGCAGATGAATCGAACGCGTCAGTGAAAATCACACCATTCCATTAGCATGTTTGTAGTCAACGGCCGCAAAGTGAATGGGTTGCTTGATAGCGTGTATGCTGAAACGAACCAACGTGCCCTCAATGTCTTACCTCATTGGCATATTGCGTGCCGAAGTATTCGTTGACACCATCGTTACATAGGCCGTAGCAGATCTGCACGGAGTACGAAGCGCCCAATTACAAACAAGGGAAGTAGACAACTCGAATGCATTGTACTTTGACGCATGGCGAGCGTATAGTTTGGTTTTGGATAGAAAATGAACACGAGATACGCCTTCTAAGGGGGACGAGCAGGTGACACGGAGTAACCAGGCGTGCATTGTATAAAGTGGCGAGCTTAACGTCGTAACACCATAAAACTACTCGGTATCCGTTTAGCAATGCCACAACTCCAGGAAAAAACGATGTTTCTCAAAAGGGCACAAAGAGAATATCGCTCATAACCAAACTGCGGTTGTTGTTTGCAACAAGCCCGCAAGTGAGCACGCCATTTTTCCCTTACTGCATAAAAAAAACTGTCGAATTGAAAATGATTTGGGCGGAGTCGACAATTTCTAAATATTCCTACAATACAAGCTGTCTTCTGGTGTGCGCCATTGTCGGTGTGCCGGAGAAAACCGAGCCTACGAAGAACAACGCTACATCTTCCGCTAGACAGTGCCATCAAACCCCCTGAAATATGTCAACGCCGGCGCACCTCTGCAGACATAACGGGCTCCGACGCCTTTCTTTCCATTATCCTGTTTGTCTTGGAGTCCTGGAAGCAACCGAGCCGTGAGTATCCGGTCCTCAGGTACACCCGTATGGCATCGTAGCCCCCACAGGCCATTTTAGGGTCGCCGGTGCAAAGGTGCTCGATGTCGAGGCCGCATTGGTCGCTCTCGGAGGCGTTCTCCATGAACTCCCCGGAATTTCCACAAAAGCACTGGATACATCACACGAACGGGTGGGGGGGGGAAGAAGTTATGCCCAACTGTGCACAACTATTTCTAGCCTGCATCTAGCCTGCCACCTTAGGTTCGTTTGTCGAGGGAGGAAGTTTCGTGATTGTATGTCTGCCATTGGGCAAGTCGTTGCCGTGCGCGCGCTTGGCGCATTCTGGACTATACCGCTCTGGTCATATTGTCGAGATACGTGCTCACCTCGTCTCCGTGCTCAACGCCAAAGTAGTCGTAGCCAGAACAAAAATCCGAGCAGACCTGCAAGGAATTATGAAACGCGTTGGATGGACACCAGGGCATGAGGTTCAAGTGCAGTCGCATCGTTCGCTTCGAAATGTGGTTCGAGAACGCAGGAGCGCACGACTTTCAACTGCACTCACATTCGTTTCCTTACACATACGTGCTGGATACCTTCGACTTTGAGGCACACTGTTACAGTTCAAAACGTGCCAGGAAGACAGTGAGATAGGTTCAAAATAGAGAATTCGTTTAAACAAACCGATAACTATGAATACGCGGCATCTCTGTAAGCTGGCAAGAGTCGGTTTCCTTTGATATGTAGCCGCTATTGACATTGTTGCATATACGCATGAGGTCACAAATACATCGGGCCCGCGACCACGGCCATCAAGAACAACTTGGTAATCACCTGTGGCGTCATGCCCCCCGTACCCCGATAGTTGATGATAAGGGAGTCGGAGTTCAGCAGTCGGTTGCGCTTGGAGTCAGCGAAGCAGCCGACAAGCTTTGTGCCAGCCGGCGCACGCAACTTGCACTCGAGCGGAGGGGTTGGACCCGCGATAAAAATCCCGTAGTAGCCCATTGCTCCTTCCATCGGCCAAGTGTATTCGCCTGCCGCCCTGGGGCTGAGGCGGTTTTCGTCTATTTCGAAGCCACTGTAGACGGTTCTCCACAACTCGTACTGTTCGTTCGTGACATCACCAAAACGAACGAAGCGTAGAGGGAAAAAGCAGGATTTCTGAACATGGGCCAACTGAATACCTCTCAATATATGTTGGCCCCCAACCAGTACTGCCTTTATCGAGATGGTCTACGCCATCGGTTCTCTGTGAAGAAAGTGTCATATATATATTTTTCTAGTGTCATGAGTTAAAAGGACTGTTTTAGGGTATGCGTCAACCGAGCACGTCACAATTCACGAGAGAGAGTTTCAACGTTCCCGCTAGAGGCAAGTTGTTGTTGGTGTTGCAGTTTTGACTATCCCATGCAGACGATGGCACGGACTATCATGTTGGAATGAATACCATGACCGAAAGCCATCGGTATGGTTGGAAGGTGACGAACAGACGTGCCAGGTATTTGTCATTATTGTCGAAGAACCTATCTCCAACATGAAGCCTACAGGCAAAGTGTACATGATGATGACCAAACCCTGCGCAACCACAGCTGTCCAGCGCTTGATTGCCGATCAAAAAATGTCACCTAAGGTCTACGGGGGAAGCCCTGTTGATGCAGCAGATGTTATGACGGGCCGGACCTTCAGAGGATACAATGAGCATGGTAAGGAGAGGCTCCTTTCATAACCGAGCCAAATGCGAATGTATGTATATGGTCTAGACTATAGTCTATATTAGGATCAGCCAAATCACACGACATGACCTACGGCAGGGGATACAACGAATGACGAAAGTACAACAAGAACCGTGTTCCACCGAAATTGGGCACTTTGCTGAAGAAGCGAGCCCTTTCAGTAAGAAGCAAATCCTAGACGAATCAGTGCCGCCGCGACCACACCAATAGCGGTTCACAAAGTCAACTCGATTAGCCTCACGAAGTCTAAACAATTAACTAACAGCACAACCAGGACGGCTTCTCCACGAAGTTGGGTAGTCTACAAGGTACAAGACCAGTCGCTCAGAAACTTCTGTAAACCCTACGACTACCGCTCGAGTTGCCCAGTTTCGGGGGTGATCGGGTGATCAAGGATGCATGGTACGACAGAGGTGAACCATTTTCTCGACCTTAAGCTCCTCTCTTGAACTGTGCACCTCATCATGTCACAACCGAGTTTGAGTAAACCGCATTTAATGCAAACCGAAGAACAAGGACATGACCTAGGTATTAAAAAAAACGATAGAACTTAGAAAGGTATGCCAACGACTTTAGGTGATAAGGGGTAGCCTTTCAGAAGCAAAAATACCCTAGCACGCCTCCATGTACACCGGCCATACCTGGTCAGCGGCATTTGAGATGACCCATTGGGTGGTCGGTTCCGTGTCTGTCATTATATCGCTCTTGCTTTCGACCTTGAGGTCGATCTCGTACTCGCCGAACGGGCAGCAGACGAACATGTTGAGTTGCACACTGCACGATGCCAGACGCACCCGGGGAGGACGGGACGGGGGAAAAACACATGAATGATGAATCTGAGCCGTGAAACATGTATACTAGCGGGGTCACACTATACAGTTATGCCTACGGCGGCGACGACATGTGAAGCTGTCGCATGTCTTCGAAAGAGGTCGACGGACAGTGCAAGTAGAGATGTTTTGCATGGCACGGATTGGGTGAAAGGTACACGCCAGGCCAGGGTCATCCAGATTCAGGGGTTGCAGGTTTTGAGCCAAACGGTTGAGTTCCTCGTGTGAGGAACTACTGATGAGTCCAACATCTTTACGAATATATATATTTTTCAGAAGTAGGGCATGGAATCATCGTCGGGGTTATCGAAGGAACGCCTTCGAAGTTAGGTTTCCGGCGAAACACTGAGCTGCTCAGCAAATTTCTGCTTCATCCCTACGGCCGTGGGATGGCTCAACATGATCTTTATAATATTTCATACCTTTCCAACGTGTCGGACACGTACTATCGTGCAACTTGGTTGCCTTTACCAGCGGATAAGCAAATCCACCTGCAATTGAGCATGGAGATACCGTAGGCCGTTATATGCGCTCTAATCGTGCATCTAACATTGCATGGGCACGATGAGTGGTACAAGATATCACCTTGTCCGCGCTATCTTCGGAGAGTCTCGACAAATCATAACCTAATCGACACCAGGCGACCTCTAGTCCGAATGTACTGGCGTCTGCCTGCAAATACTTCCTCATGCGCAACGTCGCCCAAATACCAAGATCTAATATCTATTGTTTAAAAAAGCAAATGTCTATAGAGGAAACGAACTCACAGAAATCCGGAGCACGGGCAGTGCTGAGATGCACGAGGAGGTGACTTGGATACAAGCCATGCAAGTTTGAGTCCGAGCGCAGCACCGCACCTTTTCTGAGTTGACACATATTCTACGGTGGGGGCGCACCATTGAGTCCGTGAGGCTCTACAGTACGGCGCTCAAAAACTGTTTTTTGACTAAAGTAAATGCACGACCTGATAGGTATAAAAGTGTAAATAATATATTTCGAAAAACGGTAGTGAAATTGGAATAACGTTTGTACAAATATCCGTCTTAGAAAGCGTTTTCGCCCAAACACCGGCGCCTCCATCATACCACACGTCACATACGTGAGTGTCATGAGGTGTTTTCGCGCCGAAAACGCCTCCCTCTATCGTCGCATACGTCGCATATGTGAGGATCTTAACGGGCTGTAAAGCGTCTCGAACGTTTCGAATCATATCTGCACCAACCTAGAACGTGGACCCGCACGAAGGTTCACTTCACGAATTTCTTTTGGGGGTCCTCAATTGAGGGGCCGTACGCTGATATATAATTTGGCAAAATGTATCTGTTTCTTACAATTAGCGATGTCAGAAAGTAATGGTATCTACATGATTGTGCCTATCGATTCAAGTATTCTATCTTTCGATCCATGTACAATAACAAATTATGAAGTTTTTAACACGTTGTTTACTACACATAAGAACTGGGTTGCATACTACATGCAACATCAAACCATCTAGAATAATAAACATTACCAGGCGGGTGATAAAAGGGGTGTCTTCTTGCTGCAACCGTCAGATTCGTCCGCTTGTCAGATTCGTCCGCTTTAAGGGTTTATAGTTTCCGCGCACATATTGAAATGCTCGCCCCCCCGCCTCCGATCCCTCTTGTCCAAACGCCCCACCTGAAATCGAAACCAACCAGAGTAGTAAACACTATCAGCCAGCTGATATAATCTCATTATCCATCTAGCCATCCATGCCGTAGCTCCAACTCATCACCACCCTCCCCCTCCCCCCCCCCCCTTTGTTCCCCGCCCAGTTCGTTCGAACGCCCCACTTACAATAATCGGCTAGAGTAATACACACTTCCAAGCAATTGATATCACGCTATTATCTTTGTAGCCATCCATAACGTAGCTTTCAATCATCCCCACTCCCCCCCTCTAACACCCCCTCCTTCCCCACACCCCGCACGATCGCCTAGACCTAGCACCGCGCGTATAGCAAGCCCCTACATATATTATTACTACGCGCGGTCGGAGGATCACACACAATGTTGCGAAGATCAGTGTCGACCAAATCATTAATCTCATCACTGGAGTGTATTTCAGTATTATATGTGACCTAAACCTCGCTTGAAAACCCTCCCCCCCCCCTCCCCCCCCCCCCCTCTTGTTTTTTTTTTTTTCATTTCCCTCGCTTCCTCTTGCTTAAAGGCCCCACCTAATATCGAAATCCGCCAGAGTAATAAACACTTCCACGCCCTGGATATCGCCTCATTATCTTTTTACAGCCGTCCATGCCGCTGCTGCAATTCCCACCCACCCCCGCCCAAACGCCCCCTCCTTCCCCACCACCTGCACCATCGCCTAGACCTAGCACAAAACGTAAAACAAACCCCTACATTTATGCAACCCAAAGCCCTCCCACCCCGCCCCTCGCCCCCCCCGGCACATTTCCCCCTCCCCTCCCTCACAAGAAAGATTTATAGTTTCCACGCTCAAATTGACCTGCCCCACCCGTCCCCTCCCCCCCCTCTCCCCCTTCCGCCCCCATTTTGATCAAAATCAGGCCCTTACGTCCTTCAAAACTCCGCCCCCCCCTCACCGGGTATTCGACTTACAGGATTCACGTGATAAACTGATGCATTTCCTTCCACACCAGGTACCTGTCAGATTTTGTCCCCCTCAGAAACGGAAATAATAGTTTCGGCGCACAGACTGCCAACATCACCCTGTTGACCCTGAAAGCTGCACTGTAGTTGCAAGGGAGTCACCGACCTATATCCTCGCACCGGTCGCCCCGGTGGCGTATCAGGTCATCCTCGAGCCTGGTATAGGCCAGTTTCGTGAGTTCGAGCCCCGCCGAGTGCATACTCGAATAAATTCGTTGGGACTTTTGCTTGTGGACAAATTGACTTGCGGAAAGCGCAAGAGCGTGAGTTAGCAACACTCGATGAACAATCAACGAGCAGTGGGATTGCTAACCCTATGCGCGATAAAAATTGAAGGCAAGGACCGGGGAGGAGAAGGGATGATACCTGTGACCACGGCTTGTCCAGAAGCTGGAGAGTGAAAGTGTGCAAGAAGAGAAAGAAAGAAAAACAAATCCTTAATGAGGACACACAACCCGTAATACGCGCGATCGGAGTATCACACACAGCTTGCAAAGATGAGTTTCGACAAAATATTCGATCTCACAGCTGGATGGAGTGTATTTTAATTTTTATAATATATAGTCTATATATTTATGTCACATTTATCCCCTCGAAATAGTGTATAGTTTCCAGGCACATATCGAGCTGCCCCCCCCCCCCCCCCCCGCCCCAACCCCCCCCCCCCCCCCCCCCCCCCCGCCCCCAATAATATACTGGTGCCAAAACCGTCAGATTTTTAGCTTACATGCACAAATTGCCCCTTCCCCCCCCCCCCCCCCCCCCCGCCCCCCTCCAAACCCGCTCGCTTTTGATCAAAACCAGGCCCCCCCTTTGCCTTCACAGCTGTCAGATTTTGTCCCCCTCAGAAACGGGTTTTATAGTTTCCGCGCACAGACTGACTAAAATCATCCTGTTGACCCTGATAGCTACACTGTAGCTGTAAGGGGAGTCGCCGACCTATATCCTTAATGAGGACACACAACCCGTAATGCGCGCGATCGGAGTATCACACACAGCTTGCAAAGATGAGTTTCGACGAAATCTTCGATCTCACAGCTGGAGTGTATTTTAATTTTTATAATATATTTACGAATTAATGAAATTCTGCACAACTAAACAATCAACGTGATTGTCTAGGAATACATAGTCTAATAGATGAAAATATGAATAGATGAGTAGACTAGATGATTAGATGACTACTAGATGAATAGACCGTAGATGAATTAGATGCATCAACACCTGCGGTAAGACGCAAGTAGTATCACTTGAGATTTGACTCACACTCATACTGTACGACTTTTCGGTCGTGACCTAAGGAACGGCGTCGGCATAGGTAGGTGCATGATGTCGTTCAAGTCTCTAGCATTACCGTAGTACGCATCGGCGATAGTCTTAACTTACCATCTCCTGGCGTTCGGGGAAAAATACAGGCGTAGTCGGTGCTTCGAAATGCGAAGAAGAGCACGCGCGTTCCGACCTTAACACGAAAGGGGCTACAAACGTTTTGTCTCGTACTCTTCCGGTTGACGAGACTTGATACAATCCAAATGCAGTATAAGAGATCCTTTACCCGTTAAGCACCGCACTCCCGACATGGGTACTAAACGTTTGGAGTTAGACTAGGATCATTATAAGAGATGAAAATGGGTTAGGTAAAGAGGCTCAGAAATGAGACGGGAACCATGAGGTCTAGCTCATATATGTTTGCATGGGCAGAGCGCATTGCAACAGGATCACCTGCCCTGATTTCCGGCTGTAGGAGGATCGTCTTCTGCATCGTCGCTCGACCCATCGTAGGAGGCTTCCCACCACGCGAGCTCAGACACATCGATTCTCTTGCCGCAGGGCCCGGTGGTCTGCCTGAAAATTGCAGCGTCATGCAAACGCGAGGTGACGAAGCGAGGGGAAGGAGAATCGGTGCCATACAATTAATCACTTCTCGATCCAACTGGGTCCAACCCTGTTTTCACAAGCCCCTCAACATTACGGGCGTCTGACAGCGTCGGGTGGGAGAAGGCCACTCGGCCATTTTATGAATTCACGAAGCCCCTCAACATTATGGGCGTTTGAAAGCATCGCGTGAAAAAGGGCCTCTCACTGGGCCACTTAATGAATTGGTTCATTATTGTCCACAACTTACCTCCAACGGATGGTGAACTTAGGATGGTCGAAGTAGTCGTAGCCCTGCAGCAGCATGTACTGCTCCTTTGAGGAATCGCCTGGATAATACGTATCGTTCGGGGCAATAGGGTTGGAGATCAGTTTGTGATCCATTTTTAAAACCGCGGGGGCTAAAGAAACACGTAATCGAAAAAGCCTTGGATGGCTATCGTTATAGACTAGACTAATAACAAGAAGCACGTAAACGCTTTGGATGACTATCGTTATAGTCTAGACTAACATCCTTATCAAGTTCAAGCATGGAGAAGGTACCTTGATCTGAGAGTGTCCACGACAAGAGCGTAAGACACAGGGGCGGTAGAACTTGCATGTCCCTTTAACACTGAAAACAGCACATTGTCCATCCTATATTAGAACAACGTGTAATGCAGATCGCCTGGTTGGGCCTGTCACCAGGGGTTCTCGAATCAGGGAATTTCACTGCATGCGATATTATTGCAGTAAGCGAAGCGTCCACTATGCTAAATATCTCAACTAAAGTGACAAGTATGCATTTCCATTACATACGATTGCGGCGATAAAGCAGCACGGCAAGCACTCTCCGGTCAACAACACGTACATCCCGCACACATGCCGTGGATGAAATCTGCGAAAAAAGAAGTTCGTAGAATTGCACGAATATTGTTTCGTGAATGCCTCCACGGAGGTGTCACGCGACATACAATATTGCGGCGGTCCCCCTTCAGATTATTATTCAAACGCGATACACCATACGATATACTACATGCCTACGTACGTATAGTAGAAACGAAGCTTTTTTAAATTAAGTTAGGACTTATGCGACCCAGGTGCGTGGAAGGAAACGCGCCAGGTGTGGCTAGGGCATATGAAAAACTACTTCAACGGCACACCACACAAACAGCTTTCAGAATGGAAACCAAAGGTGACTTCACAGGCAAGAAGGATTTGAGAGACGCAGTTAGTTTCGCTTCAATCGACTTTCTTACTTTGTTCACAACTTTCCCCCTGTTACTGTTGTAACTGTTGTAACTGTTGTCGATCTACGGCTATGCGAGATGCCATGCAGTAGGTTGTTTGTTTCGTCTTCAGCAGTGGTTTGTGTAGTACCACAACATACGCTGCCATGCCCGACGCTGTGCAGGCCCTATCGATGAGATTTTCTTGTGTTCACTACAGTATCGGAAGCAGAACAATTGCAAAAAACAGTAATTGTAAGACAATCTAGAGCTTATCATGCCTACCAAGGATCTAACGGAGTGAAGAAGAGATACATATAAAAAAAATGTTGGTATAACGAGGTACGCCAACGACTCAATATCTGTGCACGGTTTCGCTTTATCCGGCACATTAACATGCTATGTACTGCACTGTCGATGGAAGAATGGCAGGATCAAAACTGTCAGCAATTTTGAGGGCACATAGCAAACCACAGCAGTGTATCTATTGCACTACGACGTACGTCTGTCCTGGAGTATAGTGTGGAGGTCGATGCTGCCGATGTTTCGGTAGATTGTCGACTGGAATCCCTCATGTACTTGAGTGTGATTGCGTGTCACCAGGCGTACCTTATACTGCGATGGCCCATGATGTTGCTGCTCATAGAAGCGATTGACAGCAACATGCGATCTCCGACATATTTTTTTGCTCTTTCGCTATCTGGAACGGCGGTAGTAAACTAGGAGGCTTCAGCAAGAACAATGTGTCGCTCTAACAGCGTAGACTATACCTCGTAGTATTTACAACCTCTCCTTGTGCCACAGCAGTGCCTTAGTCTGCAAAAAAAAGCAGGCAGCCGTCGCCGATTAAGAAGATTTGAGATTTTGGGAGATTTCTAGGTTTATTCGTCATGAGCATAGACTAGACTACACAGCTGAGAGCCAAGCGTACCTCAATAATAAATAAGCGAGCCCTCGGGAGCAAATACATTCCAGCTGTCTCCTTGTTAGGGCCTGCAGCTGTCTCCTTGTTAGGGATGTGATCTCATGCTCTTTATGACCGATCAAACAAATGCCGTAGTTTACGTCCTCCCTCGTACCTGGTACGAATTACCATCCAAAGTACATAACAAGCTTGTTGTACAATTGCGGTACTCGAAAAAATGTCGGTACTTGTAATCGTACCGCACGACCGATAGTACATAGTTCTGTTGTTGTAGGAAAACAGCAAACATAGGTGCACAAATAACGTGAATTAGGCGTCAGCGAGAGTTCCATCAGCCCACATCGCAGAATTGTCACTAGGCAGTACGTCTAGACTAATCGTATAAGTGCCAGCACGACCCTAAAATCTTGGAGATACCGAGTTGGAGAGATGAAACACAGCCTGAGTGTGACCCTCAGTTAGGCAAACGGGTTCGTTTAGCGGGTGCGCCTTTTTCTAACGGCAGTCGAAGGAATCAAAAGTAAGTGTACATGCGCAGGCTAATCCCGCACTACCCAGGTCAAAGACGGAGCAAAAAGAGCTGTGGCTAGCTGTGGCTATCTCACCTTCTTGGCCGAACCGTATAGGGTTCCGCTGATGAAGGCCGGCAAGTCCAAGGTGTTGACTCAAACGAAGGAGCGAGGTTAAGCCAAAGTCTGCGCTCCGCAGATGGACAAAAACTGGTATACAAACGAAAGTGTATGGAGCTCGAGCTTTTAATACCCGGATCTCCAGGAGGATCAAAAAAAAAAAAAAAAAGTAATGGGGTCGACCACAAAAAGACGACATGCCGCGGATACTCACAGTCACTCCCGCCGTTCGTGAAGTCGACGGTTTTGATGGGCCAGAAGGCCGACTCCGCGCGAGCGCCCAGACCCAGGCTGAGAAAAGATAGCACCACGAAAAGCGTTGGGCGTGACATCGTCCCCATATTTCCGAAGTTCCTGAAGTAAGTGGTCTCGGGCCGACCTTTCGACCTTGCTTTTCACTTACAACGTGGACTTGGACCTATAATTTCCGTATTTCGCCAGCCACCCAGGGTCTGTAGAGTAGCACGGGCCTAACGCGTCTGATAGATGGTGGTACTGTTGTGTGGGTGATAGCGGAGGCTCGCTCCTTCTTCCAGATATTGGGTGTTGACAGCAACAAGATGTTGTTTAGGTGAGGATTGATTGTGGATTGTTGGGTGTGTGGGTTGATGCACGGACGGAATGAAATATCACCCGTCGTCATAGATGGAAAGATCCGGCTCACCCGTCGTTCAGAAAATAATCCCATCGCGATTTCAAAGTTTGTTGTGCGTGCAAGCATTGTGTTGCTGCTCCTGGTTGACTAATGTGCTGCAATTAGTACCAGTTCCAACAGCGACTGATTCTTACGTACGAGATGGCGGTAGCAACTGTACGCATCCAATATCAATCGCCGAGGTACGTACAGTTAGTGATTCGGACAGCTTCCATCGAGAGCAGTCCCAACATTATACGTGCCGCGGTTGTCCGATTGTACGTATGTGTAAAGTTTTACAAGTACTACTGCTGTAGTGTATCTGGTGGTGCGTACCAGGTGGCGTGTCGCATGCGACGCCCAAACCACCCGTGGTCTCGTGGTAGATGTGTTTCTTATGCTCGTACCCGGTTCTGTGGCTTCTTATGCAACAGACAGCAGTTAGTGCGACCCGAGATGGCTATGTAGGTGCTGGTCTTCAAACATTGTGCGACTCCAGAAAGGCGATGCTGTGCCCCCACCAGAAAGATGCATAGCGCCTGCAGGCAGTTTACTACGACTACGCGGGTATTTTGTTTCTGTGCTGGCTACAGTTAGTAGTACAAGATCTTGTAGCCTTCGCCATGAGCATATGCGAGGTTTTTGTACAGCAGTACGAGGTGTCTCATCTTTAGGTCTTTCGTAATGCTATAGCAGATGGATAGTCTATAGTTAGACATGGAACACACGAACATCCAGACTTTTTCTAGCTCCCCATGCTCAGTTTCTGGTTTCCGCGGTTTCGGGTTCAACCTTGACCTGAGGTGTGCCCACCACCCCCAGAATAGAACCGCCGCCCTTTCTTGTTGAACACTTCCTGCTCAATGATACCATACAGAATGAAGATTTTCCGGGCCCAGACTTGTCGCCACCACGGAGTGCGCCGAGGGTCGCGTGTGAACACCACGAGTGCCACTCACTACCTTACGAGCTTTATTATTGTGGGTAGCGTCGACTGCTATAGTGCCCGACCTCCTGCCTGCAACCCTCTCCTGGCTGGCGCGCCCGAAGACGACGACTCGCAGTTCTGCCTCAAAACGAAAATATAAACGGGAGGAAAGGGTCGTATGTAGTACGCGTACTCGTACGTACCAGGTACCTGGTACGTCTTACAAGTCGTGCGGAATTGTTTACCAACATCACCACCAATTTTATCTGACGTTGGGTTTGATGGTTGCTCCTCATTTCTTATTTCTACGTTTTTGGTGTAGTAACTAGGTGCACTCGTGGACCTGCGGAAGGCTCAACCGCGTTGTCACCCCCATATCCGGCAACATCAAGTACCAAAAAAGTTACGTTTTCAGGTGGTCCGCGCACATTTTTTTCAGGTCATCCACCGTGCGAAGGGTCGTAGCCTTGGCCTTGGCTGGGGTCAGGGTTAGGGTCAGGGATAGGTTCAGGGTGAGAGTTAGGGTTAGTGTTGAGGTTGGTTAGGGCCTACGCCGGCATTTGACGAGTAAAACTAAACACCGAAAAAAACAAAACAAGCAAAAACAGTTCTATACAGCGTAATATGTGGTTGGTACCTCGTCTATTATGAATATACCAGTGTGTTTCGGGCTGGTGAGACCTGGTGCATTTTCACTGGATATGCCGGTTGATTAATAGTCGTAACGCGATGTAGAGGTGCATAAAACTCATACCGGGTATAACGCCAATCGGGTGCGATAGGAATAGACTAATAATGCCTGTAATGTACTTGGAAACCGCTTTTTAGCTTTTTTTCTCACCAATAAAATACATTCCCACACTGACTATACAACATTTTTTTCTGCTACTCTAAAACCAAGAAAGTTCCTTGTTATCAGGGTCATAGACTAATCATAGCCAAATCAGCCTCGTACGATTTTTGACGAGGCCGCGAATTATTTCGAGAAATTTTGTTAGAATAGAAGAGAAACAATAGTCTCACCTGCGTATATTTTAGCGTAAGGAGTCGTTTGGATTGCTGCATTTCTACATGTATGTGTTGGATGGATAACTAAAAATATAGACTACAAGGACTATTCAATCGGTCGGTATTGTTGTTGTTCTCACGTTAACTCGCATAACCAAGTCCGTGGTCACGGGACAGTCTCCAGTCACTCTGGAGCTGAGAAATACCCCAGGGGAAACACACACACAACACAAGGTGGTACACGCATATATATATCACAGCTGACGCAATTCATGCCTCCACCAGAAACATATAAAAGTGAAATCGGGAGTCAGTCAACAATGTGCCAGGTCCAGGCCGGTGCATACGTACGTCTCACTACTCACGCCTGGAGAAAACAAATATTCCGATCGCCATCCACGTAAGACTACCACGTATATATTACACGTAGTATCTATCACTACGCATACGCACGACAGGCGTAAGTCAATTAGAGAAAAAAAAGAAAAGAAAAGAAAAGAAGATAAAGAAAAGGAAAGAAAAGAAAAGAGACGAAAAACGAAACAAAACGAAAAAGGCAAGCATAGAGAAGAAAAAGACAAGAAAAGCAAGAAAAGACAATACAAGAAAGCAAGGAAAAAAGAGGAAGAGACAAATAGAAAAAAATAGGAAGAAAAAAAAGAAAGAAAGATGTCATACTACTAGCAGACCCTAGCAACTGGCTAAGGATGGCATTGGGCTAACAGAGGGTATCACGTCCATCATCAATGGCACCTGGGAGAGAACGCAACAGGGCGAAGAGGTCAGGGCGGTCTTATGCTATCTTGTGACGGCCATTAGAAAGCCCACAACTTTCAATACGGTGATGGCCAAACCCAGACTTCAGTCTCTTGGGCATGGCGCTTCCCCTTCCCCCCCTCCCCTTTCCCCCCCTCCCCCCTCCCCCCCTCCCCCCTCCCCCCCTCCCCTTTCCCCCCCTCCCCCCTCCCCCCCTCCCCCAGTCCCCTCCCCGCCCCCCCCCCCCCCCCCCCTTCCCCCCCGGACGCTTAGAGATGCCAACGGTAGATGGCGCTGCCGCAGCCTTTGCGCGTCGCTCTGCAGCTTTGCGTCTCTCCGTTTCATGCCAATTCCGCATGAACTCGTCTCCCTCCTCTACTCTTCGAAACCATCTGCCAGCCTTCTGAGCAGTCTTTCGCCATCCTTCGAATTTCAATCCAAAGACCGACATATCCTCCTTCAGATGATCCATCCAGTCTATCTCTTGCCCCACTAAGCTTTTATTACTCACGCCTGTAGAAACCAACTATTCTGATGGTCACCCAAGGAAGACTACCACGTATATATTACACGTAGTATCTATAACTACGCATACGCACGACAGGCGTAAGTCACTTGGAGAAAAGAAACAAAAGTAAAGAAAAGAAGACCAAGGAAAGGAAAGGAAAAAGATTGTAGTCACGGCTGACGTTTTTCTTCAATGTGACGTTGGGGTTCCAAGTTTTGGGCTGTTTCTTCAAATTCTTCTTTACTTTTTGCTTTATACTATAATCGGAACATCGCGTTACCTGCGGAATCTCGATTGTTGTTGTTGTTGTTGTTCTCACATTAACTCGCATAATCAAGTCCGTGACCACAGGACAGGCTCCAGTCACTCTGGAGCTGAGGAATACCCCAGGGAAAACACACACAACCTAAGGTGGTACACACATATATCACATCTGACGCAATTCATGCCTCCACCAGAAACATATAAAAGTGAAATCGTGAGTCAGTCTACGATGTGCCAGGTCCAGGCCGGTGCATACGTCTCACTACTCACGCCTGGAGAAAACAAGTATTCCGATTGCCACCCAAGTAAGACTACCACGTATATATTACACGTAGTATATATCACTACGCATACGCACGACAGGCATAAGTCAATTGGAGAAAAGGAACCAAAGAAAAGAAAAGAAGATAAAGGAAAGGAAAGAAAAGAAAAGAGACGAAAAACGAAACAAAACGAAAAAGGCAAGCAAAGAGAAGAAAAAGACAAGAAAATCGAGAAAAGACAAGACAAGAAAGCCAGGAAAAAGAAGAAGAGACAAATAGAAAAAAGAAGAAAAAAAAGGAAGAAAATGTCATACTAGCAGACCCTAGGAACTGGCTAAGGATGGCATTGGGCTAACAGAGGGTATCACGTCCATCATCAATGGCACCTGGGAGAGAACGCAACATGGCAAAGAAGTCAGGGCGGTCTTATGCTATCTTGTGACGGCCATTAGAAAGCCCACAACTATCAATACGATGATGGCCAAACCCAGACTTCAGTCTCTTGGGCATGACGCTCCCCCTTCCGCCCCTCCCCTCTCCCTCCCTTTCCCCCTCCACTCTCCCCCCCTCACCCCCCCCCCTCCCCCCCTTCCCCCCCTCCCCCCTCCCCCCTTCCCCCTCCCCCCGGCCGCTTAGAGATGACAACGGTGGATGACGCTGCCGCAGCCTTTGCGCGTCGCTCTGCAGCTTTGCGTCTCTCCGTTTCATGCTAATTCCGCATGAACAACTCGGCTCCCTCCTCTACTCTTCGAAACCATCTGCCAGCCTTCTGAGCAGCCTTTCGCCATCCTTCGAATTTCATTCCAAAGACCGACATATCCTCCTTCAGATGATCCATCCAGTCTTTCTCTTGCCCCTCTGAGTAGCCCTTACCCCCAACAAACTCCCCAAACATCACCCTCTGTGGCAGACGCTCCTCCCCCGTGAGTGCGCCACGAATCCCGCAAACAATATCCTCCGTTTGCGCACTATCACCTCACCGCTCTCGGAATCTGTCTGGGCAAGCGCGTCGGCGTACGATAGGGTGTGGTCGTCGCGCTTCCGTTTCCGCCATCCAAGGCATCCGAGGAGCATGGAGCGGTGAACCCGTTGTAGCTTGTCATAGTCAGGCTTCTTCGGGCTCCACGTCATGCAACCGTACAGCAGTGTCTCGACCACCTCAGCTTTCAGCAACCGCACCTTCAACCGTAAACGCACACCCAGGCGATCATAGATTTCCATCCTGTACCGCTGGAAGCACGCCCAGGCCCTCTGAAGACGCCGCGTTATTTCAGTGCTAAGGTTTCTGTCTGCGGTGATAGCCCCGCCCAAGTATACAAACTGGATTGTTTGTTTGTACACCTGGCCGGCTGCATTGATCGTGAAGGACTCCTTCCCCCCGCTTTTGGTTTCCAGGCACTTTATCTCTGTTTTTGCCTCGGATACTGTAAGCCCGAACGACGAGCACGCCGTTACGATCGCCGTCATCATCCTCTCCAGCCCTTCTGATGATCGCGATACCATGCCCGCATCGTCCGCGTACAGCATACCCCACAATCTCTGCACCCCCTCCCCCTCCTTCCCCCTCCGTCTGTCGACTTTGCCTGTGCGTGAAGTGCCCTTCTTCTCGCCTTCCTTCTTTCGTTGGAGCTGCAACATGTTGTCCGTGATGGCTGCATCAGCGAGGATGCGTTTCTCGGCCACACGCAGTACCGCCGTGAAAAACATGTTGAACAGCAGTGGCGCGAGCACGCATCCTTGCCTGAGACCTTGCCCCACGTTGAACTTATCCGAGCACTCTCCATCATCCAGCCGCACGCATGCTTGCATACCGTCGTGGAATTGGCGGATGACGGCGAGCATTCTCGGTGGCACGCCAAAACGAGCAAGGACATCCCACAAAAGGCTTCGGTCGACGGAGTCGTATGCTTTGGTGATGTCGATAAAGCACATGTACAAGGGGGTGTCCTTCTTCCGCGCCAGTTCCTGCAGTCGTCGTACTACGAACATCATGGCAACCGTCGAGCATTGGGGTCTGAACCCACACTGTTCCTCCGGCAGAATGTTCTCGCGTTCGCAATAATAGTCACTCAGGCGACCCGCGATGACTTTGAGGAGTACTTTACCGGCGTGAGCCACGAGGGAGATGCCACGATAATTGCCACACTCAGTCCGATCTTTCTTCTTGTGAAGCACCTTAATCGTTGCATCTTTCCAATGTTGGGGTACGCCACCCCCCCTCCACACAGCGACGATGGTATCGTGGAAGTTTCCGAGGGTGTTGAATTCTCCTTCGTCGGCCAAAACCTTCAAGAGCTCGGCTGGTAGACCATCGGGCCCTACCGCCTTTCGGTTCGCCAGCGCCCGGATCGCCTCCTCTACTTCGTACCTTGACGGGACATCGTAAATAAAGAAGGAGGACCATTTGAACGCACACTAATTGTAGCCGAAGAAGGGAGTTACGTCAGTTATCTTGAAGGGTGTACAGCTCCACAATATGATACTAATCAATTGCATGCTGCTATTATTGTAGAATTAATTGCATTAAAAAATGCAGAAATAAAATACTGGAGTATTCAACAGTACAAAATTGGTACTCTCGAGATATGACGTGATGTGTCGAAATCCGTTGTCTAACTCATCCATCCATTGATGATTGTACTCTACGTGACATCGACCTTATTTTTTTTTATTATTATTTTGAAATAGAGATGCAGAGGGACAAAGTCGCGCTTTATTTTTCCCAGAAACACCTATTAAATACGTGGAACACCAATCGTTTAACGAGTACTCTTGAAAATGTAATCGGTTGTATGAATACCAGCAGAAACATGTACATAATTGCTGGGGAAAACATGTGAAAAAAAACTGCACGGAGTGAACAAGTAGCAATAGCGGTAGATGTAGTACAAACAGATTTGTAGTGGTAGCTGCATTCGACGTGAGACCACTGGTGGCAGCAGCAGCAACACCACCAGCAAGCAGTAGTGGAAATATCTGTCGGTTTACTGCCTGCGTGTAACGTTTGCGCCTCTTGTTGAAATTGATGCCCTCATGTTCCTTCCCCCAATTCAAACTACTGGAACAAGCGAACCGTCTGACATTTTGTTATCGGCAACGCATAATCAACGTATCCTTTCGCGGTACGAGTACCATCCGGTAGTGCAAAATTAGACTGCCAGACGAATAGTTTGCTGACCTACCTCTGTGTACTTTTGGTGCATTTAACAGGCATTTTCTCTGGCTCCCAAGTTAGCACACCAAAGCCATTGTACCGCTATTATATCCACGAGGGACATTGGAGATATTTGTATTGACTGCCACCAACAATGTTCCCCCCCGGGTTGCCGTCTGTGACTGAATCTTTGGATGGAATTAACGTGTTCGTCATCTACACCATAAAACGCTCATCCGAATTCTGAAGGGCATACACTCTTGAGGCTCTGTAAAGAAAACGATTTTAAACGCACCTTTCTTTTCTCTTTGCAATGTGTTGATGGACTGGTGCATGCTGGGAGTGGAATCAATCCCATGCTATGATTATGCATGGCCGTTGTGTTTATATGTTGTGCTGGTCGTTTAGGGGGCTCTGCTTTTAGTGTTGATGTTGGATAGAGGCTCGCCGGATTTTCGTTTGTAACATGTTGTGAAGATTCACATTTTCAAGGCCCCTAAATTCTCGATTGTTTCGTTGTTGGTTCAAGGAACGACAAGTCTCTATAACTCAGCAGAAGGTATCCGTGCTGGACCGACTTCTCTCCTTAGCTGCGCTTGTTCTTGTTTGCCGCCGAAGCCGTCACGATACTGGCAGTCCAAATAGGACGCGTTGTTCACAGAAACGATGCATGAGGCTTTGTGTCGTGCAATGTCGTAGGTGGAAAGAGGCGAGTAAACTGCGAGCAAATGCCGAGGACAGCATAGTGACGCTCCCTTGGCCGAGCGTTAATTGTATAGACTATGACTTCTGCACAAGAGGATTGTCGCTCGATGTCGAAGAAAACGAGGGGGCAGCTTACCGCAGACACCATGCCTGGACGGCGATAATTCAAACAGTGCCCATTGCTCGCATGAACCTTACTCGATGAAACCGACCATTAGGGGAAAGTACCTGACGGTGTCCTGCAAGACAGATGCCAAATACGTCACGGTAAACAACATTCACAAGCGGTAAGCACAAAGCCCTTGTTCGAGGCTGCCGACCTTGTAACATTGAGGGCAAGCAAGGGCCAGCATCGACGTGGTGTACTACAGGCAGACTGATAATGATTTGAAGGCGTACATCCTCGGTAGCAACTTATTCACGCGTTAATTGCAGTAGGTATTCGATACACCATATCGAAGGCAAGAATGAAGCTTACTGCAGTCAGCATACCGAGGACGGCATGGTTGGCGTCCTCAACAGGCGTTGCTTGTGTAGCGCGTGCACTACGAAGAATAAGTTGAACCTCTTATGTCGGGATACCGCCGCGTGCTGAACGAAGCACTCATGGTAAACGTCGCCGGCAGGTGCTGATCACATAACTGGCCCAAGCAGCCGGGGCAGGGTGCACTGAGCGATGGTGCGACCACTACGTGCACCCTTTACAACAGTTGTCTACAGTATAGAGTGGCCAGTTGGTGACGCTGACATGAAAACTCTGCAAGATTGTTGGTTGTTCAAAAGTTTCTCCGTGGGGACCTGTTAAGATACGGCCTCGAAAGGCCTGTAAGTATCCGAATTTGAAATCATTTGGATGGGTTTCGTATGATAGGGTTGGCGTTTTATATTCGGGAAAGTTGGCAAGTAGATCGGAGGCACGTGCCTCCGATCTCAGAAGCAATCCCGGGCTCTGGTGGAAACGAATAAAGCTACATCTCTACGAAGGAACGAAAGTGAGTACTCTCCGAGGACCTGCTAAATTGGCAGACCTGCAGGGGGCACTCTGTGTCCCCCACCTTTAATTTAACATGTGGCGTCGACGGCAGGACCATGGGTTTTTCAGGTCGTGGGTTCAAGCCCCACATCCACCATAATAAACTTTTTTAGACTTTCCCCATGTCGAACTTGAAAAATACTCTCCCCCGTATGCCCAGGAAATGAAACGGCTTGGATATTGACAGGTCCGCCGTATATCCGGCCGACCTGCTATCCCGCCGTTTCAGGCGGGGAGAGTGTTATAAGGCTTAGTTTGGGTAAGCTATTGGTTAACCACTTGCAAGTGGTCAAACGGACTAATACGCCACTAATTTCCTTAACAACTAAAATGTGGCGTCGATGAGCTTGATATGCTATTGTGGCAGCGTTCCTCCAATCTCTCCGTTTTTTTCCGTGCGAGCGATTTTGCTTTTGCTTTCCATCGAGCCCACATCCCCTGTTCCTTCTCGGGTGGCTTCTCAATGGAGGGAGCGCCCTTCCTCCTACAACGGCGACCACAACAGCAGTGAGATGGCAGGGGCCCCTCCTGTTGGTCGACGGGCACGTAACACACGGACGACACCTTCCAAGTACGTGCGGACGACACTGTTCTGCGGAGCACACGCCTCGTCTCGAATTTTGGTCCCTCCTGTTGGTTGCTGGGCACGCACCACACAGAGGACACCTTCCGAGTACGAGCGGACGACACTGCTCTTCGGAGCACACTCCTCGTCCCGGCCTTTGGTCGCATCAGTTCACCGCCAGCTGGTCATAGACCACTCCGCTGTGGAACTGCCCGAGCCCCACCCATCAGACTTGTTTGCTGCGCGCTCTGCCAGCATGTTGCAAAGCACATCTCCGCGAGTTGCCAGCACAAGCCCCAAGATCGGCCATCGACTTGTATTTTTTTTTCGCGCTTTGGGGCTCGGAGGCATATGCACGACACGCCACGGACAAGCATACTGGAATCAACCCTTCGAATGACCTTCGACGGGGACTTCGCTTGCTGAGAGAGCCCATCGACCAGCATACACCTTTGCTGTCGGAGCCAGACCGCCCTTCGCGAGACCCCCTTGGACAACGGGCACCGTGCTCTAGGAGCTCATGTCGGGGCTCCTTCCTTGTGATCCTACCTCGGAAGGAACAGGCGGTGCTCGAGGAATGTTTGGGCTTTTTCGTTTACCGAATTTTCCAGTACACGCGTTATCGTATGGGTTTCAGTACATACGTCGACCCGTCTTGTGCGTCGAACAAACAGCTGTTCCCTTTCTGCCGAAATTAGTACAAGCTACTAATTTGACGCACCTCGGACCCCTCTCCGATCTTTCTCGATCAACAGCGTTCCACTACTGCTGTGCGTCGCGTAGCTTCAACCACCATCATTTTTGCAGAGGTGCCAACTACAGTGCAGCACAATGGGCTCGCTATCAATGCCTGCCATATACCGCCGGATTCTCTGCTGTAGAAGTCACTGTACAGCAGCCAAGCCGCCTAATTTGCTCCTGCCCATCCACCACATAGATCGACCCTTCACTGCCCAAGCGTCCACAGTTACAGCACCGCAGCTCCGACACCCTCCACTGCTGTGCGAGTGCTCCTTGCAAGTTCGATTCGAGAGGTTTTTTTTCGTCCTGGCCCCCCCGTGATTAGAACTTGAACCTAGTGAACGTTGAAACTCTGTGCTGGCTTTTTTGGGCAAGGCTGTTGGTGTGTGCGATGCCCTATATTCCACCATTCATGGGTACGAGGGGACTATATTACCACTTTCTGTGTATGGACAGCTGTGACAGTGCGGCACTCTGCACTGCTGTCAACGTAACTGTCCCTTTTTCGGTGGGAGTGGGTACGGATTTCTTTTTTCAGCTGTCCGGGAGTTAGGCCGTCTTCCTGCCGGTACATGTGCTGCCCCTCCACAAAGCCGCTAGGATAAATGCGGCATTTTTTTTTTGCAGCTGTCACGACGGGTATTGCCAGTTGAAATGCGGTTTGCAGTTGTCGGAGATGCTGAGCACTATACTACTGTGGGCGCAAACGCTGCCTTTCTGCTGCTGTTGGTACATGTGCTGCCCTTCACGATAATGCTAGGGTCTACGCTGGGGTTGTTTTTTTCTTCTTTTCTGCACATGTTCGGACAGCTACTGCCCGTTACACAGCGCTTACTACACAGTTCGCGGAGATACTGCGCTTCACAGCTTTTAATAGTGCAGTGGAGATCAGCCCGTTTGATGCGGTACCTTTGGGGGCAAGCAGCATTTCTATTCGGCTGTGGGCGTACACGATTTTCTACAGCTGGTGTTGGAACTACACTACCCATCTTGGTGCGGTTGAAATTGCCGTTACCTGTTAACACAGCAGTGATACTGCAGCAATCAGCACTACGGTAGGTGCGACCGTCCCCTATTAGTGCGGTCGGGGGAAACTACCTTGTTTGGGGGGTTATACTGCGCGCTCTTTATACGGTTGGTGCGCGAACCTTTACTGTCCTACCCCCCCCTACACTACTGCGGGGCAGATGCTGCCCGTTTTTATACGGTTGGCGGTGCGATCCTTCACTGCTGTGCTACCCCCCCCCCCTACACTACCGTTGGGGCAGATGCTGCCCGTTTTTATACGGTTGGTGGCGCGATCCTTCACTGCTGTGCTACCCCCCCCCCCTACACTACCATTGGGGCGGATGCTACCCGTTTTGTTGGGCGACCCTTCACTGTGCTACCCCCTGCACTACACTTAGGTTAAATGCTGCCTGATTTGGTGCGATGAGTGTCAGCGTGTTGGGCGACCTTCCACTGTGTTTCCACCCCTACTCTACACCTAGGGTAAATGCTGCCTGTTTTGGTGCGATGAGTGTCGGCGTGTTGGGCGACCCTTCACTGTGCTTCCACTCCTACTCTACACCTAGGGTAAATGCTGCCTGTTTTGGTGCGATGAGTGTCAGCGTGTTGGGCGACTCTTCACTGTGCTTCCATCCCCACACGACACCTAAGTTAAATGCTGCCTGTTTTGGTGCGACGAGTGTCAGCGTGTTGGGTGACCTTCCACTGTGCTGCCCCCCTACACTACACCTAGATTAAATGCTGCCTGTTTTGGTGCGATGAGTGTCGGCGCGTTGGGCGACCCTTCACTGTGCTTCCACCCCTACATTACACCTAGGTTAAATGCTGCCTGTTTTGGTGCGATGAGTGTCGGCGTGTTGGGCGACCCTTCACTGTGCTTCCACCCCTACATTACACCTAGGTTAAATGCTGCCTGTTTTGGTGCGATGAGTGTCGGCGTGTTGGGCGACCCTTCACTGTGCTTCCACCCCTACACTACACCTAGGTTAAATGTTGCCTGTTTTGGTGCGATTAATGTCGGCGTGTTGGGCGACTCTTCGCTGTGCTTCCACGCCTACACTACACCTAGGGTAAATGCTGCCTGTTTTGGTGCGATGAGTGTCGGCGTGTTGGGTGACCTTCCACTGTGCTTCCACCCCTACACTACACTTAGGTTAAATGCTGCTTGTTTTGGTGCGATAAGTGTCGGCGTGTTGGGCGACCCTTCACCGTGCTTCCACCCCTACACTACACCTATGTTAAATGCTGCCTGTTTTGGTGCGATAAGTGTCAGCGCGTTGGGTGACCTTTCACTGTGCTTCCACCCCTACACTACACCTAGGTTGAATGCTGCCTGTTTTGGTGCGATCAATGTCGGCGTGTTGGGCGACCCTTCACTGTACTTCCACCGCTACACTACACCTAGGTTAAACGCTGCCTGTTTTAGTGCGATGAGCGTCGGCGTGTTGGGCGAACCTTTTTTGTGATAACCCCTACACTGCACCTATGTTAAATGCTGCCTGTTTTAGTACGATGAGCGTTGGCGTTTTGGGCGACGCTTCCCTTTGCTACCCATCCCGCCTAGGGTTGAATGATGCCTGTTCAAGTGCGATGGCTGCAGACGTACCTGTACTGTGTTGCACCCCCTGCACTGCGGTTAGGGTCAGTGCTGCCCAATTTCGGCTGCTTTTACTGCGGTTCGTGCGGGCGTTACCCGTATACCCTACGGTCAGACTGGGCGCTGCTCTTGTGTTGCGGTTTTGTTGGATGATATCCTTCTTACTGCTGTACTCCTCTTATACGGGTAGTTGGCGTGGCTTCTACCATGACTGATGCTGGACGGAGTCGGGGCCCATGTCTTGCTGTTTGCTGAAACACAGATATACCGCTACTTACAGCAGGGACACCACAACAGATATCTGCCTCCACAGCTTATTTACGCGTCGTTCCCATCCCACCACCTTCCCCCACACCCCCTTCTTCCGCTGCCCTCCATACAGACAACAAGCAACATGTCTATCGGTGAGGAAGGGGCTACTCGGGGCAGGCTAAGGTCTTCCACGCACCCCAACCTGGATGCCCACGTGACAGGGAGAGCGCACTCGAGATGCCGCGACTTGAGACGGGGGGAACCACCGGAGGCGGGTTCCGGTGACGAGACAGAAGACGGAGCGCCATACCTCCACCCGTTCCCACCAACCAAGAGGGTCGATTCGCCGGTTCGCGCTGAGAAGAAGACGGACCAACCCCCACCGGACTCGGGGGCGTCTCGACGCCAGCTCTCGCCAGCCCCGGGGGAGCGCCACCAGCTGCCCCCGACCTCGCTCGATAGGGCACCACCGCCGCCACCTAGGCTCTCCGCGCTCGACAGAGCGCCACCCCCAGAGCTCCCGGGACCGGGGCGCCCATGCCGCCCCCTTGGACTTGGCATACGCGGCGGCGCGGGCCCAGCGGGCGCTCGACAACGCCAACCAGACGATAGCACGCCGACGTCGGTTTGACGAAGATATCGAGCAGGCGAAGACCCCTGCGCGGGAGGCGTCCCTGGTAGCGAAGACCGTGCAACAAGCCCTCGCCACAACAGTTGCGGCGGCTGCGGCGGGAGCTACCGTGGCCCCCTTGCCTTCGTCGCGCCCGCACGATGTTGCATCCCAGCGACCACGACCCGGAACGACGCCTTGGCATCGTCGCGTGCATGGCGTCTGCACCGAGGGTAGACTTCTCCTCAGCGTTGGCGACCGCGGTGGTGGAAACGGCCTGCGCCCTCCTCCCGTCAGAGAGGCCGGCGTCGCGGCAAGCGGACGTCCTCAGTGAGAGTGGCCTGGGCTCGCGTGGATTGTACGTCCTCTGCTAGACAGACGAGAGCCGCCCCGACCCTTGCGCTCCTCAAGGCCCTACTGATAGCCCACGACGAGCACCCCGATCTTGTCTTTTGGCCGAACCCCGAAGCAAGAGTTGGCAGAACGAAACCGGGGGAAATGTCGCGACAGTCGCGACCGCGGGGACCGCAACCGTGGGGGTGGCGGCAAAAATGGTGGGCGTGACGACCACCACCACCGCCGCGGGGGTGACAGCGCATCGGGTGCTGTGTGTGCCTGAGGGCGCCACCGAGGGGGTAACTTCGGTCCAACAACCGGGACAGTTGGCCGCAGCTCTGGCGGAGGCAACGGAGGGCGAAGGAATGGCGCGAGAGGACGTTCAGCGTGGGACGGCTCGTCAACCTTCTCCCGCTCGTCTTCGTCCTCGAGCACGGACCCCAGCGAGGTGGTCGTGGTAGCAGGCAAACGTGTCAAGAGCCATCGCAGGAGGAGCATCTGGGCCTGAGGCTTTCACCCTTCTGTTGCGTCTGCTTATCACGCACTTCGACGGGGTTGACACAGAGGAGGGCTACACTAAGTTGCATACTTTTGGAATGTGTAACGGCATGCCTTTTTCTGATTTCAATCGGGAGTTTCGCGTACTTATGCCGACCGCTAACGGGGAGTGAGCGTGTTTTGTCTCCGGGGATGGATGTGGTGTTGGAGGTGGTTCGGGTGGCGGCGAATGAGCAATTTCCGGCTCTCCTGCGCGCGTTGTACCCTGGTTCGAAGGCAACAAACCCGCGGTCATACGCCTCGTTGGATGCTATGTGGTGGGCTTTTAGTGACTAATAAGACACCTGCCGTCAACGGCGAAACATTTTTATCCTCTCCCTGTTTCTTCGACGGGAGCGCGGTCATGCGCCCTGTCGGGGCCCCAGCCCGTCGATCATGGGCGCGGCCAGGGCCGAGTGCCGTCCCAGTCGCTTTTGTGGCAGACGGGATCGAGCCATCATTCAACTGCCATGCCCATCGATGACTCATCTGACCCTTGGCTTGACCACACATCGAACTGCTGGCCACTAGAAGAGCATCATTGTGCAGAGGTTTTCGCCGTTAAGGCCTCGTTTATAACAGACGACCCTCCCCTTTGGAGCGGCCTTCTTCCACCTCGCGCTGATGCCCTTCCAGAAAACCGGGGGCTTTGCCTCAACTGCCACGAAGACAACCATTCCTTCAAGCATTGTAGGTATCCTTTCATTACTGCAAGTGGCTGCTTGAACCCTGAACTAGGCCAACTTGGCGACGATGACGCACACCGACGTTGACAAATACGCATGGTCTGCTACCGCCGAGACGACAAATCTTCTCGCCCGAACAACCACAAGAAAAATCGTCGCCATCTTTCAGGATCAGGGCCAGGAAAACTGTCACAACGATACCACATACACGTCGGATCAACATGGTGGTATCCTGCGCTCGCCCGCCTCTTCCGCCCCCGCTCCTGCTCCTCAAGTGCGCTTTGGAGCCGCCCACAACCCGGGCGAAAATTCACTCGCGCGCCAACCTGGCACATTCCGTAACGGCAATCGACAGTTCGACGGCGGTACGACACCGTCGACAACACTGTCGGGGGGTACCTATTTTAGTTTCAGATAATGCTCGTGTTCTGTTGCTAGCCTGTCCAGTAACGCAGCACAGATTGCCTCTGTCAAGAGCACACGGGCTCCTACGCCGTCTGCGGACGATTTTCACGGCGTAGTACCGGCGGCGGGAACTAGCGCTTCAATCGTGGTTTTCTCCAGCCAGGTAATTTTTTCCTTTTCTTTCTTTTTCGACGGCGAGAACGCGCGTTTTCAGATATGTTCCCCTCGGTCATGGTCTGAGTTTGGCAACGGGAACCGCGCTTCCGGCGCCGTTTCCCTCAGCCGCGGCATAAACTCAGCAATGGGGGTACGCGCTCCAAACGTCGCCCCCATCAAACATGGCACGGGAGTCTGCGCTTTGCGCGCTCCCCCCCCCAAGGCACGCGCCGCGCAACACTATAGCTGCGGCGACGGCGCGTCGCCTTTTTAGGCGTATGTGCTCATTCCCCCTTTTCCCTGACCAGGCGGTGGCGGTCGGTTTGAGGTGTGGGACGGTCGACCCTCGAAACACTTTTTCTGACCACGAGGTGGCGGTCGATTTGAGGTGTGGGAAGGCCAACACTACAACACCGAGATCTTTTGCGAGGCTCGATCCGGTGTTTGCTCGCGATAATAGCGGACGCTCTGTCCTTTTTTTTCATCAAGGAGGAGTCGACAAGATTATCTACCTCGTCTCTCTTCTCTAAGAGACATAACGGAAGAGAGCCTCCTCGGGTAAAAATATTATTGCCTTGCCCGAGCCCCGATCCAGAAGACGCCCAAAGGGTTTATGGACCCTGCTTCGCCTTTTGACACGCTAACCCACGAGTTTCAGGCTACGTCTGCCCCAGTGGCACAGGAAGAGGATCCGACATTGCGAGATGGGCCAGTGGTGACTCCACGGCCTCCAGCCTGATCAGCTGGACGCTATTCCCGTAAATTTACGGAAGAATCGCGCCTCTCGTCAAGCAGAAACGGCTCATAGCCCCTGCCCCTTCGGGGGCAGTTAGAGCAGTTCCTTGCGGTTATACGCCCAAGAGCAAATAGGCCACGACGCGAGAAACCGTGGGTTCGGACTCGCGTCGTGCTCCCGAGGCCTGGTGTTCCTGAGGGGGACACTACAGGCCCAAAGAGCCGAGGGCTGGTGTTCCCAGAGGGGGACATCACAGATCCAAATGCCCAACGAGGCTACCGACGGGTTGGCACCGTCGGTGTTGGACTCTTTTTCGGGTGCAGCGAGGGAGGCTTCTCACGAGTTTCCGCCAGCGAGTGAGGAGAACCCGAGGCGAGAACCCCAGGTTCGGACTCGCATCTTGCTCCCAAGGCCTGGTGCTCCCGCAGGCCCAAAGAGCCGAGGACTGTTCCCGAAAGGGGACATTGCAGACCCACAAATGTCGAACGAGGCTACCGGCGGGTTGGCACCGTCGGTTTTTGTTATTTTTCGGGCGCAGTTAGAGCGGGTTCTCGCGCGTTTCCGCCAAAGAGCGAGAAACGACCCAAGGCGAGATACCACGGGTTCGGATTCGCGTCGTGCTCCCAAGGCCTGGTTTATCCGAACGGGGACATTGCAGACCCAATCTCCAACACGGTTTTCGACTCTTCTCTCGAATGCTCCACAGACAAAGTGGAGTTATTCTGGCAGCCCCCATCCTATTTTCCACCGTGGTCCCCTTCGTCGTTTGCCGTAGACTACGTGCCATATTCTTGCGCGGAGCAATACATGATGGCCGAAACGACCAGGCTTTTCCAAGATCATCGAGCAGTGGGGCTCATCATATCGTCGCCTAGTCCGAGCACACGCAAACGCATCCGTCGAGGGGTGCGCAACTTTGACTCCGCTGTTGGGGACAGGGAGAAGCAAAACGCCGTGTTATCTGGCACCTACGCCAAATTCACGCAGAATCCAGCCATAATAAAAATCACCTTTTGAGCTCTGACAACAAATATCTGGCTGAATTAACTCCTCTGGACCCAGTGTGGGGCATTGGTCTCCGAGCGGATGGTCCCAGGGCCAACAGCTCATGCCAAGGGAAAAGAAAAACTTGCTCGGTGAGGCAATTTCTGCCGTTCGCGAAGCTATTCGCGACAATGAGATCGGGTCGGCGCACCCGGCCTCCTCTAGTCGGTTCCGCACCTCACTGGGAATGCAAGAACGAAGAAATCTCGTCCGCGCCGCAATCGGGCCGTTAACAGCGGCCAGCGCTCGCATAACTTCCCCTTCGGCGTTTCCGACCTATTTCTCGGGCGCGTTGGGCAATTAGAAGGCGTGGAGGTTTGCAGATAGCTTCTGGCGTCGCCCCTGACCTTGCGCTGTCAGAACACGGCCCCTGTTTCGTCGAGGATACTGTGACGCTGGACGACGTTTTGTTCACTATAAAAATCTCGTATATCAGTCGAGCAACGCTCCACTGGGAGAGGAACTGAACTCCTGTTGATTTGGGGAGCGGCAGCATTGTTTGGGCTCCCAAACACCTCCGAGGGTACTGTGGAGAACAAGTTCCGCATGTCCTCCGGCCACAAGACACAGGAGAGCACTGGCAAAGTGGGGACCCTCAATGCACGAGTCCAGCGGTAGCTGAGTTCGTCACCGCGTTCGATTGCATAGTCGAGTACTGCAAAGGCATCGTCGACGGCATCGCCGATTTTTCCGGCCAGTTTTCCAGAGCCTGCTACGGAGTACGACCACAGTGGCTTGACAAACTTCAACCCCGTGAGGTTGACAAGCCCCAACCCCGTTGGAGAAAGCGGTATCCACCTCCTTCGAACCCGCGGGCTGCACGTTCCCTCTTCGCCGATCCCAGTGGTCCTTTTGGGTGGACTCGAGCCCCTCGATGAAAGCACTGTTTTGGGTGGGCTCGTGCCCCACACCGAAAGCAATGCTTTGGGAGGACTCCGACCCCTCGCCGAAAGCACTGTCTTGGGTGGGCTCGTGCCCCGCACTGAACATGCTGCCTTGGGTGGGCTCCCTTTCATCTCTACCTCGTGTCACAACTTTCGCACACACGAGCCACGTAAAAGGATTGCCGGCCTTTCTGCTTCCCCGGGGAGATTCGTCGCTCGTGTTTCTGCCTCCGTCGCCACTACCGAGGGCTGTACCGGCCGCCGGTCGATTTCACCTGCCGCTGACACCGTTTTCGCTTCGGTTTTTGCCATACCCATCGAGCGCGGCACAGGCTCCGCAGACGCCCTATCTGCAGCGACAGCCATCGCACAGCCGACTTATCCATCCCGGAGTTCTTTACAGGAGACGGCCCCCGCCGCGACCACCGGTTCAACTGTGTCCGTCTCCACCATGCTTGGCACTCCAGCCTCTCCGTCGGCGGCGACGCGCCGACGAACAGCGACAACAACGGGTGATGCACCCCCGCTGTAGATTATAGATTCAGGCCCGGCCGGGCCCCTCGGCCATCTTCCAGACGAGGTACAACCCCGTCGCGAGTCCCACGGCCGCGGCCGGTTCCGCCCTCCACCGCGACGCGTGCTCTTGCCGACTCGCCGGCCCGCACGGTGCCACTATCGTCCGACCGCGACCACGCAGAGCCTATATGGGAACTCCTCTCTTACGGCTCACGCCTTCTACTGGTGACACGCCGACTGCATATACAAGGTCGGACGCCCTCGGCAACGCTGCTGAATTGCGGTTCGCTGATTCCGTCGCGCGTTATTCACATGACGATTGGAAGCGAAAGCAGCAACCTGAGCCGACGTGCCACGCCATGATGCGTTACGTTTCTACCGGCCGGCCATCGATCCTGCCGCCCGACGTTTGGCGTGCTACCTCTCGCACAAGCGTCCATCCCTCTCAGACGTTAAGGAGCTGGCGGGTAAGGGTCGACTACATACAACCGACGACGACATCGTCCTATTCGTCCGTAGCCGGCCACTGCTACCAACAAGGTCTAACAAACCCAACTCTGTGGGGCGAGCTGCTTACTTGCTAAACGACGAGCCAGTTCGCGTCTACGCTCTCCTTCTCATGCGCCCTTGGATCATGCAAGCTTGTCACTCGACGGCCTCTTGTCACTTCGGCACCACGCGCACGTTGCACATGCTGGAGCGTTTTTATCGGTGGATTGGCATGAATGTGTGCACCCGGTGGTGGCTTCGCCACTGCTTGAAGTGCCAAGTGCGGAAAACCCCACGGCTGACTGTCCGCTGGCCTATCATCACAATGCCTCTGCCGGAACGTCCAGATGTCGCCGTCAGTGTTGACTACTTTGGCCTCCTTCCGGTCACCTCACGAGGCAACACCTACATCCTGCTGTTCACCGATCGGTTCAGTCGTCGGGCCGACATGTTCCCAGTCACTGCCGCTGAGTTTACCGCGCAGGGTACAGCCAAAATCCTGGTCAAACAGTGCATCCCCTAGTGGGGGTGCTCGCGCACCATACTCTCGGACAACGAACTGCAATTCTGCTCCAAGCTTTCACAAGCTGTATATCAGCTGTTGGGTGTGCACAAGCTTGCTAC
Source organism: Undaria pinnatifida (assembly GCA_012845835.1). Classification (NCBI taxonomy): domain Eukaryota; class Phaeophyceae; order Laminariales; family Alariaceae; genus Undaria; species Undaria pinnatifida. The sequence continues at coordinate 1,284,310 of JABAKD010000002.1, read as the reverse complement.
AAGCTCCTATCATCCCAACTGTAACGGGGGCGTTGAGCGGGTAAACCACACTATAGTCCAAATGCTGGCTATGGTCGTCAATGAGCGACAAGGCGATTGGAACTTGCATCTGCCCCACGTAGAATTCGCTTACAGCAACTCCGTCAGCGCGGCCACGGGTCTGACGCCCAACGAGGTCCACATGGACAGACTCCCACGGCTCCCCCTGACGAGTTTCGACGGCACTGGTGTCGTGGGACACCAGAGTCTGGTCCGCGACCACCTGACCTATTGCGACTTGGCCATCGACCGGCAAAAGCGCGCGAACGACATTGTCCGCGCACACCACGCCCTCACCGTTTCCAGTGCTAACCGCAAAATCTCCGCCCTCACCGACGCGCTGCGTCCAGCAGCCAACTTCGCTACGGGTGGTTGGGCATGGATGTACAATTCTTCCTCTACCATCCGCCAGGGTGTGAAGGCGAACGACGACACCAAGGTACTCAAGGGTAAACTCGCGCTCAACTTGACGGGCCCGTACAAGGTCCTGGCCGTCGGTCCCTGCTCCGCCGCCAAGACCCCGGACGGTTCGCCGCTCGGGAGAAACCTCTTCTATTTGGATCTCCCTTCCGACTGCCCGTTTTGGACGCTCGTCGGCGTGTGACCATCGTCCGCTGCAAACCCTGTGCCAACCCCCACGACAGCGGGGACATGCTCACAAACCTATCGGTGGGGCTGACGCAGTACGTGCTTAACAATTTTTCCAAGAAGTCCTCGCCGTACCACGTCACTCAAGACGACGTTTCGACTCCCCTACAACGGCTGGGGGTGGGGCAGATCACTGGTCATCAATCGGTACGGGGGCGAGGTGGCGTCATCGCGGTACTATACAGAACGCATCGGGCGGGACTCTCCCACATCTTGCGTTAGTGAGCCGGAAACCCGGACCAGCACCGCCAAACCAACCGCCTCTACCGATGAATGCGGATCGGGGCGGCACAGCGCGAGCTCTCCCGCAACAATGGGGAACGTTTCCTAGCGCCGGGCTACGCCTGTGTTTTCCGCGCCGATTGGCTCCGTTGCTATCACGACACAGTTCTTTCTAAGCGAGCCCACTTTTGGTACAAGGGAGACGATGGGTTATAGTGGCTTGGAAAAATCAGCGCGAGCGCTACCGAGGACAATGTTTACCTGGTCCGCTTTCTGGACGACCCGGAACCGATTAAACTTCCTCTTCCCCCGGCGCGCTGCACGACTTCGACGGGAGCCGTACGAGGCTTTTGGTGCGTGCAAGTTCATATCGCCAGTGCGTTTCCTCAAGGAATTCAACGTAATGTAGACGAATCTCGAGGCGCGGCCGTGGCTGGTTGGCTTCCAAGCCGCCACCGCTCCTCGATAGTTTTTCAATTTTTGGGGTTATGAGTTTTGAGTTTTTGTCTTTGGGTTGTTCGTACTCTCCTGAGGGTCTTCGTCGGGTTCTGAGGCGGTTCTTCCATTAATTTTTCTTTCTGTCTTGCCGAACCCCCTGCTGAGTGCCGGGTCAGGGTTCGGGTAAAACGCCGCTATCTGAGGCGCAGGGCTGTCGCCTTTTTGTCATTGTTCAATTTCGCCCTGCCGACGCCCTCCTCAGCCCAGATCCGGGGGGCGACCAGGGTACCCTGTTCGCGCGTAGCGTGGTACAGGGCTATGTACGGGTCTGTGTGTCATCTTAAATATTTTGTGTGTTCTATTTGCTCTACTTTTTTTTTACGTCTGAACGCTTCCCCCCCTAGCGGGGCTGTAAGTGTTGCCACCTTCCATCCCGGGTATTTTTCGTTTCCTCGTCTAACTTCCCGCCTTGCCGATGGACCGCGGGAGGTTTTTTGCATGACTTTTCCCTTCTATTAGAGTCTGTGTTCCCCTTCATATCGACGAGGGCTCGCCTCGCCATAGTACCTTTTCTGTGGTTTATTTGCCGTAGAAATTTTCCTGCCCCCCTCCGCCACACCGGCGGCATGCGGCAGGTTCTAGAGCCTTTTCTGCCCCCCCCCGCCACACCGGCGGCACACGGCAGGATTTTGATGGGTGACTTTTGCCTTGGCGTAGGGTCTGCGTTTTATTCAACTGCTTTTCTCCGCGTGTATCTGGCTCCATAGCCAGACGGTTCGAGGTGTGAGAGTGAGTTTTGAGGAGTCGCATCTTCGACTCATGGTCTAGTTCGTAGAACTGGAGTTTCCCCGAATCTCCCATATTTCTGCATATGCGACTTCTCAGGGTGGGCTAGTGTCAAGATACGGCCTCGAAAGGCCTGTAATTATTCGAATTTGATATCATTTGAATAGGTTTCGCATGATGAGGTTGGCGTTTTATATTCGGGAAAGTTAGGAAGTAGATCGGAGGCACGTGCCTCCGATCTCAGAAGCTGTCCCGGGCTCTGGTGGAAACGAATAAAGCTACATCTCTACGAAGGAACCGAAAGTGAGTACTCTCCTAGGACCTGATCAATAGGCAGACCTGCAGGGGGCACTCTGGTTCCTCCAACTTTAACTTAACAATATTGTGATAATTTGTATGAAGTGACACAGCCGTAGTACCAATGGAGCTCAATTGATACGACTGACCTCGTGTGCAGACGAGGTTATTACTGGTGGTGACGTAGAGGGTATTTTGCAGCCGTTCTCGGGTTTAGCAGCAGCGTTTTTTGTCCACGGCGTCGCTGCTGTACGTAGTATATTCATCTTTTTTTACACTAACTGTTGCTGGTGATATTATTCACCCCAGTATTGTCGTTAACACCACTCACTCACGTTTTGAGTACAAACCACTTAAAGCTATAGCATGATATACATCGAGAGGAGTTGGGGGGAGCAAGCGGGGGAAGGGCGGAGGGATGGCGGGCGGGTGGCTTGGATTCGTTTTAGCATATACTGAACAACGTCTCAAATCCCTAGGAACAAGTCTTAGATTGTTCTTCAAACGTCCAAGCCGAACTTACGTCTTAGTAAGACGAAACAAAGACATGCTTAGACGGACGTTAGACGTGTCAAGGAGAAACATGTCGAGACGTTTATGATTCGTACCTCTTGTTCCAAACATCGTCTTGTGGCCGACGTATAGTCTACATATTGTCAAGCAGGAGCCGCCGAACATGTGTCTATTGCCTTGAAAAACAAATATTTCTTGGCGTGTGACTGCAGCTTCTGTGGTGTTGACGCTGCTGTATGCCTGTTCCCGGTACAATACATATCATACCGATGTTTAGGCTCAATATTCCAATCAATGTACATCGCTTATTTGAGGTACTCTCGTGCTTGAGTACCTGCAGCAAGACGACTACCAATGGACGGAGCAAGTACCGCAGCGCCCATTGTATAACACTCCAAATTCCGAAACTGAGCACTATTCGCTGCTCGAACCCTCGAATTCTTCCCAGCCTGATGGTATCCGCATTGCAGCACCCCGACATATGGCCACCAGTTGCAGTATCCGCACGAACTGTGTATCTTTTTAATATATATTGCCCGTGCTCTCAGTAGCTTCAGTATCTCCCCGCCGGCGAGTAATCCGTCGGTGCTATTTGGTTGGAGCACCCGTGCAAGAGCTAACAAGTAATACTCGTACCAGATTCTACACCCAGTCACAGCGTGGGTACTCGACGATCATCAATGGTTGAACCATTAATACGTCCAAAGCAGCAGAACCTTCCTGGACAAATACAGCAGTTACAGTAGAGTCTTCGTACAGCAGAAATCAAACGGAAGTTATGATACTTCTGCTGTTGTTGCAGAACATTCCCATTAAGTTTGTACGCGTACAGATAAATATCATCCCAGAGGTACTATCGTCATCGACGAGCCCGTTCGCCAACCTCTTTTCCGGCATGTTAGTACTAAGCGGGTGCTGACGTAAGGTTCTCCCTCGGGAGACAGGGAAAAAAGCTGTGTTGTTCTACTCTGTAATATCCGTATTTGATCCTTTACAAAGGCAACATCGTAGATAGTTCTTGCCTCGGAAGTTCAGCACTGCTCATACTGCTGGTGCTGTTAACTGGTGGGATTGGACGTGTACTTTTACGGACAGAACGAATGTTTACGCTACAGCTACCTCCACCGAGCTCACGCGGTGACCTCTAGACTACGTACTTAGTGACTCCACGGTGATGTACGGTCTTATCTAGCAATTTCAGAGTGAAGCTACTCTCTCCCGTACCGAATGCCGGTACGGTTGCTATACGCACGCCATATCGTGGTCAAAATTTCGCCGCATCCCACTCGTCTGGTGGCTTCTTTGTCGAACCTTGATGGCAAAGGCCGTCGCTGCAACTAACGTTTCTTTATCCGCAAAAGCTCTTGTGCCTTAGCTCCTGTTGTTCACCGTGGAATACGTTGCTCATACATTTTTTTTCATATTCAACACTCACTGAGGCCTAGGAAAGGTTTTCCGAAAAATCGGTCATTGTGCTGTCGGTAACATATTCGTGTGATCTCGGCTGCTCGCCATTTCATTTGATTTTCTGCTGAAATTCAAATGTACACTTGCCCAGGATCCTTATCAGTTCATGCTCCGCTCGGTTCTTTCCGGTGACATTGAATAATTTCGCGGTTACACCATTTCAATCGTAAATAGTTGCACGAAACCATCATTTCCCTGTCGCAGCGGTCTTCTCAGGCGAAACTTCTGCCGGGATGAGGGCATCTTGAGCATCATCACTTCGACGAAAATATGATATCCTAACGACAATCGTGTCCGGTCCGTGCACGACAGGTGCACCTAAGGCAGCTCGTGTCTTCGTGGTCTTGGCATCTTCGTTTCTGAACTTCGCCAGAGATGTTGACGGTATCGATATCCTGGGACGGAAATGAAGACTTGCTCATATGAATCTTGGACGAAGATGTCGGCCTTCAATGTCAAGTGCGTCAAGACGGCTGTATACTACAAGTAACATGCCGAGGACGTAATGGTTCACGTCCGTAGCCGGCGTTGCTCGCATCACACATGCTCCACGAGTGCGGACTTCAACTTTGAAGGCATCAAGACAGCGTTCTACTGCAAACAGCATGCTCGGCAGGAAATGGTGCACCGGCGCATGGTTCACGTCCGTAGCCGGCGTTGCTCGCATCACACATGCTTCAAGATGGCGGACTTCAACTTTGAAGGCATCAAGACAGCGTTGTACTGCAAACGGCATGGTCGGCAAGAATTGGTGCACCGGCGCGGCGCGACTTGTGCTCGTATGGCGATTGCGCGAGGCCTCCGATATTTATATTTAAGTTCAGTAAGACCGCCGTGAGCTGCGAAAAACATGCTACCACGGACATGGTTCATGTTCGAGGCCAGCGACGCTCTCATAGCCATTGCGCGAAAGAGCCAAGATGGGGGCTCTTGGCAGACGGTATCGCAACCAAATGTTTTCGGAGCAAGTTCTTACTGTTTGATGGCGCAGTAGTCAAGTTTAGAGCACGACGCAAAGTTGCCGGTGGTTTGAAACCTTGCACGTGGGGAGTCGATGGGGAACAGCCTATCCGATGCCTTGACTATGGCCCACCGACGAAAGGGTGTTGGTCTGCACTGTCGGAAGGCTACTCGTAGCGTCGAGAGTGGGATTTCTAGGCCAACCTTCAACACCTCGGCTCCGGTCAAAACGGAATGTTTGTTTTAAACTATTTGTAATGGAACCACGACCGTTTTTGCTTTGCGTTATTTCTTCCGCGGACGCGTGCTAGGGCAAACAACGGAAAATGCGTGCAATAATTGGGGAATATGTTCGCATGTAAATCTTGCCGTTGGCTTCAAGCGCAAGGCTAGGTACGAGTAGCAGTCAACAACTCAAGTCTTGGGTTCCGGCATGTAAACTAGGCTCAAAGTTAGAGCTGGATATCTCATGTACTTCACATTACCAGCCGGGCTGCTATTAGTACCTCTCCCACTACGGCCACACCAACTCAAGTTTTGGGTTCCGGCATGTAAACTAGGCTCAAAGTTAGAGCTGGATATCTCATGTACTTCACATTACCAGCCGGGCTGCTATTAGTACCTCTCCCACTACGGCCACACCATTCAAGGGACGAAGCAGTTCTTGAAACTTTTAGGTTTCTGTACAGCAGTACTCCCTCACACCAACCGCCTCTAGGAAGCGCACCAAAACTATAAAGTCGGCTCGACTGATGATAAGAATAAGAAATCGGCTCGACAGACGTTAAGAAGAAGTACCACAAGAATCCAGTCGAAAAGGGCCGTTTTCGACTGGCGGTATCCGACTGCGTAAGAAATGGCCTAACTGCGACTTCAAGGTCCACAAAAAAGAGCTCCGGAAAAAGATGTCCGAAAAAAAAGAGCTCCGAGACGGAGGAACAAACAATGCCCCGCCTCCTGACGTGGCGCGAGTTCGCGCCCGCTGCGCGTGCGTGTGTGCGTGTGGGCTGGTGGTCGAGTAGTCCGGCCATAATCGGGTAGCTTGTATGCGAGTCGGGTACATGTCGAGGACTTGTTCAGCCATAATCGGGTACACCCGATGGACATGCGGCTGCGTTCGGATGCGGTGTGGTTTCGACCAATGAGATGTCGTCCTGAGTCGTTGTGGGACAGTGTGTTCAAGGGGTACCCGATAACGGCCATAGGTCAATCGGGTGTACCCGATTTCGGCCATCGCTCTTTATCTGTAAACGCAAGGAAACCAAATATCAGACAAGGTGGTGTTTATTGTGTCTAGCATCATATTTCCAGAGAATGAGGTATACCTGTGTCGGAAGTCTGGGTCATATAGGGGACTATAGAAAAAGTAAACAAGCACCCAAATACCAGTTTTGGGTGGAGGTTGTCGCGTGCATTCTTGCAAAGGCGCGCCTAGCGCAAGCCAATTGTTGCAGCTCTTGCTGATAATATAGTCAGACGTGAGGTAGTCCCTGGATTGACCAGCCAAGCGAGGCATTTGAGCTTCCTCTTTCCCACCCGACCACCCGTATGGGGGAAGGGAGGGGGGGGGGGAGGTACGGGTAGCCAGAGTTCCGAACATTAATAGTATTTATATTAAATACATACACTTGATGATGTTTTATATCAGGTTTGAGTTAAATCGGTGGAGCCGAGTGGTAGAGTAGTACCATTCGATGTCTTGTTCACCTGAGACGAATTTAGGTCGTATTAGTTAGGAACCCGGCTGGTATCATACTAGGGAGACAGACGATATGTGTGTGGACGTGAAATATAGGTAATTGCAGGAGGCTGTGCAGGCAATGTTGTAACGGAGAGAAAAATCTTCCTCCCACGACCCAAAAAACGACCATGACAACGCAATTGGAAAGATGAACCATATACCTTAAATGTTGACATTTTTTTTCGCAATGTCCCAGGTTTTGCTATTAATAGGTGTCGTTCTTTTGATCCCATTTTGGCTTCTCTGCTCTGCGCGCTCCCGTGGTGTCTTGACTGCTGCTCGTCAACTGCATAAGTTACCGATTATGCATGTAGATCCGAGTTTAGTTCAACCTTTAACGACATAACTATAGTGTATGTCTGCCATTCTGCCATTCTGTGTATGGTGAACAAATTGACATTTATCACACTCGTTGCCATGGCTGCCAAGGCTCAATTGCCAAAACCGATTTTAATTATTGTCATGTTGTATGCGAAGTATAATATTCAATACGTTTTTTTTTTCAACTTTTCCCCAACGCCCAGGCGCATTTTCTATCGGCTGCACTATGTTCCTCGGACAACCGAATACGCCGTCAAAACGCCTGTCTCCAGGTGCGTCTACGGTCCGTTCATTTATATTTATTTTGCTCCTCCTAGTCGTTTTAGCTTAAAAAAGAGCGTTGTCATTTTTCGCTTTCGTTCGGGAAGCGCTTTACCCAAGAGACAGGTCTAACCCCTGATTTGGAGAGCTCTCGGTGTTCCGCAGAGAGGATATGATGTATAATTTCCACGCACAGATTGAGCTGCCCCGCCCGTCCCGCCCCCCCCCCCCCCCCCCACGATAAACGGGTGCATTCTTTTCAAGACCGTCAGATACATCCCCTTGAACGATCTATAGTTTCCACGAACAAATTGACCAGCCCCACCCGTTCTCTCCCCCCCCCCCCCCCCCTCCCGCCCCCCTTTTGATCAAAATCAGGCCCCCACGTCCTTAAAAACTCCGCCCTCCCCTCACCGGATATTCGACTTACAGGATTCACTTGATAAACCGATGCATTTCCTTTCACAGCTGTCAGATTTTGTTCCCCTCACAGACGGGTTTTATAGTTTCCGCGCACAGGCCGCCTAACATCACCCTGTTGACCCTGATAGCCACATTGTAGTTGCAAGGGGAGTCGCCGACCTATATCCTTAATGAGGACACACAACCCGTAATACGCGCGATCGGAGTATCACACACAGCTCGCAGAGATGAGTTTCGACAAAATTTTCGATCTCACAGCTGGAGTGTATTTGTAATTTTGTAAAATGGGGGTAGCCAAAGACCGCGACATACGGCTACTTCTAGACTACGCTGGGATGAGGGTCTGACATGAGTCGAGTCGTGGATGTCTGAATTTCAGAGTGCTGATGACATGTTGGGTCATACATCGTTTGCAAAGAAAGGACAATGTTCGAAGATTTTGTGCACTTTGGTCCGCTGTCACGACCGCGTGTATGTGCTACCCGCAAGCTTCAGTGGCAGGCGACGGCAAGTAAGTATACGTACAGAAAGACCGGTGTAAGTACGATGCCGGCATGTACCTGCAAGCTAAAAATCCGGCATCGTGCGGTCGTTCCACCTAAAGATACGTACGATAGTCTGCTCAAATCAGAAAAGTGTAGATACCTCAATAATATGTGTTATTCTCCGCGGCTGGAAAATCTTGAAGCATTTGACAAAATCTCGTTTTGGCAGCAGCTGTCATGGTAGGGGGTGTCTGGGCGAGTGTTTAAGGGGCCTCTTCGATGCCCTTAAAATCAGGCGTTTTTTCGGATTTTTTTTTCACACTAAACCAGGCGGTTTTTGTTACAGTTCGCGGATTTCTGGAGGCATTCGTATAGCGGGGCTAAAAGGCGCCGCAATTGACTACAACTCTGCCTCCTGTTCTCTCACGCTTGCGCTGTAGTGTGCACTGCATAATCAAACGCAAAGCGAGGTCAAAGCTCCCCGCTGCAATGTCTATAATTCGCCCGCCCACCACCCGAAACGTTGCCGAACGGAGGTTACGCTTTCGGAGCACAACCCCATCCACCCAGACTCCCCGGATTATGGTTGTGGGACCGATCGATTGGCAGCTGTCGCTCGAAGAAGCGTTCGAGGAGGTACACATGAGCCTAAGGGGAAGATGGACAAGGGTCCAAATTTTCCGACCCCGAGCCACATGTGGTGTTAGGATTTCAGGAGGGGTTCATGAGGACTGTGGTGCCTCCGTCGAGTGTCGTGCTGGACGTGGAGGTCGAAGCCCTCATCGCCATTGCGACTGGCGAGCCTAGGACGGTGCGTGCTGACGAACTTGCACCCCCGGAAGCGTTGGCGGGCGAGACCAGCTGCGAACACCAAGACCCCTTGCAGAAATGGGACAGCGTCGGCGTGTGGGAGTCTTCAGTCGGCGATCGTCACCGGCATACAGATAGATGCAGGTAAGGGTTACGCGAAGGAGTGCATGCAGTTGTTTCAGTAGAATGTACAGTGCCATGCTTGCGACGCGCCGCTCCTTTTGGCCTGAAATGTAAGCATCGTTTTATCTTGATATTTGTGCCATCTGGTTGTTTACCTCTCTGTCCACACACCGTCCGCGTACAACATTTTGTTCAACATAAATTCTGACGTTTTGGGCCGGAAATATAAGATTTTTTTTATCTTTATATTTCTCTCAAAACGTTATTTACAATGTTGCCTATTATACGTGCAAGCAGTACCTTCAGTACATGGCACGTACTCGTACGAGGACGGTACACAGCAGCATTACTTCCGGGACATCGTAAATACGACCGATTTATATAGTCTAGTCTACGTAGACATAAGTAAATGTATACGTTTTTGGGTGTACCATAGGTGTTATTTGCTCACATCGTCCCTCGCAGTAGTACGAAGATAGGACTGTAGACTATGCCATGCCTGCAGTAGGAGTAGGACCGAAAACGAGTATATACTCATGTTTGCGTCTGACTATTTCTCATCATGTTGCCACAGCATGGTACACTGCAGCAGTGTTTTTTTGGCAGTCGTAGGGAGCAGTCCTCGACCGCCAACCTTAGCATGGCGCGGACGACGTCGGATACTGCCTTTCTTGAACGGTTAAGCCCTGCATCCAGTACCATGCCTGGATTGCCCTGCATGGACAAAGGCGATGTCCTTGTTCGGCGGCAAAAGAAAAGACGGAATACCGGCGATGGTAGAGGAGGCTCTCTGCCAGTTCTGATTACTCCCTCTGAACATTCTTGCCGCAGGTTACGATTACGGCCGTTTCCTATTTGGGTGTGCATTGTAAGCTCGTTTGCAGCCATGTAGTCAGGACGCACGTACTTCGAAACGTACTTAAACGTAGACGCCTTCTGTCGGGCGTCAAGGAGATCACTGTTTTCATCTCACCTGAGTTTTGTACGAGTCGTCGCATCGTGTTGATGTCACCGTATTCTCCTTTTGCGTATCAGGGGGGGGGGGGGGGGGGGGCGTGAGGCGCCTACAACGGAGGAGGGGGGGGTGGGGCGGGGGAGGTGGAAAGTGGGGGGTCAATGCATAGTCTAGCCGCAATTGTTTTCTTGCGCGTTTGGTTTTCAGAAGGCGCGACGTTCATAGCGTAGGTTGACGTGGACGCCTTCTTTCGGGTGTCTAAATAGTTGTCAACTTGGCTTTATATGATCTGAGGTTTGTATGAGTCTCCGCTACGAGTAAATCTTACCCTCTTTTGGGGGGGGGGCAGGTGGGGTCTCAGAGGGGTGTGAAAGTGCGGCGCGTACGACGGAGTTGGGGGGGGGGGGGGGGGGGGCAGAGGGGGGTGGTGGCTGTCAATGTTATCGCTAGCTACACATTGTTTTTGGATACCTGTTTCGGAATGGTTGAGCAGGGGAACGCACTTGTTCCATCATATCAGAATGCGCGTCGTTCCAAACGTACCTTGACGTGGACGCCTTCTTTCAGGTGTCAGAAAGGTCCTCAACTTCGTTTGTTCTGAGTTTTGTTCGAGTCGCCGCTACGGGTTACTCTTACAGGTTGGTTTTTCGGGGGTCTCGGAGAGGTATGTGCGTGTGGAGCGTATGGTGGGGGTGGCAGTGGCGGGGGGAGGTGGCGGGGGGGCGGGGGGAGGGGGCGGTGTTCAATGCTATAACTAGCCGCACATTATGTCATCTTTGTTTTGGTATTAAATGGGTGGACTCGGGCAATGGACTTGCACTACTTGCTCAGGTTGCACGAAATTACTAGCGGGCATTGACGTTAACGACTTCCGGCGAGAATGCAGGACGTTCCCTTAACGGGTTTACGTTCCCTTAACGGGTTTTTACCTTTTCTGGGTTTGGAGGAGACGCCGCCGCGTCGTGCTTTTTTTATTTTGTTGATGGGGGGTCGGAGAGAGGGGTGGGGGGGAGGACTGGAGGAGGGCGGGGATTTCTATCGCGAGAAGCAAAACACATATTTTTCGTGTTGTGCTGTAATGGAACGGGTCGAGCCGGCGCTGTCTAGGGCGTTCCAAATTATAGTACCTGCTAAGTAGATTTCACCAGGTCTCACGTCAAAACACTTCGATCTTTATGTTTTTTTTTCGGAGAGTGCTGCGGTGTGTGCGGATGTTGTAGGACACACATACGTCTTTGGTGCTCACATGCAGGTGTGCATTTTTCTGCTCGTTCAGTTACTTTTATTGTCGTTAAGACTTGGGAGCAACACCGACGATAGCGTACATAATACGAATATGGATCCGTTGGACGGGAAGCGACTATATTATGGTAGAGTATGCGAGATTGCTGCATATGGTTGCATACGAGGCGTGTTCGTTGTTGCGCACATTCACAACCAATGCTGACGGCGGAACGCTTATTTGGATTACCTCCTTTCGTTCTATATGTCAATGGCAAACCTACACCGAATTTCTGTTTTTTCGCCAACCTACTTGATACGTCCACCTCATTTGATATTCACAGCGGTGTGGTCCTCCGCCTCTAGATATCCCATGCTCTCAGTCATCCTGAGGTATCGTCACTGTCGTTCCCCTCTTCAGCCCAACCTGCCACCATCTTGGCACATTTCGTCGACCGTACCCCTCGTCATCATCCTGTCCGTCTCGTTCCGGGGGTGTATCTCCTACCCCGCCGCTGGCGACGTCGATCATGGCAGCAGGGTCGTCGGGTGGATCTTGTGCGTCCCCAACATCATCGACAGCGCGAGGGGCTGGCTGTGGTGCATCCTTGCCAGGAATGCCGACCCCCTGCTCATCCAAGCGTCTCGGGTCGTTCGGGCCCTCCGATTTCTCAGCAGCCACGGGCACAATACGAGCAGCACGTTGGGCGTGACGATGTACGAGGGCCGTCGTGTACTTCAACATGTCTGGTGCTTGCAATGAAACCCTCAGAAAAGCGGGCCTTGGCTCGCGATTACCAACGATCGCCAGTTTGCCACCACCAGCGTCGGCGAATATGACGTCTGACTCTTGGTCTAAAACGCATGGGGAGCGCTCGGTGTGTCCTCTAGTTCTACCTCGCGTAGGGGGCTGGTGGTAACGGTAGAATGACCACAAAATGCCGCGAATTAGCCCGAAAAAACTATCCACCGTCTCGAATCGCACCCACCCGTTTGTGGCCTTAAGTTCGCGTAGGTGCGTCATCAGTGCGACAGGAGTTATTCCGGGGGTGATGCCTGCCGCACATACTCGAAGTAAATAATAACAAACTATCGAGTCAGAGGCCGTGTCAGTCGTGCTGTGCGAAACAGGTCAGGTGCCTGGTACGTCTTGCACGAGCACGGACAAACAGTAACAACATGTAATCCATTGTGCATTTTTTAGCTGTCCTCAGCTGTTAAAAAAACTCTACTATAATCCAGTGTATTCTTATTTGTCTTTTTTCTGTCAACCGGATACGCCGGAAATTTGACCCTCGCCTAGGGTCTGGGAGGCGCAATACTATTTTCGGTATAACAAACAATTTTACTGCTGTCCGAAAGTAGACCAAGTACCTCCTACGGAATAACACATTGCTCCACTGTTAATACCCAGAATGCCGACATCCGACAATATTCGCGGGGTCACAGGCCATCTTTCATCTCTTTGGAAAAGTTTGAACCGATACAAATTTTCCGCACAAAAATGCCTGTTTCACAGTTGGAACTCCTCAAATCTAAGCAGACCTGGTCGAGTTCGGGAAAAAGCTCACTTTTTGCGCAACTGTCACTGGCTTCACCTAGATTTCGACGACATGGCCACGCAGTACTAGCCGAATGCATCTGCACCTCTAGTGGGGCTGTTAATGGCATGCTCAACGCACGCAGCAGAGTATGGATATCCTACCCCTCACATACCAGCACACAAAACAACACCTTGCAACCCGGACATATCACGGTGCAGACATGTACCTAGGGCGCCTCCCTCGTGGTTCGAGCGCTACCTACGCCTCTGGGAGGTCAACGCGGACACCGTGTACGTTCAATTGTCGGCAGGCGAGATCTGTGAAGTGCGCTAGCGTGGTTCTCCTGGTCGAAGCCAGGTCGGAAGGGGCTTGGAACGAGGCCCTCAGCGATGTGTCGTCGCCAATTTTCAACATAACATCCTGAAAACAAACGCAAGGAGTACCTACGCTAGGCAATGCGGATGTCATGTGGCCATGGTTCCTGCCATACCTGTTGAGGCATCCATACTCCCGCCGTTGTTGAGGTGTTGTGCAGGACGCCACCACCGAATAGGAGGCTCTTTGTGCCTGCGGCGTAATCAAACAGGGGTCTCCACAACTCTAAAAGTACTATGTTTCAATCCCGCCGCATAAAAAGTTTTTCAAATGCCGAAGAGGCTCCTTAAAGGTATTCGCAAGCAGTAGGAAACAAGCCGGGCAATAATTAAGCCAACAGTATCCAGACTGATGTGGGACAAAGTTGAGCAGTACAGTACGCGAGCTTAACAAACACGCAGTTAGCACTGAATTGGAATGTCCGTCAAATATGCTCAAGCCAGAACCAATCGAACGCCACAATCATGGAGATGCATGAACGACAGCTGGCAAGATTGCTCGCCAACATCAACAGATGGTGGCCAAATAGCTGCTCAATAAGAAACCTGCGGATTCCATGCCGATTTGTAATGACACCCCATATACACCAATGCCACGTCCCCTGCATATGCATCCCTTAAAGTAGCGCTATCTTGCCTGAGGAGTGGACCAAAAAAAAACTGAAAATATTTCTATTCAGTGACAATGCCTGGCCCGTATAATGTGTTATCGCCGTTTCTTGCCTCTATACCAGGTATTTGGGGATCTGAACTGAAACTATCCTAATGATACCGTCCGCCGAGAATCAAAACGTGCATTCGGTTTTGACGGGGACCGAAGAGACCCTTGCCACGGTAGATGATGAGTTTCGAATAACCTCCTTCCTGCGCCCCCTACCCAATGTATGTATAAACCCTTCCACGAGGGGACCATGATCGAGGCAGTGCGTAGGCTGCTTCCCCTCGAGTCCCCACCGAGAAACTTTTACACAACCCGCCACCTTGCATCGTTTGCCGAAGCAAATTATCTCCCCATCCTTGATGTCACCCTTGTGAAGGCCGCACACTGTACGCGTCCCATCGACCAGTGCACCCCACGCCGCATACTTGGTGCATGACGTATGAGAACAGCGTATTGTGCGGACGTTAACCATTCCCTCTTTAGCGTGTTGCCTGCAGTATGCTGGAAGTCTTGTACCTTCTACATCGAATTTCGGTTGCCTAGGACACCCGTCATGCAAGCAAAGCCTGCCGCGAACGTTCACCATACCGATCGCAGCATGCCGGCTGCAGTAGGCCGCTGTCTTGCCTTTGATATTGAAGGCCGGATACCTAGTGCACGAGTCGTGTGAACAAAGCTTGGTATGCACGTCCACCATGCCGTCTCGAGCATGTCGTCGGCAGTACTTTCCCTCAGTAATGCCTTCGATGTTAAACTTCGCTTGCATCGAGCAACGATCACGTACGCAGCGCTTGTGAGCGATGCACACCATGCCGTCGCGAGAATGTCGCTTGCAGAACGCCGCGCGCTTGGTTCCCTGGAAGTTAAAACTCGGTCTCGTCGTGCAAGAGCGTTTCGAACAAAGAAGTGACACACTGTTTACATTCACCATTCCGTCCTCGGCATGTTGCTTGCAGAACTCTGCTCTCTTGCTATCGCTGAAGTTGAAGGAGGCAAAAAGCGTGCAGCCGACGTATGAACAAGGCTTCATTGTTGGCCAAGAATACTGCACCCGCAGCGAAAATTCTGGCACAGCTAGGATGGGGTCCTATCGATAAAAGCGGTCTTCTCCTGAGTTATGGAGACCTGCCGTTCGTGAAACCAAGCGTGAGACATTGAAGGATTAAAAGAGCTCGCAATCCGCAATTATCCACAACAAATGACACGCCAACCCGATTGATCTACATACAATATAAAATAGATGTGATGTTAGATCTGGCTCAAAATTCCCCACCTAAAGTAAAAATACCAACACTTACCACTATAGTGAACAAGAAATAGGAAAAACTCACTCATATAGTATATTACAAGTACCAACAAAGCAGCTTGCAAATATGAATGTTGACCTGAAATTCGTCGAACTCACGGCTGACGTCCTTGAAAAGTTTTTTATAAAATATGTATACACTCGTATAAATATGTGATTTTTTTAACGGAACAATATGATCCCTCCCATTATGAAAAAACTCACCCACATAGTATATTACAAGTACCAACAACGCAGCTTGCAAAGATGAGTATTGACCCGAAATTCGTCGAACTCACGGCTGACGTCCTTGAAATATATTTATAAAATAGCATTAGAACCCTGAGAAGCGTAAGCCAGGGGCATGGATTTAGACACGATGATCGCCCACAGCAGATTCTACCCACGGATGCCCAGCTAAATCAGTTCCACGATATGCATCGCAGATCATCGCAAAACAGGTAGCGTGGCCATGGCGCTCGGCAATTATGTGTGCGTGGGCGGGGTGAATTTATGTGCAGTGTGGGTGCACCCGAGTGTAGCACACGGCCCCTTTTTCACGGCAGAGACCGTGGCGTTGGAATAGTGGGAATCACTGCATGGACTCTGATTGGTTTTGAGCATAGAACAGTCTGATTGGCTAACATACGACCAACAGTTGATGCAACGCCAAACATAACAATCATCGACGGATGTACATGGGTCAACGGCACTGAAACGTCACTCAAAAAGGATAAACTTGCCGGTAGACGAAGTAACGGTCTCCGTAGATGCAGCGAGCTTCATGTCAACATGTATTGTAAAAGATTGTTAGAAATGTTTATATCGGAGTCTGGTGGGCGTTTTGGGGCTTGGGATTAAACGAGAGCAAACTAGCGCCCTTCTTCCGTCACTGTGGAGAGCAGATAACGCGAGTTCGTTAGTAAGACCGAGTCGAGCATAAGACAGTCGGGGTTCTTGCTGGGAGGGTAAGCAAAATGAGCTCGTCAGTTGGTTGCTAACCTAGCCAGATGTCCGGGCCTTCCCCTTTTTCCTTTCTTTCTCCCTCATTTTGTTTTGGGCCGGGGGGGGGGGGGGGGGGGGGGAAGGGGAGAGATGGGTTGACGGGTCAGTTAGGTGATATTTTAAAAAGGGTTTGGGCAATGGTGTGGCTCGTGGGGTCCGTTTTTTCCCTTGAGCTTAGAGGACACCGGTTTTAAAGGGAAACAGACCGGCTGTACCTTGTTTTAGTATTTGATTTTTGTTCCACGTCTCCAGACATTCATTCGCCACGTCAGCAGGAGAAGTGGCCGTCTTGAAAATATCACGTTTTTAGTTGCAAGTGAAATGCGACGCGGACTAAACTCTGCCACCATAGGTTGATCGCTATTAGCCGGGCTGCTGACCTTTACCTGCAAATGAGTAGAAGAGCAAAATGGGTCCGCGATATGTGTTCACTCATAACTAAGACATGGACTGAAAACGGATTGATCAGTTAAACGTTTCTCATATTGGTGTACGGGGAGCATGTTTCGTTGACCTACAAAAACGTACCGAAGCACAACATACGGTAAAAGCTTGGGGTGAAAAATGATCTTGGCCAATGCGCATGTGCGTCATTTCTCTGCAAACAAGTGATTATCGTACACAGACGACAATTTTTTGTGACAAAGGAAGAGCGATTGTAATCGCTCTGCTGCTGCTTTGGAAAAGAAACAGACCGCACAATTCCTGACACATAGAATTGAGGAGGTCGACCTGTCGCCAATTGGCAGGGCATGGCGAGACATGCATAGATACAGAATAGGGTGGAGCTGATTGCCCGTTCTACACAAGTGTTACACCAACGGCGGTAAAGTATGATGCACCTCCCAAATGGCAAAGCCACGGATGAACCCCACCGTGATCCACAATCCGTCCTACACGCGGGTGTCATTTTCCCGGGAAAAGCCTTGTCCCAAATATGCACGACCTACTTACATAACCAATGTGTAGTTTCATGTATGGACTACAGCGAAAGCCAGAATAATGATTGGTGAAGCTTGGAGGCATTTCCTAATGCGCGAAGTAAAACATATTACTGACTCAAACTTTCACTGCAAACATCGCTCGTTAGCTGGGAGATGGCCATTAGTTTTTCAGCGAACACTGGCCCGGGTATCGCGTGGCATGTCCATCTCTGACGAACCAGCTGAGGACGAGGCTACGGCGATGTGGCTTAGCCAGTTTCAATATGTTTAGTCTAGAGTAGTACAGTCGCTACGGTCTGGCGCAGGTTTGGGCGAGGGTAGAGCAATAAAGGTTGGCACGACATTTTCGCCGCTGAACGATTGCCGGAACTCAATAGGAAAGTCGTGGCAAACACCACGATGAAACCAATATGTTTTGATAGCGTGCTGGACTAAAGTGTCTATTCCACAGCTGTCTGTATCATCTGGCATGACTCCGTTCCAGCCCCCTTTCGATCGTAGCCCGCGCACAGCCCTTGGCTGCATTTTGGACCGAGAATCACCAGGGCAAGAACCTGCAATGAATCAGGACGCCGCTGACAGAGATCCACGGCGCCAGCGAAACATTAGACCGAGGATTATATTTTATTCTTTTTGGGGGGGGTACGGGTGCTCTGGGCGGCTGTCGGGGTCACCCGCCACGACGTGCTTGAAGAAGAAGTGATGGAAAGCGCGGTACATATGAAAGAAGCGATACCATGGTGCTGTCAGCGCGATCGATCCCAAGAGTTCCGCCATGCCTCTAACACAACTATCATATGCATGTGCTTTCTACCCGAGGCCCGTCCGAATCTAGTACTATATGTGCATACGGATATAGTCTAGTTGCAGGGCAGCATCATTTATCGCCTGCTGCCTGGTCGGTGCTGACATCTAGAACACAAAAAATACGAACCATCGTCATCTCATGCTCGAGGGCGCATGTCAGGTGTTGTGTACTTGTTGGCATACAGCAGTATATTAGTTGTAGATGCATGCTCGAAGCTCTTCACCAACCTGACATATTATCATGCTATTCATCGCATGATCGACAAGGCGTACAGAAACGTGTGATACAAACATAATAATATTGTAATTTCGACAATGGATATTGTGGCAGACCTGCGAGACGAAAGCTGCCACTATCTCACGGCCGATGCAGCCACAGCTCGACTCTGCAACAGCAGTGCATTGTTCGCACGAGGAGCTTGAGCGAACGCATTGGTACCAGGTTTACGCGACACAAGAACGTTCATAACCATGGTCTCTTGGTTACTCGTCATGCTTTCGAACTGGTGTTCACTTCAGTTTTCTATTTTAAGCAGTGCACCACAGTAGGTGTCAATTTTCGAGTTTCCAGCTGAAACATGGCATGCCGGAGATCGACACAAACGAGTACGAGCATCGCTCATACCTGAAAAAAGAAGAGGGGCGGGCCCCATCGATACATTATAAAACTAAAAATACACCCCAGCTGTGATATCAAAGGTTTTGTCGAAACTCATCTTCGCAAGCTGTGTGTGATACTCAGATCGCGCGTATTACGGGTTGTGTGTCCTCATTAAGGATACAGGTGGGAGACTTCCCTTGCAGCTACAGTGTAGCTATCAGGGTTGATATGGAAATGTTAGCACATAGCCATTATGAGTCAATGTTCAGTAGCACTGCTCTTGTGTATCGTAGATCTCATATGTATCGGTTCGAGTGCAACGTACGTATGTGTGCGGAGGAATTACTTCCGTAGGATTCTCTGCTTGATATCCAGGTAGCTCACTCTCTCGTGTGGCTCTCTCTTGTAAATCTTTCCGGATCATAGCTGTCCTGGTCATCTCTGGGAAGCAGCCGTCGTCTGGGTTCCTGCAACTCTGCGGTTTATATCCGTGTGTATTGGCCAAATTAAGCGCCACCGTTGTACTATTCAACATCTTCTCTACATCTCGGAAGCACTTAGTCTTCCAGGCTATCCTCTCGCACCGTGCCATCACCTCGACTAACGTCGACGGCACAGCCTCTCACACCTCCGTGCCAGGGTATCACACATTGTCCATGACAGGTTACGAAGCCTCATATGTGTGAGTGGGGGCCTGCGGCGACTGCGCGTCTACTGCTGTCGCCGAGTGCTGTGGAGAGCACACCCGTCCTCCAGGATTTGAATTTTTGGGGGTATTTTTCCACGTGGAGCTACTGCCGGAGTCTGCTTTCTGCTGGAGGCCACACCGAGACAACCCGCTTGCTTACTGGGCCCGGACTGATCACCTGGGCTCTCGGCTGCACTTTCGGTACGCTACTGTTTGTGTAAAGCATTCGGGAGCACGACTTCTAGGCGTTGATTTCAATCGGCGAATAAGGTTGTGCAGGTTGTTAATTCTGCGCGCGGCGCACCGTTCTCGGTGTTCTTTGTGTCTGTAACTCGCGACCGAAATCGCCTGCATGTGGTTCTCTCGCGAGGCGTAGTCTGTTCAACATATCTCCCACGTACCGATTTGCCGGCTTCGCAGCGTGTGTAGGCTGAGGATACGACTGCTAGCTGGTAGCCGCCTGCTGCTGCCGCTAATCCCACGTGACCCGCTCACATAAATTTACCTGCGCATTGTAGTATACGAAAGGTATACCTGCGCGTTGTGGTATACGCGAGGTAGGTCTCTCCAAGATATCTTCCTCGTGCTGTTTTTTTTATCGGTGCATGTGTAGGCTGAGGATCTGACCAGGCCTGTTTGCATCCGTGCAGCAGCCAAAAGTCCACGCTGCAAGACGCGTAGCAAGTCTCTGCAGTGCATCTGACCCGTGTACCTGCAGGACGAGGGCGGAGCTGGCTACTCCGTCGTCTGAACACCGCAGTTTCGCCACCTGCGGTTGATCATAAGCTGTGCTCGACGGGGCGCAGTGGTCTGGGCGGACGCTGGATAGCTAACGCCGAACCTGGGTCGTGAGCTACGGAGCTGCGACCTGAACTAAGACTACCATTGTGCAGCATTGCACCGTATCCTTTCTAGGCGCGCCGACCCTTTTCAGGCTGTCGGGGCGTCGTACGTGTGCCGAAAACCCGACCGCGCCCGGGAGTGTGACCCTGGCTTTCAGCGATGGCGGAATCATCGAGCTCCGGGTTCCACCGCATGCTGGACGCCGTCAAGACCATCTCGGGGCAGCAGGGTTT
Source organism: Undaria pinnatifida (assembly GCA_012845835.1). Classification (NCBI taxonomy): domain Eukaryota; class Phaeophyceae; order Laminariales; family Alariaceae; genus Undaria; species Undaria pinnatifida. The sequence continues at coordinate 1,263,615 of JABAKD010000002.1, read as the reverse complement.
TTGCGTGTGGAGAACAAATCTCCGGGACACAGTCAACCTCTTCGCGCCTGATCTCAAGCCCATTCTAGCCGGGGCCGACAGCCCTGCGGAACCTGAGCCGGACGAGGGAGATAGGAACAAGTGGGACCAGACTAACAGTCGCCTGTTCTCCGTCCTCTTCTTTGTCACCTCCGGGTCTGCGCACGCCACCGTCCTTTCTCACGAAGAGGCGGCGGATGGGACGGCGGCCTGGAAGGCCTTCAACGAGAGTTTCGACGCTCACACCCAGGAAGCTCGGCGTGCGTGTCACAGAGGGCTTTTCGGCCTTCGGCACCTGGCGGGCGGGTATCCAATCGATTTCTTCACGAAAGCGATGGATCTCAATATTCGCCTCCAGGGCCTGAGGGAGGAGGTCTCCAAGGAGGTTTACCTAGACATCATGTTCTCGGGCCTAACGAGGGCCCCAGAGTTCAAGTTCATCCGTGAGATGCACTACCGTGAGGAATTCCCGTCCGTTGACCGTCTCCAGGAGACGGCCAACCACTTCTACGTGGACCAGCAGTCGCGCAACGCGTCGGGGCCCGTGGTCTCGGGCCGGGGGGCCGCGATGGCGGCGTCCTCATCCGACCAGTGCCATCGATGCAAGGCGTACGGGCATTTCCAGCGTGACTGCCCCCAACGAGTGCAGAAGAACCGTCCGAAGCTGGGGAAGAAGAAGTGGAAGAACAAGCTCTGCGGTGGTGGGGGGAGTGCTCAGCCGAAATGGTGCTCCTACCACAACAACACCACGCAGAGCGATGCTGAGTGTCAAAAACAACATGAGCTCGCGCGAACAAGAAGGAGAAGCTCCAAGGCTTGGTTGCAAACCTGGCGCTGCTGCATTCCGCTGGTGCCCAACATCGGGAGCGCTCACATGGCGGAATCGACTCCGGCGACGGCGCCGCAGGCTCCCGCTGAGCCGACTTCGTTCGGGTTCTCCTTCAGCGCCCAGCGCGCTCCACCGGCTGCGGCAACTTCGTCTTCTGCCTTTTCCCAGACGCCTCCGGCGGCGTCTGCCGCCACTCCGGCGGCAACTTTATCTATCTCCTCAGAGTCGCCTGCACAGGACCACCGCTTGCCTTCAGGGTTTTTCAGTGCGTTCATCGCGACTCCTGCGGAGATGTCTCTTGCTCCTTTCCGCTCAGACAGGTCGTGTATCCGGATGGTTGTGGATAGCAGAGCGACCAACAACTACCTCGACCCTGCGCTTACGCCAGGGGTGCAGGCCCACATGTCCGACGTCGAAGACGTTCATGTCCCTCACACGATCGTCGCCGCCGGACAGCATCTCCTCAAGGGCGTAACAACGGAAACTATCTTCGGCACGGTCACGGACGACAACGGACATGACCGGTGCGTCTCCTTTCGTGACATCTTGGTGCCGGACTTGGGCACCAACCTCTTCTCCGCGGCCGCACCGATGCAGAAGAGAGTGGTGACGTTGTTTCATCCGGCCAACCCCAGATTGGAGTCGGGGGACGTGGTTGTCCCGATGCAGACCTGTGGGGTGGACGACGCGACGTGGTTGTCCCGATGCAGACCTGTGGGGTGGACGACGCGACCGGAACACTCATGTGCTCCATCGAGGTGAAACTAGGGGGTGGCGCCGGAGGCCAGATGGCCCTCGAGCGAGCCCCTGACGGCCTTGCTTCAAAGTCGGAGTCCGCTGAGCTGTGGCATCGGCGCATGCGACACATCAACCACAAGAGATTGGACGTCTTGTGGAAGGGGCCGACTAGCGGTGTCGATTACACCGACGACTTCAAGAACTGTAGTACCTGCCCACTCCGGAAAAGCGCACAACAACCTCACCCCAAGCAGGCCACCTACAATGTTCTACGTCCTTTCCAGCTTGTATCCGTCGACACCCTCGGCCCCTTCACGCCTAAATCTTTGGGCGGGTTTAAATACGCCGTCAAGTTCGTTGACAAGGCAAACCAAGTGGAAGGAGGTGGTGCTCATGAAGGACAAGACCTTCTCTGTGGACGCCCTTGCGGTGTTCGTCAAGGAGACCGTTATTCCTGCCGGCGAGCGCATCCATATCCTCCGCGGGGACCGCGTCACGGAATTTACGAGCGGGTAGTTCCGTCAGCACTGTCAAGACGTCGGTATCAAGCTGGAGTTTGCCTCTCCGAACACACCCCAGCGGATCGGAGCGAACGAGCGTCCGGGCCGGACGATTTTAAACATCGTGCGCTGTTTTCTCGCCGACTCGACACTTCCGAACTGCCTTTGGGAGGAGCTGATGAAGGCGGCCGTCTACCTGACCAACCGGACTCCTCACGCAGATTTGCAAAACGGGACGCCGTACAAGGCGCTCTACGGCAAGGATGCCTATCTCGGCCATCACGGGGGGATCGGGCCCCGGACGTTCGTGCACGAAGAAGTCCACACCAATAAGCTGGAGCATCGTGCTTGGGGAGGCCGGCTCGTCGGATTCAGCGAGGAAAGCAAGTCCTACCGGATCTAAAACTCTGAGACCCGACGTGTCCGGATGAGTCAAAATGTTATCTTCATTGAGACGCCTTCTGTCACGCCCTCGTTGGACGTGCGCGGTTATGACGACGAGGAGTTCACGTACGACGACCACGACGACATGCTAAGAGACGTGCGAAACTACACTTTCAACCACTCGGCTGGTTCGCTCTCTCCTGAACGTGCCGTTGGGGATGCCGTCGGGGATCTGCCTGCGATTACGCTCAAACGAACATGTGAGACAACCAACCGTGATCTTGGACTTGCACCTGCTGGATCTACTCCTGCCAACGATGCGCCTGGGACTTCTGGTGGCACGCCCGAGAAACACACCGTGAAGGGGGAGTTTCCCGACGTCGCCCACAGGGACGGCACATTTGGCTTCACAGAATACGTGAACGGTGTGAGAACATCGCAACCGAATGTTCCACGGACAATCAAGGAAGCGCGGGCCACGCCCGAAGCCGCCCAGTGGAACGCAGCAGCAGAACACGAGATTGCGGGTCTAGAATATCCTCAAGTTTATAAGCTTGTTCCGCGCTCTGCCGTTCCCGCTGGACGGAAGCGAATCAATTCAAAATGGGTGTTTAAGCGCAAGGCGAACGGTCCTTCAAGGCTCGTGCAGTGGCTCAAGGTTGGAACCAAGTTCCTGGCCTTGACTCTGGCAACATCTACACCCCGGTGTGCATGATTCAGAGCGTGCGGATCATATGCTGCATAGTCGTGCACTTCGGCCTGCTTCTGCTCCAGATGGACGTTTCAACTGCCTCCCTGTACGCGGATATCCAGGAGTTGGTGTTCGTCGAGCAGCCGCCTGGCTTCGAGGTCAGAACAAGGATGGAGGTGAGCTAGTGATACAGCTGGAGAAGAGCCTCTACGGGCTGGCCCAAAGCCCCGGGAAAAGGTCTAACACCATCGATCACGCCCTTGTCGAGATTGGCTTTGTTCCGCTTCAATCCGACACGTGTGTCTACTTGTACGATCACGACGGTGTTCGGATCTACTTGACCCTCTACGTGGACGATCTCCTTCTGGCCAGCAACAACTCTGACGCCATGGCGCGATAGTGAAAGAGATGTTGAGGCAGCGTTTCAAGATGAACGACATGGAAGCGTTGTCGCTCGTCTTGGGCATGGAGATAAAGAGAGACGTTGAGCGTGGCACTCTCACGATCTCTCAAGAGGCTTACTCCAAGTCCATACTGGAGACGTTCCGGATGTCGGAATGCAAGCCGACCAACACGCCGGGGTACGGTCCCGAACTCTCCAACCAGCAGCCTGACGAGACTCTGCTGGATGAGAAAGAAAAGAAGCGCTACCAGGGCATCGTGGGGTGCCTGATGTATGTTTCCCAAGTGTTAAAGTGCGACATCATGTATGCCGTTGGTCAACTGGCTCGACCGATAGGGAAACCCAGCAAGATCCACATGGTGGCGGCGAAGCACACTCTTCGCTACCTCGCGGGGACAACCGACTTCAGCGTTACGTACAAGAGGGGAGGCTTCAAGCTTGCAGTCTTTTCCGACTCCAACTGGGCCTACAACCCAAACAACGGAAAGTCCACCTCATGCTACTTGTCGATGCTGTGCGATGCGCCAATTGGCTTCAAGTCGGGGCTACAAGGTCTGACTGCCATGTCGACCATGGAGGCGGAGCTAGTCGCGTCGGCTTTGGCCATGAAGGAAGCAGCGTTCTACTCGAACATGTTGACTAAGCTAGGGTTCGGCAAGGACTCCGCGAAAGTGCCGTTGTACTGCGACAACACAGCGACGCTGCACGCGCTGGAGACCGCTCTTTCAGCTCGAGGACGAAACACTTCGCGCTGCGCTTCTTCATCCGAGAGCTCGTGTTGGAGGGAAGGATCTTCATTCACTACATCCCGACCGACATCAACCCTGCCGACATCGGCACAAAACACCTGAACAAGCATCGCTTCAGAAACCCGCTGGACATCATCAGCAATTTCAACGTGAACGACTTCATCAACCGCCAGTTCATCATCAACAGCCAGTTCAATTAGTCGTGTTATATGTTTGCGTGTTTGTTTTGAATCTGTTCTGTTTGTGCAAATCAACTTGCTCTTTCTGTAATCGGCATTCGGCCTCGCACAATCACTTGTTGAACGAGGCATGTAGGATTGGAAGTCATGGTAGTCTGGTTTGTGCAGTAGCAGGTACTCTTTAGCAAGCGTATGAATGTGTTGTTGCACGTATAGGACTGATACATCACGTGGTACTATAGAGATTGAAACGCATGAAACGAAAATACTTTCTTGAAGTAATCATCATTAGTTTGGTACGAGTTAGAGCAACTTCCATTGAGGGCGAGTGTTATGGAAATGCTAGCACATAGCCATTGTGAGTCAATGTTCAATAGCACTGCTCTTGTGTATAGTAGATCTCATATGTATCGGTTCGAGTGCAACGTACGTATGTGTGCGGAGGAATTACTTCCGTAGGATTCTCTGCTTGATATTCAGGTAGCTCACTTTCTCGTGTGGCTCTCGCTTGTAGATCTTTCCGGATCATAGCTGTCCTGGTCATCTCTGGGAAGCAGCCGTCGTCTGGGTTCCTGCAACTCTGCGGTTTATATTTGTGTGTATTGGCCAAACTAAGCGCCACCGTTGCACTATTTAACATTTTCTCTGCATCTCGGAAGCACTTAGTCTTCCAGGCTATCCTCTCGCACCGTGCCATCACCTCGACTAACGTCCACGGCACAACCTCTCAAACCACCGTGCCAGGGTATCACACATTATCAATGACAGGTTTGTTAACTATTTCGCAGGCGGCTTTTACGATCACAAGAGTGGAGAAATTTGGCATCGTCTCCGCCCAAACAATTTTGGCCGTCATTAACCTGAAGCATGTACAATTCGAATAATTGTTGAGCCGGAAGGTAACTGGCCGTTCCGCAAGAAAATAGGTAGCCTTCTGTGGTTGAAGACCAGACTACACCAGGCATCTCGAACGCCGTACAAGCGGTAGCCAGGTACGCCCACACACCGAAAAATGTGCACTGGAAGGCGGCGTTAAGATTTTTCAAGTGTTTCAGGGTCACAAATGTTTTTGGTGCTAGTTTTCAACAAGGTTCTGGTTTGAATTTAGAGGTATTTACCAATGCGCGCTATGCAAGCAACGCAACCGATCGGAGGTCAGTGTCTGGTGGAAGAGTGACGTGTGGAGGCGCAGCAGTAAGCTGGTTTTCCAGAACGCAGAAGAGCGTTGCATTTTCCACCACAGGGGCTGAGTACGTGGCCACGTCTGAGTGGGTCAAGAAGGCTATTTTCATGAGCCGTGTTGGTGCTTTATTTTGCCTGCCTGCGGTGTACCATACATGAAGGTATTTTGAGGACCATCAAGCGCAATTCAATTGGCACAGAGCCCCATGCCAACTTTGAACCCCAAGCAAGTTGACGTACGTCAGCATCTGAGATAATTGGTTTTTAAGGGGGCTTGGGGTCATCCATGTAGCGTCGGGATACCAGCATACTGACTTCCTGATGAAACCGTTGAGCAAGAATGATTTTGAGTGGCATCGTGATTTTGCGACGAGTTTAGTTGAATGTGTGAAGACCTGGATCATGTTGTGAAGATGTGTGAGATGTAACGTGAACAAGGTAGGTTATTATCTTCGTCAAGGATTTGTGATGAGCATTGGGGCTAGAAAAAGTATGTTATGTTTTTACCGTGATAAAAATTAATCTCGTGCCGAGCACCGAGCAGGGGGGGCGGTGGTTATACTCTTACGCAGCATTGGTTGCTTGCTGGGATTCAGGGAGCTCCTCATCATGACGAAGGCAATACCAATTGGCGTTAGATTGCAGTATTGCAGCAGTATCGATATCCGTACCGCACATCATGCACCCCAGGATGCCCCCCCAAATCTATCTCGACAAAGTTTTCTCCTCGTTCCACCTGTAGTCCCTCCAGCGCCGATGTGCCTTCTGAGGCTTCCAGCTTAGTATCATCTATCTGTCCACGCCGTGAAACTGCCGAATACGAACAACCTCGAACACCGGGGTCATCTTCATGCGCACCGTAAAAATATCATGGCCACAACAAAGCTGCCCGACGACAAACACCCGGAGTACATGTACAGCAAATTCCGCCTCAACCAACCCTCCCACATGGAAGCTGTCTTCGCGTTCGATGCGCGTTCGCGCGGAAACCTTGTACTGATATCAGGGAATGGGTATCAGCTTGCTTTGGTAACAAATTCAAAGGCGAAGACGGGCAAAGCCTACGTGACAAAGTGCGAGGGGCGAAGTTTCCAGCAGGCAAACATTCGATGTCATGTGAAACCTGTTAGTGTGCATTGCAGTCCATATATGGACTACATTGGAACGTTCGTACTCATACTTGTGTCTGGGGGTTGGCACGATAAAAAACCGGCGACGATGACTGCACTCCGGGACGGGCTTCGATCGTACTTGAATTATTGGCCTCACCTGCTTGCTGTGAGTTCTATCCACCACCGAGAAGCAGAATCGGGAACCGATGGCTGCACTGTCTGTCCGTGTTCGAACCCGAGCTCGTCGGACCTAGGCAGAGGATAACCAGCAAGTGTCCTTCTTTTCCTGAACTGTAATTGCTTGTGTTTGTGACGTGGTTTTTGGTGTCTCCGTACAACGACACAGCGTGCAGCGTCCTGTAGAACGGTGTTTTTTACTGCTGGGGGGCAGGGTATACCAGGAAAAATGTACCCTTCGGCTGCCGGGGTAGCTACCGCTCGCTGGGGGCAAAATCCCGGTTTTCGTTAAATGTAGGCGGCGTTATTGAAGCGGGGCAGGGGAGGGTTCGATATCTATGTGGCCCTCCGGCCGGGCCTTGTGCGGCCAGGGCTAGGTAGCAGCTCGTGAATCAAGGCATCAAGACCCGCTCAGCACAGAGTACAGATTCCAGTGGGGAGCATCTGTTTCTTTACATTCATTGTCCGCCTCAACCATCCGGCTTGCTCAAGCGAGAGATCGGTCGTACAGGCTTTCGCACTGAACACGGGTGAGCCTCACCAAGCATCGCTTCCGCAGCATATGGTGTACAACGTACCTGGTATAATGGTTGTGTTCCTCCTGCTTACGCATTTCAGAGTTGTGGCGGGGGCTTGCTCTGCACCACTGCAATGTACCAGATACGGCTGAGGCGCAGTGCCTGCTCTTCAACTTTACCCCTGTCACGGAAGTTTGGTGTTGCGCGTTCAACAACAGGGAGTCCGATGATGGCGGCCGGAGTACTATTTCAACACCAGGTGCTATATACGCTTTTTGCTGTATGATACTTGTACCCGGTACCTGATACGTACCAAGTACAGAAGTACAGCAGTCGGTCCACCTCAGTGAGTAGGTCAGTCAGTCGTGTTCTTCATGCTCTGTACGTAATTTACAGTTTTTGCTGTCACATACCCTGGTACCGCGAACTTTTTGCGAACTTTTTTGCACAGCAGTAGTCGAGTACTTGAAAAGCAACGTGTTTGTGTCACATTCGTGCTGCTATAGCAGCAACAACAGCAGCAGCACCTCTGGTACTACGGTAGCTGACACCAAGGAGATCGCCGACCTATATCCTTCATGGAAACATGCACACCCCGTAACACGCACGATCGAAGAATCACCCACAGCCTGCAAAGATGGGGCTCGACAAGTCCTCCATCTCACAGCTCTAGGCTAGTGTTTCTGTTTTAATGAAAAGAGCAGCGCACGTGTTACATTTTGTTTTTAGGCTCTGGTTGCTCGTTGTCCCTCCGCATGTTGCTCGACTTCGTAATCGGCAGTAATCGGTTATTAATAGCCTAAGTTCGTGACACACGGATAAATGAAAACGTTGTTAGATTAGTCTAATTTTGTATCATAAATTAAATATTATAAAAAATGAAAATACACTCCAGCTGTGAGATCGAAGATTTCGTCGAAACTCATCTTTGCAAGCTGTGTGTGATACTCAGTGTAGCTATCAGGGTCAACAGGGTGATTTTAGTCAGTCTGTGCGCGGAAACTATAAAACCCTAATATGTACCATGCAGCTTGCAGAGTTGAGTTTCAACCATTCAATCGGTCGTGCTCACAGCTGACGTTTTTCGATTTTTTATTTTAAAAAACTACATACAAGTACCTATTAGAAGCTGCTGGCCGACAACGCTTCCGTGCCTGCTGGCTGGTCAATCATGGTTTCGTTGCCTGCTGTCGGGCCGTTCGCCACTGGTCCATGGATTTTTTGGTGCAACTGCTGTATATTAGCGAAACATACATGTACGACGCAGCTTGCAAAGTTGAGTTTCAACCATTCAGTCGGTCGTACTCACAGCTGACGTTTTTCAATTTTTATAAAAATACTTATTGAACGTGGTATTTCGCCGCTAATCCATAGGCTTTTTCATTATTGTGGGACGTCACAGCTGACGGTTCGTTGCAGGTTCTGTCACAGCTGTCGTTCTGTCAGGTGACGTTTAAATAGAGGTGGGCAAGGCGCATCTTGTATTTTTTTTATCCAAGATACTGAAGGCCTGTGAAAACCTTCACCTATATGACCACTCGCTGGAGTGTCAAGGTTCTCCGTAGAAATTGGTAACGCACACGAGAAAGGAACGCGTTGCTCGTGCTACGAGCGATGCTTCTTCTGGCGTGACAGCTGCTACTTCTGGGGCTACTGGTCCACTGGTGCAGGCTCTGTTCATTCGGAAAAAATGGCCACCACCGGTCCTGCTGCTGCTGAGGGGGTTGCCGGGAGCGTCGCCATCGTCGCGCAGGCTCCTTCGACGCGCGAGGGCGACAGCTTTGCTGGGACGACAGACTCTGCAACGTCTGCTACAGATGCTGGTGTTAGGGGTGCGCCATCCGCCGGTGGTGCTTGCGAGCTGGCTGCCGACGACCAGTTTAAGACACCACCTGCGGCTGGTGCCAGAACTCAAGTCCATATCTGACTTTGCAAGCGGCGGCTGGTCCATGAACAGAGAATAATCCGTCGAGGAACGCACACAGCTGACTCCTGCATAACAGGGCAACCAGTGTGTTTAAATTGAATGTGGAAGTGGATCTGTAACATTTTTTTTGTCTTGCTCTCGGAATAACGGCATCGCTTACAATTGGCAGCGAAACTCTGTACAATTTGCTTTTGCGCATTTATTATTGCGTTGTAACACTAGCACTCCTCCTGCTCATCGCGTATGCAATGATAATAGGTCCCAGACGAACAGCCCCCGAAGATTTGGAGTCTGCCGGTGCGGCTGTGGACCTTGGTAACTTTGTCAATGAGGCAGTCGCATCTGTTTTCATTTCGTACGTAGTGAGCAGGAGGAGTGCTAGTGTTACAATGCTATCATATATGCGAAAAAAGGAAAAAACGGACAGAAATTGACTTCCAATTCGATGCCGTTATTCCAAGCGCAGGGCAAAAAAAAGGTACCTGGTGTCATGAAGCTTCGCGCAACTAACAAAAAAAAACTGAAAGAAGAAATTGAAGAAAAGCTGGACCGTTCCGCAAGTTCTGAAAGGAGGCAGTGTCCAAGTGGGACGTCCTGAGAATCCAGGGATTCACCGACCGAGCACTTTCAGCAAAAATACAAAAACAAGTAGTTCCATATCTACGTGTTCCGTGGAACTGGCTTGGCTCTCTGCCTCAGACACCAGCTGCGCTTGAATATGTTCGGTATCATTCTTGATTCTCGCACCACCGCTAGACTTTTCTGCGCTCCCCGTGCATTCATTCGAGCCCGATTATCGTTGTCACCACGGCCTAGATAGCGGAATTCTCCGACTAATGCTGAAAATGAGAACACCCCCAACAGCAGCAACAACAGCAACGACCATGACCACGACCACGACCGCAACCACACCCCCCACCGCATCACCACCACCACGACAGCCACAACCGCGACCTCACCCATGGCCACAACAACAACCACCACCACCACATCTACAACTACAACCGCCACAAGATCCACAACGTCCACAACAACCACCACAACACCTGTACCTTCATCAGCACCTGCACGTGCACCTGCGCCTTCGCCTGGAGCGACAGCAACCGCAGCAGCAAGAACCAACAGGTACGAGGTTAGGACCGCCCTCGTGCGTTATGTTGCTGCCTCGATGTGGTCAACGCCTATCACCGCACTGAACCTGCTCACTTCATACCGGCTCGATTACCGAGCTTGAACATCGTAGATTGCGGCATTCTTGAACTGGATTATTGCGGCCGCCGCTACTGCTGCTGATGATGATGATGATGCTAGCGTTGGGGGTGACGCTGATGCCACTGCTATTACTGTGTTGGAACCATCCTTTATTCAAAGCTAGCTGTTGGGAGGAAGTGTACTCGTAGCTGTTGTCATTGTGTACGTTTGGTGAATGGTACATTGAAGGTATTTGTTTTGGGTTGAGATTTTCTCTGTTACATGCGTGGGTTTCCTTTTTTGGCACGTACCTTAGCGTTTTCTTCTCGAACCAAATCATGCAACCGACCCGCGAAGGTCGTGGACTACCTCTCTGATTTTTTCACTGGAGTGTGCTGGTAATCTACCTACTTTGTTTGGATAAGAGCTGGGCAAAAAAAAAAAGAAACACAAGGTTTTTGCGCTGATGCGCAACGCTAAGCCAACGCGAATCCAAGAACATCGGTCAAAGGAAAAGTCGGTCGTTACGAAAAAATTACTTGGTCATGGTACTAGCCCTAAATCGTTACCTGGTACCTAGGTGCGTAACAGGACTGACTAATCAAGATACAGCTGTTGTGGAAGCGTTTTTAGTGTACTCTCTTTCGGACAATCCAATGGATCATAGCGTTAAATGCTGTGATCTCAGCATCGTATCCGGGCCTGCTTTAGCCATAAACAGAAGTCTAATTTGAAAAAGAAGTTGAATCTAATTTGGACTTGATTGGTCTAACGAACAAGTAATACGCACGTGCACCCAATAATAATGTTTTGGCTTTTTATGTTGCGTTTGGACGACAAACCAAGAAGTCCCAAAATATCTATTTTTCTCGAGAATCAAATGCAATTTGCGAGTTGACAGGACTTTATGTGGCATGCTCGCGATGAGACAACACACCCGGGATGGCCTTGAACCATTTTTGGCGGCGTCGTCGACTACGATTGAGGCGATAACACGTGAACCTCAACGAGCGGCGACCGGGGCAATAGCCACGCCCACGCCTGCAGACCATAGAATACCGTACCTGGCGGTCTTGGCTGAAAATATATCGTGGCGGCCGCAATCCCAATTTTTCAACCATGTCGCTCGGCCAAGCCGCACGAAAACCGGCTCAACAAGCCAAAAACACGAGTACTCGCTCAAGGGTTCGTTAGCTTCATCGACGTCGCTGCTCCGCGCGCGGCGTTTTTGGGCTTCCTTCGCCCACCCGAGAGACCCCGAGGGTGATAGCTTCCTAGCCTGGGCTGCTAAAGCCAAACAGAGGCTGGCGGCGGCGCGCACGCGACGACACAAGCCATCGCTCTCGTCTACTCTCGGCGGTGTCAGCAGGGCGTTATGTGACTTGCCGTGTTTCTCGATTTCCCACACATTTGAAGAACAGTGCGCCCTTTCTTCGATAGGAAACAAGGATTTTTTTGTTGCGAAGTATAATCCAAATTGGAAGAATGATTACAGAGTGGATATTTTTTTCAATCGTTAATTCAGGCCCTTATCGTGTCACGAATGGATGCGCGGGTAATTTGGCGGTGCGGAGCGTAGGGTTGATGCTGCAATCTCAGCATCGACACATTAATAATCCAAACAAACTTGGAAATCGTGAACACCTTTTCCAAGTTTCATATTTGATCATTCTTTGGGCTATGGTGTATTCGCAACTAACAACCCACCGACAAAACCATATCCACTATTAATAGTGGTACTCCCGAAGTATGCCAGAACCGGCCGGTATAGCGGAGAAAAAAAACGCATTGCTGCTGTATGTACTAACACAAGATAACAGGGCCATCTTCCACAGGCGCGAAAACACCCACCCACGAAATATGCCAGACGTTTCCGCCGAAAAACTGACCGAGCCGTCCGCCCACGATTCAACTCGTTTTGAAATTAGTGTGGCGATTTTCATATTTAATTTACCGGGGATTTACTAGTCTTGCAGTTAGTGTGGGGAAGTTCTTGTAGGGACGACCCACCCCCGACATGACGATTGACCCAGGTAGTGCACCCACCACACACCCACCACACACTGACCAACCCACTACAACATCAGTACAGCAGTGCAGCAGTACGTACGTGCGGATTTTTCTTTTCTTTTTTGTGTGATTTATGGGTCTTGAAGTTAGTGTAAAAAAGTTCTTGTCGGGGCGACCCCCCCCCCCCCCCCAGCACGAAACAATTAACCTAAAAGTGCACCCACAACCCGTCCACCCATCGACCAACCCACTACAGCAGTACAGCAGTGGAGCAATGCGTACGGCAGTGTGTCAAAGAGGAGCATTTGGTTGGTTTTCGAGTCCTACGGGCCCGGTAAGAAACGAGGCGGGGGGGGGGGGGGGGTTACGACCCCCGACATTTCGGGAAGCGAGCGAGCCGCCACCCGCCAATCACCCACCATCCACTACCCACCCACCGACCTATCTACCACAGCAGTACAACAGCAGTGCGGCAGTACATACCGACCAATCCACAACAGTAGCACAGCAGGGCAGCAGCAGTGCAACAGTACGCACCACAGCAGTACACCTGGTACGCAAGGAGGTGGGTGGGGATGTCCACTTTCTTATGATTCTTCGCCTTCCCGGGGAGAGAGCGAGCCGTCCCCGAGAAAGCCTTTTTACGCTCCCCGTTCGCCGAGTTGGGACCCGTCGGCCGTTATGTCGCCGGTGACATCGATGGCTGACGTGTGAGGCGGACGCGGCACGGGCGTGCGGTCGCTGGGGGCCGGGTGGCAAACGGGAGCGCGTGCCTCGCGAATTGAGTGCTGAAACGACTGTGAAAGATCCATATTGAGACTATTACGACGCTACGGTATTGTATAATTAGAGCATTTACGAGCCCCGGGCGAGCATCGCTGCGACACCTTCCTCTGGAGGTGGACCTACATCGATAACACAGAGAAAAAACCCCGGTTACTTCTTGCACCGTAGCCGGCGATGTTCCCAAGTTTCTTCGTTGGTTCCATGGTTAAGTTCAAACGCCAACGTGCACACCTGCGCGTGTATAACCAAGCCTTGCAAACGACTGTGTATGTAGATATCCCCACACGCCGCGGGATCCATCGAACAAGCTGGGTGTGAAGCGATGTTGACCCCGGGGCCAAAGCTGCGGTATCGGTCCAATCCATGATCCTTCTTTTTTCCGAGTCTTCGCGCTTGAGATCTCCACACTTCACTAGAAAGTAGAGACTTTTGCTAGACTCGTACCAATACAGGGTGGCAGCAAGGTACTTGTGAGACAGACCGCGCCCTGGGTTCCAGCTACGCACACCCCGCGTGAATGTAAGCGTTTGGAAACGAGGCAAATTAGCTAGCCTGCCACCACTTCTGTTCTGCAAGCCGACCGCACTCGAGCAAGGAGATCGGGCGTGTGCCTCCCTCGCTTTGCCGATGGACAGTCTCATGGGCTTTGTGTGCAGCAAAACAATATTAAGTTGGGAACACAAATAGGCGTCCAAGAATGTTTGGTGGTTTCCTCGGTGGACGAATCCGTCACTAAAGATACAGTTGGCCCAAACGCCAACACATCTAACGTGGCACGCGTCCCGGGCCTCCGCCTACTTCACGGGAGATATATATGACGTGCTGTGAGTACTCGCACAGCACCACGGCGGTACGCTCGTAAGTATCCATGCGCATGTATCTGTCTCCTGGCACGGAGACTCTGGTTTTCAATGTAAAAAAGCATAATAAATTGTGAGCTGCTTTCCGTTACTCGCGTTTAAAGATAGTATGCCTTTTTGTCCATGCTTGAAAAATAATATCGGTACGCCCGGAGGATGACAAAAGAGAAACGCTTGGGGGGCATCTAGCTACGTTAGCTTTACAGCCTCCGACGCTTTGTTCTTCTGCTCGCGTCAGTCGACTTTCAACCGTTGTCTCTCTCGCACGATCTACTGGAGAACCTTCACGATGTGTTGCGGGCACCCTCTAACGTCACCGGCGGCCCTGCGATGTTACCCACTAAGCGAATCTGGCAAATTAATGGCTCTTTCTCATTCTTGAATTCAACCGATATTAAAGGAACGATTGCTTGAGCTACTGTGTAAAGCCACCAACCCAGAATTCGAAATGCGCATCCGGTATATATTAGGTTCTTTGCCGGCAATCTTGTTTGACTAACTGCTGGTAAACCAGAATGCACCACAGGCAAGTGACTTGCACGTCAGTTTTGCTTTCCGGAAGTTCGCAGATTGCCAGGCCAAAGTCTGTATGGCACTTGGTACACTTACCATTCAATGTTTTCGTGCGAGATTTGTTCTAACGAAACAGGCATGTAGATGATGGTACGTATTAACTCATGCAGGCAAGGTTTGCCATGTGCATTTTTCACCAACCACTCGCGAGCCAACATAGCACAAGGTTTACCCCGTACAATGTCCATGTATGTTATTGGGATGACCACAGGTTCAAATGAATCAGACTGCGGTATATATGTGGCATCCGTTTTTGCTCTGAGGCTCCTAATTTCGTTTTATTTATTCCTATCTTAACCCAAGAATAATTTCGAGAAAATCAAAAGGTGGAAACCCGATGGACAATCCCATGGCCTAGGTACCCGAAAAACAACTTCGAAAAAGTAGTGAAATCCTGACGGTTTTGGGTTAAAGCGGCACTGCCAGAAAAAAAAAGAAATGAAAAGTACTGCTTCTATCGTATTGCTATTGGTACCTCTATCGTGTCAAATGCTCTTTTCTGTTTCGTTGATGTACTATGTAGCGCACCCTGGACAATAGGTTCCAGGTCAATAGGAAATCGATCGGATCCTATTCCAATAGGAGGCCTACGGTTGCTTGTGATAGGTACCGATAGGCACTTTTTAAAGCTTTTTTGGCCGGCAATATGTATCGATTGGCACTTCATTGACTTATTGTTCGGCCGATATCGTATTGACATGTAATATCGAAACCGATCGTTGAAACAGAAAACTATCGACAGGAATTTCCAGAGCATGCCTGTTCGGGCGATATACTATTGGGACTGCGGGACGAAACCTATTGTTTCCAACGATAGGTATCGATACATCTTTCACCAAAGCTATTGTTTCGTAAAGCAGGTACCGATAGACATGTCACAAAACCTATTGTTTCGTGAAACAGCTATTGGTATACCTTTCACAACTCTATTGTTTCGGACGATAGGTATCGACAGACCTTTCACCATTCTATTGTTTAATATTTGTGGTACCAGTAGGTAGACCTTTCGCCATTATAGTGTTTCAGTGTTGGAGAGCAAAGATTTTCGAAGACATCCCGTTTCGGTACAACAAACAAGTAGTAACTCCAGTTCGCCATTCATCATCCACGCCGCACGCCCCTCCAGCCCAGCGGAGAAATCCCAAATACGGCGCTGTCTGTCATTGCTGTGCCCTGGGAAGCTTAAGGTGGATGGTCTCAACAACAAGGTGGTGATTACTACGTATGTGTGTTCGATGCGAAGCTCAAGCCTGCAGTGTTTTAGAGCGACCTGTATGTGTGTCATTCAGTTCCTTCTTACACCCTCTATCGAATAGGCTACTAGGCCAACAATAAGTCGGCAATTATGACGATCGATACCTATCGCGGGGCACAGTAGCTCGTCTTGGGGGTTTATCGACAGGTAATGTAAGCAACACTAGAGTTAGAGCAGTGTCAACAATAACCTATTGTGCGACCGATATGCTCGCGAAGGTGTATATCGATAGGTATTTCGGGCACCAACATGATTTGAAAATGACTCCCGATAGGCTACCGTTCGAGCAATACCCTTGTATCGTCGCCAGTCAATACCTATTGGCTAAAGCGATGGGTGGGTGATGAGATCGATCGATACCTATTGCCCAATATAATAGGTTTTCAAGGGTATCGATCGATGCCTTTTGCCCAGTTAAATAGGTTCGCAAGGTATCGATCGATATCTACTGAAGACTTACTATATTTGCAAGGGTTTTGATCTATACTTGCTGCTTGTAAATTTATGCCCTATTGCTTAAGAGGAACATACCTATCCCGTATACCCTAGGCTATTGTTTGAATTTATGGCTGGGATGATAGCAATATGTACCTTGACCTCCTTGCCTTTCGTTTCAAATCAATAGATTTACGATCATACCTGGTATTCATGGATGTTCTAATCGATAGGTTTGTGAGGATTTCACGTGCAGGATTTCAATCGATAGCTGCCGCTGTTGAACAACAGAAACACCTCTTGCCGTATTTTTTGCGAGGGCATCAATCATACCAATTCCTCTGAACCTATTGGGCAAAGAAGTAGGTATCCATCGACAATTTTGCCATTGTATCACAGGTTACAATAACTATCGATAATCAATACACCAACTTGTGGTAGACCATCAGGCGTATGCAATAGACTATGTACAGGGCTTTATACCTACTAGTCAAAGCAAAAGATATCAATCGACAATCTCACATACTTTTTGGCCAAACAATAGGTATCGATCGACAATTTCACGTACCTATTGGTCACAGTAATCGTTATCGATCGACATTGTGACATACCTGTTGTAAGAACAATAGCATATTGTGCCGATTTATCGGAAGTTATTGGTCGAAGAAATAGGTATCGGCAGACGGATTCACGCACCTATCTTGAGAACAAAATCCTTTTGTACCTATTTGTCTGGACATATTAATGCAAGCAATAGGTATCGATCGACAAGTTCGTATACCTTTCGAAGGTGTCAATAGGTATCGATATGCAATACCCCAGCCTATTGACATACCAATAGGCATTTTCAATGGGCTATTGTCCGGGGTGTGCTATGTAGGTGCCTATCATGCACAATGTACAAGGTCGTGCCGCTGAGTGGCACCAATTGCACACGTACTCTCCCCCTTGGTGTTGAAAATGCATTATATCTCCACATGAAATTTTGTCTCCGTTTTGTACGTGTTGGTGGTTATAGTCTTGCACACATCATCAAGCAGAGGGGCAAGTTCGTCATGTGGCAACAGCTTTTTTTATCATTCACGTCGTATAGGATTCGCGTGCGGCAGGACAACTTGCGCATGCCCGAGCATATCGAGTTGTGTGCTCTTCTTTGTTCTCTAGAATACGAAGCGCCAGTTGGCAACCCGTCGTTTCGGGGGATGCTATAGTTTTCGTTTGGTACTGCACAATGACGTCACCGCGGTCTCTTTTGCTAGAGCCTGAACTCTCACAACTTGGCGGCTATTCAGGTAGGTGTCCGCTCAACAAGTTTAATTGTATTTTTCGCTTTGATCTGTCGTCCTAGGTTGCCTCGTTTGAAGAACACGAAGTAAACTGCTTTTGCACCCTACGCCCATCTACGACGTTTGGATCGATTCGTGAATCATCAACGTACAGACTCCGATGAACACAACACTAATCGTGCAGCCTGCGCGCACCAACTATTGAGCCCATCTGTTTCGTTTGCACGCTAAATTTTTCGCTGGCCGTCCACTGAAGTGCTTTCATTGCCAGCGAATGCAAGTTTGTAGTTTAGATTACGTCGCAACTAATTTTGACGACGTCCAAACTAGAGATACCTTTCTGGAGCCAGCTAACGCTGAAGCATCCGCCGTCAAGGTTGGTCCAAACGCTATGGTATGTCGTATTGCAAACAACACCAATCTGGGCTGTCAGCGCCCCGGCGTTTTAACGTCATCTGCCAAGCAGGCCCCTGTCAACCAAGCAGTAGAGCAGCCACCCACAGCCGCCATCAACACGTTCCGAGCGTAAGCCGTAGCAGGCAGGGGGTCGAAGGGAGTAGGGTCGACTGCCGAGCGTGGCTAGGCGCGAAATCCATGTGGTGTACGTGGTGTTGAGGTTGGTGGAGATGGACGCAGGCTACGGTGAAGGTACGCCGATTGTGCTCTGAGGCTCCGCACGTCTCGAGCTGTATACCCCACACAACAACTGATGAGGAGTAAAACTCAAACTTCTGCCGCAAAAAACAATCCCATGCCCTAGGCAGCATGCCTAGGCATGTAACAAAACGCTTAGCAAAGAGCGATGGTTAATATCGGGTATGCCCGGTGTCTTTGCGAAAAAAATCGGGTACCTTTCTGTTCCAGTGTTCTCCACGTCCCCAGAAGGTCGTGTGATTGGCCAACGCTGCCTCCACCCGACGATGGCCACATTTCCGCCGGGTAGACGCGTTTTTGGCTACTCAACCCGAAAAAGGTACCCAATTATTACACGCCCCTTCCCGATATTGGCCGGGTGTTTGATCACATCGGCCCAACGGCCCACCATGCCGGCACCATCTGAGTTCCACCGGACTTCATCCGTCTGTTACCCACGAAGACGCGCAAGGGCCATCTGCTTGATGTCCATGATTTGGTTTTCCCGAGCTCTCTCATGCCTTGCCTTCTGAAATATTTTTACTCTAGCCAGACGTTAGAAGCTCTTCACTGGTGTCGCATCTGTGCCACGCCCGCCCGCAGGGACTGTGTGGCTGGAACATAATTCTGAGAGATGAGGGTCTTAGCATCGGTCAACATTTGTCTCTACTGGTGGTGATGTGCCGACGTGGTTTTTGGTGGAAGAAGAGAGGTCGTGATACCCAAATCATGGGCACCAAGCATATGGTTCTTGTGCGTCTTCGTCGATGACAGAGTGACGAAGTCCGGTGGAACTCAGATGGTGCGTGGCGAGCCGTTGGGCCGATGTGGGCGAACAGCCCGACCATTATCGGGTAGGGGGGTATAATTATCGGGTACTTTTTGCGGGTTGAGGAGACGCAAACGCGTCTACATGGCGGATTGTGGCCGTCGTCGGGTGGAGGCCGGCATTGGCCGAAAACGAGTCTACCCGGCGGATTGTGGCCATCGTCGGGTGGAGGCCGGCGTTGGCCAAACAAATGGCGTCCTGGGGGCGTGGCGAACGCTGATGAAATAGAAAGATACCCGATTTGGTCATATTTCTTTAGTAAAACAGCAGTGAAATTCCGACGATTTTGTGTCAAGTAGCCCCGTCGTTCGGAAAGCGCTTCAGCCCAATAGCGATGACTCTATCGTAGCAGGAGTAGGTGGTGATGATGCTACATAATCTTGTTTCCTCAGTAGTGCCCCCGGACCGGCTGCTGCTGCCACTCCTCCTGCTGCTGCTTCGCATCTCCTTTCTGAAACGCCGCTGCCGCGACAACCGCAGCTGTTGCTGTTGTCGCTGCTGTCCCTGCTGTTGCTGCTGTGCCTCTTACTCTCTTAGATTACTAGTTTTTTTTTGTTCTAGGCTTTCCTTCACAAGCAAAGCCTGTACAGCAAATGCCTTGTATGTCAGGAGACGATAAGTTTGGCCTTTGACGGACGGCCACATTAAACGGGAAATTTTACCTGTGACGGACGCGGCCAGTCTAGACGTAACGTATGAGGGACGACCGTCTAGGCGTGATACGCCAAGTTTAGTATCGGAGAATGTGAAAGCGTGGCTGACGGCCCTGAAAGCGGCCGTCTCCTGGGATAGCTGCTCCTTTTTTTGCCCAGTACAGCAGTAAAGCATATGTGTGCTTGTCCTATGTGTACGTTTGAGTCCGAAGTGGTACCAATGCGTAACTATTGGAACCCGTCTTGTGACCACAGAGTAGATGGTAGGCCACATGGCAATATCGAATGCCAACGACCGTCCACGATGCACCAACGCAGACAAGTTGACGACAGTTAGAACTGTCCTGCCGCGCGAGTTCCGAGGGACGGCTGTAGGTACTGTCTTCCAGCAGTTGCGTGTCATGGGAGGAGCTTGAGCACGGGGAAATAGCGGGTAGGACAATCATACGCACCAAATGGACTTCCCTGCAGGGCGTGTTGCCTGGATAACATTCGACCAGGCGTTTGCTGCCGGACCCTCGCGGCAAAAAATGCCCCTGGCATCGTGCGTGAGCGTTGACCGCGGTATGGTCTCAAATTTAGTTTGCGGCTTATAAAAGCGCTTATTTGCGTTGATACCACGGATTTTCTTAGAGAGATGTCTACAACACTTGTCGACGAACCAGCGACATAGCTTGTGTCCGTGATCATTGGCATGGCGACTATCAATTTCGTTATGCATCCAGATATGGCGTCCGTGGTCAACCAGTTGATCGCCAGGACGTAAGTAAGTGCAAACGAAGATATTTTCTGTGGCCCTGCTACTACCCGGTTCGAGAACAACATATATTTTCATGTCCTATAGTTGTGGACAAAAGAAAAGTGACGACTACTCCCTATCGTGTCACAACGGCACAAGTGTGGAACGTCATGAGCTTGGAGTCGATTACCACCGATACTCGTTTCTGTTGTTGTTTTGGGTTGTAGCTGACGACGGCGACTGCCATCCGAGGATGTAGGCTGCGATTGGGGTATCACGTAGATTATCCGCCATTTGTCGCTTCAAGAGACAACATAGACACGGGCCTAGAGAATCCAATAGACGAAGGATGCGGTAGGAAGGTCCGTTCAGAATCTCTTTTCACGGCAGCATCGAGCTACTAGCGGGAGTGGCTTACCTGATTGATTTGTTTCTTTCATGATCGCCATATTTGCACTTCTGTGGAGAAATCGTTTTGCTGCTTTGCGCCTAAAAATTGTTTGAAATCCGTTTTTGAGTGTGGTATCTGGCCCAAAGCTACTCGCGCGGGAGGCCCGAAACCCGGTAGTGAAAAGCGGGGTGTAACCCCTCCTGTGCCATTGGCCAGTCAACAATCCCATGGCCTAGGCGTATCATAGTGCATCGTGTAGTTACATGCAATGGTATTCCACCACTGTGGGGCAGCTCCTATAGGTGGGGAGCCCCGCCAATCATCCGTATATTGGCGACAATGCGCCACCCTTTTCGAAGCGCTTGTCCTATTTGTAGAGCTGGAAAAAGAGAGTGCTGCTGCTTTTGGCGGCGTTGCGGTGTTGAGGAGAATATTTGCATTCCGCAGATTAAATATGTTTTAAAGGGAGGGCTGAAGTGCTGCCTGGTGGTGGAGCTGTACGAAAATTTGCATTTTGCCGGGAAGTAAGATGAAGACGAAACGATACGAAACCCACGTAATGCAGTATCTAGCGTGCGAAACCGCTAGGATATATTGTGTACAGGAAGGGGTTGGCCGCAATGTCAAGTGGCCCCGGCGATTCGTCGGCCGTTTTGTTTGTTTGCTTGGGCGGGTACATCCAATGCTTCCGAGACGAACATTCACCGGAGTATCGCATGTGTATCGAAATCAATATAATGAGTGGTGGGTGTGGAGAGCGAGCGTCGAAGAGCTTGTGTCTTGACTACTTTTCTATTATTCTAGAGTGGTTTCTTGAGCAAGAATCCACTCGGGGACCATGCTTCCGCATTCCTTTAAGTCGCTTTGAGAACCTTTTGTTTCGGCGGCACTCACGAGAGTAGCGATCTTACATATTGAGTTTTTTTTGTTTATTTCGCGGTATGCACGTCCGTCGATGTGTGTGTTACGCTTCGCAAGCAATGTTTTCGACGCGTGTAGAGTACGGAGTGTAAACACGGTAGTAAATAAGGAGGTACCCCTCCTGCCGTAGCCACAGTCCGGGGAGTTCCAAGAACAACCGAAACAGTGCATGCCTTTGATATTGTTAATGTGCTCCTGTTTCATCAGGAATAACAACACTATAAGCAGCATCCTTTTAATGCATAACCCTTTCCCCACTTACTTTAAAACACAAGGGGTCGTATCGGAGCCAATTGTGGACGCTGTATATGCGGCATGCGGACACTTGGACGACCTCATGGCATGGAGAATCAAGCGGGGATGCTGTAATGTTTTGACTTGCTGCTGGGTGGTCCTTCAATACGCCATTTGTTACGGTAGGTTATGTTCCCAGCAGGTGTGTGTTTGCTCATCTCAAAAACTGCTTGCTGTGCCTGCGTCTCGTCTGGCTTTCCCCTGCAGGGCTTTCACACTCGAGCGAACGTGTAGATGGGGCGTTGCTCGCACCATTCATGCCGCACACAGTCTAGCTTCAACTTCGCCGGCTATGTGGCGCCGGCGTACTGCAAGAAACATGCTGATGAGGGCATGGTCGACGTCCGCCCAGGGAGGCAGTGTTCGCATGACTCCTGCACCAAACACGCAACGTACAACTTCGAAGGGTTGAAGACGGCCTCGTACTGCAAAGTCCATGCTGAGGACGGCATGGTTGGCGTTCTTGGTAAGCGTTGCAGGCAGGACTCCTGCACGAAGAAACCGACCTTTGGTGTGGAGGGCAGCAAAGGGGCGTTGTATTGCAAAGATCATGCAGCGGACGGCATGGTTAACATTCTCGTCAAGCGTTGCCTGCACAACTCCTGCACGAAGCGACCGAGCTACGGTATGGACCACGGCACAGCGATGTACTGCAAAGATCATGCTGAGGACGGCATGGTAAATATTCGCTACAACAAATGCCGGCGTGCATTCTGCGCGGAGAAACCGAGCTGCAAGGCCAAGCGCAGCACCACAAAGTTTTACCGCAAGCGACCTGCTAATGAGGGCATGATGTACGTCGACGCCCGTTGCGGGCATGATTCTTGCGCGAGGCCACCCGTCTGCAATTCCGATGGTACAAAGACGTCCATGTACTGCAAGCAACATTGTTCGGAGGGTTTGGTGAACGTTGAAATCAGGCGTTGCTCAGCTGCTCTCTGCGCGAAGAAGGCAATGTTCAATTTCGAAGGGGAGAAGACACGCAGGTATTGCAAGCAGCACGCTGAGGTCGACATGGTGAGTGTCCGTACCAGGCCAAGGTGCCGGCATGAATCCTGCTTTAAGCAACCAAATTTCAATGTCCAGGGCAGCGCGACGGGGGTTTTCTGCAAGCAACACGCCGATCAGGGCATGGTGAACGTTACTAAAAAGCATTGCTCGCATGATTCCTGCACGAAGGCACCATACTTCAACGTACAGGGCAGCACCACGGGGGTTTTCTGCAAGCAACACGCCGACCAGGGAATGGTGAACGTTAGTAGAAAGCATTGCTCGATTGACTCCTGCACCAAGCAACCATTCTTTAATGTCATGGAGAGCAGCACAGGGGTTTTCTGCAAGCAACACGCCGACCAGGGCATGGTGAACGTTGGTAAAAGGCGTTGCTCGCATGATTCCTGCGCTAAACAACCAAACTTTAATGTCCAAGGCAGCACCACGGGGGTCTTCTGTAAGAAACACGCCGATCAGGGCATGGTGAACGTTAGTAGAAAACATTGCTCGCATGACTCCTGCACCAAGCAACCATTCTTCAATGTGGTGGGCAGTACCACTGGGGTTTTCTGCAAAAAACACGCTGAGCAGGGCATGGTGCACGTTGGTAAAAAGCGTTGCTCGCATGACTCCTGCACCAAGCAACCATATGTCAATGTAAAGGGCAGCACCACGGGGGTTTTCTGCGAGAAGCACGCTGACTAGGGTATGGTGCACGTTGATAAAAAGCGTTGCTCGCGTAACTCCTGCCCTAAGCTATCAATGCCAAGTTCCAATGTCCTGGGCACCACCTCGGGGGTTTTCTGTCAGCAGCACGCCGATCAAGGACTAGTGAACGTTGTTGTGATGCGTTGCTCACTTGACTCCCGCCCTAAGCTACCATATTTCAACGTAGAGAGCAGCAACACGGGGAATTTTTGCAAGAATCACGCCGATCAGGGCATGGTGAACGTTGTTATGAAGCGTTGCTCGCATGATTCCTGCACGAGAACACCCTCCTTCAACGTAAAGGGCAGCACAACGAGGATATTTTGCAAGAATCACGCCGCTCAGGTGAACGCTGTTATGAAGCGTTGTTCGCTGGACTCCTGCACGTGAATTGTCTCCTTTATGTGGAGGGCAGCCCCACGGGAATTTTCTGCAAGCAACACGCCCATCAGAGCATGATGTACGTTGGTACGAGGAATGACTCGCATGACTCCTGCGCGAAGATTTCCTCCTTCAATGTAGAGGGCAGCACCACGGGGCTTTTTCGCAAGCAACACGCCCATCAGGGCATAGTGAACGTCACTAGCAAGCGTTGCTCACGTGAATCCCGCAAGAACGCGACGATATATGGCCTACCGACCGCCAGTTCGCCCACTGTATGCGGCCACCATAAGAACGACATTTCGGCCATCCATGCGATCAGCTTCAGAGCTTTCTGCTAACAACGGAGTGCTCTAAAGCATCGAGGTTGGGATTTGTCGGAAAGCAGTCTACCCACTGCGCCGAACACGGCCGTCTCGAAGGCGGACTCGTGTGCATTGTGACGACGAACCGCCGTAAGAGGGATGCCTTCAGCTTGGCAGAAGGTGCCACAAGGAGACCTTCGTCTCGCAGCAAGAACAACATGTTAGTTTGAGACGTTTTTCAAGTGTCCCGGGTATTTTGTCGTCCTCGTTGAGGTTCAACAGAATATAGACTAGAGGATGTGTTTCTGCCACTAATTTTGTATTGTAATCAGCAAACATATCAGCTTAATATAAGGATGTATAGAGTTCGAAGGCGTCTTGCGCGGCGTGCAGTGCTTCAATGTAGACGGCCGGGAGGCCAGTGAGAATTGTGCTCCCCAATCGGTCATGTTTTTCCACAGAGATTGCTGCGGGCCGTTGGAGGCCAGCAGGATATCAGGGTTTTTCCTGTATATTGTGTGTGCTATAGATTGCGTAGTGCAGACACCGTGCCGTTGTTGGTGCAGCAACCAGTGCAGCAGTCGTAGACTAACTAAGGTTATTCTGGATAATCAGGTGCGCACTGCAGACTGCAAAGTCCAGAGGCCGATGCTATCGTTGTTGTGGTCACGAACGGAAGAGTTGCAGACTATAACTGCCCGGTGGTATGCGCTTGCATCCGGTTTTGCGGCAAGGTATAATCTTTGTCGTTCTGATTAAAATATGTTTAGACTGTTCGACAGCAAACGATATTCTGAAGCCAGCCGTGGTTTGGGGGGGGAGGGCATCGGAATTTAGCTGGGACGGGCAGTTTGGTGTCTGGACGAAGTTTCTTGGTAAATATCATGCGTGCTACTACAGAGGTGGCATTCTTCGGCCGAAACAATACTGAATAAGGAACTATCCAATTTGGTTGGACTTCTTTTTTTCATTGTATCGTGTTGCTCGTTACATGTCTAGGCCACGAGCCCGTTTATCAAAATTCACTTTCATAATTTCTGGGTGGGCTACAGAGATTCTCAAACAAGGAACGTTAGGATATTTGAGTGGACACATACCGTGCCATAGCAAGTTTTTCTGTACTGCACGGCAAAATCAGTACAATCCATAACATATCCATGTGATTTTCATGCTGCTGGCTTTGTTGGAGGTTTTCCAATGAGGTAGGGTGGTAAAGGACACCCCGTAAACCTCGGGGTCAAATGGCGTAAGGTTACCTGTGTCGCCGTCGACTATCGCTGAGCTTGGTAAATCCAAAGATGGTCGGTATCGACTACCGTCGCGCATATCGCATGTATGCCTTTCTGGGTCTGTCCGTTGTTCACAGAGTTGTGGAGATGTCTCACAGTAAAAACATTCTGGTCCGGCTGCCATCAATTATTCTCGAGTGTTTTCGTTTTTTCCATTAAAAGACCTTCCAGAACTACCCTGTTTTTTTTTTACCACACTGTTGCGAGATTATCGGTGATGTGATATGTGATGGAGAGCCAGGTACCAGGTATACACCATTCTTACAGCAACAAGCAGCTGCAGCCATACACCGAGCAGCGACTATGTATTCAGGAAATAAGCGCATGCTCGATGCTTCCTGCTCTGTGGTAACCACAAGACAACGGCTTCATGAAGGTATGGGTGGTGAACCCCACTTTGCCTCTCTTCTGCGATGAGTTACCTACCAAGCTGTGTCGATGTTGTTGTGTGGCTTGTTTATCGTGCAGTTACTAATAGTTCCATAGTATTGCACGAAACTTTAAAAACAGTGCAGAAGATAGGCGGAGGGAAAAGCCCTGCCATTACACAGGTTACTGTAGTGATTTGAGCGACAATGATTTACTACGTGTCGCGTTCACCAACCGGATGTCTATGAGCGACAATGACCTGCGTGTTGAATTTACCCACCGCCTAAAATCGGTACACTGGTGGATTTTAAGCCGGTTTTTCGATATGTTGAACGAAGATTCGCTCGTCACAGTAACGACAAAGCCGAGAGCGATGTACCGCTTTTTAACGAAAGAAACAGACGTGCCGTTTTGCGGCGATCAACCCATGCCACCACAAGCAGTTCGCCTAACAAACGGGTTTCATGCCAGTTTTTTTACTGGAAAAAGCTCGTCAAGTCACACCAAATCCAAGCGGGAGACACCGTTTCGGGCAAGGTGTGCCGTTTAATAGCGAAAAAAACATATTTCGAACACCACCCATTGATTTTTTGGAGCAAGCTAATGTAGATAATGTGGTTTCAGACTAAAGGTGAGGGGGAGGTGTCGTTCGTCATCAATGCAGCCGGCCAGGTAAGCAAACAAACGGTCGAGTTTGTGTACTTGGGCGGCGCCATCAGCGCAAACAGAGACCTCAGCATCGAGATAACGCGGCGTCTTCAGAGGGCCTGAGCGTGCTTCCAGCGGAACAAGTTGGAAGTCTATAATCGCCCGGGTATGCGCTTGCGGTTGAAGCCGCGGTTGCTGGAAGCCGACGTGATCGAAACACTATTCTACAGTTGCATGGCGTGGAGCTCGAACAAGCCTGACTATGACGAGGCTACGACGGGGTCTCCACTCCTAGCTTCTCCGATGCCTCGGATGACGGAAACGGAAGCGCGACGACCAAACCATAACAACGGAAGCGCGACGATCACACCACACAACGTACGCCCACGCGCTTGCCGAGACAGCTTCCGAGCGCGTAGACGTGATATTGCGCAAACGGAGGATATTGATTGCCAGATTCGTAGCACATATAGGGGAAGAGCGTCTGCCACAGAGGGTGATGTTTGAGGAGCTTGTTGGGGGTAAGGGCTACTCAGGGGGGCAAAACAAAACCTGGATGGTGCACCTGAAGGAAGATATGTCGGCGTTTGGGATGAAGTTCGAAGGGTGGCAAAAGGATGCACAGAAGGCCGGGAGATGGTTTCGATGGGTAGAAGAGGGAGAAGAGTTATTCATGCGTAAATTGCTGACACGGGCAGATGCAGAGCTGCAGAGCGACGCGAAAAACCGCGACAGCGCGATCCTCCGTCGGCATCTCTAAGCGATCGAGGGAAGGGACGCGGGCAGGGAAGAGGGTGATCAAGAGACTGAGGAATGGGTCTGGCCATCTTCGTCTTGAAGCTTGTGGGTCTTCCAATGGCCGTCACCAGTTAGGGTAACGCCGCCCTGACTTGTTCGCCTGGTTGCGTTCTCCCCCCAGTGCCATCAATGCACTTGATGAGCCCAATGCTGTCATTATTCAGTTATAGGGTATTATAGTAAGGTGGTATTGTTTTTCCTTCCCTTTCTCTGCTTTCTCATCTTGTCTTGCCTTTTATCTTAGTTTGTTTTAGTTTATTTTCCTTTCCTTTTTCGCTTTCTTTTCCTTTTCTCTTGTTTTATTTTTCCAAATGACATGAGTCTGACGTGCGTTTACGTAGTGATGGATAACACGTGCAATATATATATTGCATTTTTTTGTTTTCCCAAACCGTCAGATATATCCCCTTGAAGGATTTATAGCTTCCACGCACAAATTACCCGCCCGTCCCCCCCCCCCCCCTTCCCCCCCCCTCCAACCCCGCTCGCTTTTGATCAAAACCAGGCCCCCACGTCCTTCAAAACTCCGCTCCCCCCGTCACCGGTTATTCGACTTACAGGATTCACATGATAACCGGATACATTTCCTTCCACAGCTGTCAGATTCTGTCCCCCTCAGAAACGGGTTTTATGGTTTCCCGCGCACAGACTGACTAACATCACGCTGTTGACCCTAATAGCTACACTACAATTGTAAGGGGAGTCGCTGACCAATATCCTTAATGAGGACACACAACCCGTAATACGCGTGATCGGAGTATCACACACAGCTTGCAAAGATGAGTTTCGACAACATCTTCGATCTCACAGCTGGAGTGTATTTTCGTTTTTTGTAACATATATAGACTATACGTGGTGGTTTTTGCTAGATGGCAAGTGGTGCAGTCGTTTTTGTCGGGTCGAGTAGTGCGACGTATGGACCAGTATGGACCAGGTCAAATGTAGGCTGATTCCTGACTTCACCTGTTGTATTTTTTCTGACAGAGGCGTTAATTGCGTCAGCTGATACATGTCTGTACCACTTTTGGTTTTGCTCAGTTTTTTTTTTTTTCCTGGGGTATTCCGCCACTCCAGAGTGACTGGAGCCTGTCCGGTGGCCACGGAGTTGATTATGCGAGTAAATTTAAATGTAAAAACAACAACAACAACAACAACAACAACAACAAAGACAACAACAACAACAGCAACAACAACAACAACAAACAGAAATGTGACCGAATCTTGCACCAGGGGAGACGAAGACCGACCCACCTTGCCGCAACCACGAGCAACAGGGTCGCCGTCTGCCGCGCACGGGGCTCCATGCCTCCCGTCCTGGGCAGGAAGAATCTTCATGGCATAAACTAAGGGGAAGTAGGACCCCACTGAGATTACCGTACGAGCTATCAGCATACACGTGCGGTATTACACTATGATATATATGAAAAAGATCGTATCTTGCACACACGTGAGAAGAACATCTAGACACCCTCCTGCTACCACGAGCAACAGGCTCGGCTGCTGCCGCCCACCGGGCCCCATGCCTCCCGTCCTGGGGTGGAACTATCTTCATGGCATAAATAAGCAGGAACTCACTCATACTACGTTACGAGCTATCAACATACACGTACGGTATCACACATGAATCATATGAAGCAGATCGCATCCTAACCAGATAGGCACCTACAGTGACGGTTGTTGACAAAGAAAAGAGTGACATGAATGGATTTTCCAAACGGAAATAAGACCAAATCTTGCACACACGGGAGAAGAACACCTCGACACCTTGCTGCCGCAACGAGCAACAGGCTCCGCTTCTGCCGCCCACGGGGTCGCATGCCTTCCGTCCTAGGGAGGAGCGATCTTCCTGACATAGATGAAGCAGGACCCCAATTAAACTACGGTACGAGCTATCAACATACACGTACGGTATCACACTATGATACGAATAATAATGATCGTATTGTAACCATAGGGAAATAAAATAACGGTTACTAAAAAAATGCAATAGTGACATGAATGGAATTTCCACACAGAAATAAAACCAAATCTTACACACACGGGAGAAGAACACCTCGACACCTTGCTGCCACCACAAGCACCAGGCTCCGCCTCTGCCTCCCACCGGGCCCCATGCCTTCTCTCGTGGGAAGGAACGAGCTTCATGGCATAAATGAAGCAGGATCCCACTCAGACTACGTTACGAGCTATCAATATAGACTAAAGGTATGGTATCATATCATGGTACATATGAAACAGATCCTATCGTAACCACAAGGAAATACAATGACGGTTACTGACAAAACAAATCGTGACATGAACGGATGTTCAAAACAGATATGAGACCGAATCTTGCACATACGGGAGAAGAACACTTCGACACCCTGCTGCCACCATGAGCAACAGGCTCCGCTTCTGCTGTCCACGGGCCCCCATGCCTCCCGTCTGGGGAGGAACGATCTTCATGGCACAAATAAGCAGATCCCACCCAGACTACGGTGCAAGCTATCAACATACACTTACGGTATCACACTACGGTATCTGTGAAAAAGATCGTATCCTAACCATAGGGAAATACAATGACGGAGAATGACAAACCAAATCGTGACATAAATGGATTTTCAAAACAGATTGGAGACCAAAACTTGCACACACACCTCGACACCCTGCTGCCAACACGAACATCACGCTCGGTTTCTGCCGCCCACCGGGCCCCATGCCTTCGGTCCTGGGGAGGAACGATCTTCATGGCATAAAGGGAGCAGGACCCCACTGAGACTACGATACGACCTATCAGCATACACGTACGGTATCACATGATACATGTGCAAAATGTCGTATCCTAACCAGAGGGGAACACAATAACGATTACTGACAAAAACGAAGCATGACATGGGTGGATTGTCCAAACAGAAAAGAAGCTGACTCTTGCACACGCGGGAGAAGAACACCTAGGCACCCTCCTGCCACCAAAAGCAACAGGGTTGGCTTCTGCCGTCGACGGGGCCAAATGCCTCTCGTCCTAGAAATGAACGATCTTCATGGAAAAAAAATGAGTCAGGACCCCACTCAGACTACGGTACGAGCTATCAACATACACATACGGTATCACACTATGATACATAAGAAAATGATCGTATCCTAACTATACGGAAATACAAACACGGATACTGACAAACCAAATCGTGAATTGAAAGAATTTTCCAAACAGAAAATAGACCGAATCTTGCACACACACGGGAGAAGAACACCTCGACACCCCCCCGGCCACCACGAGCAACAGGCTACGCTTCTGCTGTCCATGGGGCTCCATGCCTCCCGTCCTGGGGAGGAACGATCTTCATACCATAGATGAATCTGGACCGCACTCGGACTACGGTAAGAGCTATCAACATACACGTACGGTATCACACTATGATACACATGAAAATGATAGTATCCGAATCATAGGAAAGTAAAAGGACGGTAACTAAACAATGAAATCTTGACACCAATGGATTTTCCAAAACAAAACAGAGACTGATTCTTGCACACATGGGAGGGGAACACCTCGGCACCCTCCTGCCACCACAAGCAACAGGGTCCGCTTCTGCTCTCCACGGGGCCCCATGCCTACCATCCTTGGAAGGAACGATCTTGATGGCACAAATGAAGCAAGACCTCACTCAGAGTACGGTACGAGCTATGAACATACACGTGCGGTATCAAACTACGATACACATGAAATTGATCGTATCCTAACCATGGCATATACAATGACAGTTATTGAAAAATCAAATGGTGACATGAATGGACTTTCCAAACAGAAAGGAGACCGAATCTTGCACACACGGTTGAAGAACACCTCGACGCCCTCGTGCCTCCATGTGCAACAATCTACGCGTCTGGTTTCCACGAAGCCCCATGCCTCCCGTCGTAGGGTGGAAAGATCTTTATGGCACAAATGAGTCAGGACCCCACTCAGCCTACGGTACGAGCTATCAACATACACGTACGGTATTTCACTAGTGTTAAGGACTTTAGTGGGGTGTTAGTCCGTTTGACCACTTGCAAAAGGTTAACCAATAGCTTACCCGAACTAACAGAAGCCTTATGACACTCTCTCCCCCTGAAACGGCGGGATAGCAGGTCGGCCGGCTATACGGGCGGACCTCTGTCACTATCCAAGCCGTTTCATTTCCTGGGTATACCGGGAAGAGTATTTTTCAAGTTCGCCATGGGAAAATCTGAAAAAGTTTATTATGGTGGATGTGGGGATCGAACCCACGACCCAAAAACCCATGGTCCTGCCGACGACGCCACTTGTGAAATTAAGAGGTGGGGGACACAGAGGTCCCCCTGCAGGTCTGCCAATTGAGCAGGTCCTCGGAGTACTCACTTTCGTTCCTTCGTAGAGATGTAGCTTTATTCGCTTCCACCAGAGCCCGGGATAGCTTCTGAGATTGGAGGCGCGTGCCTCCGATCTAATTCCTAACTTCCCCGAATATAACCCGCCAACCTTATCATACGAAACCCACCCAAATGATCTTAAATTCGGATACCTACAGGCCTTTCGAGGCCGTATCTTAACACTAGACTATAGTACATATGAAAATAATCGTATCCTAACCATGGCAAATACAACAGACTAGACTGTATGATACTGACAAACTAAATCTTGACGTGAATGGATTTTCCAAACAGAACAGCGACCGAATCTTGCACGCACGGGAGAAGAACACATCGACACCCTCTTGCCACCACGTGCAACAGGCTCGGCTCCTGCCGCCCACAGGGCCCCATGCCTTCCGTCCTGAGGAGGAACGATGCTCAAGAAAAACGTGAAGCGGGACCCCACTCAGACTACGGTACGAGCTATCCACATTCACGTACGGTATTACACCAGGATGCACATGAAAACGATAGTATCCTAACCGTAGGGAAATACAATGACGGTTGCTGACAAACCGAAGGTTAACCTGAGTGGATTTTCCAAACAGAACTGAAACCGAATATTGCCCACACGGGAGAAGAAGAAATCGACACCCTCATGCCACCACAAGCAACAGGCTTCTCGTCTGATGTCCACCGCGCCCTATGTCTCCTGTCTTATGGAGGAACGATCTTCAAGACATAAACGAAGCAGGACCCCACTCAGACTACGGCACGAGCTATCAACATACACGTACGGAATCACACTATGATACATACGAAAATGATGGGATCCTAACAAGAGGGAAATACAATGATGGTTACTGGCAAAAGAAATCGTGACACGAATGGGTTTTCCAAACAGACCAGGGACCGATTCTTGCACGCACGGGAGAGGAAGATCTTGACACCCTCCTGCCACCACGAGGAACAGTGTCCGCTTCTGATGTCCAATGGGCCCCATGCATACCATGCAGGGGAAGAACGATTTTGATGGCATAAATGAAGCAGGAACCCACTCAAAGTACCGTACGAGCTATCAACGTACACGTACGGTATCACGCTATGATACATATGCAAATGATCGTATCTCAACCATAGTTAAATACAATGACGTGTGCTCACAAACCAAATAATGACATGAATGGATTTTGTAAACAGAGATTGATTGTTTTACACACGGGAGAAGAACACCTCGATACCCTCCTGCCACCACGTGCAACAGCCTCTACCTCTGCTGCCCGTGGGGCCCCATGTTTTCCGTCCTGGGGAGGAACGATCTTCATGACAATTATGAAGCGAGACCCCACTCAGACTACTGTACGAGCTATCCACATTCACGTACGGCATCACACTAGGGTTCACATTAAAACGAGAGTACCCTAACCATGGCAAAAAAATATGTATGGTACTGATAAACCAAATGGTGACATGAATGGATTTTCCAAACAGCACTGCGACGGAATCTTGCACACACGGGAGAAGAAGAAATCGACACCCTCATGCGACCACAAGCAACAGGCTCCGCGTCTGATGTCCAACGCGCCCCATGTCTCCTGTCTTATGGAGTAACAATCTCCAAGACATAAACGAAGCAGGACCCCACTCAGACTACGGCACGAGCTATCAACATACACGTACGGAATCGCACAATGATACATACGAAAATGATGGGATCCTAACCAGAGGGAAATACAATGATGGTTACTGGCAAAAGAAATCGTGACACGAATGGGTTTTCCAAACAGAACAGGGACCGATTCTTACACGCACGGGAGAGGAAGATCTTGACACCCTCCTGCCACCACGAGGAACAGTGTCCGCTTCTGATGTCCAATGGGCCCCATGCATACCATGCAGGGGAGGAACGATTTTGATGGCATAAATGAAGCAGGAACCCACTCAAAGTACCGTACGAGCTATCAACGTACACGTACGGTATCACGCTATGATACATATGCAAATGATCGTATCTTAACCATAGTTAAATACAATGACGTGTGCTCACAAACCAAATCATGACATGAATGGATTTTCCAAACAGAACAGAGACCGATTCTTGCACACACGGGAGAAGAACACCTCAACACCCCCCTGTCACCACGAACAACAGGCTCCGCTCCTCCTGTCCACGGGGCCGCATGCTTCCCGTCTTGGGGAGGAACGATCTTCATAGCACAATGAAGCAAGAACCCACTCAGACCACTGCACGAGCTATCAACATACACGTACGGTATCACACTAAAATACATACGAAAATGATCGTATCTTAACCATAGTTAAATACAATGACGTTTACTCACAAACCAATCATCACGTGAAAGTATTTTCCAAAGAGAACAGGGGCCAAATCTTGCACACACGGGAGAAGAACAATTCGACACCCTCCTGCCACCACGAGCAACGGGCTCGTCTTTTGCCGCCCACGGGGCCCCATGCCTTCCGTCCTGAGGAGGACCGATTATCATGGTATAAATGAAGCAGGACCCCGCTCAGACTACGGCTGGAGCTATCAACATACACGTACGGTATCACACTATGATACATACCAGGTATGAAAAAAATCGTATCCTAAACATAGGGAAATACAATGACGGATACTGGCACAAACAATCATGACATGAATGGGTTTTCCAAACAGAAAAGAGACCGAATCATGCACACACGTGAGAAGAATACCTCGACGCCCTCCTGCCACCACGAGCAACAGCCTCGGCTTCTGCCGCTCACGGGGCCCCAGGCCTCCCGTCCTGGGAAGGAACGATCTTCATGTCATAAAGGAAGCAAGACGCCTCTCTGACTACGGTACGAGCTATCAACATACACTTACGGTATCACACTATGGTTCATATGAAATTGATCGTATCGTAACCATAGGGAAATACAATGACGGTTACTGACGAAAAATATCGTGACATGAATGAATTTTCCAAACAGAAAATTGACCGAATCTTGCACACACGTGAGAAGAACAACCCGACACCCTCCTGCCACCACGAGCAACAGGCTCCGCGTCTGCTGCCCACGGGGCTCCATGCCTCCCGTCCTGGGGAAGAACGATCTTCATGTCATAAAAGAAGCTGGATCCCACTCAGACTACGGTAAAAAATCTACCAACATACAAGTACGGTATTACACTATGATACATATCAAATGATATCGAATCCTAACTGTAGGGAAATACAATGACGGTTACTGACGAAAAAAGTGTGACGTGGATGTATTTCCCAAGAATGGGTCGGACGAACGTTCATTCAAAATAGCCTGGTATGAGCTAGATAATTCCCCTTATCTGGGGCAGAAGGGAGCCGCCCCGACCCTTGCTTTCGTCCAGGCTCTTCGATCCGCTCACGACGAGTCCCACAACCCCGTCTTGTGGCCCACGCCGAAGGAGTAGTCAAAGGAACGCCACCACAGGCAAGAAGCGATGGGGCGACAGTCGTGATCGCGGTGAATATCACCGCGGGTGTGGTGGCTCCGAGAGTGGCGGCGGCCAATCTGAGGGTGACTGCGGCAAAGGTTAGGTTGACGACCACCATCACCACCGCGGGGGTGACAGCGATGGCGGAGATGAATAAAGCCCGTCTGGAGCTGGTGACGGCTCGCGACGCCCCAATGGGGGGCAATCTTGGACGGAGCGAACGGGGAGGTAACCGCAGCTCTGGTATAACGGGGGAAGGGCGTGAGAGGCTGTTCAACCGGGAATGGTTTCGGCCTCGAGCACGGACCACGGCGAGGAGGCCTCGGTGGCAGGTAACAGGCAAGTGACACCTTGCTTGGTGAAGTTTGCACCCTCGCCTACCGGCTCAACAAACTATCTGCAACAAGGCACCGCACCAAGCCTGTGCCTTCCCCTTTAGCCCACGATGGTGCTGCCGAGATACCTATCGCAGATGCTACTGGCAACGAAAGGCATGCATCTTCCATCGCCGGGCGTATGTTTCATTCAGCCTGAAAGATGTACTCGCATGGCCCCCCTACCCTTGCCCGCCTCCGTAAGCAAGGCTGCCGGGACGCCACACTAAACTCGGTCAGCTAAGGCAGCCGGACACGGCTTCCCTTCCATATAACAAAGAGCGTGACCGCTGACCTTGCGGCAAAGGGGTGGCAAACGTAGAACTCCGAAATAATTTGGCAAGAGGAAATAGTATTTTCATGCGCTGCTTCGAATATGGATGCGGATGAAGCTTTTCGTGTGTTCTCTCGGCGAGTACGAGCGGGACATAACATCGAAACCTACAGCGACGAAGGCTCGACAATGCAACAGTGCACTTCGTGGACGATCAAAAACGGCCCGGACGGGGTAATGAGCAAAGGAAGAAAATGTCAAAATATCCAGATATCACGCGCGAATCGAATCGTATAAGCTTTTTCATATGGAATAACTGCACGACGAAACCTAATATTCCGGTATGTATCTTAACTACAATAAAGTAGCCTGGACCACTGGCATGGGGGGCGTATCCGAAGTGCGGTGTAAGGACAGCTGCGACCCACGTAGAGGATGGTGATGCCCGTGGGTTCTTACTTACTACGCTGTTCCTGGATGAATACAATGGAAAAAAATCGCTTTCAACCGTCCCTTTTGTTTTCGCTATGGATGTGTGTCAAAATAGTCAACGGTATCTCCTTTTGCCTATATATAGAAGGTAGGCCTTGTTAGTTGATTCAAGCCTATTTACCACACAAAAACGATCGAACTGCGCAGTGACCTCCATTAGCTTGTCCTCATAACCGTGGTGAAATTTCTAAGGGCATTAAATGTGTACCGCAAATGGTTGTCGCCGACCGTTGGTTCTTTAAGCTCGGTATTGTCCCGGTTCATTCCGATGAAGAAAGAGCCATCCCACGCTTGAGGTGTAGCGGAAGTCTCTGAGCTCCAGACACACATGAAAAGCGCAACAATATGTCACCCGAAACATTACTTCGAAGACAAAAAATCCCGCAACCTAACCACTACTTCTATGGACTAGTCCTGAAACGTACCAGGTATACAGTATACTCGCGACAGTATGAGACCAAGCGGTAGTTCCTTACTCTAGGATCTCGACCGGATGCAAACTAGGATCTCGACCGGACGCAGACGGACCTAAGAAACACCAAATTATATGGCCTAAACAATCCACCCCTTACCGTGGGATGACTGTGATCTCATCTCAATCGAGTAGATTCGTACTTTAGACCAACGCTACGGTACCATAAGGGTTATGCTCATGTTATGTATGTTGTTTGGGAGGGGGGTTGCAGTGACTCGGGGTTACTCGCCCGAGAGACCGCCCTGTTCGTTGCAGTCACAGGCTTTCGTGCTGTTTCGATATTTCGATATGAATCCCCAATTGGATGGTTGGCTAGGCTGCGCCAAGCAAATCGTCTCAAATCAAGTATTTTCGTCAGTTCGGCACAGCGTCACTCGTGCGAGTATGACAGTATGATGTTATGATATGATAGGATAGCTCAGACACGGCAGTGAAGAAGGGGATGCCAACTGCGCATGTAGAGAGTCTTGATGGGTAGGAGGAGATTGTAGTCTATATCGAAACGTATCTGCTACACGGTAGCACCTGAAGGACAAAAAGCACAAAAAAACGTACAAAGTTATTTATGGGTGCAGATTTTAGGAAAAATTCCATAGTTGCCTAAACCCTGCTTGCCCTTCGCTTGTTTTTTCTTCCTTTTCCGACAACAGTGTTCCCAGTCTATCGTTCAAAATCGTACTAAATGTTTTAGGCTGATGTAGGGGGAACGTTTAAATGGGATTTTTTTCTGGACGGCCTACGAGTAGGTACCTTCCCTACCTTATCTGTAGTGCACCGGTAACCGAGAGGCTTACCGACGACGTTCGTCATGCCACCTGGCCATCACGTGTTCATTGTTGCATTATGTTGCCGTCTGCTTGTGTATGTGTCGTCGCTTGGTGCTCAGGTATGCATTTCTTACTGTGTCGTATTGATTTGGGATTTTCAGTATGACAGTTACGTGTCATTTTCGTGCCGGTTCGGGCTTCTGGACTATTATTGGGTGCCTAGTAGTACCTGGTTGGCGTTCTTGATGGTAAACTGCTGTGCGCTCTCGCTCGGTAGCTCACTCTTCTCGGGGGTCTTACGCACGAGTTCTCTTCTCGGAGGTCTCACGCATGAGTTCCCTGCTCGACTTGCCTCTACCCTGTGGTTGGGCGACGTAATACTATGACTTGGAGCCTACCCCGCTTGGAGCCAACGAACACTCTAGAGCGAACCAATTCGGTCTAGCCTCATGAGGGGTCTACGGGTCAGCAGTATTGTCACAGGGCCGTGCTTTCATCGAAGCTTGGTGGGGAAGGAACGGCCATGTTTGTGGAGCCAACCTTTTTCGAGATCAGTAGCAAGGCGCAAGGAAGAGCCCGGTGGGGAGAAGGAGATAGCCACCGCTGGTATGGCATTGAGAGATGCTGTACTGCCATCGTCGGAATTCTTCGATGGTGGAAAAGCGAGGGCAGCTTGATAAGCGAGTTATCTTCGGACCCAGAAATGATGTTTTTGTGGAGAAGTCGTTTCCAGGGAAAATCCACTGCTGTTGTAGACTACGTACAGCAATAGTAGCTAAAGCCCTACGGTGGAGCATGACCGTAGGCAGGGGGTAGCAGCAGCTTACGTCCAAGGTGATAGCGTAACCTAGGACACCCCCACCGTATACAACGGACAGTGGCGTTAACAGCAGCAGCTAAAAGCCCTATGCCGGAAGTACAGCCGTAGGCACCCTCGCCGTATGTCGCAAGCGGGAGATTCTTAGTCGCAAGGCATTTGTTTGTTATATTAGCCGCGCGCCCTCTACTCTAAAAGGTTGGTTGTGGAGGCAGCAGGTATGGGGTTATCTGCGTTTTCCGCGACAAGTCGCATGGCCGCCAGCTATGTGCTTCCTGCTGCTGGTAACAGTGATAAGAATGGACGTGGGTTAATCGTGGGCTGTCTGCAGCAGTACCATTTAACGATATAGGGATTCGTCCGGGCAACACGTCGAGCGGCATGGCCGCACGCACTCCATGACATGTAGCAGCAACAGCAGCAGCGGGCGAGGTCATGGAAGGAACAGATGGGTTCAAAATGTCGCCAGCCGGAGCTTTGTGGTTCGGCAACATCGCGGGGTGCGGGGGTGGAACAGGTCTGATCAAAGTGGTGAATCTATTTTCACGATGGGTTCCTTTTTCGATCGAAATATTGCTTTTGGTCGAATACAGCGGGTTTTTTTGTACGGCAAGAGTGAATACCCGTAATAGTAGGCGATTTATTTGCGGTTAGAATGGAGACCAGCAGATAGTATCATCTAAGATTCAATCTGGATGGTATACGTAGCCTTTTTCACATGGTAGTGCTGAAGCGTGTTTTCATGTTCAAATCAAACAATCTTTGTAAATCTGACAAACTGCAGTGTTTTTCTGGTATAGGCAGGACCAGAAGGGAACTGGTGGAGCTTATATACATACAATAACGATTTGGAGAAACGATTACGTAGGTGCATCATATTGAGAGGTGTACCGCTGGTGTATGGTATTGATGGTGGCCCTGATTGTGTTGAATTTTGCGGGTATCTTTTGTTCTAGCAGTAGTCTTCTGACTGATTGCAAAATAGAAGTGGGCATATTCATGATTGATTGGTTGTTTTACCAACAGTATCATCGCGAATGCTTGTTCGCAAAGGAGGAGCGAAACACGAAATGTATTGCGATGGTCGAATAGTTTCCGCAGCTGAGAGGTCTTGAGCTGTTCTTATCGACAGTGGCGGCATTTGAATTGTTTATTCGATTATTTGGAGCTGTAGCAAGCAAAAGCCAAAAGGGAGAGTATTTTCGGTTTTATGATGCTTTGCGAGTGACCAATATTTCGGGTAATTACGCGTGTTGGCGAGGAATGGTTACATTGGCTTATAGGTCTTGCTGGTATCTCTTGTTTGTGGTTGTCTACGTGTGTTAATGAGATGGGATGGGGCATTCTTGTGACCGTACTGTACAGGATATACTGGTCTCAAATGAGAGAGGGGATGCAAAGTCACAATTGGTCATTGGATTACCGATGTTGATTTTCCGAACTTGATAAGTGGTTGCAATCTTGTTTGGGAATTCGAAACATGAGATATTTTGATAATTTGATTTTATTCTCAAGCAAATTTTTGCATTTGTTTCGCAATGAAAAACGGGGTGCCTTGTGGATGGTCAGATACTGTTTGTATCGGAGAGGGCGTAGGCTATTTTCGCGTCGG
Organism: Undaria pinnatifida; assembly: GCA_012845835.1. Classification (NCBI taxonomy): domain Eukaryota; class Phaeophyceae; order Laminariales; family Alariaceae; genus Undaria; species Undaria pinnatifida. The sequence goes on along the minus strand of JABAKD010000002.1, from coordinate 1,223,240 downwards.
ATAAATTATGTGTTTGCGGACAAGAATATATGCTCTTTTGTTTTCCCGATATGATCTGTGTATCTATGGCGGTAGTAGGGGACAACGGGAGACCTTTGGCCGGGTGACCTTGCAATCTCTGGCACTTTATCTGTCGCATTAGTTTTTGCCCTGATGGCACGGCTTGCAATCTCTTCTTGTGATTACAATGGTTGTAAGTGGGAGTATGGGAGAGGTTTTCGCTCATGGGCATGAGTTTCCTCTTGCCATTTTTGTCGTTTTAGGTGATGGAATTGAGTCAATTGTTGATTCGTCACTGTCTTGTGAAGAATCCGGGAGGGTGTTGATTTTCAGTATGACAGTTACGTATCGTTTTCGTGCCGGTTCGGGTTTCTGGACTATCATCGGGTGCCTAGTAGTACCTGGTTGGCGTTCTTGATGGTAGACTGCTGTGCGCTCTCGCTCGGGAGCTCACTCTTCTCGGGGGTCTTACGCACGAGTTCTCCTCTCGGAGGTCTCACACATGAGTTCTCTGCTCGACTTGCCTCTACCCTGTGATTGAGCGACGTAGTACAATGACTTGGAGCCTACCCCGCTTGGAGCTAACGAACATGCCGAAAATGAACACCCCTACGCCGGGAATCAGCACTCCGAAGAGACGAAGAGGTAAGGACGTTATCTCCGCCCTGCCATTTCATTCTTGGTGTATTGACAAACCCTTTCACCTTTGCACACGTCACGACAGCACTGTAACTGTTAATACTAAAATCGCAAACAGGTTTCCGAACATGTTTGGATGGTTCATCAGTTTTGGCGGGCTTCTTCCTCCCCGTCCGATAAAATTAACTGGCCCCGAACGAAGCCCTCATTTTCGTCTCTTTTCTTTTTTTCAAATCATGCATTCTTGTTTCCAGCTCAACTTGTGATAATTCTACCGTCAGCGACCCTTTAGACAAGCCGTTGTCGCAGTTACCTTCCCCTCTCCTCCCTCGACACTTGCATTAGTTCTTATCGCTCATACGGTTCATCATTCCCACTTTTCATCTTATAATTCTCGTCGATATTCATCGAATTTGAATTTTGTGTGACTTACGCTCTTGTCGTCTTGCCTTCTACCGTAGCATCACTCTCCCCCACCCCTACCTTGCGATTTGCTGTCTACTAATGCTCCCTTACAGTGCTGGTGCGGTGACAGCTTCGACCGTTACGGACATCTCCCGACCAGCCGCTGCACCTACCTCTGCGAAGGCGATGCCCAGCAAATGTGCGGTGGCTCGTAAGCTCTCAGTGTGTACTCCACGGATTACGAACGTGGGGCGGCAGTTCACCAGTGGTGCCTGGTACTAAGTTAATTGAATAAGGGTAATCGCCCAAAAGATGGTTCCTCTCTGGTGTGAAATCATTGTTACAGTACTGACGGGTATATATAATACAAGCGACAACAGACATTTAGAGGAGTCAATTGAGCGCAAATGTATTAAATAGTACCCGTGGGCCTGCTAAGGCTTCATGTTGTGATGCTGGAGGCACGCGTCGCTGGAAAACTTGGCCTGACCACGGTTGACTGGGCGGAATGGTTAGTGGTTAGTGGCGTTGTGGAAGGTCTCCTTCTGAACGTGTCCTGTGCTCTGTGTTGCGACGACGTCGGGAAGGATGTTGAGGGTGACGCATACTGCGATAAAGGTAGCACTTTCGGTCTGAAATGTGTTTTGAGTGACGGGGCTCCTCAACCCCAAAACCGTCGGAAATGGGTCGTTTGTGTGCTTGATCCTCGTCGTATACCTAGGCCATGGGATTCTTTATCCGGTAGCAGTTTTAGCTTTTTCTCTAAATCCGTTTTTCGGTCAAGAAGGACATGTCTTAACCTCTTAAATTAAAGAACCTCAGAAAAAACGTGGTGTACGTCTATCGTAGCACTTATCAGGTACGCGACGCTCCCGGGTACACACATATTTACAATACCAGAGGTAAGATATCGTTCTGAATGCACGTATCACCCTGCTCTACGGCCTTCTCCGGCTTACAACTATAGCGCTAGATCATAGCAGGCAGGGGGCGTTCTCTATTGCGACGTGCTCGTGTAAAGGGCCTTATCGCCTGTAATTGACTCTCGATGTGTTGTGTTTACTTTGTTGTAACTAGCTCGTCCAATAACGTTTGCACGTTTTACACGACTGTTCTGTAGGTATGTTCCATTAGTAACTAACCGCGCTAGCTTATGGGTCGCAGACAGAAAGTAGAATTTTAAACAAGACACTCGCGTGTAAAGGGATCAATAACCTGTTAAGCGACAAGCTGTGTTGGTTCGTTGTGACTAGCTCGCACAACAACTATGATGGGATAGTATGGCGCGTTTTACACAATCATCGTTGTATCTGCTCGGATAGGGAAAACTCGGTTGCTCCAATAACGAACCGTTGGTTGCGATGTTCGTTGTCAGTTGGCATCGGATTGTATCTCATGTATGCTACCCAAAGCCCTCAAGGGTGAGTTGGTTGCTCTATGTTCGTCAAGGAAAGGGCTAGAGCGATTGAATGATTCATTAATTGTGCAAAACCTTGGATTGGTGTATTGTCTGTGGAAACGATTGGAGTGGTTGATCGTTTGTGCCAATAATTGTGGTGGTTGATTGGTTGGTTGGTTGGGCTAAATATTATATTTTGTATAGTGTTTGCGTAAATTACTGGATTGGTTGGTCGTTTGCGCAAACGATTGGACTGACTGGTTTGTTGGTTAGCATAATTGTCGGGTTGGTTGATTGTATGATTAGCGTGGTTGATGTTTGTGCAAATGATAGGGATGGTTCGCCGTTTGGGGGGATAGTTGGATTGGTCGATTGTGTGTGGAAATATTTGGATGGGCCAATTATTTTATAGAATTAAAAATACACTCCAGCTGTGAGATCGAGGATTTTGTCGAAACATGCAAGCTGTGTGTGATACTCCGATTGCGCGTATTACGGGTTGTGTGCCCTCATTAAGGATATGGGTCGGCGGCTCTCCTTGCAACTATAGTGTAACTATCAGGGTCAACAGGTTGATGTTAGTCAGTCTGTGCGCGGAAACTATCACACCCGCTTTTTAGGGGGACCAAATCTGACCGCTGTGGAAGGAAATTCATCAGTTTATCAAGTGAATCCTCCAAGTCTAATAAACGGTGAGGGGAGGGCGAAGTGTATTTAAGGGCGTGGGGGGCTGGGTTTGATCAAGAAAGAGGGAGTAGGCGGGGGGGGGGGCAGCTCAATCTGTTCGTGGAAACTATAAATCCAACCTGCAAGTCGTACAACCAGGGAGGAGAGGGTGGAACGTTCGAGGGGGTGGGGGTGGGGGGAGGGGGGGGGAAAGAGGGGGGGGGAGGTGCAGAAAGGGTTTTTAACCAACATCTTTAGGTCGCATAGATGTAGGGGTTTACTATACGTGTGGTACTAGGTCTAGGCGATGGTGCGGATGGTGGGGAAGGAGGCGGGCATAAATGAAAGCTACGTCATAGATGGCTAGAAAGATGCTGACGTGATATCAATTGCGTAGAAGTGTTTACTACTCTGGCCGATTTCGGTTGTAGGTGGGGCGTTTGAACAAAAAATCGGGGAAAAGGAGGAAAAATAAAGGGGGGGGGGGGGGAGATGAACTGGAGTTACGGTGTGGCTTATTGGATTGGTCGACTGCTTGTGTTAATCAATGGTTTTATTGTTTGTTTTGGGTAAGTGATTGGATTGGTCGATTGTTTGTGTAAATTTTTTCGGACAGTGCTGGGATTGGGCGATTGTTTGTGGTTAGTGGTTGTGTTGGTTGGTGATCTCGTGTCCAGCAATTGTACTGGTGATTTGTCTGTGGATACGAATGTTTGTTGTTGGTTGTGAAAGTTTTTTCTCCTTGACTCTCTCGAGTCCTTCTGAAGGCATTTTATTTTTGTAAATTTGGGGCGCTGACTTAACCCCGACCACGCCAAGCGAGAATAAAAAAAATAACAAATAGCGTGTTTCGTTCTAACTGGTCGTATCGTGTAGCGTACCAATAAGCTTGCCGCGCGGAGCATAGACCAACCGATCGGTGTACCTCACAGCTCAATCAAGTGTGTTTAAAAAAAATGAATAAATATGTACGAAGCGCTGTATAACTGCGGTGGAGGATTTCTCGCGGTAAATATGTAGTCTATGACTCAAAACATCGAGGTTGTTCTGTATACGACGGCAATCTTGAACCTTAGAAAATGACCTCAAATATCGATTTTTTGGCAGCAGCCGGATGAACTGCATTTGTATCGCTGTATTGCATGGTACGGCAATTTCACTATCATTGAATATGTAGGAATGTGTTGCGATATGTTTCAAGTGCGGGATGAGATTGATCGCCGCGAAACTACTACCGATAGGATGTTCTATCCAACATTCAGAAATACGCTATATACATTCTGAAAAACTGAACATATATTGAGAATGGACGAAAAAAATAGTTTGTGGTCAAACCCATACTTGTTGACCGAAACCACGTAAAAAGAGAGTATTGATGCCGTCTCGATGGGCGCTCAGCCGTACGAGAGGCAACGTGCTGCGCATGAATCGGATGTCTCCCGTCATTGTATTTCGAACACGTCCCTCACCCCAGCAACCCGCCCTACGGCAACCTTCAAATGTTTTCGAGGAGGCATTTTCCCTCCAGTGTCCCAAAGGAGTCCGTGAAGCTCGTGCGGTAAGTGACCCTCGACAAGCAACTGAGCCTTCTCTTGAACCGGCGGCTATGTTCTTGTGAAAATGTTCGAACCATGACGTGAACAGCTGCCTGCCGTGGGCTCACGGCCTACCGGAATGTTCGCGTGAAAACTGGAGCAAGTCAAGGCCTCACTCAGGAATTTGCTGTATTTCAAATTGCTGTCGAGAAATTCAGCAACAAAGTAGCAGCATCGCGTATCGCCTAATTATAGCTTGCCAGGAAACGATCCTCTGGAAGTACATTAACGCAACTAACCGCCCAGCAGAGCTCGGCATTCCACATCACATCAGCCTCGCAGTACGATGCTGTCTTCTTAGAAGCACAGCAAGCAGCGCAGAAAGTACCCAAGTAGCCGGGGCGGGTGTAAGTCTGACTCGGTCAAGCGTTTATGTTCCTGTGTATTTCGTCGAGATGCTTCTGAGGCGTGATTTACCATTTGCGACACCTCCGAGACACCTCTACAGTTCTCTCGCCATCTCCATTGGCCAAAAGCCAGTATCGCGAGTAATTATCTATGTATGGCATCGTGCTCGTTGAAATCGGTTGATGAGGATCGACAAGAGGGCGGGCCACAGACGGCAAACTAAGTAAGGCTGTACGGCACTATTCTGATATACCTGGTAGTATTGTATGTTGCATCCTACCCCCCTTCTCACTACTATTAATAATTAGTAGTAACAGCTAGTGAGTAGTAATAGTAGTAATAATAGTAATAATAGTAATAATAGTAATAGTGATACCAAGGTTGGGCTCTTTGACTCACCTGGAACTGGGTGGTACAACGATTTGGTTGGCGCATCCCCACAACCTCCCCCATGATTTTTGACTGGATGTATATCGCAAAATCGTAGAGTGACCACTCTCGCCAGCGATACTGCATGAGCCGACGAAACGTATATGCCCTTAAAGTGACTACTACGTGCAGTAGTATTGGTAGTGACTAGGGCCGCAGCCTTGGTCGACAGTCGAGCCAAGGGACGGGGTAAGAGGGAGAGTGAGTTCAGGGTTGTTGGAGGCAATGAAGTGATGAATCGTATGCATGGGATGAGAGCCACACCTGTCACCTACTCCACGCACCCCGAGAAAGAACGGTGTCTTCTTCATGGCATATGGAGGGAGTGACAGGTAAGAAGCCGTATGTGGGGGGTTGTTCATGGAGTACCATGAAGTTTTCATAGAGTGCCATGAAGTTTCAAGAGGCGAAACCAGGCTTGAATAATCGCCATAGATAGAACGTCACGGGGCAAAGGGTAGGGTTTTATTCTGGAGTGCCACAAAAGTCCATTCAACGTTAATGGGACGCAGTTAGGTTTTATAAAACGTTCGCGTAGTTCCTGTGAGGCTCAAGCCTGTGTTCACTATGATGGGACCAATATGACACCATATACCACAATTAACGTACAACAACGAGGTGAACAGTTCCATGACACACACTACGTACGGTTGATAATAACCATTTTTGTTATGAAGCGCCTCAGTCAGCTAAAAGCTTATTTGAAAGCTGACCGAAAGTGCAAAACGGACGCGTGCTACTAGAGATTTCTAGAGGTAGCACGTTTTGGCTGTTTTTATTTTTGAAATGACGGTGCTCGTTAAGCCAAAATCGTCGAAAGTCCATTATTTGTCTCACAATTTTGTTCTCGAAATACCTAGGCCATGGAATTGTTCATCGATCGTCTAACCCTTTTCGTTTTTCTTCAATAATATTAACTGTTGGGTTAGGAGCCTGGGAAAACACACACACATCTCTACAGCTGCATCAGTCTAATAGACTATACTACTACTACTAGTGACGGTGGTACTAGAACAAACCCGTGCCCGGGGTGTATACCAAACAACAAGGTCACGTGTGTTGTACTATTAATAGTAGTACGATACAGAGGTAGCACATTTTGGATAATACTTAGTTTTTCCGTGAATGAATGATAGCGTTCATTAATCCAATTTCGTCGGAATTTCATTCTTCTTTCGCAGTTTGTTTTCTGAGGCACCTAGCGAGGCCATGCATGGGATTTTCCATGGGGTTGCATTTTTTCGTTTTCCTCAAAAATCAGTTTTTGAGCGGGGGATAAATATCCTGGAATTATTTACCTCAGAAAAAGAAATGCACAAATATCGTAGCATGAATCCAAGCACTCAGTAAAATATCGCGGAGCCTCATGTCAACAAATGAGTACGCCCCCCACCCCTGCGCCCCCATCCCTTACTCTTCATCGCGCACATCGCGCACAGGATTGGCTAATTATGCATTATTTCTGCTGCGATAAGACTGTTTTCATCGCAATTTCCCCGCCCTCTCTCGCTTTCGTACTACTTACTAGTAGTAACTGTCGTTGACATGAATTGTCAAAATGATAATGGCGCAAAACATAGTGTATGTTGTGTTTAACCGTCCTTGTATCGCATCGGGGAGTGCATGCCAGTCAAACTGTGGGGCAACAGCTTAGAAAGTTGACCTACCTATCTAGTCTATGATATCACGTTTCTTATTGTGTCAAGTCGCGGGTTATTTTATGCACCTTCGGGGGCAACACAAAACGGCAAGAAGAGCAGAATACAGAACTCGTAGGTTGCTTTTGTTTTAGTCTATAACACGATCCGGTTTGGAATGAGGACACTGATGGTCCCAGCGACAAGGGTGACATCAACGCATCCAGTTGGACTAGTTATTACACCTGATGCTTAGCTCGCTTTTTTGGTACGTTATCTATCTAGTATGTTAGGGGTTGTGAGAACGACGAAAAGTATCATATCTATCGGCGGTTTGCCCGTCGTCGTGAACCAGCCTGCAACCTGATACAACACATCATTATTAGGCTTTTCTCGTGCAGAGAGCCGAAGCGCGCGAGGTCTCCTTTTTTTCTTTACGGACAGAGTACTTGATTGAGCTTGCCGTACGTTGCTGGGGGGGTGATATCAAAACCCATTTCTGATTCTTTACTACAACAACAACGGTACACTGTATGTAGTAGATTTGTGGGTTTGAACTGTACGAGGAATCTATCTGTCGGTCGCCCCAGTGATCTAGTGGCCAACCTGGAACACGTGTATGTACTAAGTAGCACTAAGTGGTATTAAGTAGTACTAAGTAGTACTAAGTAGTACTAAGTAGCACTAAGTAGTACTAAGTAGTACTAAGTAGTACCAAGTAGTACTAAGTAGTACTAAGTAGTACTGAGTAGTACTACGTAGTACTAAGTAGTACTAAGTAGTACTAAGTAGTACTAAGTAGTACCAAGTAGTACTAAGTAGTACTGAGTAGTACTAAGTAGTACTAAGTAGTACTAAGTAGTACTAAGTAGTACTAATAACTACTTAGTAGTACTAAGTAGTACTAATAACTACTTAGTAGTACTAAGTAGTACTAAGTAAGCAAGGTTGAAGTCGGGGGGTTAATTTTCGTGATTCATCAACATTTTTACTTTCTATCTAAAGACTCCAACTGCCGAGGAGGACAGTGCTTTGTAGCGCAGATAAGCGAATTTTGACGCGCGTCGACGAGGCAAGAAATTGCTGAAATATTCTCGCGATGAAAATGAAGGCGCCTACGATAGCAGCTCTGTGAGCGCACACTGTATAGTGGGGGGGGGGGGGGGAGAGCCTGCTAAGTGGCCCCGGGTCTGAGCTACGTGTAGGGGGGGAGAAGGGGGGGGGAAATGTTTCGAAAAGAAAGAATCGTAGATGAGGCTTGATGAGATGAGCAATGAAGAAGAAAAAAACTGTCGAGTACTAGAAGAAGAGTTGGTAGGGCCTAAAGTACGTCTCTTACTAGGGCGTTCCCTCTTAAATGTACCACTCGCTGTTGACACTATTTCCAAGTAACTCTATATTTTGGTTCAAGCCAGTGTGGATTACCCTGTACTATTTTCTTACCTCGCCCGGGTACCCACTGTTGTTGTAACAGAGTTTTCGGAAAAATGGGAACGGAGCCTAAAATGAGAACCAAGCGTTATCTCCAGAACCATGTGGTGTATCTGAGAACCGAAATGATCCTGCGAAACCCCTTGGCCAGCCCTGTGAGAGGAGCTCGTCAGAACGGTCATGCTCCATCTCGTGCCTTCGGGTGGGCGCAAAAAGCGATATACGCTGGCTCTATTGTGATTTCTCTAGATGCTGGCTACCGAAGCGATGCCGAGGACTTCCACCCTGAGCGACAGCTCATTCGAAGGCTGCTGTAGAGCCCCACAGGAGTGACTGCTGTGTGTAGCTGAAAGCATGGTGTGCTTTGGTACAGGTATTAAATAGTTGCAGTAACTGACCAAGGCTATGCGGCGGAGGGGCCATTATTGGGGCCCTTCTCAGAAATTGTCGTGGCTCGGTGTCACTCGCGCGAGGGACTTCCTCGTTGCTGTGCGGTCACTTTCTTGACTCCGCTATGATACTTTTGCGGTGTTAATCCGCAATGAATGCACAACATGGTCTAATGAGTCACGTTGCGCCAAAACAAAAATGCCTAAATATTTTCGTCCGTGAGGTACAGAGTAACTCGTGCAGCAGGTGGCTCAAACCCGAATAGTACCTGTACAGTACTGTACTTATATTGAACAGGGGGGTGCTCCTAACCCTAATCCCCTACCCCCTACCGCCTACGCGTAGCCACGTCTTGGTAACCGGGTAATATTGATTGTTGTGGGGGAGAGGGGGACATGAAAATATGAAAAGGACATGACATGATACTTCTGTACCATGCACCTGGTACCAGGTATTCACGCACAGGCAAAGTCGACGGGCGGAGGGGGAAGCAGAGGGAGGAGGTGCAGAGAGTGTGGGGTATGCTGTACGCGGACGATGCGGGCATGGTATCGCGATCATCAGAAGGGCTGGAGAGGATGATGACGGCGATCGTGACTGCGGGCTCGTCGTTCGGGCTTACGGTCTCCGAGGCGAAAACAGATATTATGTGCCTGCAAACCAAAGGCGGGGGGAAGGTGTCGTCCACAGTCAACGCATATACACACAAACAATCGAGTTTGTGTACTTGGGCGGGGCTATCACTGAAGACAGAGACCTTAGCATTGAAATAACGCGGCGTCTTTAGAGGATCTGGGCGTGCTTCCAGCGGTACAAGATTGAAATCTATGATCGCCCGGGTGTGCGCTTACGGTTGACGGTTCGGTTGCTGAAAGCTGAGGTGGTCGAGACACTGCTTTAAGGTTGCACGACGTGGAGCCCGAACAAGCCTGACTATGACAGGCTACGACGGGTTCACCATTCCATGCTCCTACGATGCCTCGGATGGCGGAAACGGAAGCGCGACGACCACACCCTATAGTACGCCGACGCACTTGCCCAGACAGCTTCCGAGGGCAAAGAAGCGATAGTGCGCAAACGGAGGATATTGTTTGCGGAATTTGTGGCACGTATGGGGGAGGAGCGTCTGCCACAGAGGGTGATGTTTGGGGAGTTTGTTGGGGGTAAGGGCTACTCAGGGGGGCAAGACAAGGACTGGATGGATCATCTGAAGGAGGATATGTCGGTCTTTGGAATGAAATTCGAAGGATATCGAAAGACTGCTCAGAAGGCTGACAGATGGTTTCGAAGAGTAGGGGAGGGAGCCGAGTTGTTCATGCGGAATTGGCATGAAACGGAGAGACGCAAAGCTGCAGAGCGACGCGCAAAGGCTGCGGCAGCGGGGAGGGGACTGGGGGAGGGGGGGAGGGGGGAGGGGGAAAGGGAGGAAGGGGGGAGGGGGGGAAGGGGGAGCGTCATGCCCAAGAGACTGAAGTCTTTGGCCATCATCGTATTGAAAGTTGTGGGCCTTCTAAAGGCCGTCACAAAATAGCATAAGACCGCCCTTATTTCTTCGCCATGTTGCGTTCTCTCCCAGGCACCATTGATGATGGACGTGATACCCTCTGTCAGCCCAATGCCATCCTTAGCCAGTTCCTAGGGTCTGCTAGTATGACATTTTTCTTCTTTTCCTGTTTCTTTCTTTTTTTTCTTTTTTCTCTTCTTCTTCTTCTTTCCTTGCTTTCTTGTCTTGTCTTTTCTTGCTTTTCTTGTCTTTTTCTTCTCTTTGCTTGCCTTTTTCGTTTTGTTTCGTTTCTCTTCTCTTTTCTTTCCTTTCCTTTATCTTTTTCTTTGTTTGTTTTTCTCCAATTGACTTACGCCTGTCGTGCGTATGCGTAGTGATAGATACTACGTGTAATATATACCAGGTACGTGGTAGTCTTCCTTGGGTGGCAATCGGAATATTTGCTTTCTCCAGGCGTGAGTAGTGAGACGTATGCCCCGGCCTGGACCTGGCACATCGTAGACTGACTCCCGATTTCACTTTTAGATGTTTCTGGTGGAGGCATGAATTGCGTCAGCTGTGATATATGCGTGTACCACCTTCGGTTGTGTGTGTTTTTCCCTGGGGCATTCCTCAGCTCCAGAGTGACTGGAGCCTGTCCTGTGACGACGGACTTGATTATGTGAGTTAATGTGAGAACAACAACAACAACATTTTTATAGGACATCGATATTCTATATCGATGTCGATATTATATCGATGAGTTCTTCGTGCTTTCGCTTTCTCTTGCCCGCTCCCCAGACGTTATTAAGCAGGCTCACCATATCCCCCTCTCCACTGCGTACGGCATGCCTTCTTTCCACGTTTATCACGACAACACTTCTTCCGTCGTTTCTTGCCTGATCGACTCGCATCTAGAAACGTGTCAAAATACATGATGCCTGATATTAAACGGAGTTGCGCAAAAATGCGAGAAGAGCGTGAGTTAGCAACATTCGATGACAAATCGACGAGCAGTGGGAATCTTAAACCCTACGCGCGTTAAGAATTGAAGGCCAAAATCGGGGGGAAGAAGGGACGACACCTGTGACCACGGTTTGTCCAGAAGCTGGAAAATAGAAGTGTGCAAGAACAAATAAAAGACTTTCTAAAGACGTTGTTGTTGTTCTCAACTCGCATTATTATTAGCACCACTTTGTGCAACAGTTTTGGGATGCTCCATTTGACTAACGAACTAGCGCGATTTCCACTGATAATATTTCATCAAGTGGTCCGATGGGCGGAAGCCATGTGTGAAAAGTTCACGTATGAAATCGTAAAATCCATTATTTTCAGTAACAGCCATTCAAAATAAATAGTTTCATAATATGTGCCTGGTGTCAACGTGTGTGTAGAATTAAAAATAGACTGTTCAAATCCAAACACTCGGATAATTGGAACACTATTAATAATACCAAGTCAGATAATTGTCGGTTTGACGAGGGAAAGACCGGAAGGCGTCTCCGAATGGCTGCAACAACATGAATATTTAGATATTTACAGTACATGGAGGTTTCAGTGCCAAAGTTTTGATACTTGTATGCTGTGTGTTTTGGACTCTCCAAACTTCGCGGGCACGCAACGGTCCATAGCCATCTTGGCGCGGATATTATACCCCGTTAACCCATCATATGCTATAGAAATGGACCAAGGCTACGGTAGGGGGGGTACCCCCATTTTCACTGGTGTGTTTGAGCCACTCGCACGAGTAGATCTGTACCCTACGGATGAAGATGGTTTGAGGACTTGGTTTGGCGCAGCTTAGATCACCTTTGCATTGCGGATTGATTTCGTCTATGTAAAACATAAAGAAGACGTAAGATTGCATAGGAATAAAGGGGTTACTCGCGCGAGTGACCCCTAGCCATTGAAATAAAAGGCCCAAAAGGGGACCCCCCTACCGTAGCCTGGGTCAATGGTAGAAGAGTAAGATTCACCACCACAACCGACTACTCACGTCCTCTCGTGGCTGGTACACACACATATACGTTATACTTCGGCTCTCGTTCCCCGCAATCCTTCTGAGGTCGATCGGTGCTCTGCCCCCTGTTGTAGTAGCAGTTGTAGTAGTTGGCTGAGTTTATGGTGGTGCCTTAAAGGTTTCGTCAAAAGCCTGTTCCTCTTGCTTCGCGGCTCATTCTTTCAGGATGCGGGCGGGCGCGAGCGTGAAGTTTTTCGCGGGTTGCTCTCTTCTGAGCCTCGGTGCTCAAGCACAAAGATGGCCAATCAAGACCATCGACCTCTCGGACGACGGAGCATTATGTAAGTCCTGCGTGAGTACCGTGCCAGTACGATCGAGCGTCTCGTGCTGCGTCGTCTGATGCCGTCATATTTTTTACTCCCCCTGTTGATGCTTGTCTTGAGCCTTGAGACCTTGTGTTTGTGCACTGGGGGGCTCCGATAGGGTATGTTTTTGCCCTATTTGCCGCACTATTCAGGTCACTGGCACTCGGGATAGGGATACTATTCGTAAGAGACTTTTCTCACTTCAATACTGACTATGAATATCGTAGTGGCACCTTTCAACCGACTTTTTCCCTGGGATGTTCCTCACCTCCTGAGTGACTGGAGCCTGTCCTGTGACCACTAACTCGACTATGCGAGTTGATGTGAGAGAAACAACAACAACAACAACAACGATCGGATTAAGCCCGCACCATACTTGTACAAGTGTCCTTCACAACATGGATCGCGATCGACTGCCTTGCTTCCTACGCTATGTATGAGTGTGTGTCTCGATGTACATGTAATCGCCTCTGCTACTATTATACTCGAAGTAAATAGTCCACGCCTGTCTGCGGTTGAACATATAGTGTAGTCTAGACTAATGTGAAGCAATCGGTGGGATGTTTGACGTCGGAGACTTGAGTCAGCAGTTGCTCAGTCTATGATGCTCTTCGTCTTGCTGTGCTTCGTGCATACGCCACAAGGGAGTTTCGCGCCGGTCTAGCGGCCACGGGCGGGTGTGGTTTTGACGGTACCAAGGACCGTAGCTACGTTCGGGGGGTCATTTTTGGGTTCCTTTGGCTGTGACTGGGGGTCAATCCCGCGATTGACCCCCGCATTGCTTTGCGGTCTTGAGCTTTTTCACGCTGTTTATTGGTTTGCCATCCATGTGAAACCGGCATGGGATGGTTAGCTTCGCCGCGCCAAACAAATCTCCCAACACTACAGTCTTTTTTTCGTAGAGGAAATAGAGTCACTCGAGCGCGTGGCTTAAACACAGTGATGAAGACGGGCCTACCGTAGCTATGCGGTAAAAGAAGTCAAACAACGGGACGGTCACAAGCCCGATCATACCTTGGGTTGTGGTTTATTTTGTGCAGGAGGAGGACTTGTAGCTCCGAAGTCCGCCCTACTTCAAGGGCCTTCTTCGCACCTGTCGCTGAGTTTTGTTGTGAAAGAATCGCGACATCCTCGACAAACTCGGACGACACGATCAATCAAACTGCTACAGGGGTCACCCAGCCAGTGCAGTGTCTTGAAGGATGTCGCTTTTTCTGTCTATGGTGCATTCTGGATTGATTACGCTTGACGGCGCTTGATGACGGTGAGCCCGTTGCGTTTTCCTTCTGACCTACAGAGGGGATTGGTTTGCCACACGGGGTGCTAGAAGAGGTAAAAAAAAGTATCGAGTTTCCCTTTAGAAGTTTGGTGAGAAACCCTGCGAATATATTACGATAGACTATATACTGAGATCATAATCAGGCCCCCACGTCCTTCAAAACTCCGCCCTCACCTCACCGGTTATTCGACTCACAGGATTCACTTGATAAACTGATGCATTTCCTTCCACAGCTGTCAGATTTTGTCCCCCTCAGAAACGGGTTTTATAGTTTTCGCGCACAGACTGACTAGCATCACCCTATTGACCCTGATAGCTACACTGTAGTTGTAAGGGGAGTCGCCGACCTATATCCTTAATGAGGACACACAACAACCCGTAATACGCGCGATCGGAGTATCACACACAGCTTGCAAAGATGAGTTTCGACAAAATATTCGATTTCACAGCTGGAGTGTATTATAATTTTTATAATATACTGAGCTTGTACTGAGCATGACAGCATCAGTTAGGGGATGTTGCCTTCAACCTCGGACTTACAAGGCAAACGAGTTACACGTCACGTGCGTATACCAAACTGCTGCATGTTGCACGGTCCCACTTCTGGGTGGTAAGACTTGCTTGTGCTTCTCAAACGTTTTGACGCTGTGTAGGTGGCCTTCAAACGGTTTCTGTAACAAGCAGTATTAGATACGGGGAATGTCTTGAACGAAATGTCGGAGACGGAGCATATCACAGGGTGACACATCTTCTCGTGTTTTGCTTCAACATGAGCAGAACCTATGGCAGGCCTAAACACGTGCAACACATATAGTCCACCTTGTTGGCCCTGATGCAAGCTACACTGTAGTTCGAAGGGGGGTCGCCGACCTATGTCCTCCGTTCCCCTTGCCGCCTCGGTAAGGCATGCCGCAAAGCATGCCCTAGCAGGCTTGTAGCGAGTGGGGGGGGTCTTTGTGGCGGGTGTAAGGCCGGACTCACCGTAAAGGAGTGATACCTTCTTGCTGGTGCGCGTGGCGGCGAGGCTTAGGCGTGGCGGTGGAGTTGGGTCGTACGTGGTGCATTAGGCATGGTCACCTACGATTCGCGCGTCGTTTTTGGCAGCAGCGGCGAAGCAGCAATGCCTAATCGAGATGCTCGTGCGCGGAGGCAGGCGCCACCACGAGCCACACTGCTGCGCAGTCTCGGTTTGCGTGGAGGGAACTGCGCCGGCAGGAGGCTGGAATCGACGCCGAGGGAGGAGGAAGACTGGCCGTCGCCGGGCGGGGAAGAGACGGATTGAACTCTCCCTATCCCTGAACGAGAATATTTGTTTTTCAGATCAGCACCGCAAGCTGCGTGGAGCACTTTGTTTTTTTGGGACGGGGGAGAAGGGATATCGATTGGAATTGGGTGTCAACAAGAGCAAGTAAGTGGGAAGGAGCGGGCCGAGTGAGCTAAGGCGATGAGGCGGCCATGGAGAATCACAGCAGGAGGATGGCACACGGAGACCCACGACCCGCACGCACACCATCATCACGAGAGCAGCGATCGTCTTTTTTTTAGTGTTTTTACGAGGCAGTATTTCAACATGTTTATTTACGTCACTGATTGTTGTAGAGCTGGTAGAGTTATATACCCTTCATGGGGAACGACCCCCCGCAATTTTCAATTTTTAGGCACGGGCGTAGTAGCTGCGCTGCAACCTGTCAAATAACTCGGGAAGGCGGGGCGATCAATGATAATTGTATCGTGGTTTATTGTTCGATTGCTCTTGTTTCACTGCATGCCCGCGGATCGTCACTCTGACAGCACTGCAGACAGCAGGCGCGTTCGTTTGTGCTCACGATTACCGTGCGGTTCGTGCGGTGCAGGCAGCCCAACCGCTGTAGTTTGTAGCCGAGAGTTGGTTAGTTGTGGGAACGGGGTAACTCTATGCTCTAGTTGAGTGGATACCCGCGGCCATGCGTGTTCAGTTTGCACATTGGACATCTTCAGTTGTGCGCCTTCTTTGTATCGTGCGTTTCAGGCGGGAAAGCGAAGTATTTCCCGGGACGAATTTTGAGCTCATCATGTGGATTTTCGGATCTTACTATCTATGGCGCCAGCACCTTTGTGTGACCACGGACTCTAGATTGTTGACAAGAGTTAATAACGTGATACAACAACGACAACAAAAACACAACAGCAACAGCAGTAGCAACAGCAACAATGAGGACACACACACAGTAATACGCGCGATCGGAGTATCACACACAGCTTGGAAAGATGAGTTTCGACAAAAAAGTCGATCTCACACAGCTGGAGTGTATTTTTATTTTTATAATGTACCAGTAGTTCAGATCTCGCCGACCCTATGCTTGGCATGTCGGTTGGGGGCGGGGTGTTGGAGAATTTTGACCTGCGAGATTGGATGTCATCCTGAAGCGACTTGACAGAATAGCACAAACCTTCCGCATCGGCCCTCTCGTGCAGCAAAAATCAAAACTGAATTCCGGCGCTAGACAACACCTTTTTCCTACCCGGGCCAGGAAACACAATGTAATTGTTGTTGTGCAATTGCATACTTTCGTCGCTGATCGTATCGGCTTTCTGCTGGACGCGGTGTCCCAGGTCTCTATGCGGACGCAGAGGAAGAGAGTGATTTCATAATCTTGGCCGCGCGTGGGCTATACACTTTCTATTTTTTTCTTGTTTCGCTGCGATACCACAGGTAGGCTAGATTTTGTACGATCTTTCGTCTTACAGCTCGATCGAGCTGTTACAACATCACCCCTTTTAGCCCCGCAGTCCCGACATGTGGGGACAAAACACTTCGGTTTATACTATATACTAGCATTGTTTTCATTAGTTGGCAAATGGGTCAAGAATGCCGATGCGGTGATGCTACGAAGATTTATTGTTGAGCTTCGAGCAGAGATGAAAAAAATAGTACGTGGCGAAGGCGACGTCAACTTTTAAAGTATCCGGTGTTCATTTCAGCAATAGAATGGGAGTGGATCATCCGTGGATCAATCGGGTTATTTTGTTGGTCTGTTTCATTTCCAGCCAGTAACTGAACAGAGGAGTAGCGTATGAAAGAAACTTCAGCTTTCCGCGTACAAATTAAGGGGTCACTGATGAGGGCGCCTAGCAGTGCGGGTTGGTAATAAAATTTGACGCGAGTCGACGAATGAATGACAAAATGTTTGATTTTTCTCTATATGTTTAGTATACTAAATGTTTAATTACTCTCGCATTAAAAAATTTCAATGAAGGCCACCTACTGCAGTGGGGAGGGGGGAGGAGGGCCCGCTAGACGTGGCCCCGGATGTGAGTTGCTAGTATCAATAGTGAGGGAGGGACGCGTGCTACGGTAGAGGCGCACCACTTTTTTTTTCTGAGGTTCCTCAATTTTGGGAGCTCAAGACCTCCCTCGAAAAACTCATTTGGAGCAAATAAATACGACTCCTACTGGATGGAAAATCCCATGGCCTAGCTAGGTACAGAACGGGAAATCTCACGACAAACAAAAACGACCTACACTACGAAAAACGACGATTTGGAATTAAGGATCCCCGTCATTGAGGAACCATTTAATGTCAGACGAAAAATGCTGGTGGTACTGTCTGTACCTCTATCGTAGCAGGCGTGTTAACGACAAATCCTTCTACAGAAGAGTAGTGGTGCGAAAGTAATAAACGGGATGAAGAAAAAAATAAAAATAAAAAAAAGGCCGAGACTTTTTTTTTTTTCCTTAACGATCAATATTCAATTTTGTCGGATCACAAAAACTGACGAACGAAGTAAGTGTTGCGCAAGAATTCAGAGATTTTCGCTATTTTTTTCTGTTTTTCTTCTCCCTATATGCTTGACTGCGCTACTGTAAGAGACCACGGACGAACGTTGGTCACAGATATCCGCATTATATTATACGCTTGTTTAAAATTGGTATATACGGCTCAACAGTAGTTGCGGTCTGAGTCGCGAACATTTGAAGCAAACAGGCAAACAAGCAGAGCCAAAATCCGAAAACAAGTATTCCAACTGAACCATCGTGCATCGAGCGTGAGATGCCTTCGGGTGAAATTTCTATGCGTTCTTAGAGTTCGAATGTCTTTCTATTAGGTATAAAGAGTCAACACCTTTTTTTTTTGGCTGTTGATCGGCTTGTTTTGTGCTGTTTGCCTTCATTTTTGGTGGGGGGAGGCAACAGTTAGTAGCAAGTCCCACACTACCCGGAAAGATGACATTCCGGGTGGCTATCTCCACCGAAACTGACCCTCAGGGGACAGGCCGGGTCGACATACACACGCATCCGTATACAACGGCAGCCTGCGCTGCCGGGGTTGTAACGAAGACCACTGATAGGGACAGCTTACGCTATACCTACGATGGGACCCGAAGGGTGCGCCAGCTAGCGTTGGGCTGCGAAAGCAACTGAGTTAAATCGGCACACGACGCGTATATACGTGGAAGTGTGGTGAGTTAAAGCTTTATTTTTCCCCATCCGCTGGAGGATAAACAAAAAGAAGAGAAAAAAAAGCATCAGTAGCGGCAACGCCGAAATCGGAGGCCCCTGCCGACAGGAATACGAAGGAGGTGGCAGATCTTGTGTCTAGCTGCAGGCTCGTCTCTAAGTAACAGAGAGCCGGGAAACTACGCTGCTCGTGTTTCCCCCCTGTGAAGCGAGTACAACTAGTCTGTTTTTTTGCTTGGCGTTATTCGTTCTCTCTCTAACTTCCTCTCCTTTCCTTCTTCGCGTGGATAGTGATTGTTGTTGTTGTTGTTGTTCTCACATTAATTCGCATAATCAAGTCCGTGGTCACAGGACAGGGACCAGTCACTCTGGAGCTGAGGAATACCCTAGGGGAAACACAAACAACCCAAGGTGGTACACGCATATATCACAGCTGACGCAATTCATGCCTCCACCAGAAACATGTAAAAGTGAAATCGGGAGTCGGTCTACGATGTGCCAGGTCTATACCTGGTGCATACGTCTCACTACTCGCGCCTGGAAAAAAACGACTATATACCGCTTGCCACCCAAGAAAGACTACCACGTATATATTACACGTAGTATCTATCACTACGCATACGCACGACAGACGCAAGTAAATTGGAGAAAAACAAACAAAGAACAAATAAGAAGAGAAAGGAAAGGATGCGACACGCTCGTCCAAAGCCCACGTGGCACATGAGAGAAGATATCCTCGAGAGAGCGGGTTCGTTTGGTTAGTATTTTGTCTTTCACGGCGCCTTTCTGCGAGTGTTTGCTTGTTTATGCTGGTCCTTCTATTTTGTCTATGTTTTCGTTTGGTGTAGGCCACTCCTGTCTTACTAGTAACTGCATTTTCTTCTTTGTCTACCGTGGCGATGCCGAGGACTTCCAGCCTGAGCGACAGCTCATTCGAAGGCTGCTGTACAGCCCCACAGGACTGTCAAATCTTTTTCTTGGAGTTGTACACAATTGATGGGGTGCGTTTGCTTTCGAAAAGAAAACGTCCGTTCTAATCTTAGGCTCCGTTCCCAATTTTCCGAAAACTCTGTTAATTTGAGTTGTTTTGCTATTCGTACCCGGTACGCTGACAGTTCATTTTCTTTCCTCTGTTCATTTGCGATTATTTGTACATTTTTTGCGCGTGCTATATTGCGAGCCACCGTTGTCGAGGCCTACGTGCTGACTGTACACTGTAGGTACGCTATACCCCCTGTGTACTTCCTGTAGATGTGGCAGGCCAGCAAAGGTTCAGCCTAGGCCTGATGCTCGGGTTAGTACTGTCAAATCATGATGCAACAATCGTAGCCGGTCGCCCCGGTGGCGTATCAGGTTATCTTCGAGCCTGGTATAGGTCAGTTTCGTGAGTTCGAATCCCCCCGAGTGCATACTCGTATAAAATCGTGGGGACTTTTTCTTGCGCACAAAACGACTAGCGGAAAGCGCGAGAGCGTGAGTTAGAAACACTCGATAATAAATTGACATGCAGTGGGATTGCTGAACCCTATGCGCGAAAAAAAGCAAAATGAAGGCAAGAACCGGAAGGGAGAAGGGACGACACCTACCTGTGACCACTGCTTGTCCAGAAGCTGGAAAGTAGAAGTGTGCAAAGAAAAAAAAAAAAAAACGATTGGCGTCAATCGCCAAAGTTAAAGGTCGTATCATAAGTGAACTCTCTTCCCCTAAGCGATCTCTCTCCCCCTCTTGGCTGTGTGAAAAGTGTAGACTTACACACCTGTATATGATCGACTCAAGATCGACGGATAACATCAATGACGTTCTGTGCATCCGATGACGAACGATGCACTGCACGGTCGTACCGTTACGTGATCTCATCGTTTTGACACTCGACAACCTCCGAACTAAAAGTATTGACGTCGATCACTCACGTATCCCACGCTCTCTGGACAACCACTACGAAAATTGCCCTGGTCTGATTATGGTACACACATGTGGATAAGGAGAGATTACCTGCAACAGAGAGAGGCAGAAAGAAACCCTACAGCGGCTAAACCACAAACCGTGACATTTGTCACTTGCATTGGATTAATCCATGGCTCCGTTCCGTACCTTTCGCGCCACGCCATCCTCTATAATGGCATGGAAAATCTTGACTACACGATCGGAAATTCCACCAACCCAATTGCTTCGGGGTATTTGTGCACAGGCGACGATTCGACCGAGCAATACCTGCAGGTGGAGGGCTATGACTTCCACGATCACCCCAAGTTTACCATGCGTTGGAGGTAAGGAGTCGTTTGACCCTGCGAGGCTTTTTCGTTTAGGGTCCAGGGTGGGGGGCGAGATTAGCGGCCGTCTTTTCTTTGAGAGTGTGGGGTATAGATCTTCGTATCGTTAGCGCAATTGGGGTGTGTTTGTAGCACGCGGGAGCTACTGGTGATCCGCGAATGCATGCAGACAATTCAGGGGTGAACTCATTTCGGGGCGCAGATTTTTTTATAGCAAGCTGCATTGGATATGTGGAGCGCGTACCATGATAGTAGCACTTTGTGACCGACTAATAATAATGATGGTCTGAAGAATGGTGTCAAGATACGGCCTCGAAACGCCTGTTATTATCCGAATTTAGATAAATTGGATGGGTTTCGTCATGATAAGGTTGGCGTTTTAGATTCGGGATAATAGTCAGGAAACAGATCGGAGGCACGTGCCTCGGATCTCAGAAGCCATCCAGGGCTCTGGTGGAATCGAATAAAGCTGCGTCTCTGCTAAGTAAGGCCAAAAAAGTGGGTACTCTCCGAGGACCTGCTCAATCGGCAGACCTGTAGGGGGACTCTGTGTCCCCGCCCAATACCCTTACAAGATGGCGTCGTCGGCAGGACGCCCCGAATCCCTGCCGATACTAACTTCAAGTAATGTTGTCCCCGAAAAGGGTTTCCGGTTGTAAAGGCGTTGGCCCAAGATCGTCGGAATGTCACTCTTGTTTTTCAACACAGCAGCAGGATATTTTTTGTTTGCCTAGGAGGCCATGGACTCGTTCATCGGGGGGGTTGCAATGTCAGTTCTTCGAAAGCGGTTCTGGTGTTTTTGTGAAGGGCGGGTCTCCTTCACCCAAAACTGCCGGGGAAAACGCAGCTCTTGTTTTTCAATACGGTAGGATGTTTTATGTTCACCTACCTGTAGAGGCTAATTACCGTACAGGCTAGCTACCTTAT
Organism: Undaria pinnatifida; assembly: GCA_012845835.1. Taxonomy (NCBI): domain Eukaryota; class Phaeophyceae; order Laminariales; family Alariaceae; genus Undaria; species Undaria pinnatifida. Next base: position 1,201,579 of record JABAKD010000002.1, on the reverse strand, counting down.
GTATGGCTTGGTTCATCGGGTTGCAGTCGCAGTTTTCTTCAAAAAAAGCTGTTCTCGTGTGTTTTTTTGTGTGTATATCTAGATAGTTCATGGGAAAATTTGTGGGGTTGCATTTTCTGTTACTTCAAAATCAACACCTTATTGGGTGAGATATCAGAGCTCCTTAAAGGCTCACAAAAATGAAGAGTGCCCCTCGTTCGGTAGGATCGGTAGCATGCGCCATGTGCTACGATGGGAGTACAGTATCTTTTTTTGGCCAATAAACAGGGGTACAATACCTCTTGTTGGCTAAAACACCTCTGACTGGCGGGACCCCTCCTTTACTGGCGATAGTTGGTGTTAATAGGCAAGTAATGACTGCACTACCCGACGGCAGGGTTGTGCAATGCCGTGTCTTCTTTAAAATGTTTTTCCTAGTATACCTACGAGTGAGTGCAGGCAAACAACTGCACTACCAAATTGCGTTGCAATGCGCGGGGTCGTTTTTACAGCAGTGTTTTTCGTGGTCCTACATACGAGTGTAGGTAAAAGGATCGGCCATTTCATTGGATTTCGGCACGTTCTTTTTTTCTTACTCAAGATTTGAGCCGAGATACAAAAACTCCTCAATTATACTGAGCCTAGAGAGTTGACAAATAAATACACCCCTGCTGTATGTAGCAATTGGTAATTGTGTTGTACTCGCCTTTCTTTGACACCCGGGGATATCGACGTAATTAATGAGACGAGCGAGTACACTACCATATTTCCCGCCTACAAACAGCGTGAAGCAGTGCGATATGCTGCCCGCGTTTGGAAAACAGGCCCTTACGTTTTTGTTTTATCCTCTGCGGACAGGGAAAAATCGAACAAAATAAGCTCACCACAATTCCACGCATTTTCGTGCAAGACATTCGTCAATTAAACTATATTGTATTCGCAATCCAGCGTGAGCTGATGTTTCCTTTATTTAGTTCCCGTGGTAACGACAGCGCGAAATGTTCCTATCGGGGCAGTCACCGTTCTTACTTCTCCAACAGCGTATAAGCTGCCGTTGTTTACTAGGACGCGTGAGTATATCAGCCCGACTTGATCCCTGGGGATCAGATGCTGTGAACAAAGCCACCCAGAAGGTCATCCCTCCGGGAAGGGCGGAACTTGTGCGAAAGCTCGCCCACTCACTAAACCCCTGGCCACGAAATAACAGTCTTCCGCCGGACTTGGTCCAGTCACGATACACCCTATCCATTCGGGCGTTGATCCCATTACGTTGAAGTTCGGACACATCCCAGTCGCTATCCCAGCCGCCCAGGTTGTTCCGTGAGGCAAATGCCATAGCCGTCCATTGTTTCCAACAGGGATGTGTATTCATTTGTCGGCTCATTTCTCGCGGATCCCAAGAGAGTTTTCTCGCAATTCGGGTGGGGTCGGGTCGGGTCGGGTCTGGGTGTCCCGACCGAACCCGAACCGTGATGTTTCGAACCCTCTTAACCCGACCTGACTGGTTTTAGGGGACTTCGGACCAGGTCTGGCTCGACTCGCGAGAGTGTTAAAAGCCCGTAACTCGTCCCGTGGGGGGAATCATGTCCCGCGACAAGCC